>CM046876.1:529294537-530494537 GCA_025667525.1 Glebionis coronaria
TGTCCCTTTTGAAGCACTGTACGGTCACAAATGCCGTTCGCCTGTGTGCTGGGCAGAAGTAGTTGAATTTCAGCTCACTGGACCCGAGTTAATCCAGGAGACTACTAACAAGATCGTCCTCATCAGACAGAGAATTCAAGCTGCTCGCGATCGACAAAAGAGCTACGCGGACCTGAAACGCAAACCTATGCAATTTGAAGTAGGTGACCGTGGCATGCTCAAGGTATCACCTTGGAAGGGTGTTGTACGTTTTGGCAAACGTGGAAAACTGAATCCACGTTATGTTGGCCCTTTCAAAGTAATAGCCAGGATCGGGGAAGTAGCTTATCGTTTAGAGTTGCCCCAGCAACTGAGTCGGGTACACTCTACCTTTCATGTTTCTAACCTGAAGAAGTGTTACGCTAAAGAACCATTGGTTATTCCATTGGAAGGAGTTCAAATTGATGACAAACTCTAGTTTGTAGAAGATCCGGTGGAAATCATGGAGAGCATAGTTAAGAAGTTGAAACGCAGTCGCATCCCGCTGGTCAAAGTACGTTGGAACTCTAGGAGAGGCCCTGAGTTCACCTGGGAACGATAAGACTCGTTCAAGACCAAGTATCCACACTTGTTCACCTGACCAATAGCTTCATCTTAAGCTTTGAGGACAAAGCTAAAATAACGGGATGGTGTGTTTTTACCCTCATTGACTTTGTCAACTGTACTACTATTTATATTTGGAAATTATATAATTTCACTTTTATATGACTTATTAATTATCATATACCTATTGTCATACTACCTTTCATATTTATTTTATATTTATATGAACCTTTAGTCATTTATTGACTACCTTGGCAATTGACTGGCCACTTGATTGAATAATGAAATTCATCACCTCAGTACATATTTTGAGATAAACTATAACCTTACTTAATTTATTTATTAAGTATTTAAATTATTTTATATGTATATATTTACATATATTACCTAAAAGGATGAAATACCTAAACACTTTAAAAACAATGTATATTATTCTACATTGTCACTTATTTACTTTATTCAAGTAAACAAATTTTAGTAATGTATTTAATAATACACTTTCACTAAGTTATCTAAAAGCTTCAACAAAAATACCTACAACACAACAAGTACCTATAATAATATACAAAGACTATTATTATCATACAACACTTGGCAAAATTTACCAAAACCCTTCCCATGCCTATAAAATAACGTGTGTATGTATGCATGTATGCACTACCATCATTTGCTATCTACCCTACAAGTAATCATGTTTATTCCCCTAACACACTACCCTAACCATGCTTTTGCTTACACAAAGCATACTTAGACACTTACACACTCAAACCTCATGCATTCTACTATGCCATGTAAGACCTTGTCCCCTCATTTGACTTATGAAACACACGGTTGCAAACTCAAAAAGGAAGGAAAAGGATTTTCCATTTTTGCCACATGTTGAAATCAACCAAAACATATCCCAACTAGATACATCATAGCTTAGTTTGATCCTTAGTACAAGGTACATGATTTGATAGGATTCACTCTCTCTCTCTTTGATATAGGCCGAAACAAACACACAACACACAACACAAAATATTTCCAATCTAACTCCACTCTTCTCTCTCAACTCACGGCTAAACAAGGTTAACCACCATTTTCAAACCTTCAAGCTTTACTACTACTCCTATACTATGTCTTCTACAACCTAAAGGTTAATCCTAAGCTCAACCTACAAGAAACCTTGATCATTGAAGCAAGAACAAGAACCCTAGAAGCCTACTTAAAGCCACGTCATGTTTATGATTTCCTTGACCTTCATTGTTGAAAGCTTGTCACTTGTTTCTACCCATTCTCATATCATTCCTAAACCTATCTAATCAAGTAAGTCTAAGTTAAAACCTATCTTTTCTAATACATTACCTTCATATATATTGATGTGTACATGTTTATTTTTGGTAAAGATAACATTTAAAACAAGTATTGAAACCCTAAACACCTAAGTAAAACCCACGGCTAAAATTTTATATATATCAAAACTTGATGTAAAAACTTGTCAACCTTGAAGAACACATCATCATGATCTTGTTTAACTTGAAAAATCATGAAAACCTAACCATGCAAGTAATTTTGGACGTGAACTATTAAGCTCATATTATGATTTTGAGAAATCTTGTAATGTTTAGATATAACTAGAAACATTAGATTCATGTTATTAGGTGCCTTAAAATGTTAAGATCACTACTAGGCCTCATAAGATTAGTTTAAGCTCACTATAATACTTTGCCTAGATAAATAATCATTTCCATTAAATAAATGTTTTTATAAGACTTTTAGTGTCAAAAATATGATTTTATAAAGTTCCATGTTGAAAATAAAAATCTATAATTATTTTGGATTTAAATGATAGATCTAAGAAGTCTTGGACTAAAATAGTAAATATATAAACATTCGGGTTAAAAATGGCATATATAATACTTTCGGGCTAAATGGTAATTTTATAAAGTAAAAGGGATCTAAATGAATAAGTGTAGAAATTTGTATTTCAAAAACATAAACTTTGAATCACATTTTAAATATTGCCGAGACTACAAGGGTGTGTTTTGAACATATCCGAAACCTCGTAGACTTAAAAAGGACTAAAAAGAGATTCATAAAATATTAGGGTAAGTTGTGTAAACTTTGGAAAACCTAGGGACTATTTTGGACACAAGCCGTGACCTAATATAAACCTTAGGGACAAAATGTGTCAAGATATTAAACTTAATAAAACCCTAAGTAACCCTAGGGACTAAACTTGCCAATAACCGAAACTTATACAAGCCCTATGGGGCAAAAATGTAACTTATAATAAACTTTATTATTAGCCGAAACTATAAGGACCAAAACTGCCAATGAGTGAAACTTTAATAAGCCCTAAAATAGGCCGCATACTATAAGGACCAAAATTGACACTTTATGAAACTTTAATAAACCCTAGTTACACGTGTATCTAGGGAGGGACCAAAACTGTAAATACTTGAAAGATTTACAAATCCTAGGGGTATAAAAGTAATTTAATCGCGAGTATTTGTTTACTTAAAAGGACTAAAACGTATTTTTATACAAGTATTACGAACCTTAAAATCTTATACATTTTAAATCTTTATTTAAACGTAAAACTTAAATAAACGTAACAATTGTTATTTTTCCAAACCTATAACTTAATAAATATAAATCTTATGTAAACATGGATTTTAAATAAATATTATACATTTATAAACCTTATTTATATATTAAATATAAATTGAAAATGGTTAACTTATAAAATAAATATATTAATTATATTTATTTCCTATCACTTTAAATGTATATAAAACTATCCTATATAAATAATTAAAGTGTTTTATAAACAACGTAAGTACAAAATATTAATTAAATGAATTAATTAATTAAACCTTATTATTTATTTTATATCTAAAATAAATACTATTAGAACTTGTACTACGACGAATAAATTACAAGTATTGTAACTAAATACTTAAAAACTAGTTTAAGCATGCACAGATTTATTCTGGAACTTTTATGCATTATGTTATGCATTTACTGAGACTTTATAATTATTTAGGTCGTTGACTGTATCATGAGCATCCTTATCAGATTTATCTTCTGACTTATTGTTGTACTACTGAGGTGAGTTCATGGCTCCACTTTATATATTGACAAACTTTTAAACCTTTTAATGGGGAAGAAAACATGCAACATATTTGATTTTATGGACATAGATTGAACTGTGAAACTTTTGATTACCATGCCTATTGTAGATGAACAACATGACTCGTGCATCCGAAAATGTTAGAATTATTGAATTACGTGAATGTTATAAATAGATCTATTTGGGATTGACCGTCCCCATCTGGGTGAGTCATGCTCACTGTGCCTCGGTCGGGACAACAGATGTTTCACATGTCAGCACTTATTTTTGTTATGGGTGCCTTGATAATGATAAGGCGAAGGGTTCCTTATCTGTTAAGGACTTAACTGTCAAGTTTCAGTTTCGGGCAATATGGAAATGTAATTACTTTTAAGTATTAGTGCTTTGTGCATTATTACTTCTGGGAATATCTAATGTCCAAACTTATTTTAATTAAACCTGTGAATTCACCAACTTTATGTTGACTTTCTAAGCATGTTTTCTCAGGTAACTGAAGCAGGTAATGGTGTGCATGAAGTCAAGCATCATGATAGATTGCATCATCTGGGGTTTTATAAATTGGGAATAAATTAAACTTTCAAACAATGTTAAAGACTACTGTAATACTATTTGCACTTTCAATCATGTAATAAATGTAAGGATAATCTTTTATCTGTTGCTCTATATTCTGTCTGTTGTTGATCCACCTACGTGACACCCAAATATTATTTCCGCTGTGTTTGACTCAATTTGGGGGTGTCACAGACTCTGGGTGCACAAAGCACATGACGGGCAATCTCAAGCTTCTAATTAACTTCGTGGAGAAGTTTCTGGGTACGGTACGGTTTGGAAATGATCAGTTTGCACCGATACTCGGATATGGAGATTTGGTTCAAGGGAATATCACTATAAAACGGGTTTATTACGTCGAGGGACTGAATCACAATTTATTCTCGGTTGGTCAATTTTGTGATGCGGATTTGGAAGTGGCTTTTCGAAAAACTACTTGCAATGTTAGAGACTACGATGGGAATGACCTTCTTACAGGTTCTCGTGGTTCTGATATCTACACAGTAACTCTTCAAGACACATCTTCATCAAATCCAATTTGCTTAATGGCGAAAGCTTCATCCTCTCAAGCATGGTTACGGCATCAACGATTATCACATCTCAACTTTGACACCATCAACTTGCTTTCGAAGAATGATATTGTGACCGGTCTTCCTAAGTTAAAATTCGTCAAAGGCCATCTTTGTTCTTCTTGTGAGTTGGGGAAAGCAAAACGGAAGTCTTTCAAAACAAAGACTACCCCAAGCTCAAAAGGACGATTGGAACTTCTACACATGGATATATGTGGTCCCATGCGTGTAGAGAGTATTAACGGGAAAAAGTATATTCTCGTGATTGTTGATGATTACTCTAGATACACATGGACTTTCTTCTTAAGGTCCAAAGATGAAACACCAAAGGTTCTCAAAAACTTTCTCAAGATGATACAACGCAATCTTCAAGCTAAAGTCTTAACCGTAAGAATGGATAGGGGTACTGAATTTTTGAACAAGACTTTGCAATCTTACTTTCTAGAAGAAGGCATCGAACATCAAACGTCTATTGCTCGAACTCCTGAACAAAACGGCGTTGTCGAAAGACGAAACCGCACTTTGGTTGAGGTAGCTCGAACAATGCTTTCTGCTTCAAAATTAACACTATTCTTCTGGGCCGAAGCAATTGCAACTGCCTGTTATACTCAGAATCGTTCTCTCGTAATCCCTAGACATGAAAAGACACCTTACCACATCATCAATGGCAGAAAACCTACGGTTAAATTCTTTCACGTATTTGGATCTTTATGCTACATTCTCAAAGACGGTGAGAATCTCGACAAGATGAAAGAAAAAGGTGATACATGCATTTTTGTGGGGTATGCTACATTGTTGAAAGGATATCGAGTTTACAACAAGAGAACAAAGATTATTGTAGAAACAATTCATGTAAACTTTGACGAATTGCCACAAATGGCACTTGATCACAACAGCTCAAGTCCCGCACCTCAATGTCCAACAATGGCACCCACACAAAACAGTGTTCGTCCAGTGCAAAAATGTCAAGAAAGTACTCCTACAGCAGACTCGATGGACACAACTCAAATGAATGAGTTGGTTGATTTATATGATCCTATGTTTGATGAATATTACTATGGAAACAATCAAGTTGTGTCAAAGCCTTCCGCTGTCAATACTGTTGATGCACCCGAACAAAGTCAACAAGACACAACTGCATCTACTTCAGCAACTGTTACTCAAGAGACTATTCCATTGGATACTCAATAAACTCAAGACACTGTCATACAACCAACCTCACCAACCATCAATGCTGAAGGAGGAAACAATAATCAAGCAGTCGATGCACAACCTGACGAAGAAGAATTTATCAACCCGTTCGGTACACCGGTACACGAAGTCGGAGAGTCTTCTACTCAACATGTTGATCCGTCCAACATGCATATATTCTACCAACGATATCCATCCACTCACCATTGGACACGTGATCATCCATTAGAGCAAGTAATTGGAAATCCATCACAACCGGTTCGAACACGCAAACAACTCAACACCGACGGTGATGTGGGTATGTATGCACTCACCGTGAGTTCAACTGTACTAACAAACATCAATCAAGCCATGACTGATCATGTGTGGATTGAATCAATGCAAGACGAAATTCATCAGTTTGAACGCCTAAATGTTTGGGAACTTGTTGACAGACCCTATGGAATTTCGCTTTTAGACTTCAAATGGATCTGGAAAAACAAACTGGATGAAGAACAAACCATCATCAAAAACAAATCTCGTCTTGTAGCTAAGGGATATCGTCAACAAGAAGGGGTTGATTTCGATGAATCATTCACTCCAGTCGCTCGTTTGGAAGCAGTAAGGATATTCCTTGCTTATGCTGCACATAAGGGCTTCACGGTTTTTCAGATGGACGTTAAAACTGCTTTTCTCAACGGTCATTTGAAGGAAGAAGTATATGTGAATCAGCTGGAAGGATTCATCGATCCTCATCATCCTGACAAAGTCTATCATCTCAAGAAGGCTGTATATGGACTTAAACAAGCTCCAAGGGCATGGTACGAAGAACTATCCAACTTCTTGGTTTCCAAAGGATTCTCCAAAGGTTCTATTGATCCTACTCTCTTTATTACTAAATATGGGGATGACATACTGCTGGTGCAAGTTTATGTTGATGACATTATTTTTGGTTCTATGAACCTAAAACTTTCAAAACGTTTTGAAAAATTAATGCACAGCAGATTTGAAATGTCAATGATGGGGGAGCTAAAACTCTTTTTAGGCCTCTAGATTCATCAATCCCCACGTGGTATCTTCATAAACCAAGCTAAGTATGCTCAAGAGATACTTAAAAAGCATGGTATGACCTCATGTGCTAGCGTTGGTACACCATTGTTGACCAAATCCCTAGACGCTGACGTGTACTCATATCCCATAGATCAAACGCGATATCGCATTATGATCGGGTCACTTATGTACCTTACAGCCAGCAGGCCTGATATTCATCATGCCACATGCTATTGTGCACCATATCAATCCAGACCTACTTAAAAGCACCTGAAAGAGGTTAAACGGATCTTTCGGTATCTTAAGAATACCATTCACATGGGACTCTGGTATCCGAAGGGAACCGGTTTTCATCTAACAGCTTTTTCAGATTCTGATCACGCAGGTTGCCTTGATAGTTGAAAAAGCACTTCTGGTAGCGTACAATTCCTAGGGGAAGACAAGCTTGTGATCTGGTCGTCAAAGAAGCAGGATTGCACTTCGCTCTCATCAGCTGAAGCAGAATATGTGGCTCTATCTACGTGTTGTGCTCAAGTCCTCTGGATGAGAACTCAACTCACAGATTATGGCTTCCACTTTTATAAAATACCTATGTATTGTGACTAAAAGTCGACGATAGCCATATCTTGCAATCCGGTTCAACACTCCCGTACCAAGCACATCGCAGACAGATATCACTTCATCAAGGAACAAGTGGAACATGGTATCGTGGAATTATACTTTATCAGAACTGAGTACCAGATAGCAGACTTGTTTACTAAAGCCCTATCTCAAAATAGGTTTCAGTATCTCGTTGGCCGTCTTGGTATGAAGTTTATGACTCCAGAAGACTAGGAGGTTTTAGCAAATGAAGCTGCTTGATATTCTCTCACAATGACTTCTAAGCGCATAACAGCTTAGGACTCGAACCTCAAATAAGGAAAGTTTATCACGGATGATAACTTATCATTCTCAATGAGAAATTCATATTTCTCGGTCATGAGCTTTTTATAAAAACATTCTAAGTTTATAAGTTCATGAAAAACGACTTCTAAGTAAATGTCAACTTAGAACTCAAACTTCAACTTAAGGAAAGTTTATCACGGATGATAACTTATCCTTCACAACGGGAAATTTATTTTTCTCGGTCATGAGCTAGTCACAAAACAATCAACGTTTTGAGCTCATGAAAATCGGACCCGAAAGGGAAGTGTACGTTTCAGTGTGCTTTCTCTAAGCAATAGAAGAGAAGTCTTCTAACCTGATTATTTTAAAACTGTTGAACACAATTTTTCAAGAATTTCTCAAAAGATTTTTCTAAATATTTCAAAATTGTGTGTTCAACACTCCATTCCTCATATGTGGTTTTTACATCACAAAATTATCATATGTTATTTTGATTAATTTTTGAGGGGGGGGGGGGGGGGCGTTTTAAAATCAAGCCTTTAATGTTGTTGGGTACATCTCAACGTTGTCATATTTTATGTATCCAACACATTCCGAAAATGGTTTAAAACTGTCATATGTAATATACTATATCGGATAAGGCATCTCTACTCCGTCCCTCAACATATTTGTGGTTTCGTTTTTCCAAAATTTTGTCAAACTTTTGTTTGAAGACACACATATATTGTTGAGGGGGAGCGACCCGTCTACAAAGGTTCCATGATTCATGCATGCACACATTTTTCTCTCCTGTCGATTTCCAGAAAATTGTCACATTTTAATAAATTGGTATCTCTAATACTATGTTTTTATATTAGAGATAGGGGGATAAAATGTGATTAAAATGTAATATATCACAACATGTGATCTTAAAGACTCAAGTGCAACTCTTTCCTTCACATGCTAAACTATTTCGAATATCGATGCATGTGTGTAGGGGGAGATTTTTGGAAATGTAAAACTTTCAGAGTGTTAAAAGTTTTGATTTTTATCAAGCACTTTGAATGGTTTTCAATGGTTTATGGTTACGATCTATACCCAAAACAACCTATTATCCACGACGGAACGATGGAGTCAAAAGGTGGTTTAGGATAGGAAACTAAGTCCTATGATCCAACCAGAACCGGAGGGATCAACCCAAGGACATTCCATAGCTAGAAATAGTTGTCCTTAGGAAAGATGGAGTTGAATGAAGCTGAATGCGGACCAATTACTTAAGTTAGCAATGGAACAATCACAACAAGGTGCTAGTTATGACGTGTTGGTAAGCATTGAAGGAGTTGAATATTCTATGCAACTTAGGCAGAAACCGGGTTAACACATCTATCGAAGACAAGTGTCATGGACCCAGTGATGCGATGCACAACCCATCCCCAGCCATTCGAGTTTCTCTCAAAAGAAACTTGTCTCATTGTCATGAAGATAAACACGTGTCTATTGACTTTCTCACTCCGAGTTAGCTAATATTGAAAAGGTGGCAGTCTGCTCCAGCCTCCGATTACCAAAATGCACTTATTGAGTCTAGAGCCAAACGAGATCTGTCTATCGTTTCATTAGGACACAATCGAGTCTTACACATTATCCTTGTGATATTTCCAGAACATCTGAGTGATACGATTCACAATGAAGATGGAAATCCTGCTTGAGCCAGCATCAAACAAGCTCATGGTAGGTAACTTGTGCGATTCTACACGAATCAAACTTGTAAAAACTGGAAAGCAACTAAGTTTGGATTCTTAATTGATTAAAACTTGATTCCAGGTCTCTTTGCAAAATCCATGTGATCTTGCCAGAACATTCAGAGTGACACTCTTTAGTGCTCATAGTGACGAATGGAAATCCTTCCAGTGTCAACTTTAAACAACACTACGGTAGGTGACTCACAAGATTCTTTAAGAATCGAGCTTGTGACAAACTGGAAAGAAACAATGGTGCGATTCTTTTAGAATCAAACTTGTTCCAGGAATTCTGAATTGACGACTCTAATCACACGGATAATTTATCCTTATGATTCACTCTTTACGTTCGCAGTCTGCTTTGAGACGGTCGAGTAAAGAGAACTGGCTACTACCACCGGGAAACCCAGTCAAGGAGGTTCTTAATCGAATCTACCCTTTCACAGGTACGGTATCTGATACCGTGTAACGGTCTTCACCGACCGGAGGTAAAACGCTACCGAGTTAGGGTGAAATGTTCAAAGCCATTTCGTCTGTGTCTATATATGTTGATGCATATCAAGAAGGTGGCGTAGCTGTGTAACCGATGTCGATTCAAAAGTCACAAGAGCACAAGATGTCGATAATCAAGATACTTCAGAATGTAAGAATGTAATAGGTCATCTTGTGACAAGAGCTCAAGATGAACACTATCAAGAATATATTGAACTCAAGCACTCAAATTCAAATGACAAAGGCTCAAGATAATGATCACAAAGGCATGAAGGAAAAAAACTGTTACAAACAAGATCAAGACCAAGATACAAGACCAAAGCAGGAAGATCTCCTCTACAAGAATGTATTCACTCAATCATCTTATGCTTTTTAAGTTTTTTAAAGATGACCGATACATTGGGGGAGATTGTTAGCCCTATATTTTATATAGTCAAACAAGAATGTAATAGGTCATCTTAGCCGTTAATGGTCTTGTATTGTAATAGGTTAGTCGGGAAAACCGGGCTTGGACTTTAAGCTAATATTGTATAAGTTAGGGCCGCAAGCCCAAGCAAAGCCAAGCCTGGCCCATGAACAAGCCCACAAAATCCTTTTAGGTGTGGCATATAAATACCCTCTTCCATGTGTGGAAGAGGGTGTTGATTCATAATTCTTTCTCTCTCTAGTTATGATTTAACCATCCATAATCTCTCTACTTTCTCTCACTACCTTCATCTATTTTCTCTCTCTAAATATCATTAATATTGTATGTTATGGATTGAAGTGGGATTAACATCATTCTTCGATTCGTCTGACACAAGTTATAAGATCTTGATACCTACCCGAGACCATCTCTATATGATCTTGACACTCCCTTTAACTTGAAGTTTATCTCAAATCAAATCATTAGAATGCAAGGTTTCGTCTTGATCCGCCTTACCTTTTAATGATTTAGGAAAGATAAGCAAATGGTATAAATGATCTAATTTTGGTTGCTAAATGTTCATGGTTTATGCTATTTGGATGAATGAAAGGAATGGTCGAATTGATAATGGATGAATTGGTAGATGTGATGAAGATCTGGTTTTGAGAGTATGAACAGACTAAGGTGGCTGATGGATAAGAGATTAGGTCAAGTATGTGAGAAATATTAGGGTTAATAGAGTTATATACCTGAAAATTAGGGTTGGGTATAATTGGGCTTCAACCTGTTTCATCGGGCTTCACTTGTTCATTATTTGACTTGGGTTTTGATAGTATCTATTAAGTTGGATTGGTCCATCCGAATTTACTCAAAGAATGAATTTAAGCTGCATTCTTTACGGAACAATTGATAAGAATGGGTCTAATATATTCATTTGTTAGTAACGGGCTCACTATAAAAGGTTGTGCTGATAATATTATACTTGGACCGAGTTATTGATAGTGGATCGGAAGAGTATTTTTCGGGATATGATGACATTATTTTCGAAGTCGGGTATTCAGTATGTTTCGATCGAAAGTGCTTAAAAGACACAGAAAATTTTAGGTTTTAAATCTAATATTTTTTGAAAAAATTTCGACGACCTCACCGCTGAGGTCGATCCGCGCATCAGGTGGGCATGTGACTGACGTTGAGCTTGAATGAAAGATATCTAGACAAATTTTGTCCCTTAATGACAATTCATTTCAGAATTTGTTATAGTTAACGACAATCACAAACACAACACTGAAGCAAACAAAACACTTAACGCTAAAAAGATCTGATATATGATTCACTTAAACGACAACGGTTAGTTTTGATTCTACAAAGACAAGTGATCACGAAGTGAATTTGATATTCTTTATTTGAAGTTGAAGTGATTTCATAAAGGCGTCTACGTATTTCATCATCGAGCCTTCCTTCTATTTTTCTACCCCTTTTCTTCAAACCCAGTCTATCAACTGATGACTTGCTTGGGCGATAAAATTTATGATTGAGACTTGAATTATCTAGTTTCCACTATCAAGGGGTGGATGGTCGACGACATGGATAACTATCATTCTTGGGAGCTTTGTTGCAGTTCTCAGTGTCACACGCAGTTGCTCGTGTGGATTACTTCAAGAGGTATAAGAGACTTGTTTCTGCATCGTTCTTCAATCGACATAAGTGCAAGCTTAAGTAACATATTTTTGGGGATTGTACTTCAGTTTCAAGTTTTGAATATCGGGTTTACTTCACATGTGGTCACAACAAATAGCCGAATGAATTCGAGGTTGGTAAGTTAGACAGAGAGAGATCGAATCAGCAATCAATTCTCACAGGATATTTATGAGCCTCATAACGACAATGGTACTTCATAGTCTAAGCAAAATATTTCAAAGTTTCTCAATGACTTTCAAATCTTTTCAAGACATTTGCTTAAGACTAAGAACTTCTCGAGTATATGGAGGTCCACGATAATGATGCTTCCGAGAATTCGAAATCATCATGGGGGAAGATCGTGTACTTTGAAGTAATCGGATTAACTTCCATGGGGAAGTAGTATACATGAAATGGTTTCTACTTCACTTTGTATGATTTTTATGAAGTATTTTGTAGGCGTGAGAAGAATTGTTACCGATTTCCTGCATGTTACCCTAAACGGATTATCACCAAAAACTAAACGACATGAAACAATATAGAAGCAGTGTTATTTGGTGTGGTTCTTCTACAAATTTATGTTGTGCACTTAAATCGGTGAGCTAGAAGATTGTTCAAACTACATCAAAGTGTCAGAATCTGCTTAAGATACAGATATTGGTTTGGGGGAAGCTGATTCAGAAACTTCGTCAAAAAGAAGTCTATGAAGAAAGTTTTTTAATACATGCTGCATGAATTGGGGGGAAGTTAATCCAAATCATGCATATTACAATTGTTCCACAACAAGCAAAGACAAAGAGGATTCAAGCTGAGATACAAGTTATGAAGACAAAAAGAACTGAAAGACATCCTCAGCATTGGAAGCGCCTTGGAAGACTTTATTTTGTTGTATTTTTACTTGTTAGGAACATTGTAAGTAATTTCGTATGTCTCCACATTGGGGGAAGATTGTTAGCCATAGAATGTGAGTGCCATTTACGAAATTACATTAGATTCAGATAGGCAAAACGTGGAGGGACTACTATTGAGAAGTTGTCAAAGTCACTCCTTGTTTAGCCTATATATACCCCTCCATACTTCCATGGAGGGGTGAGGATTCGCATTTTGCTTATTTTCACTTCTCTCTCTAAAATAAACACACTCCTTTCATCTTGCTAGTTTCTCTCTCTAAAATGTCTAACCATTTATTTTATCCTCTCCGACCTCTGGATCACCTCTTGTTAGCTTGAATCTTATGATGTTAACATAATGAAACAAAGAATAATAATAAATCTGTCTTTAGCATGAATAAAGAAGAGAAAGTTTGACAAGAACTCTTCTTATCTTTGGCATTGTAGACTTGACCATATTGGAAAGACTCGTATACAAAAGCTTCAACGTGGAGGTCTTATGGAAAATATCAATGATGAATCATTCGATAAATGTGAGTCTTGTTTCTCTAGAAAGATGACCAAGAAACCTTTTAATAGCAATATTGAAAGAGCTGCTGATCTACTTGGATTAATACATACTGATGTGTGTGGACCACTTAGACATGTGTCAAGAAAAGGTGCTATCTACTTCTTAACATTTATGGATGATTATAGCCGTTATGGTTATGTTTATTTTATTTTACATAAACATGAGGTATTTGAAACATTCAAAGTGTTTAAAGCAAAAGTAGAACTGCAACTAGAGAAGAAGATTGAAGCTCTTCGTTCTGATATAGGTGGTGAATATTTAAGTCAAGAGTTTATAGATTATCTAAGTGAGAATGGAATTGTTCAGCATCTTACTTCTCCCTACTCCACAACAAAATGGTGTATCTGAAAGGAGAAATCGTACATGATTAGATATGGTGCGATCTATGTTTAATCTTTCAACTTTACCTTTATCCTTTTGGGATTATGCTTTAGAGTCTATTGTGCGCATTTTAAATATGGTTCCCACAAAGAAGGTTGTTAAGACACCATATGAACTATGGCATGAAAAGAAGCCATATTTGTCTTATTTAAAGGTCTGGGGTTGTGAGGCATATGTGAAACGTGACTCGGGTGTCAAACTCTAACAATGATCTGTGAACTATATCTTTATAAGATACTCTAAGGAAACTATGGGTTACTACTTTTATTATCCACCTGAGAACAAAGTGATTGTTACTAGGTATGGAGACTTCCTTGAAAGTGATCTTGTAAATCAAGAATTCAATGGGATAAATTATGATCTTGAAGAGAGTCATATAGATACATTACCTTTTGAAAACACTAGCGATGTAATTCCTGTAGAACCAGAAAGTCTGGCGGTTCCACGGAATTAGTTTCTCTGCGTAGATCCGCAAGGATTAAAAACACAAATAGCAATATATGTCTTAACATAGAGGATGATGATGAAGTAGGGGATCTTGGTGAACCCGCTATTTATAAATCAACCATACTTGATCCTTAAAAGGATAAGTGGATGGTTGTTATGGATGAGAAAATGAAATCCATAAAAGTTAATGATGTTTGGATTCTTGTAGATCCACCACTAAATGCTAAAGTAGTGAGACAAAAGTGGATATACAAGAAGAAAACCGACATGGATGGAAAAGTACAATCCTATAAAGCTCGTTTAGTAGCTAAAGGTTTTACTCAAAATTTTAGCGTAGACTATGAGGAGACATTTTCTCCTATAGCAGACTTAAGAGCTATTAGGACTCTCATAGCTATAGCAACATACTATGACTATGAGATATGGCAAATGGATGTTAAACCTGCCTTCTTGAACGGTCGCTTTGATGAAGACATCTATATGCAGCAACCAAAAGGGTATGTTGATCCTGAGAATCCAGGATACGTGTGCAAACTTCAAAGATCCATTTATGGTTTGAAGCAAACATCACGTCAATGGAATAAACGATTTGATGAAGAAATCAAAAAGTTTGGATTTATTCAAAATCGTGATGAGCCACTTGTATATCGCAAAGCTAGTGGGAGTGATGTAGTATTTCTAGTCCTATATGTTGATGACATATTAATCATGGGAAGTAACATTCCAAGAATTAAAGCTGTTAAGGATTATCTTGGTAAATGTTTTTCTATGATAGATTTAGGAGAATCTGCATACATTCTGGGAATTAAGATCTATCGGGATAGGAAAAGACGGTTAATTGGTCTAAGTCAAGATGCTTATATAGATAAGGTATTGAAGAAGTATATTATGCATAATTCCAAGAAAGGTTTTCAACCTATGGAAGTTAAGCACAATCTGAGTCATGAGATGGATACATCAACTCCTGAAGATGAGGCATACATGCAGAAGGTGCCTTACGCTTCGGCTGTAGGATTTATTATGTATGCTGTAAGATGCACAAGGCCTGATGTGGCGTTTTCTCAGAACTTGGTCAGTAGATACCAACAGAATCCAGGGAAGCTCCACTGGACTGCTGTTAAACATAGTCTAAAGTATTTGTGACAACCATGGTTTTGAGGTTCCTCACTTAGTTTTATTTTGGGCATATTTCGTGAAATTATGTGTCTTTATGTGTTTATGTGTTATTCGGTGTGAATAGAGTGTGTTTGGACATCGTTTTCGGGTACGGGGTACCTTGTGAGTGAAATGATGTGTGACGTTTTTATGTTCATGAGCTCACATAGTAGTGACTATGAAATAAGATGGTGTTATTTAGTGGTTTTACGTATACGTATATGTATTATAGAAAATCGTATTTTTACGATTTAAGGTTTATCATTTAGAGGTCTCGGATGAGGTAATTAGTCACGGGAGTATTTTTCTGGATGTTTTTAAGTCATTTTGGACTAAGTTAATTAGTTTATTTCATATTTCAAGAGTTTTTATAAAACTGTATATTTTACGTCTTTTACAGTATACGCGTAAATTTGACTAGTTTACGGTTTTGAGGTTTTGGAGGCTTTAGGAGCTGAAATAAATTAAAGGAATTTAAGGTAATAATAATTAATAGTTAATTTTAAAGTAATAAAATTAAAAAAGTCGGCCATATGGTGTTTGGGCTTGGATTTGGCCTGACTTAAACTTAAGGAAGGGAAAGGGAGACCAATTTGAGTCCTAGGAAGCCTTTTTAATTTTAACCATAAATAAGACTCCATATGAACAAAAAAATGAATTTATCCTTCCCCAAACCAAATCTCAGTCGTTTGTATCAATGGAGGAGCAAGAAACCCCAATAATTCAATTAGGGTTTAAGGTACACACTAAAACTATGTCAATTAACGTTTAATTTACGTATATGTAACCTAATATGATGGATTAGGGTTGAGATTCCTAAACTTTTATTAGGGTTTGTTAAGGACCTGTAATTAGTGAGGTAATTAATAGGTTTTTATCATTCGAAATCGTTTTTAGGTATTAATTAGGGTTATGTATGATTAATTAGGGTTTAATCATGTTTAAAATCGTTTTTAAAAACTGGGCAGAATTTTAGGCTTATTGTTTTGATCATATCTAGAGTTATAGGAACATTCATTAACCGAAACAAGTATCCCTGAAAAGGTATTTGAGTTGGCTTTTGAATGCAAGAAACGAGGAATAAATTGGAGGGTGGGAAGTGGGCCAAAAACAGGTTAACACAGTCGGAGGTCAAAACAGTTTTGAAATCAGTCTGGTTTAAATTAATGTTTTAAGATGTTTAGGGTACTTAGGAGTATAATTAGACCTTAAAATGAACATGATACTTAGATTATATGTTAAATAAAAGATCTGGAGGAGGGCTAAACAAATGGGTTAGGGTAAGACCCTCTGATCATAACAAACTTTTCATATGTTCAAAATCAGTAAATTCTGGATAGGTAAAAGTATATATATATATATATATATATATATATATATATATATATATATATATATATATATATATATATATATATATATATATATATATATATATATATATATATATATATATATATATATATATATATATATGGAGGCCTCAACAGTGCTTTAAGATTGAGGCCAAATGTGAGAGTTAGCTAACACATATAAGGGAATAGGGTTTCTTTTACAGGGAATGTTATTTTGGTTAAGGGGGTGTTCGACCCATAGTTTGAAGTATGAAAAACGGGACTGTTGGGTTAAATGTTAACGGGGCGAGTTATGAACTAAACTAAGTTAAGGACTTTATAGAAAGATGTAATGAGATGCATATGGCATATAAATGGGGTTAAGTGGTAGTATAAGGTTATATATCCATCATAAATTGGTGAGCCATTTTGGTATGTGGTTCATGTATTGATTGTATACGTTTGTGTGTTTAGATTTTTGCTAGAGCGCGGATATTTGGAGAAGCTTGTTCAGGTGAGTTTCATAGTCCCATGTCTTTTTATGATTTGAATTTCAGATGGGATGGAAGAGACACTCTATGGTTTTGTAACTAATGCTGTGAATGTTTTATGGTTTGTGATGGACTTGTGTGTGCACTTATGTGATTAACTGCTATGTGATTCTTGATTGTGTTTATGATTTGGATCGGGTGACACGTATCGTCTTAGTTATTGTGGTTTGACTTCGTACCAAGGGGATGTTGACAAGGCGGCCTTGGGATTGGTTCATAGGTGTATGGGCGCCTATGGGACCATGGTGATTGGTAAGGATTTGTGGTGATTGGTTAATCTTGAATGATAGTTGTTAATACATAATTGTAGCACATTGTCCATATGTTCTTTTGTTAGTGGTTGTTATTCACAGCTTATAATTGATTTGGAGTTGGAGTCTAAACCTATGACTCTCACCAACTTTATGTTGACGTGTTTTAGTGTCTCTTTCAGGTGAGAATGTGATAAAGCGTAAGAATAGGAGTGGCTAGCTGGGAGGCTTAGGATTGCATTGGAGGAACCCCTTTCCTCTTAGTCTTTACTTATGTTTGAATAAGTGATACTTTGTAGACACCTATATGTTTGTATTTGTTAATTTTATGTCTTTGGTAAGAGGTAGACCTGTTAACTTACCTAGACGCCTGCATTATTTGTGATATCTTCATGACATTGTGTCACCATTTATGATATTTCCATTTCATTTAGTTATCTCTATAGACACGCTATTGTTGTGATGATATCCATACGTCATGCCTCATATTCCGCCATGGTGGGGTGTGACAGAATGTTATCAGAGACAATGGTTATAAAGAATTAGGTTGCTTAGTTTAGTAGCCTAGTCTATAGCTTAAGGGTCCATGCATGTAGGTGCCATAGGGGTATGTGTGCATTATAGTATATGGAGTGCTTAAGTGTTAATTTCGTTTTAGATATTTATTTACTTTCGTACTTACTTATTGAGTCATAGTATATGTAAGTACATTCATTTATTTTCTATTGATGCGACGTATGAACCAGAAGTGTAGGAACCTATTTAGTGTTACCCATGTCTCGTAGAAGAAGAGGTGCGCTAGGTAATAATAGGATAGTACCGATGTTTAGTCTGCGACTAGTAGTAGATTCGAATTTCCGCCTGAATTGTTATGATCATTTTCTTTAATGTTGGATATTTTGTTGTTATTGATTTGTTTTGGCGCTTGAGCCTCGAGTTATGAATGAAGTTAGGGTTGACGTATGAGATGTTCTTATTTGACCTATATGGTATATATATATAGTGTATTTTATGTGGTATATATGTGTTTCGTGTAGTACTAATTTCTTATAAGTGTCGTCATAGGAGGGAGTACATGGGTGAAAGGGGACATATATAATTATGGAGGCCTACGTAATTATTTATGTGCCACAACACCGATGGACTTCCAAGTATGGTTGCATGAAAAGGGGTTAGTACATGCTTGTATATGATGAGATATGTATTTTGGGTATTTGTATACAATAGGGTTTATGTAATGGTTGCCTACGGGAACGTAGAATGTAAGAGATATGGCTATGGTTTTTTTTGTGTTTTATGTTTTAAGTAATAGTCATGTTGTGTGATTATGGGGTCACACGATATGGGTTGGTTTTGGTGATGGGTTTTCTGCCTTGTTGTGGCATGGTGAAATGGTGAGATGGTGATTACTCGTATGGAAAAACGAGTGTATGACACGATCTATTGACTTGACATGTGTTAGCACTATATTTTATATAGTCGAACAAGAATGTAATAGGTCATCTTAGTCGTTAATGGTCTTGTATTGTAATAGGTTAGTCGGGAAAACCGGGCTTGGACTTTAAGCTAATATTGTATAAGTTAGGGGTGTAAGCCCAAAACAAAGCCAAGCCCGACCCAATGATTCTAAACCCACGGCCCATATGCCAAGGGTATATATACCCTCTTCCATGTGTGGAAGAGGGTGTTGGTTCATTTTACTTTCTCTCTCTAGTAAAGATAAACCTTCCAAATTCTCTCTTGTTTCTCTCTCTACTTTTCTTCTCTCTCTCTCTCTAAATATCTCTTCTAAATCTTGTGTTATGGATTGATATGGGAATAACATTTGGTATCAAGAGCCTATAGTGGATAGGTGATTGAAGATTCGTGTGTTGTGTTCTTGATTTTTCGTGCCTATCTTGCTCTAAAAGTCTCGTACCAAAATTTTTTTTGGTGTTTTTATGGTTCATTCTTGATAAAAATCATCTACTTACTATTGGTTGTGATTTGGTATAGTTATCTTGGTTAAGAACACAAAAATCTTGGGTGCTTGATTCATTTTTAGGCAAAAAATCACGAATTTGTTGTGTTCTAGTACTATCCGAGAAAAAGGGGTATTTTTTATTCCTTGGTACGATATGTGTATTGCGATTGCATAAACCTGGGGTTTCTACTTGCGATCCAATATCACGATCACTGGTTACGATCTAGAGTGCGATCACTCACTGCGATCACTCACTACGATCACTCACTACGATCTGGAGTGCGATCACTCACTGCGATCAAGGAGTGCGATCATAGGTTACGATCACCCACTACGATCTGGAGTGCGATCACTCGTTGCGATCACTAACTACGATCCAACGTTACGATCTGAGTACGATCTAGTGACTACGATCCTAGAGTACGATCAAGGACTGCGATCTAACAGTACGATCTAAGAGTACGATCAAGTGACTACGATCCAAGAGTACGATCAAGGACTGTGATCTAACAGTACGATCAAGGACTACGATCTGAGAGTGCGATGGGTATTGCGATGGACAGATAAATTTTGTTTGAGCAATTTTTAGACTTAGCCACTATCTAGACTAGTTTCGGAACATAGTTTACACGAAGATTAAAAAAAAGAAAAAAAAAGTTTTTTGGCGGGAAAACTCTAGAAAATTTTATTTTTTCCTAGACCATTTTTAGGCCATTTAAGCTTCATTTTCAAATTTTGGCGAAGCAAAAAAAAATTTGACCAAAAATTCGAATTTTCGGACCAAAATTCAAATTTTTAGGCCATTTTAGGTTTTATTTTTTTTCAAAACTTTTCATTTTTCAAATTTTTTCCCTACTAGCTTTTTGTCTATTTCTAACTCGATTTCAAAATTTGGTGATTCAAATTTTTTGGGCTTATCGTTTTGTCGGAATGAGGAATTTATCGTCGGACTGTGAAAAAATCAGAAATTTCGGAATTTCAACCACAATTAAATCATAACACATCCACTAAGATCCATAATCCATATACACCATATCCTCTTACTACATCCGCTTTATGGACAATCTCAATACAACGGATTCCACAACAACAACGTCTATGAATGCAGTGAGTAAAGAGAAGATGCAGAATCCAGAGGTTCAGAAAAATACTAAGACTCCAATCAGTAAACCTGCTAACAAGGATTCCCCAACCAAAACCGTTCATGCAATCAAATACAAGATGTCGAAAGCAAAAGAAAGATGCATGGAACACATAAAGTTGCTTTAGTCACACCTTCAGATTCTTTCAAGAGAAGACCTAAAAGGCACTCGTCTTGAAATTGGATTCAAACGGGTATTCTTTCTACTATTTGGTCAAGACGTTGAGACATTCACCAGAACGATGCTACTTAATGTGGGCCATCTTCAACAAGAACTTGACAGAGATGATTTTCACGAGATTATATCCATGGAGATCCTTTTAACTCTCAACAATCAGTTCCAGCAATTCATTGAATCAAGTGGCTTATCCAAAAACGATCGAGAGTTCACAAGCACATACTTTACCAAATATACTCTCGTAGATCTTCAAGCGTTCAAAGAAACACTTCTTCAACATATGAGTAATATAAAGAAGTCAATTGCTGAAAAAACACGCCATCAAAGGCAATTTGAAAGAAGGGTGAATCAAAGACTGATACAGACGAAAGAGAGCACGGTCGATAAAGATCAAGCATTAGATGCCTCTTCGGTTGACACAGAAAGCAGCGGGACAGAATCAGAAACGCAGCATACCAGTACCATCTCAGGGAATGGTCAAACAACAAATGATGCGGATATCAGACCCATTTATGATGATCAGCCAATGGATATGGTACATTTAAATGTTGAATACGATGTTCCTCAGCATACTGAGAAATCTGAACCCATTTTTGACCCGAATACGTGGAAAAGGTTGATAGCAATACCACACCTAATTCATCAGATACGAGCACCAATGGAGGAGAGACTTCCCAGGATGTTGATTCTAAGATTCAAGAGCTCAAAACTTTGTTAGCTCAAAAGACAAAATATTTTGCGGATGCCAAACTCGATTTTTCAATGAAAAATAACAAATTTGAGGCTTATTTTGAAAAACTTGAAAAAGCAAATGTTGTTCTTGAACAAAAATTGGATCGTAAGATTCAAGATTTCAACGCGGAAAAAGAACATTTTGTGACACAAATAAATTTGTTAGAATCAAAGTTGGCTTCTCAAAATCCAAGTCCTCCGCCTGCTTCACTAAGTGAAATATCTGTGCAACCTATCGACACTGTAAATAGTAATGACGCGAATGCAGAAAATGACATATTTGACAATATGAATATTAAGTTAGAACAACATGTCGCTCAATTACTTCTACAAAATGAGCAATTAAAAGCTCAGATTCAGGAAAAGGTTTTTGCCCTAACTGCAGTAAAGAATGAATTAAGGAAGTTAAAAGGAAATAGTGTGGATACTAACTTCGCCAAACAGTCTGTCTTGGGGAAACCTCTCTCTCAACCAATCAGACCACGCTCAGTTGCTAGACAACTGAATGCGTTTAAGTCTGAAACGACCTAAAACGTGGAACCCGAGGTTTGCCTCCCAAGCTGACACGCATAGCAATTTGCCAAAACCAGTCACTCCACAATCTAGACCGACCTTAAGACAAACTGCTTCTCTAAAACCCGATCACATGAATGCTTCAAGCAACTTTAGATCTAGCTCCAAGAACATGCCTAGGTGTAGTTCAAATGACACGGGTCATCAAAGCTATCTAGAGGATGCTAAAAACAAGACACAAGCAAGAGATAGGACAAAACCACAACCTAGGAGCGATAATCACATATCTAGGAATTCTAGACCCTTCTATGATGTGCACAATTCTGCCAACCGTAGGAACTCTAGAGCCTTCTCAGATGTTAAGCACTTTGGTTGCAATAAATGTAACAAATGCGTGTTTAATGCCATTCATGATGATTGTATAACGGAAGTCCTAAACAAGGTGAACCAAAAAGCTAGAGCACCTCAAAGACGGAACCCCAAA
Organism: Glebionis coronaria; assembly: GCA_025667525.1. Classification (NCBI taxonomy): domain Eukaryota; kingdom Viridiplantae; phylum Streptophyta; class Magnoliopsida; order Asterales; family Asteraceae; genus Glebionis; species Glebionis coronaria. The sequence continues at coordinate 529,317,339 of CM046876.1, forward strand.
AGAAATAGTTTTTCTCCAAATAAGTCTTCCGCTGTTCATGAGAAAACTATGTCTCCTAGACCTTGTCTTAGGTGGATACCAACGGGTAGAACCTTTAAAACAATTGGTCTTAGGTGGGTTCCTACTGGCAAGATATTTCCCTCTAGCTCGACAAAGGTTCAAGGTGAACCCCCACATGTCTCTCATAATGATATCACTAACCCAAATGCAAGCATACAAACTTCTGAGGCATGTGCTGGTATCAACGTCACGGTTCAACGGGAACACAAAGGTCCTATATTTGTAACCCGTTCAACAAAAGACACTCTTAGAGTTTGGTTGCTGAAGAAGCAGATATCAGAGAAATATGTGTCTCAGGGGTTTCACAAGTAAGCTTCATGATGGCTTATAGTCAAATTACAGACTGTAACCCGGGCTCACAAGACAGGAAAGTTCATCCCGATGATGACTTATCCTCAGAACGAGAAATTAAGTTTTCTCGGACATGAGCTATCTGTAAAAATATTTAACGTTTTTAAGCTCATGTACAAAGACATACAGTCACATGTCAGACTGTATCTCGTACTTAAAAATAGGAAAGTTCATCCCGAGTATGACTTATCCACAAAACAAGAAATTCGATTTTCTCGGACACGAGCTTACCGTAAAACTATTCAAATGTTTTAAGCTCGTATAAATGACTTCTAAGCACATCACAGCTTAGGACTCGGACCGCAAATAAGGAAAGTTTATCTCGGACGATAACTTATCCTTCTCAACGAGAAATTAATATTTCTCGGTCATGAGCTTCCTATAAAAACATTCAAAGTTTTTAAGTTCATGAAAAACGACTTCTAAGTAAATGTCAGCTTAGAACTCGTACTTCCACTTAAGGAAAGTTTATCACGGATGATAACTTATCCTTCACAACGGGAAATTAATTTTTCTCGGTCATGAGCTAGTCACAAAACATTAAAAGTTTTGAGCTCATGTAAATCGGAACTTATTTTAAAACCGTTGAACACAATTTTTCAAGAATTTCTCAAAAGATTTTTCTAAATCTTTCAAAATTGTGTGTTCAACACTCCCTTCCTCATACGTGGTTTTTATATCTCAAAATTTTCATATGTTATTTTGATCCAATTTTGAGGGGGAGCGTTTTAAAATCAAGCCTTTAATGTTGTTGGGTACATCTAAGAAATTGTCATATTTTATATATCCAACACATTTCAAAAATGGTTTAAAACTGTCATAAGTAATAAATTATACCGGACAAGGCATCTCAACTCCGTACCTCAACATATATTGTGGTGTCTCAAGACACACATATATTGTTGAGGGGGAGCGACCTGACTGAAAATGTTCCATGATTCATGCGTGCACACATGTTTCTCTCCCGTCGATTTTTCGGAAAATGTCATATTTTAATCATTTAGTATCTCTAATATTATATTTTTATATTAGAGATAGGTGAGAAAATGTGATTAAAATGTAATATATCGCAACATGTGATCTTAAAGACTCAAGTGTAACTCTTTCCTTCACATGCCAAACTATTTCGTTTATCGATGCATGTGTGTAGGGGGAGATTTTTGAAAATATAAAACTTTCAAAGTGTTAAAAGTTTTGATTTTTATCAAGCACTTTGAATTGTTTTCAATGGTCTTATGGTTACGATCTTTACCCAAAACAACCTACTATCCACGACGGAACGATGGAGTCAAAAGGTGGTTTAGGATAGGAAACTAAGTCCTATGATCCAACCAGAATCAGAGGGATCTACCCAAGGACATTCCATAGCTAGAAGTAGTTGTCCTTAGGAAAGATGGAGTGGAATGAAGCTGAATGCGGACCAATTACTTAAGTTAGCACTAGAACAATCACAACAAGGTGCTAATGATGAAGTATTGGTAAGCATTGAAGGAGTTGAATATTCTATGCAACTTAGGTAGAAACCGGGTTAACACATCTTTTGAAGACAAGTGTCATGGACCCAGTGATGCGATGCACAAACCTTCCCCAGCCATTCGAGTTTCTTTCAAAAGAAACTTGTCTCATTATCATGGAGATCAACACGTATCTATTGACTTTCTCACTCCGAGTCAGTTAATATTGAAAAGGTGGCAGTCTGCTCCAGCCTCCGAATACCAAAATGCACTTATTGAGTCTAGAGCCAAACGAGATCTATTTATCATCTCATTAGGACACAATCGAGTCCTACGCATTATCCTTGTGATATTGCCAGAACATCTGAGTGATACGATTCATAATGAAGATGGAAATCCTGCTTGAGCCAGCATCAAACAAGCTCATGGTAGGTAACTTGTGCGATTCTACACGAATCAAACTTGTGAGAACTGGAAAGCAACTAAGTTTGGATTCTTAACTGATTCAAACTTGATTCCAGGTTTCTTCGCAAAATCTATGTGATCTTGCCAGAACATTCAGAGTGACACTCATTAGTGTTCACAGTGACGAATGGAAATCCTTCTAGTGTCAACATCAAACAGCACTACGGTAGGTAACTCGCAAGATTCTCTATGAATCAAGCTTGTGACAAACTGGAAATCAACAATGGTGCGATTCTTTTTGAATCAAACTTGTTCCAGGAACTCTGAATTGACGACTCTAATCAGACAGATAATTTATCCCTATGATTCACTCTTTACGTTCGCAGTCAGCTTTGAGACGGTTGAGTAAAGAGAAATGGCTACTACCGCCAGGAAACCCTGTCAAGGAGGTTCTTAATCGAATCTACCCGATCACAGGTACGGTATCTAATACCGTCCAACGGTCTTCACCGACCGGAGGTAAAACGCTACCGAGTTAGGGTGAAATGTTCAAAGCTATTTCATCCGTGTCTATATATATTGATGCATATCAAGAAGGTGGCGTAGCTGTGCAACCGATGTCGATTCAGAAGTTACAAGAGCACAAGATGGCGATAATCAAGATACCTAATAATGTAAGAATGTAATAGGTCATCTTAGTCACAAGGAGTACAGATGAAGATCTCAAGCACTCAAAGTCAAATGACAAAGGCTCAAGATAAAGATCACGAAAGCATGAAGGAACAAGGTTGTTACAAACAAGATCTAGACCAAGATACAAGACCAAAGCAGGAAGATCTCCTCTACAAGAATGTATTCACTCAACCATCTTATGCTTTTTAAGCCTTTTAAGATGACCGATACATTGGGGGAGATTGTTAGCCCTATATTTTGTATAGTCGAACAAGAATGTAATAGGTCATCTTAGTCGTTAATGGTCTGGTATTGTAATAGGTTAGTCGGGAAAACCGGGCTTGGACTTTAAGCTAATATTGTATAAGTTAGGGGCGTAAGCCCAAAACAAAGCCAAGCCCGGACCAAGGATTCTAAACCCACAGCCCATATGCCAAGGGTATATATACCCTCTTCCATGTGTGGAAGAGGGTGTTGGTTCATTTTACTTTCTCTCTCTAGTAAAGATAAACCTTCCAAATTCTCTCTTGTTTCTCTCTCTACTTTTCTTCTCTCTCTCTCTCTAAATATCTCTTCTAAATCTTGTGTTATGGGTTGATATGGGAATAACAACATATATGATAACGAGTATGTTTTGGGAGATTAATAGGCATATATATACGGAGGTATATATACTAGTAGATGTTATGTTATGATATACGGTCGTTCAATAGTTATTATAACTTGAACGTATCTAGTGTTCTCTCGTGTTTAAAAAGTTTATTAGTGCTGGAGTTTGATGGAGTTCCAACGACGTTTTGAATCTTTTGAAGTGTGTCTACATTTGGGTATGTATTTTAGTTGATGAGAACTACCAAATTTTCTTGCAAAGGAGTCTAGCTAATTAAAGGAAAATGCTTTTGAAAATACTTTGTAAGTGTATGGTATGATTTCCTGACTTACATATCTTTTCTTTAAGTTTATTGGTAATAAGTTAAAAAAAAAATCTTGACAATGAATGGATTAGTTTTCTAGGTAACATTTGATAGTACGTATAAAGGGTAAAGAAATTTTACGATAATTTTCTTAAAAGTGGAGTTAAGATTTTAGAAGTATTTAACTAGACGGAAAGATTAAAAAGGAAGATTTTATTATAATAATGAAAATAATAACACCACACCTTGTAAATGTGTAATATTTAGTTATAACAAGCCTAAATGGATTATATAAAATAATTATAATATAGAATAAAATGAATAAAACACCATATTTTATAAACACGTATTGGTTTCATAATAACAAGTGAAATGAGTTTAATGTGAGTAAACAAGATAATGGTTAGAATAACGTTATACTCTACTAACTAGTAGATACCTTTGATAAAATAATGATGATAAAAGAAGAGTTTATTGTTAAAGGAGATGATAGATAAAGTGAGTTTTGGTACACTAACTGAGTTATGCCCTTTGATAGTAACGAAGATGGTACATATTGACTATGATTTCATTTATTGGTGTTAAAATATGGTCCTAATGTGAAGTAACTAATTGAGATGAAAATTTAAAATTTTCTAAGATATTGAAATTTGGTAATAAAAATCGTGATGAGTCTATCTTTTGTTGTTGGCACACTCCATTGATCTTTCGGATTACATTGTTTCGTTTTCAGTTGTTTCAGCTAGGGTTCATTATGGTTGATCTTTCAGTTTACCCTATATTTATTATGGGACGCGATCGTTTGGAATTCTTTTGGTACACGTCATGGTTGATTTAGTTATGCGGTTGTGGAAATGTTAGGATGTAAGGATAGAGTTGGGTAGTATTACTTATTGTTAGATATTAGAATGCAGAGGTGTGTTTTGGTTTAAAGGTGGTGTTGAAGGAATGATTAAGATTTGTGGAGTTCTGAAACTTAGATTGGTTACGAGAATAAGGGAGTAAGTAAAGTTAGTTGACTGGTTGTGGGAACGAGATGTCATGCTATGAGAAGTTGGTTGAAGTGCCATTAGGAGATTGATGAAAGTACTAGCAGATGTGAGGGTAGAGTAGAAAGTTTCTACTAATGGAAAGATAGGGCAAATAACACGCAAGGGAATTGGTATAGTTATGGAGGCAAGGTAGTAGTAGACACGTGAAGGAAAACATGGATGGGAAAGAATGATTGGTAGGAGGCTGATTAATGGTGAAGTACAACAAGTAAGGAAGAGTGAGCCATTGAGGGGTTGAAGTACCTTTAGAAATACTGTGGTTGATGCGTTGAAGTTAGAAGCTACTGCGTAGTGTGAAGTTCCTAGGTAACATCATAGAGACGAGAAGGAGTGCGTGAAGAGCTACATCATGAAGCAAGGAGTCGAAAGGACTACGTGCCGGCTGCTAGAAGGATGCAAGAGATTTCGAAGGAGTCACATAAGTTGCAAGGACTGGAAAGGTGACAAGCACTATGATGGGAATCTCCGTATGGTTCGTGACAAAGAAGGATAGATCAAGTACCGGTGTGGAGCTACAAAGAGCTTAACCAATGGATCGTGATGGAGTGACTACATATCATGGGAGATTAAGAGCTCGTGGAAGTAACAAGGGGAGTCGAGTGACTACACAAAGATAGAATTTCGTAGCAATCAATATCGAGGGATGAGTAGTGAAGCTGAGCGGAATAAGTTCGTGGAGAAGTGATTATAGGGTCAATTTAGTGAAGGTGTTTATGAAGGATCTTTGGAAGAGACAGTTATGCATTATCCAGTGAAATAACGATTTCCATAGAGTTGATGAATTGAGTGAGAACTTTTGGTTGGACATGATAGTGTAGGAATTAGGGAGAACCATGGAAGGAGAGAACCAAGTATTCTATAAAGATGATGATTGAAAGTACCTCATGTTAGGTGCAAATATAGAAGTATGAGACTTGAGTAAGAATTTAGAATATGGCTTAGTTAAGACATATGGAAACTAATATGGGTATAAGATGAGAGTGTAATTTGCATGTAATCACATGAAACTCTAGTTTGTCCCTATTCGGAGGGAGTATGAGAACTGGTCGTGAGGAAAACAAGTGAAGATATGTGGAAAATTTTGACGTATAGATGATTTAAAAGACGTGAAGCATAACCTCGCGATGTATGCCATTAGCTGCGGAAGAAGAAGGAAGTGTGGATAGATGCGAATCATGAATTAAATAGGTCGAGATAGGAACCGAAGGTAAAACTTTGGTATAGCCTAATGAGTAGACTAAAGCACAAAGCATGCTAATATTGTTGTAGTGTGGAAAAGGGAATGGCACTGATCGATACTGTTGGATTGGAAGGCTTAGTATTGATAATCGAATGGATGAGGAGTTATAGATGTGATGTGTCATCAGAGACGAAGGGTTTGGTCTAACTGAGACAAGATGAGGAGCACTATGAACTTGAAGGTAAGATATTGTATAGGTATAAAGGAAGTGTTGGGTATTAAAAAAAAGTATATAAAAAATCTTTAATTGAGGAAAGTGAGAAAAGAAGTGTATGGGTGCTACTAATGAACTATCCAAATTTGATAGAAGTAGTTGTAACATGGGTTTGGATGACAGTTGATAAAACTAACTAATGAATATGTGAAAGACCGTCATAGGTCACTTGTGTAAGGAAATTGGAATTTTTAAGTAGTTTGGGGGTACGGACTAAAGGGATTTGATGAACATGGTTGGATATGAGTATATCCAACTAACTGGAAAAGGATGGACGAAGTGAGAAATTGATACAAGTATAGGAGTCATGTTGAGAGCTTGGGTGACTGATTTAGAGGGAGGTAGGAAACTCGTTTGCGATGTCTGAGTTTTCATATAATTATAGTTATCATACTAGAAGTTGATGAATGCCACTTGAGGCACTATATGGAAGGATAGGGTGAGTTGACCTTATTGTGGACTAAAATTTGTTAAAGAGACTACTAATGTGGAAATGGTGTTTGTGGAACGGATGAGAGCAATCAGAGATGCTATGTTGAAAAGGAGGAAATTACTAGGGTTTAGTGACAAAGTTATGTAGGAAGTTTCACCTATAGTAACGGGTGGTATATTTTGGTAAAAAGGGAAAATTTGATGTCGAGTTTTGTAGGTCCATTTATGATCTTTGGAAAGATCGGACCAGTAGCTTTTGGATAAGTATTACCTGGGGAATTAACTGGTGTACATGATATATTTCATGTATTAAGATTGGGAAATGTCGTTTGAGAATGCATATTTGCATGTACGGTTATCTGGGATTTGTGTTAATAAGAGTCTTTGATTTATCAAAGAGTCATTTGTGAGATTTATGGGTTGTGAGGTCAGGAGTTTGGGAATGAATTTTAATATTGTTGGTTAGTATATGTGGTAAATTGAGACATGAACTGAAGTACACATGGTAATGAGAGGAGTTCATTTAGAACAAGTATCCCATGTGATTTGTTGATTGTGTGTTTGATCCTAAGGAGTAAATCTCGGGATGAGATTTCTATTAGGAGGGAGTGATGTGACAACCATGGTTTTGAGGTTCGTCACTTAGTTTTATTTTGGGCATATTTCGTGAAATTATGTGTCTTTATGTGTTTATGTGTTATTTGGTGTGAATAGAGTGTGGTTTGAACATCGTTTTCGACTACGGGGTACCTTGTGAGTGAAATGATGTGTGACGTTTTTATGTTCATGAGCTCACATAGTAGTGACTATGAAATAAGAAGGTGTTATTTAGTGGTTTTACGTATACGTATATGTATTATAAAAAATCGTATTTTTTCGATTTAAGGTTTATCATTTAGAGGTCTCGGATGAGGTAATTAGTCATGTGAGTATTTTTCGGGATCGTTTTAAGTCATTTTGGACTTAGTTAATTAGTTTATTTCATATTTCAAGAGTTTTTATAAAACTGTATATTTTACGTCTTTTACGGTATACGCGTAAATTTGACTAGTTTTACGGTTTTGAGGTTTTGGAGTCTTTACGAGCTGAAATAAATTAAAGGAATTTAAGGTAATAATAATTAATAGTTAATTTAAATAATATAATTAAAAAAGTCGGCCATATGGTGTTTGGGCTTGGATTTGGGCTGACTTAAACTTAAGGAAGGGAAAGGGAGCCCAATTTTAGTCCTAGGAAGCCTTTTTAATTTTAACCAAAAATAAGACTCCATATGAACAAAAAAAACGAATTTAGCCTTCCCCAAACCAAATCTCAGTCGTTTGTATCAATGGAGGAGCAAGAAAACCCAATAATTCAATTAGGATTTAAGATACACACTAAAATTATGTCAATTAACGTTTAATTTACGTATATGTAACCTAATATGATGGATTAGGGTTGAGATTCATAAACTTTTATTAGGGTTTGTTAAGGACCTGTAATTAGTGAGGTAATTAATGGGTTTTAATCATTCGAAATCGCTTTTAGGTATTAATTAGGGTTATGTATGATTAGTTAGGGTTTAATCATGTTTAAAATCGTTTTTAAAAACTGGGCAGAATTTTAGGCTTATTGTTTTGATCATATCTAAAGTTATAAGAACATTCATTAATCGAACCAAGTATCCCTGAAAAGGTATTTGAGTTGGATTTTGGATTCAAGAAACGAGAAATAAATTAGAGGTCAGGAAGTGGGTCAAAAACAGGTTACAACAGTCGGAGGTCAAAACAGTTTTGAAATCAGTCTGGTTTAAATTAATGTTTTAAGATGTTTAGGGTACTTAGGAGTATAATTGAACCTTAAAACCAACATGATACTTAGATTATATTCTAAATAAAAGATCTGGAGGAGGGCTAAACAAATGGGTTAGGGTAAGACCCTCTGATCTTAACAAACTTTTCATATGCTCAAAATCAGTAAATTCTGGATAAGTAAAAGTATATATATATATATATATATATATATATATATATATATATATATATATATATATATATATATATATATATATATATATATATATATATATATATATATATATATATATATATATATATATATATATATATATATATATGTATATATATATGGAGGCCTTAACAGTAGCTTTAAGATTGAGGCCAAATGTGAGAGTTAGCTAACACATGTAAGGGAATAGAGTTTCTTTTACAGGGCATGTTATTTTGGTTAAGGGGGTGTTCGACCCATAGTTTGAAGTATGAAAACAGGACTGTTTTGGGTTAAATGTTAACGGGGCGAGTAATGAACTAAACTAAGTTAAGGGCTTTATAGAGGGATGTAATGAGATGCATATGGAATATAAATGGGGTTAACTGGTAGGATAAGGTTATATATCCATCATAGATTGGTGAGTCATTTTTGTATGTGGTTCATGTCTTGATTGTATACGTTTGTATGTTTAGATTTTTGCTAGAGCGCGGATATTTGGAGAAGCTTGTTCAGGTGAGTTTCATAGTCCCATGTCTTTTTATGATTTGAATTTCAGATGGGATGGAAGAGACACTCTATGGTTTTGTAACTAGTGCTGTGAATGTTTTATGGTTTGTGATGGACTTGTGTGTGCACTTATGTGATTAACTGCTATGTGATTCTTGATTGTGTTTATGATTTAGATCGGGGGACACGTAACGTCTCAGTTATTGTGGTTTGACTTCGTACCAAGGGGATGTTGAGAAGGCGGGGCCTTGGGATTGGTTCATAGGTGTATGAGCGCTTATGGGACCATGGTGATTGGTAAGGCTTGGAGCCTTAGAATTGTGGTTATTGGTAAGGCTTGGAGCCTTGGATTTATGGTGATTGGTTAATCTTGAATGCTAGTTGTTAATACATAATTGTAGCACATTGTCCAAATGCTCTTTTGTTAGTGGTTGTTATTCACAGCTTATAATTGATTTGGAGTTGGAGTCTAAACCTATGACTCTCACCAACTTTATGTTGACGTGTTTTAGTGTCTCTTTCATGTGAGAATGTGGTTAAGCGTGAGAATAAGAGTGGCTAGCAGGGAGGCTTAGGATTGCATTGGAGGAACCTGCTTTCCTCTTAGTCTTTACTTATGTTTGAATAAGTGATACTTTGTAGACACCTATATGTTTGTATTTGTTAATTGTATGTCTTTGGTAAGAGGTAGACATGTTACCTACTTACCTAGACGCCTGCATTATTTGTGATATCTTCATGACATTGTGTCACCATTTATGATATTTCCATTTCATTTAGTTATCTCTATAGACACGCTATTATTATGATGATATCCATACGTCGCGCCCCATATTCCGCCATGGTGGGGTGTGACAGTATTTCAGGAGTACGAAAGATATGTTTTTGGTATTTGGAGGGAAACCAGACACAGAACTGAATGTTACAGGTTTCTGTGATGCGTCCTGGCAATGTGATAAAGACAATACGAAGTCTCAGACGGGTTACGTTTTTGTTATCAATAGAGGAGCAGTTGAGTGGAAAAGCAAGAAGCAGACAACGATTGCAATGCATGCTACTCTATTTGAGTACATGGATTCTTCAGAAGCTGCAATGAAAGCTGTTTGGATTAGGAAGTTTTGGAGATCTTGGAGTGATGCCTTCAATTAAAGAACCTATTGATATATATTATGACAATTCTGTCTCAATTATATTCGCCAATGATTCTAGAGTCATGAAAGGCGCCATACACCTTATACGTAGACATCACTACGTCCGAGAACAAGTTGAAGCTCGTGAAATCAAATTAACAAATGTTCATACAGATGATAACGTAGCTGATCCTTTAACTAAGGCTTTGCCTAGACCAAAGGTAGTTAAGCATGCCAAGGCGATTGGGCTGCAACTAGCTAGAGAACTCATGCAATAAATATGTGATTAGTATTTGGATAAAGGATGTTATGACATTATTATTTAATAAAATAAAGATTGGGTTTCGTTTATTCTTATTATTTAATTTTGTATCCTATTTTACATGTTTTACTAAATCCATGAATAAATGTTATGCTAAAATGTCCGTTGTCGATTAATAATATAGGAATATTATTAAATTAAGACAAATCAAAATAGCGATAGAGTATACTTGAAAGTATATTGATCTATTTTGGATGATATTTAATGAATCGAATATTAGATTTATCCCAACTATATGATTTTACTTTGTGGATCTTTGTTATCAAGTAAATCATAAATAGTTATCCTTAAACTTGAGATACCAGGAAACTATTATGAATTTAGTGCATCTCTGTGGAATAATCTAACGCTAAACGTAACTGGTAGCTATAAGGATTATTTTCGGAAGTGTTGCAAAATTCATAAGTTTTGCTATTTCCTCTAATTTAGTTTTGGAGTTTAATACAGTTGGGCCCCTCGTGGGATTAGTAAGATGTTTGTGTGGTCACACCCATATTTGTTTTGGTAATCTTGCTGAATCTGTTAACGAGAAACAGAATGGTTAATGAAAGGAATGACTGAGATCCATATCCTTATTAACGTTGTATTAGAAATAAAAGGATAATAATAATGATGAATCATTAAAGGTTTTATCCAGGAGACCTTACTCGAGTTGTACTAGAGACATTGCTAGTGTAACTAGACGTTAGTTAATGTAATCACGATATTTGAAATATATCTAAGTGGGAGCTGAAAGTTTATGGACTTATATTTAAAACTTGTGTGATAGGATCGAACTCGAGATTACGGGATTTCACACAATACGTAAAGAGTTAATTTATTTAATAAATATATTTATTGTATTTATTAATTTACTTAATAAATATATATATTTATGTATTTATTAAATTAAACTATAGCTTTAACTTTAAGGACTGTTAAATATTAAGAGTTAAGTACAAATGATTGTTGTGGAACAAACAAGATAATAAAAGAAGATTCTGGAACACCCCTTGGGGGTGTTGCCGGCTTTCGACACCAAAGGGGAGGGGGAAGAGAAAAAGGAAACTTGTCACTTGCCTTTTATTTGTTTATCTTGGACTTCAAGTTATTGAGGCCTATATAAACATCCCTATACCCTTATAATTCATATACAATCTTCCTCCCTTCTTCTCTTGGCCGATCGACTCAAACAAACCCACAAGGGTTTCGGTTTGATTTTTCTTGGTATTCGGTTTACTATAAATCTAGTCCTAGCCCCTCTCCAGGGTTGTTGGGTAGATTTTCCACAAGCGTTAAGGTCGGTTTACATGTGCTAGAATCACGGTTAGCTCGTTGTATTACGTGTGTACAAGATCGTAATACAGTCTTACTTTAGACTATATCTTGGTGGTATAGGGTATTAACCCGAATTGGTGATTCGTTCTTTTCTTGTGGAGTTGCTTTAGCGTAAAGGTATGTAACCCTAATTCGATTAGTTATAATTGTGTTATTATTATGATCTGGTTAAATCGCTTCCGCTATGTGTGTTTTGATCTCGTTTAGGGTTTTATATAATTGTTATGATGTTTATAAACCTTCACATACAACTACTATCCCCATCGAAATAATCGGGTATCCCTGACGACATGTCGAGGGGATAGTTTTCCCCGGCCACAACGCACGGCCCACACAATTTTAGTCAACAATATTAGTGCCACATTGGACTGTTTTCCCTGGCGACATGTCGCCGGGGATTATACCGACTAATTAGCAAAGTTTATTTAGCTGAGTGTTAATCTTGCCACACATCCTCGGTTTCTCGGTGACATGTCGTCGGCGACAATTTTATAATATGTTGACCGTCAACACACGAGAAAGTAATTTTTTGTCGTTTAGGGGTGGTTTTCTCCGGCGACATATCGTCGGGATAAGTTGACCAAACCAAATGGTCAAAACTTGATCAGGGTCTTCCCGGGACGTGTCGCCGGGGTAAGTTGACCAAACCAAAAGATCAAAACTTCACCAGACTTTTCCCCGGTGACATGTTGTCGGGAAAAAATATGCATTTTTTTGTGCAGCGTGCACAGCAGACATTTTTCATATTTTTTCGGAATAAAATCTACCAAAAGTCCTGAAACCTATATAAACCAATATGGAATCTACCCAAATACATTACAACTCGTACCAAAACACAGTACAATATAACGGAACAACGCATTTGATATATTAAGGCTAGATTCTCCAAAATCCCACTACACACAATATAGCTTCAAAACGGATGACAATATATTCACCTAGCTAGATAACATGTTCTAATTAAACATACTGGGAATCAAACACATAACGGACGCAAAAATAAAATACAAGACGCAAAATAACAAATGCTTACCCAACATCATCTAATCATCATCCTTATCCTCCTCGTCATCATCGTCATCCGCACCGCCACGGGCGCTGCCACTATCTCGCTGAGAATGTGACTCAAGCTCTGTAAGCATTTGAGAAAATTTGTTGTCACTCTTAAAAAACTTCGTGAACACGTTCATCTTTTGCATTATGTTCTTGCTCTTTTTCTTTATGCTTGTTCTTCTTTTTCAGCTTTTCAATCTCGGAGGCGTGAGTGCATTCAGGCGGAGGTGAGCGGAGGTGAGGGATAAGCGCCACGTCCAGCCACAATCCTACCAGTACCGCGAAGGTGTTTTCAAAGAAAAGTTTACGTGTTCGACATCAATATTACGCAATATCGAAATGAAAGCGTTTCTATGAGCATCAGCTTACAAAAGTGTCTTACTCGTCATTTTCACATTTGAGACAAGCAATCATGATTTTCAGGATTTTACATTTTAGTTTTGCTTTTGTTTGTATCAGTTTCTATTGTCTTTTATCGTCTTACAACTTTGTTGAAATAGTTATTTATATAACTAAAAAAAGCTACAACTTTTATGGGTTAAACCATGGTTATAAATAGCGTAAGGCCTGGCGTGGCGGCATGTTCAAGCTACATGCTTTAGCGGCTAAAGCGAAGCTATATCGTTTTTAAAGCGTGACTTATGGCGGCGAAACATAAAAATTTATAAATGTTTTTATCATATTTCAATATTATATTTATATTTAGTTCACAATAAGTGTTGTACGTAATAAATAAAGTTAGAAAACTCTCATTACATGTAATAATAATCATTTTTTTGAGTTGAATTCAAAAAATTACCCCGCCTCATGTCGTAGCGCGCCTTGACTTATTGCGTTGCGTGAAGGTCACGCCTCAAGATTTAGCGCGCCTTAAGGCGAGTCGTAGCGGGCTATTTAGAACCATGGGTTAAACCATACCTTACAAATGGGCCAAAGAACACTAAAAATGGCATTGTTTTTTTTTACACAAACGATAAACAACTAAGAACTTGTAGGTGTCCATTTTTTTTCTCCTTTCTTTTTTGTTTCGGTATATATGGGTGGAAAAAGTTCATACACCATTTTTTTAAAGCATAAATTTAATCAAGCAATCACAACTATTCATTCTTTTTATCTAACAAAAAAAATTATTTTAAAAAAATTAAATATCTCACAAACCGTGAATCGTTACACAAAATGAAATAGACCATCGTGACAAGAATTAAATCATCTTTCTAACGAAGGCACATGTATATACTTTCGACGAACTTTTTTTTTATTTTTTTTCTCAATCACGTCAGTGAAAATCATATATGATTCGTATCACAAATCATATATGATTTTCAGAATTCATATATGATTCGTGTGATATTAATCATATATGATTTCAGAAAATCATATATGATTTGTGACCGAATCATATATGATTTTCTCAGACGTGATTTAAGAAAATCATATTTTGATTTAATTGAGTTTATGCTATTTTAGGGGTTTACATAAATCTCAAGTCATATGTGATATACGTATTCAAAATATACAAGACCCAAAATGCATGTTTTGATCTTCTACTCTCAGTTAATATTAACAATAAATACTTTTGTTATCTTACTAAATTATAAAAATTTTGAGAGATTTTTAATTTTAGAAAATTGAAAAATAAGACATTTAAAATTGACTTTTATAAAAATATTCATTTTATAATTAATTATCCATCTCTTTTTTTTAATAACTTTATGTAACAACTACTAAAAAGCCATTTTTATTTTTAAAATTGAATTTTTTTTTATCAAATTGTTCTTTCTATAATTTCATTTCATTATATTTTCTAAAATTTTATATTTTTTAAAATATCTATTTTGATATATTTTAATTAATTTTTAGTTTTTCTCATTTTTTGAATGTTTATTTTATTTGATTTAATTTTTTTTACCGCTTCAATCTTTGAATACGAATTTAACGGCCAAGAATAGAAGCATTTGTCACCTCAAAAATTGTTATCGGGTATCATGCTTATAACAATCGTGCTATTAAATTCAGAATTGAGCCGTTCAAAAAAATAGAAAAAGAAAAAAAATATATAAAAAAATAAAAAAATTCAGAATTGAGTTCTTCGTCATTTCTCTTTGATGGAGTTTTACATTTTTTTTTTATAGATTTTAGGTGTAAAGAGGCGTACTTTCCAGTATGGCACAAGGTTATCGAAAATCATGAGACGGCTTTGCATATATTTTTGAATTTTTTTTGAAGGGTTATGCACTTACAAAAGATTAGTGTTTTTATAATGACTTCTAAAAGAAATCTTACACCGCTAAATTTTACATCGGGTATTCACTTGCATAGTTGGATACCCTGGTTAATCCGCTCGTGTTCTCATGCAGATCCGAAAACCTCTCTTGATCCGCCCATGGTCATAGACGAAAACAAGATAGATGCCCTTAAAAACATGTACAATTTCTTACCAAATGACAAAACAAATCTCGATACTTTTTCGTATACAACTTAAAAATCGAACTCCATATATTTATTCAAAATTCATAAGACTCAAATGATATGACAGCATACAAATTGGGCTTGTAAATTTATTAGTAGGCCAAAAAAAAAGTATAAAAGCGCGAAAATTAGGGCCTATAAATAAAGTTAAATACTCCCTCCGTCCCAAAATAATTGTCCACGTTTGACTTCTTCGGTGTTTTGATTAAAAATTTGACCGTAAATATATTTATTTCTATTATATAATACTTGATAAAAATTATATCAATGAAAATACATTTAAAACTCTATCCATTTATATATATTGCATCAAGTATTATATAACACACCCAAAAATAATTAGGGTCAAATTTACACAAAAAAGACTTTGAAAGTCAAATGTGGACAATTATTTTGGGACGGAGGTAGTATGGTTTATAAGAAAATAAATAAGACTATTTACCCTTTTCATGCGGTACGTGTCTTTTCTTTCCAACCAACCAACACAACGTTTCCCTGAAACAAAACAAACAACTACTTTAAAACCATGCATAACCGCCATTGTTCATTCGACATTGTCACAAACACTAACAAAAAAACACACCAACACAAATTACATCAGTCCTTGCACCATTCTTCATCACAAAATGGATGAAACAAATGAGTTTCTTCTTTGTGATGAAGTTTGGGATATGAGTCCAGTGGCATCTTTGGATTCTCCACATGATCATGCACACAAAAACAACCATTGTGTCGAGAAGTTAATTCACACGACCACAAACCAAGATTGTGAACACATGTCTGAAACGTATCTAAGAAAGGAGATTAAGTATATGACTAGACCGGGATACGTAAACTTTCTTGAATCAAATCATTTTGTTTCTAGTTGTAGATTGAAAGCGATCCAGTGGTTCATTCATGTAAGTTTTTTGAAATGGTTAAATTGTACGTCTGATATATTAACTTTGCAAGATTTTACTGATGTTGAGTATTTTTTCTATTCCAGTCGCAAAGGCGGTTAAGTTTTGGAATTCAATCTTTGTTTAATGCTGTGAATTACATTGATCGGTTTATCGATATCAATCAATGCCATGTAAGTCCTGTAACCTGTTACACTAATTGTTACTATGCAAATTCTTTGGTTTCAAGGTTTTTAGATCATGAATGTTATACTATGAATGCAAGAACATTTTTGTCAAGTAACAATATTGTATTTTTCGATTGAAGGGGTGGAGTCACTGGATGATGGAGTTGCTTTCATTGGCTTCTTTAACCATTGCTATCAAATTGGGTGAAACTCGTCCTCTCAGATTGCATATGATTCAGGTAACATTCTATCCTAAACTCCTAGTTATATGCTAAAACAATCTTTATGCATATTACACGAACATATATCATCTAGCTTATCTTCTGAAGTTCAGACAATGATTTTAATCTTATGACCATTGGTTTATGCAGGAGGGTCTAGATTATTGTTTTGAAACAAGATTAATCCAAAAAATGGAATTCAAGATATTGGAGTGTTTAAAATGGGAAGTTAATCCTACCACTCCCCAATCTTACGTCGAGTGGATGTCATGGAAAGTAGGTTCTATCATGAAGCCTTTCGCTGTAGATGAATTAAGTTCAAGTCTCAACGATATTCTTCTTGCATCTTTACTAGGTAACTAATCGTTGCACCAATCAAGTTACATGCACACACTTAAGGAGTATGTTTGGATTGAAAATTAAACTTGAGTATGATTTGAAGTTTCAGTATTATGCTTAAATGTTTGGCTAAAGTATAGGGCTTTGAATTATTATGAGTCAAATGTCTATGTTTAGTTATGTTTTGAATAAGTAGGTTCTGAATCATACTAACTCGAAATGTTGCCTCATGAAAATAAAAAATCCAATTCTTGATTTGCATTTCGGTTTTAGGATTTAAACTAATGGGGAATTGAAAAAACATCAAATCATTTTGATATCAGCATGGCGTATCTTCATTGTGCTACACAGTGTGCTTACTTTGATTTATAAATGATTTCTGATAATTTTGCAGATGTTAAAATGCTTGGACACCAACCAAGCGTAATTTTCGTAAGTGGACTAATATGCGTCCTTGAGTATTTATACCCCTCAAGTTATCAAGAATATTTTTCACACATCGTCGGCTACTTTCCACCTGATCAAAAAGTAAGTTATAACGATCAAATATTCATGTGTTATTCCTCTTAAATTTGCAGCTAAGAGTTGTCGTTTAACTACACATTCTTTACAGGAAAATCTAGACTCTTGCTATGAAATGATACAACAAATGATGAATACGTCATCCAAACCTCACAAGAAAGGGGACACTTCAAGCCCCGATACAGTTCTAACAAAGGAACAAGTTGCTATCTACGAGGATCAGGTTGATATATCTTTCATTCATGGACGCGCCACGAGTAATAAACTCAAGAGGAAAAGGAAGGATGACTACAATGTCAAGAACAAGCAAAACAAACGTGTACATTAATTATATTGGTGTGATTGTGATAAGGTTGATTGTATAATGGATATAACAAATATATGCAAACAACAGTTGGATAATTGCCATGCTAGATATTGGTAGAGCCCATGGTTGTTGTCAAGCAAACACTCGATATAATAGCATCAATATACTCGTGAATTAGGCTCTCTTTGGCAGATTGTAGAACTCATTATTAAAGAAAGAAATGAACGATGGTAGTTCTTGAATATATCAGTTCGTTGAAGAAGCCTATTTGCTCGATGTTTGCGATTAGTCATTAGCACTATATATTCTGAGTAATATTTTCGGGTACTTGCGAGATGTGGCTAAGCAAATAGATCGATAATGAGATTTATAAGTTCTTACAGCATGCTGAAGGACAAAAAGGTTTAGTTATGTTATTCGGAGTAGCATATTAGGGTACTTGCGAGATGTGGCGTGGCAAATAGGTAGTTAAAACTTTTTTGGCGAGCCACATTTTCTTTGGTAGCACACTTTTCATGACCATAACATATATCAATACAATATCCACGTCACAGACAACACATATCAAACTAAAAATAGATCAGTAAGATATATGAAGTAAAATTGTATTATTTGGGTGATAAGAGGCTTACAAAAGCAGTGATAAGTGGTTTATAACTGTTGATAAAACATTATACGATGTAAAATTGTATTTAAAAATGACGATAATTTGTAGCTTATCACCGATGTTAAGAGGCTCAACAACAGTGATAATAGCTTTAACACTAGAATATGTGAGTAAAAACATTTATTTAAAAGTAACCATATATATGTTATGATTTTCTTATTAAATGATGAATGACATCAATATACTCGTGAATTAGACTCTCTTGGTAGATTGTAGAACTCACCATTTAAGAAAGAAATGAATGATAGTAATTTTAATTCTTGGTGCGTGTCCATGAGATCTGTTTATTATTCCATGCCAATTTCTATCAGCAAAATAATACGTGCATGATAAATTTGTGCTGGGGACTTGGGACATTTCCTTGAATATATCATTTGTGTTGCGGACTTTGGTTATTTTCTTGAATATATCAGTTCATTGAAGAAGCCTATTTGGTCGAAGGTTGACTAGGGGTGTCAAAGAAGTTGATCCGACCGAACCCGATCCGAACCCGAACCCGAAATATCATATTCGGGTCGGGTCACTCGGGTTCAAAAACATATTCGGGTCAATTCGGGTTGACCCGAATTGACCCGAGTTCTAATTAGCCTCGGGTTCGGGTTTATATTTTTTAGTCTTGACCCGACTTGACCCGAACCCGACCAACTCGACTTGACCCGAGTTTTTTACCACATTTTCCTTGTAAATATACTTAGATAAGTCAATTTTTAATTTTTTTACTTATACTCGGGTTGACCCGAACCCGAGTTGACCCGACCCAAATTAACCCGACCCGAATTGACCCGAACCCGACTGACCCGAGTTTTAATTAGTCTCGGGTTCGGGTTTGATTTTTTTTAGTTCTGACCCGACTTGACCCGACCCGACTTGACCCGAACCCGGTTGACCCGACCCGATTCCCACCCCTAGTTGCGACTAGTCATATAGCAATATACGTGATACGACCCCCTCGGGTAGTATCGAGATAGGACACCACTTTTAGCGTGTGCGGGCTCCTTAAGAACGAGAGATGAGAGGACTAGACATTTGTTAAACTTTAACTTTTATTGATTGATAATGTGATTACATATGAAACCTTAAATACTAGTTGTGTGATAAACACCAAAATAACTGATAAAAATAAAAGATACTAAACATATATCCTAAATAAATAAATGATATGATGGTTCCTGTGGATATGCATTCACAGGCGTATCATTCCCCACTCATTCGAATCGCCCTCAAGATGATGTCTTGAAAAGTACACTTGATTCCGGGATCCTATATCCTAATCATACTGTAACCACGTCTTTCACTACCGTAGTTACCATGCCTTTCGCTATCACAAGCAACACCCTTTTTCCTCCTCCTCCTTCCGCTAGCTTCGACATAGCACAGTACCATCCTTCTAACTTCCGCTGCCCAGGATCTCCGTCTCTCACTTTTCGAGTTCTCGTGCCTTTTACTACCGCGTCTAACACCTTTTTTTCGCTTACGCCTACCGCTACCTTGGACATAACACAACACCATTCTTCCACCTTCCGCTGCCCAATCACTAATACTCCCCACTCCTTCAAATTTCACCTTGCCCTCAAGGTGACACGAAGAAGAATATGCCAATTGGGAGTCCGACCGCGTAACCTTATCATAACTCAATGAATGTGTACCCACTACTTTTAAACACTCGCCCGGATCACTAACTAAACCTTCATGGACAATTGCTTTTGGTAAAGATCCTTGTTCACTTGTGGGTGCAACTTCTATTATTGTAGAAGAATCAGACGCCTTCTTTTCAATTGGTTGCTCTTTCTCTACAATTGTCTTAAGACGAGTTTCTACTATACGAGCTAAGTAGAAGGCTTCTCCTAATGTTGTAGGCTTAGAGTACGACCACAATAGTTCTAGTTGTAGCTTCAGTTTAAGTCCGAAAATGTAAAACGAGGCAAGCAAACTTTCAGACATACCTGTTACTCGACTTACAAGATACTTAAACTCACTTTAATATTCGACCACGGTACCCATTTGCAAGAGCTTAGATAGCGCGTCCCGATTGCTGCTGTTCGATGTCATAGCAAATCGAAAAACAATAAAAAAAAAATTTTTCCAGATGAACAGTACACGATGAACAGTACACGACGAACAGTACGACGACGAACAGTACACGATGAATAGTACCTGTGAACAGTATCGTCGGATGAACAGTACCGTCTGATGAGCAGTAGCGTTTGATGAACAGTACCGCTGATGAAAAGTACCTGTCTGTGAACAGTACCCGCTGATGAACAGTTTTTTTTTTTTTTGATTGGAATCTTAGATCAAAAATCCCCCAACGTATTGAGGGCTCTCAATGAAAGCACCAATTGATACGACCCTCTCGGGTAGTATCGGGATAGGGCACCACTTTTAGCGTGTGCGGGCTCCTTAAGAACGAGAGATGAGAGGACAAGACATTTGTTAACACTACTACACAAAGTCCTATATAGATCACTCTATATAGTGTGGTTTTCCTAAAAGGTGAACTATATAAGGAGAAAGCTTATAAAAAGAACGGTCATTTAGATAAAAACCGTTCTATTTATTTTGAAAAATAAATAGTTCAGTTTTTAGGAAAAAAGCGCTCTATTTACGCAGTCACAAACTCCCACATCTTTTAAATAGATCGGTTGTTCATCATTAACCGTTCTATCTAAATTGAACATCGTTTCCCAAAAATATCACATCACAAATACCATAAAATCACTATTGATGTTCCGAAAAAAACTCAATAAATTCTCATAAAAAGCTAAAATTCAAGTATTTATATTATTTTAGTTTAAAGGGTACATAATAGTTATGCTTAAAATTTTGTTTATTATATTTGTTAACCCAAATTTAATCTATGATTAATTTGAATCTTTGTTTGTATTTTTATGATTTCTTTCTATAGAGATCTTTTGAAGAATTTTTTTTATGTCGCGATAATGGATAGCTAATTTTGACCCATTGAAGTAAGGTATTAGAATTTTTCATTTACCGGGGTAACCCATTACAAAAAAAATTAAGGTACTTGACTAAAATTTTAAGCTAACCACATATTAAACATATATTTCAAGCATTTATTCATTTAGTATAAGTTAAGATAAATTTTAATAACCCTGTAGTTGACTACCCGTTCGAAATTAACCTGATACAGGTTACTTTCGAATTATCCCCAGTTGGGACTGCTTTTTAAATATTAATTTGATAAAGGTTATTTTATCAGATTTAATATGTTGCTTTTTACAGAAGAGAGTCAGGTGGTTATTTACTGTATCTGATTAAAATAAGCAGATAAAACAGTTTATAGTAAGTAATCCCGAATGCCTTCCAAGTTTCTAGTCTTTTGCGTGGTGTAGTAATTATTGGTATGCAATAAGTGGAATGAGATCATATCTGGTTACTCATGTTTGAAAATGTGTTATGAAGTAATTATTGGTATGCAATAAATAGAATGAGATCATTAGCAGACACCTTGAATCAAGATGTTTTGAGTTTAGGCAAAGCTGCTGGAGTAAAATACCAACAGTACAACATATGTATGACTCTATAAGTGCTATTGTCTATGTAGAACCCAACTTATCTTAGGTTTTGGACAGAATGATACGACTTTACATTATGAGATGGTGTCAATCAAAATTCATTATTACTCATTTTTTCTCATCTATGGCTAATGTATAAAATTTCTTTAACAAGATGTTTGAATGATTATGTCTCGCAGGTGGCGACATTTCGCGCTTTACTCTTTTGTGGATGCGTGTCTCTATTTGCAACGAAGCAGCTTGGACTTTTGAAGTAGTTAGTATGACTTATGAAGCACATGTTTGGAGGGTTTGGAATTAGTTGCAATTATCTTTTTCTAGTTTAAGTTACTTTTGTTTATAACTAGAATGCTTATCTTTATGGTAGTTGTTTGTACTAGAATATTATTTGATATATATGGAAAACCTGAACATTTTTATATTGTTTGGTAACGAATTAAATTTTGGATAACCTGCACATTATTTATAATATAAAGCTGGGAAAATAGAAAAATTACATTTTTTTCCATAAATTTCTTAAATAGATCGGTTGAAAACCGATCTAACTACTAGAATATAACCATTGCAAAATACGCCCCAAATAGATCAGTTTTTGTGGAAACGACCGATCTAATTAAAAGATTAAAAAGAACGGTTGCGAACCGATCTATATATAACGTGTCTTAAAAAGATCACCCTTTGTTAGATCGGTTGAAAACCGTTCTTTATAAGGCATTTACACCGTTCTATTTAGACTTTTTTGTGGTAGTGTAAACTTTAACTTTTATTGATTGATACATATGAAACCTTAAATACTAGTTGTTTGATAAACACCAAAATAACTGATAAACATAAAAGACTAAATAAATAAATGATATGATGGTTCCTGTGGATATGCATCACATGCGTATCAATACGTTTTTAAAGTACTTATTTTTACACAAGGTACTGATTTAGATTTATATCGTAACAATGTTTTAAAGCAAGTAATAAGTCGAAAAAGAGTAACTCATGGCATTCCAAATTATCAAACAAAAAGTATAAAAGTTCAGTGATTCATAAGATGATACGTAGAATGGTGACTCCTGTACATGTTTGGCCATGGGATGGCACATCTCGAAATTTCTGAAATCCAAAGACGGCGCTCGGAAAATGGCGTCTCAAACAGATTGGAATGGTGTCTCCTGTACATATATGAGACAAACGGATTGGATGTGGTTGGGGAGGCGACTCTAGGTGCTGATAGTATCATATCCACCTGCATGTGTTATCATGAGTAAAGTGTTGCTCAATAAATTACATTTAATAGATTAACTGCTAGTATGTTTTAAGTGTTAACAAAACCATCTATTTGTAAATGCGTTCCTTTATATGATGCTCAATATATATAAACTGAAGTCTAAATATAAATTTCGACTTTTATTTACCTTTTAGGTTAACTCGCTGGTGATCCGATTGGAACTTGAACTTCTTATTAGGAGGATGACTCAATGTGGCTTTCTCACTGGTATCATTGGCTTTATCTATATCATCACATCCTTTAAACCTGTGAAAAATGAGCGAATCATGATCCAACATAATACTTGTAGCAGTACCATAAAAGGATCCTAGCGACATCCCTCTAATATAGTCTGTATTGTTTAATATGTATGTTCGCTCCCATAATTTATCAACTGTGTGAATCCAAATCTCCCAAAAACCGTTAGTTTTTTTACAAGCAAGTCCTAACTTGCCTTGGTACTTACGGAGCTTCTTACAAGTGTAAGCTGCAGTGTTGTAGATTGGATATGGTGATGACAATGTCGACCATGTGTCTGAATACACTACGACAAAATGACTGTTTAGGGTCGGGTGATTTTTAGGGTCGAAAATATCGACCCTAAATTAAGGGGGACTGATGTAGCGGAAAAAACAAAGTAATAAAGATAGATAATTGAATCTGTTGATTCCAAAGAATGCCAGACACAATCCTTCCAACTATCGTTGATTCAAAAAGAATACCGATGATCAGGTAAACTCAAACAATCGTTGATTCAACGAATACCCGATTATTTGGATGAAATCGAACAATAAACCCTAACCTGAATTTAATTGATTAACAAAAGACTAAAAGTCTGTAATTTTTATTCATATTTCATAATAATTAATACCATAAACCCAAGTCCTAATTTAATAGGAAAACTAAACTTGGGGAAAAAGATAACAATATTTTCCCAAAAACACAAAATAAGAAAACTAAATAAAAGATACCACAAAATATGAGAACTAAATAAAAGATACCACAAATAAACTAAATAACCAGTTTATTTTTATGATCCTCCATCATTCTCCCTCATTTCAAAAAACTCGTCCTCGAGTTTGTCTCACTCGTACTTTGTACTCGTAGCATCCAAATTTGTATCCCTTGCATCAAATTCCCTTTATTTATAATGAATCGACCTCGAACCTTGATCGTCTTAAAAGCAAACTTACTAACCATGGGTGCGGCTTCTTGATATATATTTTTTTCAATCATGATACTGATCTTGAAGATGTCATTGAGGAGGAAGAAGGATTTTTTAGGGAAGGAAGATTTGATGGCAAAGAAGACAACATCGAATATATTATAGTTGTGGCTAATGATCTTAGTGTTGATTATTCAAAACCCGCTGTTTCAAAACAAGGATTGATAATTGAATCTGTTGATTCCAAAGAATACCAGACACAATCCGTCCAACTATCGTTGATTAAAAAAGAATACCGATAATCAGGTAACTCCAACAATCGTTGATTCAACGAATACCCGATTATTTGGATGAAATCAAACAATAAACCCTAACCTGGATTTATGTTGATTATCAAAAGACTAAAAGTCTATATTTTTTTTATTCATAGCTTCATAATAATTCCATACAATAAACCCAAGTCCTAATTTTATAGGAAAAAACTAAACTTGGAGAAAAAGTTAACAAAATATTCTAGGAAAATAAAATAAGGAAACTAAATAAAATAATAATCTCAAGAATACTCCTGCATCATTCTCCCCTTCTTTGAAAAACTCGTCCTTGAGTTTGCCTCACTCGTCCTTTCTATTCGTAGCATCCAAGTTTGCATCTCTTGCATCAAGTTTCCTTTCTTTAAAATGACTCGACCACGAACCTTGATCGTCTTAAAACCCAACTTATCGATCATGATATTTTGGATCATTGAAAATAAAATATTATTAGCCACAACTACGACGTCTTGAATGTTGTCTTCTTCCCCACCAAATCCTTCTTTCCCGATAAATCCTTCTTCTTCCTCAATAACATCTTCAATATTTGTATCATAAACTACCATTGACTCTTCTTCGTCACCCAACATAACATCTGAAGATAGCACATCATTTTCTTCTTCTTGACAATTCTGATAATTGTCAACAAAATGATACTCCTCTTCCTCTGGTTCTTCATCATAAACCGGGGCTGCTTCATAATCACCACAAGCGACATCATCATCGTCATCTTCGGGATCAGCAAATGGGTTTTCTGACTCACCATGTTCAATACCCCGACCGTTACGATCGCCACGCCGGTTCATCAAGTCTTTCATCCGGTTAGTCAATTTATCAAATAATAGATCCATTCGCTCCTCCATCTTTGCCATAATACGATGCTCCAATTCTTGTTCATACACATCATGAACATTCCTACTTCTTCTTGAAGACATCTTAAACAGGAACTTCGGCTCTTGATACCAACTGATGTAGCGGAAACAAGGATAGATAATTGAATCTGTTGATTCCAAAGAATACCAGACACAATCCGTCCAACTATTGTTGATTCAAAAAGAATACTGATAATTAGATAAACTCAAACAATCGTTGATTCAACGAATACCCAATTATTTGGATGAAATCGAACAATAAACCCTAACCTGGATTTAAGTTGATTAACAAAAGACTAAAAGTCTGTAATTTTTATTCATATTTCATAATAATTAATACCATAAACCCAAGTCCTAATTTTATAGGAAAACTAAACTTGGGGAAAAAGATAACAATATTTTCCCAAAAACACAAAATAAGAAAACTAAATAAAATATACCACAAAATATGAGAACTAAATAAAAGATACCACAAATAAACTAAATAACCAGTTTATTTTTATGATCCTCCATCAGGGGCCCACAATTTTTCAACTCAAAAGGGCTGGTCAAAAAGGTGGTGGGGTCCAAAAATTTAGGGTCAGAATTTCGACCTTAAATTTAAAAATTTCAATAATTTTAATTTATGTAATATATAATATATTTTTAATAACTAAAAATAATTTTTAAAAAATTTATTTTTAAAGTTTATATTTTAGGGTCGAAATTTCGACCCTAAATTTAGAATTTTAAAAAAATTTCACGAAAAATTTAAATTTTCACACCAAAAATTTTCACACAAAAAAATTTTAACGAAAAATTTAAAAAATTCGCGGTTTATATTTAGGGTCGAAATTTCGACCCTAAATTATTAAATATATTTTTAAAATTTCCTTTTAGTCTGAATCCTTTTAAAATATTAATATATGTATATATTTATATTTTAAGATATGTTTTTATTCAATGGTAATGTGTTTTAATTGCAAAAAATATTTTTTTCATAATTATTAAAATAAATTTTAAATTTTAATATATGTTTTTATTCAATGGTAATGTGTTTTAACAGTTGCGACGTTTATATAATAAAAATGAGACATTTATAAAACAAATATTTATTTATTCCAAATATTAGATAAAACCTTTTGTAATATCACATGGGAGACTTACAGACAAACACTCCTAAACATAATTTTATTCGTCACGGACACTTAAACACGCGCTTAATTAAACATGGATATTACTACGATATTAGACTCGTAAACACGGAAAAAACACATCACAAACTAGTTCAAACTAAGGTTCCCCACGTCATCATAAAGGTCGTGAAGTAGTGCAGCTGAATCCATTGTGTGCCTATCGCAATTTTTGTACAACTCTATTGTACTCTCAAGTACCATTATCATTCCATTCAAGCGCACACAGTTTGCACACGTTGAAGAGCTTGGAGAAGAAATTGGAGTCCTTGAAGGTCTCAAAGAAGAGCTTTGAGGAGAAAAGCTCGTTGAAGGTCTTGAAAAAGAGCTTGGAAGAGAAAAGCTCATTGAACCTCCAAGAGAATTGACAAGTAGTCTGACTCGTTCGTCTTTCCATAAAAATAATCCGCATCCATATGAAACTGAAGGTTCCACCTTTGAACGTGGACAAGCATATAACTGTCTACCAAAGGTATCATCTTGCCACGATTGTCAAAGAACCACGTCTCCACGTCCACACGTACACGGAAAAGCTTCATGATTCAAAATCTTCATAATAACAATGTGTTTGTGATGATAAGTGTGTGTGATTTTATGGTGGTTGTGATGATAAGGAGTGTGTGTGGTTCTGCTTTTATGCTAAAAACGTGAGGGACATTGTTAACATTTTCCCTACAATGTTTTCCCTCAAAGGTTTTCCCTCCAAGGTTTTCCCTCTAAGGTTTTCCCTCTAATGTTTTCCCGTCAATGTTTTCCCTCCAATGTTTTCCCTCCACATTGACTCATATCATGTAATACGATACTCTATTGACTCATATCATGTAATACGATACCCTATTGACTCATATCATGTAATACGATACCCTATTGACTCATATCATGTAATACGATACCCTATTGACTCATATCATGTAATACGATACCCTATTGACTCATATCATGTAATATGATACCCTATTGACTCATATCATGCTATATGATACCATATTGACTCATATCATGTAATACGATACCCTATTGACTCATATCATGTAATATGATACCATATTGACTCATATCATGTAATACGATACCCTATTGACTCATATCATGCAATACGATACCATATTGACTCATATCATGCAATACGATACCATATTGACTCTTATCATGTAATACGATACCATATTGACTCATATCATGTTATATGATACCATATTGACTCATATCATGTAATACGATACCCTATTGACTCATATCATGTAATATGATACCATATTGACTCATATCATGTAATACGATACCATATTGACTCATATCATGCAATACGATACCATATTGACTCATATCGTGTAATACGATACCATATTGACTCATATCATGTAATACGATACAATATTGACTCATATCATGTAATATGATACCCTATTGACTCATATCATATTATATGATACCATATTGACTCATATCATGTAATACGATACCCTATTGACTCATATCATGTAATATGATACCATATTTACTCATATCATGTAATACGATACCTTATTGACTCATATCATGTAATACGATACCCTATTGACTCATATCATGTAATACGATACCCTATTGACTCATATCATGTAATACGATACCATATTGACTCATATCATGTAATACCATACCCTATTGACTCATATCATGTAATACGATACCCTATTGACTCATATCATGTAATACGATACCATATTGACTCATATCATGTAATACGATACCCTATTGACTTATATCATGTAATACGATACCCTATTTACTCATATCATGTAATATGATACCCAATTAACTCATATCATGTAATACGATACCATATTGACTCATATCATATAATACGATACCTTATTGACTCATATCATGCAATACGATACCATATTGACTCATATCATGTAATACGATACCATATTGACTCATATCATGTAATACGATACCATATTGACTCATATCATGTAATACGATACCCTATTGACTCATATCATGTTATATGATACCATATTGACTCATATCATGTAATACGATACCCTATTGACTCATATCATCTAATATGATACCATATTGACTCATATCATGTAATACGATACCCTATTGACTCATATCATGTAATATGATACCCTGTTGACTCATATCATGTAATACGATACCCTATTGACTCATATCATGTAATACGATACCATATTGACTCATATCATGTAATAGATACCCTATTGACTCATATCATGTTATACGATACCATATTGACTCATATCATGCAATACGATACTATATTGACTCATATCATGTAATACGATACCATATTGACTCATATCATGTTATATGATACCATATTGACTCATATCATGTAATACAATACCCTATTGACTCATATCATGTAATACGATACCCTATTGACTCATATCATGTAATATGATACCATATTGACTCATATCATGTAATACGATACCCTATTGACTCATATCATGCAATACGATACCATATTGACTCATATCATGTAATATGATACCCTATTGACTCATATCATGTAATACGATACCCTATTGACTCATATCATGTAATATGATACCCTATTGACTCATATCATGTTATATGATACCATATTGACTCATATCATGTTATATGATACCATATTGACTAATATCATGTTATATGATACCATATTGACTCATATCATGTATTACGATACACTATTGACTCATATCATGTAAGATGATACCCTATTGACTCATATCATGTTGTATGATACCATATTGACTCATATCATGTTATATGATACCATATTGACTCATATCATGTAATACGATACCCTATTGACTCATATCATGTAATACGATACCATATTGACTCATATCATGTAATACGATACCCTATTGACTCATATTATATAATACGATACCCTATTGACTCATATCATGTAATACAATACCCTATTAGTAATACTTATTAATATTTTATATAGATAAAATAATTTGTTAATAATTTATATAAATAATTTAATAATTATAAACTCTATTTATTAATGTTTTAAAATATTTTAAAATTAAAATTATTCTAGTTTCGAAATTTACTATTTTAAAACGTAATTATTGTAATTTATAAAATAAATTTACATAAATAAAACATATTAGTCACACTTATTAATATTTTATATAAATAAAATAGTTTGTTAATATTTTATATAAATAATTTAGTAATTTATAAACTCTATTTATTAATTTTTAAAACATTATAAATTTAAAATTATTCTAGTTTCGAAATTTACTATTTTAAAACGTAATTATTGTAATTTATAAAATAAATTTACATAAATAAAATATATTAGTGATACTTATTAATATTTTATATAAATAAAATAATTTGTTAATATTTTATATAAATAATTTAGTAATTATAAACTCTATTTATTAATGTTTTAAAACATTTTAAAATTAAAATTATTCTAGTTTCGAAATTTACTATTTTAAAACGTAATTATTGTAATTTATAAAATAAATTTACATAAATAAAATATATTAGTCACACTTATTATTATTTTATATAAATAGAATAGTTTGTTAATATTTTATATAAATAATTTAGTAATTATAAACTCTATTTATTAATGTTTTAAAACATTTTAAAATTAAAATTATTCTAATTTCGAAATTTAGGGTCGAAATTTCGACCCTAAATTTGGCACTAAAACTTTACCTTTCAAAAATTTTCACGAAAATTTTAAAATTTCACACCAAAATAAAAAAATTCGCGGTTTACATTTAGGGTCGAAAATTTCGACCCTAAAATTCGACCCTAAATTCTATCCACAATAACAACGAACAAACATACATCACTCATAACTTAACCCATCTTCTTCATTAAAAAAAACGGGAGAACACCACATTGTCTTATCACCACCACCGTGTCATCCCATTGTCTTATCACCACCACCACCGTCTCATCCTACCACCACCGTCTCATCTCACCACCACCGTCTCATCCGACCACCACCACCGTCTCATCCGACCACCACCACCACCGTCTCATCCCACCACCACCACCACCACACTCGCACACGAGCACTAATTATGTTTTTTGTTTAATTTCGGATAAGGTAATTCAATTCTTGTTTAATTTTTGTTCTATTAAAATTTTTTATCTATTAATTTTTTATTTATTAATTTTGTTTACTATTAATAAATGTGATAGCAACCACCCAGCGGCAGCAACTGTAGCCACCACCACCACGGCACCGCCGGCGGCAGCAACTGTAGCCACCACCACCACGGAGCATACTAAAGGTGGGTGTTTTTTTTGTCTTATATTAAAACGTATTTTAGTTGTTTTTGGCTTAATTGATTTCGTGTTATATTTAGGCTTAGTTGATTTCAGATTATATTTAGGCTTAGTTGATTTCGGCTTATTTAGGCTTAGTTGATCTAGGCTTAGTTGATTTCGCTTAGTATATATATAGTTGATTTCGGCTTAATTATTTTAGGCTTAATGGATTTTGGCTTATATATGGCTTAATATTTATTTAGGGATTTCGACTTATATATATATATATATATATATATATATATATATATATATATATATATATATATATATATATATATATATATATATATATATATATATATATATATATATATATATATATATATATATATATATATATATATATATATATATATATATATATATATATATATATGCACGATTTTAATTTTTTTATATGTTTATCGTAGCCAAGACCCGAGTCACAGCCGAGAACCGAATTCCCGAGTCACAGTCGTATAAAAGGTAATGTTTTTTTTTTTGAAATTGTTTTAGTGTTTGTTTCAAATTAGATAAAATCCCGAAAACCAACTAATTTAGATTTTTTTATTTTATGTTTGTGTTTGGTTAGCACCGGGACAGTCGGGACAACTTCCTCATCCGGACCTTTTTTTTATCTTTCTATCTTTGTTTATTTCAGCCGCGACCGAGGTGTGTAATTAATATTATGCATATGTTTATTATATTATATATTGTTAGTCTTTTGTAGTAAATAATTTTAGGATTGTTTTAGGATTCTAGTCGATTAATGTTGGAAAAGCCCCGTCCGAAATTAATCAACCTTATAAAACCCGTCCGAAATTAATTTATTAGAAATTAATTTCAGAAAGTCCCCAGTTTTGGGACTGCTTTTTGAATGTTTTGTCTCATTTAGGATATGAATGCGTATAACTAGTTTATTATTTGAGATGATTTCGACAGCGTTTCTCCTTTACTCCTACGAATATGTCTTTAAACACATATTTGGGGAGTAGAGGGGAAATGCTGCCGAAATTTTCTCGAATAGTAAATCAGTTATATGCATTCATATATGAGACGAAACATTCAAAGAGTGGGTTAGGATTGCCTTCCATAGTGCACTAGTAGGTGAAAAAACATTTCTGATTATTTGTTTTAAGGTGTTTAATTAAATCATTTATTTGAATAATGTTTATTTGCAACGCAGTTATGATAATTGATAAGAGTTGGACAACTATATCCAATCATAATTCCGATGAATTTTTATATGGTCTTTTTGGATTCCTCGAGCATTGTAAGACATTTGTGCACCCCATCACACAAATGATCCGTTGCCCATGTAAACGTTGTTGTAACTGTGAGAGATTGGTTGACCTCCACACTCTTGAGGTACACTTATCCCAACACGGGTGAGACGAATATTATACCACTTGGAAATATCACGGTGAACCGATTCTTCCGCTTCCTACACCAATATCACATTCACCTGAACACCTTGACATGAATACGTTTTTAGAAGATATTTCTGTAACTAATGTCGAAACTCCACCGACTCAAATTCCTCCGACTCAAACTCCACCTGATCAAACAACGGGTCCTAATAACGAGTATGAAGAGTTACTTAGTAGGTCCACCCAAAAGTTGCACACGCTTACCAATTTGACTACATTGGAATTTACAACAGAGATGGCACACATCAAGGTTTTAAATAAAATTAGTGATGTCGGGTTTAACCAGATTGTAGCTTGTCTCCAGAAGTTTTGTACCCGTAGTCAAGGTTTCAATTTCCCATCGTCATACTATGAAATCAAAAAGACATACAGAAAGATCGGGTTAAGATACGAAACGATTCATGCTTGGATCCAACTTTAAGCAAAAAGTCACCGCTAATTATGACAATATAACGGGCATGAAATCTCATGACTGTCATATAATGATGCAACGGTTACTTCCTTACGGAGTACAACAATACTTGCCCAAAAACATTGCAGATCCTATAATCCAACTTTGCTTGTTTTTTAAGCAGCTTTGTTCTAGAATTTTGACGGAGGAGGACATGGTAAAAGCTAAAAACCAATTGATCAGTATGATGATTAATTTAGAGCAAATATTTCCTCCTGCTTTTTTTGACATAATACCTCATTTGGTTGTACATCTACCCAATGAGGCTATTCTAGGTGCCCTCATTCGCTGCAGGTGGATGTATCCATTTGAAAGATACATGAATAAGCTAAAGAATTATGTCCGAAATAAAGCAAAGCCTGAAGGTTCTGTTGTGGAGGGTTATGTTGCAAAAGAAGCATTAACCTTTTGTTCGCGTTATCTTGCTGAGGATGTCGAGACGAGATTTAATCGTCTTGACAGGAATGACGACGGTTTGCCTAAACAAAAAGATAAATTCCAGGTGTTCCGGTCCTCATGCAAACTGATGGGTAGAGTCAAAGATATTCATATGAGTTTAGATGTTACGCGGGCAGTTGTATGGTATATACTTAACAACAGTCCTGAAATAGAATCAGACATCTTGGCTTACAAAGAGTATGTTTCTTCCTTATCTATATTTTAAAAAATCTTCTTTCGGGATGACTTATCCTAATATCATGAACTTTTGCAGAGAATCGCCTGATAACGTGGAAACAAGGTTTCCCACCTGGTTTAGTCAAAAGGTAAATACATTAGATATATTACCTTGGAGTTATTGCTCATATATCTATATATGTTTGTATCTCTTTCGTAGATTCGTGAATAAAAAACGATAGGCGACTGTAATGAAGAGTTATTCTCTTTGGCATGTGGACATACTAGTGCATGTACATACCCCGCTTACGTAGTTAACGGTGTGAGGTTTGTGATACATGAACGCGATAAACTTCACACCACTCAATGCAGCGGTGTTTCAACAGTCGGGCTTGATGGAGAGATGTATTATGGTCAACTCGAAGAAATTCTAGAGCTCACTTATATCGGTAACCGCAAGGTTGTGTTGTTTCGATGTAATGGTTTGACACCATTAACCCCCCAAATTGTACGAAACGCAATAGACGTTCTTACATTGAGCAGGGCATACATCATATTTTGACTAATAAGGAATTTCACAAAAATAACCAATACATTCTTGCGACACAAGTATCACAAGTATTTTACCTTGAAGACCTTGCTAGAAAACCAAAGGGTTGGAAGGTGGTCGAACATGTTTATCATGGCGATGTTGAAGAGTCCGATCAAGATGTTATACATGGTAGCAGTTCATCACATTTTACGCTGAATGTTGGTTTAACTTGTTTGTGTTGATCCCAAACTTAGATCGATTAAGCTTGTGTATACGAGATTAGAGCAAGTTATACACGTAGAGAATCTTTGTTTATGTATAAAGTAATCTAATTGTTGTGCGGAATTAACACTTAAACAAGAACACACAAAGATGTAAAACAAACTTTCACTTGATTGATAATAACAAACTTGCTTACAATGGAAGTGTTTAACGTATGAAAACTTATATTGAAACATAACCTAAAGGTCTTCTTTTATAGACATAAGAAGCCTTGTACAAGAGTCTACATATCAACTATTCTAGGTAAAGATAATTATAGAAAATACAATGTTGATCCTATCTTTACTAGAAACAAACTAGAAACATAATACACGTAGACCATATCTTTCTATCAGTGCTTGTCTTCAACCTATCAACGCTTGACTTCTTCTTGTCAATGCTTGATCTGTCAGCGTTTGTTTTCTTCTTATCAACGCTTGTTTTCCTCTTGTCAGCGCTCAAGTGAACTGGCTACATTTTATTCCCAACAATCCTCCCCTAAACTTGATATCTACTCTAGTAATCAAGTTTCTGAATAAAAATTAAGAACTAGGAGAAATTTTACAAATCTTATCATATTGGTAATAAACATGTCTGATCAAATCTTTGGTCACGTCACTTGAAAAATCAATCTCCAGCTGTGTTGTCTTCATCTTCTCCAAAACTTCTTTGGACATGGGATACTGACCATCTACAAGAAGATACTCAGCAAACTTTGTAGAGCTCAAATAATACACACCAGCAGCTGAATACAAACGCCATTAAAGACCACTGAGATCATCCTCAAGATCCTTCCAAACAGCAGGATCTTCTTCTTTTGGTCCACACATTCTCTTGAATGTTGACCAAAGTTTTAGTCCATTGACTGAAGTAGGAGCTTCAGTCTCATACTTGGCCTCCATCAACCTCCAAAGGTCTACCAAGTCTTCTCTATCCACACTTGCAAAGAGAGACACAAGAGTAGTAAATGTGTGTACCTCTTTCCCATACCTGCCAATCTTCCAAAACCCACTTGCATCTTCTTCATAGCTTATGATAGGGTTTCTGGCATCAAGAGGTAACACTTGTACCATATCTGAAGCTTCCAAAGGTGAGAGCTTGATGCTCCTTCTTATAATAGCTTCACTGGGATTCAATCTATCCATATCTTTAGGAAACTTAAGAGGAACTCCCTTCTTCAAAGGTCTTGGAACAATCATTTCCTTCTTAAGCTTCATCTCTTCTGCAAGTTCTTCTTTCCTTTCATCTAAAAGAAGTCTGATAGTATTCATTTCCTGCACTTTTGCCCAAATGGGATAAGCCTTATACTCCAATTCTTCAAAGGATAATCCTAACAATTTCTTATAGGTCCATCCTGTTCCATGACATCTGAGTAGCATGTAGTAAAGCTCCCTTCTATCCCTCTTTAGCATTGAGAGAACATTGCTAGCTTTGTGTTTCAGAATTACCTTACAGTCTTTTTGAACTCTTAGAAGAATCTCCAAACCCCAAATCTGGTCTGAAATAGTCAAATCTGGATTCTCCATACACCTATCCTCCCAAGCATGGTACATCTGAACAACTTCTGGCATATCAAAATAAACTTGCAATTTCAACTCTCTAAGCTTCTCTCTTGCCAAATCATCACCATATTCAAGTCTTTCTGGTTGTTGTTATTACCATCACACTTGAATCTGAACTTGCTTCATCACTTCCTTCTTGTTCCTCTGAAGTGACAACAAATGGTGATTCACCAACCTTCTTTCTTTCTTGTTCCACAAGTTGTGTAGCCAACCTTCTATCAAACTCTACCTGTGTTGCATCCTTTGGAACTTCTACTTCTATCATGATTCCTTTACCCTTTTCTAATGGATCAATGATGGGTAAGGATAATGGTAATACCTGTGAAGATACTTCTTTGATGATAGCTGATGACTGGAATACATCAACCTCATCTGCAGGTCTGTCAACGCTCAAATTCCTTGTGTCAGCGCCCAATTTGCTTATGTCAGCGCTTGGTGTGTCAGCGTTCAAATTTTGCTTGTCAACGCCCAAATTACTTGTCTCAGCGCCTCTTGTAAATTGCTCTAACATAGCTGTAAAAGACAAGTTTAAATTGGTAGGAGTTACCAGAGATCTATCAAAACCTGGTTGCTTCTTTAATTCAGTTAGGGCCTCAGCAATACCCAAAGATTCTCCATCATGTGAGCCTTTATCACTCACATTAATCTGCTCATCCTCCCCTTTGGAAGATTCCTCCATACCACGCCTTGTGCTAGCATTATCCAAAATGACAATCCTCTTCCTCAATTGCTTGAGTTCAACGCCTTGTGTATTGACAATTTGTATCAACTCTGCATTTTGCTTTTGCAAGCTAATGCAGACAGCCGTTAATTCCATTAAGGTGTATGGTTCCAATCTGCCCTCCTCTAAAATGGGTATTTGACCTCCCAAGTTAGATTCATGGGGTATGGATGAGGTCTTAAAGATGTTAGGACTGTCTTGGCCTACATCTAAGCCAGAACCAATAGTCTCAGCCTCATCCATAGCACCAACCACACTTGAGGTGGTTGTTCTCTCTGCTACATGGCTAGGACCACTAGAGGAGAACACTCCAGTAGTCCTTTGGCGTTTTTGCAACCTATATAGTGGTGGGGTAGAGGATGATGTGGATTGGGTGGATATGGGAAGGTTAAGGGCTGTTTCGGTCTGTGAAGGAAAGGTGTCAACGTTTGGATTACTTGTGTCAACGCCAACATTTAATGTGTCAGCGTTGAAGGGTTCTTGGTCAATTTCCATGTGTTAAGGTGAAGGCAAAGGTTCTGGTATTGGGTCAAGTTGTGGTTGTGGGTCTGGTTGGGGTTGTGCTGCTGCAATAACAGTAAGCAGAGCTGGGGTGAGGGGTAATTCACGGTGAGAGGGTGAGTTCATCTTGGTAAAAATAGCTTTCTTTTGCACAGGGATCTCATAAAAGTCATCATGATCCCTTGTGCAGTAATTTTGCACATCAAAAATCATTTGTAAAAATCTGGTATAAGCCAAAGTCATCTTATTCCCTTTGTTTTTACACATAGCATCAAAAATCATTTTAGAATAATTAAACTTTTTCCCATTTGCAATGCACACAATTGCACTAGCAATTGATCTATTAATTTCATTGTGTGCAGTACACTTGGGACTCAAACATTGAAGATGACATGTATGAGGTACTTCCAGGCTGGGGGAAACTCTTGTTTATGATATTTGTTTAAAGTGCCCTCATTAGGGAAAGGATACCCCAAAGCCCTTAGTCCTTGTTCTATTTCAATAATGGGAAGGGTGGTTATACCATCAGCATCATCAAGATGCAAAGCCTGGCGAACCAAGGCTTCAGTAACCACCCATGTATGCCCATGAACAATAGCTGATAATGTAGTCACATTATTAACTGTTGAGGAACTAACAGTGTTCCAAAATTGTTTAATATGCGTGACAGAGATGAGAGGAGCATGAGAAAGAGCATACCTAATAGGAGATGCATTCAAATACGCCACCATCTGGGTGTATTGTGGAAACAGAGTGTCATCAGCGTCCAAATATGCAACCATGTTGTGTTGAATCCTGAATCCCAATACCAAATCACTTGGTTTAAATTTTGGTGCCATTGTAGAAGAAAGTTGTTTGTGAATTATTGATAAAGATGAAGTATAGGAGAAAATTGTTAGACAAGAATATGAGGTACCCTGTTTAAAAATAGGAGCCAAATATATAGGAGAGATAGGTGCATGTGATTGGTAAAAAATGAGGCAACTATTTTCAAAATATAATGATGAAAATATTGAAAAGAAAATAAGTTATCTCATGCATTAATTAAAAGTTATATGCTCCCAAAATTACGGCCCCAAAATTCATCAAAAATAACAACTGGATAGGTCCCAATGAGTGTCAACGGTAAAAAATAACCCATCAACGCCCAACGGCTATATTCTTGTCAACGTTTGCCAAAGCCATGTCAGCGTCAAAATTGGTCATAACAACGCTTGGAAAAATACTTGTTAGCGTCCAAAAATAAAAGTAATAAAAAAATGAAAAAGGACCTTAACAAAGTAATTTATCCTAGTGAAGATAACCTATAAATTGATAATTATTATAGGGCGGAAAGCACTGTCCAGTTATGCACACTTGCTTATGTAAGATAGACATAACAGTCCTCTAGTATCCCTTGCTAACCAAAATTCTTAACAACTAAGTTATCTCATAAAATTCCTTGTAACTCCCAGGTAAAACCCATAAGAAGTCATTCCCAAGTCTCCCAACATACCACAACCAATTCTAGGCCAAAAATGTCTTGGCAGCATGCATAGTATATCAACTTTACATGCTACAGTGCCTCATGATTTAGTAAAACTAACTCATACTCACTAGTGGACACAATCTAGAATTGTGATAAGAGTATTATAAGAATACCCAAAAGTCCTAAAGGTTCCTAAAACCTCCCCTTAAACTGTGATACATATGTTGCCCAAAAATATGCATGAACATAAAAATTTATGTCAAGATAGGAATATAAATATTCCAACCATCATCCATAAATAAAAACATGCTCAAATGATTCTCCAATGATCCATAAGCAACTCAGTATCCAATGGTACAATGCTAACACCACCTGCACACTTAGATTAAAAACCACAAAACTAATATTGTTGCTGACAACGCCACGATAACACTTGTCAGCGTTAAGATAACCTTTGTTAGCGTTAGAAAAATACAGTGGAAAATCTAACTTCAAAAAGACCAATAACAATGCATTATCTTATACATACTTTTACAATAAGACTCCAAAACACATATTTTGTGGGATTGATCATTCCAATACTTGTTACAAAGTATTGAAACCTTCCAGCATCAAAAGGTTTAGTTAATAAATCGGACACATTTTCTTCTGTATCAACCCTATCTGGTTGTATTAAACCATTTTCAAAACAATCTCTTATAAAATGATGTCTAATTTCTATGTGTTTTGTTTTAGAATGATGTACAGGATTTTTAATAATGCATAAAGTGCTGTTATTGTCAACGAAAATCTTGGTATGCATGAAATTATACCCATAATCCAACAGCTGGTTCTGAATCCATAAGACTTGTCCACAACAAGCAGCTGCAGCTACATACTCTGCTTCAGTTGTAGAATTAGCCACCACTGTTTGTTTCTTGCATTGCCAAGATATCAACCTACTCCCAAGAAACTGACATCCACTAGTTGTGGATTTTCTATCAAATTTTCACCACCATAGTCACTGTCTGAATATGCAATAAGCTCCAATGGTGAATCTTTTGGGTACCACAAGCCAAGATCAGGATAACATCTAAGGTACCTAAAGATTCTCTTGACAGAATAAAGGTGACATTCTTTGGGAGTCACTTGATGGCGTGCACATGCACACACAACAAACATAATGTCAGGTCTTGAGGCTGTGAGATACATCAATGAACCAATCATTGATCTATAGTGCCTGACATCCACATCTTTTCCATCTCCAACTTTTCCCCAAGGGTGTTCTCTATCCATAGGAGTAGTAGCCCTCTTTTCATGTGGGGAAAAGCCAAACTTCTTCAAGATCTCTGCCACATATTTATCCTGAGAGATGAAGATACCATCTTCTTTCTGCTGAACTTGTAACCCTAGAAAGAAGTTCATCTCCCCCATTGCACTCGTCTTGAATTTATCTGTCATAAGCTTGGAAAAGTCTTCACTCATCTTTGGATTGGTGGAGCCAAAGATGATATCATCAACATAAACCTAAACAAGTAAGACATCCTTACCAGCCTTCTTTGTAAATAATGTCTGGTCTATGGTGCCCCTTTTGAATCCATTTTCCACCAGATAAGTGGACAATGTGCCATACCATGCTCTTGGGGCTTGATGAAGTCCATACATAGCTTTCTTGACTCTATACACCTTGTCTGGATTCTCTGGATCTTCAAAACCAGGAGGCTGCATAACATACACCTCCTCAACAATTGTGCCATACAGAAAAGCACTCTTCACATCCATTTGATAGACAGTGAAGCCCATGCAGGAAGCATAGGCTATAAATATCCTTATAGCCTCAATCCTTGCAACTAGTGCAAAGACCTCCTCATAGTCCATCCCTTCCTCTTGTGTATAACCCTGAGCCACTAAACGTGCCTTGTTTCTGACCACAATGCCTCTTTCATCTTTCTTGTTTCTAAGAACCCATCTTGTCCCAATAGGTCTGGCATATCTGGGACAATCAACCAGCTCCCAAACATCCTGAATAGCAAATTGGTGAAACTCATCCTGCATTGCTTCCACCCAACTTGGTTATTTGAGAGCATCAAAAATCTTCTTGGGTTCCTGTTGTGACAGAAAACAGGCAAACAAACATGCTTGAACAAGAGGGGTATCAACCTTCTTGTGTATATTGGCAATAAATCCACTAAGACTCTGATGAGATCTTCTAGTCTGAACAGGAGACATGACATCCCCAATAATTTAAGTAGTAGGGTGATTCTTCATAGTAGAAGTGAGAACTCCTCCCTCAAAAAGTCTGTTGTCTTCAATCTCATCCTCCAAGTTACCAATATCTTCTTCAGACTCTCTTCCATCAATATCTGTATGAACCTCTCCATTTCTACTTGAAGGTTCACCTTGTTCAAAATTGGAAGATAAAATATGCTCAAAAGAGTTGTCAACGCCTAAACCAAGGTTGTCAGCGTTTGATCCATCCACGCCTGAAATGGTGTTGTCAACGTTTGAGCCATCAACGCCTGAATTTGTCCTGTCAGCGCCAGATTTTCCTTTGTCAGCGCCTGAAGGACCATGCATGTTGTTAACTAGTGATACTTGGGGACCACCATTTTCCTTTCCAGCAGCAGCAAAAGTATCTGTCCATATGGGAATAGTGACATACTCTTGTATGGGAGATGACTTGTCTTCTTGTGATCCAACCTCTTCATTAACCTGTGTACCTGAAACATCAACAACTGGTTCTTCCACAACATTTGAAGTTACCTTCACAATGTTTGGATTAGTAATAGGCATATAATTCAAAGTCCTAGATAGAGGTTCCAAGTCAAACAACCAATTTGGACCACTTTCAGAATCACTAGGTTTACTCTCTAAAAACCTAAAATGTACTTTTTCAAGTATACGTTTTTCCTTCTTAAGGTAAACCCTATATCCCTTACTCTGCACTGAATAACCCATGAAATAACCTTCATCACCTTTAGCACTAAATTTACCTAAGGCATCACTAGTATCTAAGACAACTACATGACAACCAAAATGTTTAAGAAAACCAATATTAGGTTTCCTTCCCCAAAGTAACTCATAAGGTGTTTTGTTCTGTATCTTGTTGACGAATGCTCTATTCTCAACATAACAAGCTGTATTCACAGCCTCAGCCCAAAAAGCTATGGGAAAGTGAGCATCAGCCAACATAGTCCTGGCTGCTTCAATTAGGGTTCTATTCTTTCTCTCAGCAACCCTATTTTGCTGTGGGGTTCTGGCAACACTAAGTTGCCTAGTAATCCCTTTCTTGGCACAAAAATCATCCAATAGTTTATTTCTAAACTCACCACCATTATCACTTCTAAGCATTTTAACTTCATTACCAGTTTTCTTTTCTATTTGGGTAATAAAGCCAATTAAAGTATCAGCAGTGTCACTTTTCATGGCTAAAAAGAAAGTCCAAGTAAACCTAGAAAAGTCATCTGTGATGACAAAGCAGTATGATTTACCATTCAAGCTTTCTATATTTGGACCAAACAAGTCCATACGCAGCAAGTGAAGTGGTTTAGAACTAGAGTGCACCTGTTTAGACTTAAATGAGACCTTGTGCTGCTTGCCTTTAAGGCATGCAACACAAGAGTGGTCATTGTGGAAAGCCTTTTCAGGCAAACCATCAACCAAACCAAGTCTCACAAGTCTGTTTATATTTTTGAAGTTTATGTGCCCTAGTCTCCTGTGCCATAGATTACTCTCATCAACTGAAGCTTTAGCATAAAAACATGACATATTATTATTCATCCTAATACCATTAAGATTCACATTATAAATGTCCTTATGCCTAGGTGTTCTATAGTCAATATATTTATCATATGGTATTTTAACATCCTTGCTCAACACCAAGCATTCAGTATCAGTAAAAAGAACCTTATTTTTGTTATCACAAACTTGTGATACACTAAAAAGATTGTAATCAAGTTCTTTTACCAGAAACACGTTTTCAAAACGCAAGTTCTTGGTGAGAAGAGTTCCTTTGCCTGTGATAGTTCCATATCCGCCTCCAAAGTAAACTTTATCACCATCCTTAATAGGAGTGAAGTTAGTCAGATAATCTTCCTTCCCAGTCATGTGCCTAGAGCATCCACTATCCCAAT
This sequence comes from Glebionis coronaria, assembly GCA_025667525.1. Taxonomy (NCBI): domain Eukaryota; kingdom Viridiplantae; phylum Streptophyta; class Magnoliopsida; order Asterales; family Asteraceae; genus Glebionis; species Glebionis coronaria. The sequence continues at coordinate 529,360,308 of CM046876.1, forward strand.
AGCCATAATCATTTACCTGTTTTTGAATGCCCTGCACATAAAGAAAACAAATTAGTTTTCTTTGGGAACCCAAGCCTGAGCAGACTTGGATTCATCTGGTTGTTCAACAAGAACAGACTTAGTTCTTATAACAACCCCTTGTTCATCCCTTTTTGGATGAAATACCCAGTTGACCCCAATTGGTTTTGTGATGACCTTTGAAATATAATTAAATCTGTTGCAAGTCATAGAAATCCCATTAGAATTAGGGTTTTGATCTTGCTTAGGTCTCTATGTCAAGCTAGAAGAAGCTTTAGACCCCTTTCCCTGTGGTTGCAAATATTTAGGTCTGGCAACGTTTCTGTCAGCGTTAGATTTGGTCTTGTCAACGCTGAAATTACCCTTATCAGCGTTGAACCTAGGGTTTGCTACAGGAACCCATTGCCTATTAGACCATGTATTGGTCTTTTTAAAAGGTCTTTGTCCATGAGTGTTAGACCCTTTGGTAAAGAATGGGGCTGATCTAACAACTTGTGGACTTTGCTCCATAAAAGTTTTGGGTCTGACAATGTTTGACCTTTTAACAGCGTTGACCTTGGAAATGTTGACACACTTATATGCTAAATGTGAGAAGCTACCACAAGTGTAACAGGCTTTTCTAGACACAACTTTAGGTCTAGAAGAGAAGAAGCCTGTTCCATTATCACTAACTTGGCTTTTAGGTGACCTAGTATTCCTATATATTTCTGCATACTTAATGATAGGTTTCCTAACAGTGTTTGAGCCAAGGTCAACAGTCTTGCCAGTGATTGGGTTTGTTACTTTGATAGGGGTCGACTCATTTGGACTATCACAAAGCATGCCACCCTTGAAAAATAAGGTAGGGTTGGCTTTCTTCCATTCATTCAAGTCAGTCAACTTTTGCCTATATTCCTCAACTAGGGTAAGAACTCTTGGTGGAGGAATAAATTTCTCTTCTTGGAGTTCTGGTAAACCAGTCCAAGATAAGTCCTTTCTTTGGACACCATAGAAGTCCCCAGCTGGTGGTGGAACACCAGTATAGTCTTTCATCCCAATCCCAGTCATGTCCTTAGGATCCCTCTGTTTACTAACACATTCTCCTAGGGTTTGTGAGGCCTTATCAAATCTCTGAATTTTAAGGTCAACATTATCTTTATTCTTGATAGCCTCATCTAACTTAGCCTGTAATTCAGCATTGACCATTTCCATGATGTTTCTAACATCATTACTAGCATTTAACTCATGTTTTAAGATATTTATTTTATCTTTTAGGTCATGCTCCATTTTCTTATACTCAGAGACTGTCTTTTCAGTTTGAGTGAGAGCAATTTGATAGTTAGACAACTTGCATCTCTCAGTACTCACATCTCCTAACAATCTTAAAACCTCTTTGTTAAGTTTTTCAGTATTTAAACGACAACCCTTACTACAAAAAGCATCATCATATACCTCATTGTCTGATGAAGAGGAGGAGTGTGCCATGAGAGCATATTGAACATGCTCTTCTTCTTCTATCTCAGCAACCAAAGCTTTATCCTCTTCCTCATCCTTAGCCAAATAGCTCCAGTCCCATCCAATACCATCAATTTCTTGCACTGCCACCATGGCTTTAGGATCCTGAGCCTTAACAATTTGGCTTGAGGGTTTTCCAGCATCAGATCTTCTTGGAGATCTGCATTCCCTCATAAAGTGCCCCATACGATGACAATTGTAGCACTCAACCTTGGATTTATCAAATCCAGCAGTGTCCTTTGCATTAAAGGTCATCTTCTTCTTAAACCTTCTATTCCATCTGTTTGCTCTTATACTTGCAAGAGCCATGTTCCACTTTATATCCATCTCCTCCAAGTGCTCATCACTTATTTGCTCAAGGTCCTCATATGTAATCATTGAACCATTAGGCAATGAAGCAATGTATGCACACACAGTATCCAGATCCAAACCAGCAGGCTTAACTCTTGGTGAGTCATTTTTGTATGTGTTAGTGTTTGAATGTGAGGCGTTGACAGGATATAATCCAGCGTTGACACATGTTGATCCAGTAACTGGGTGCATGTATGAGTCCTTCTGATCAAATTGACCTTCACTATGTGAGAAGAAGGCCATGTTACTATTGGTAGACTTACTTCCATGCTCCAAAAGAGTTTCATTCTCCAACAGCCTCAGTTTGTTGTAGATATCATCAAAAGTAGAACTTTTGTGAGTGTTATTGGCAATTATAGATCTTGCCTCAATCTTCCACGCATCACCAAGGCTTTTAAGAAAAGTGGCAATAATGTCAATATCACCAACTTGTGTCCCCATGAAGGACAGCTTGCTTGTAATGTCAAGCAGTCTGCTTCTCACACTGCTAAGCTTCTCATTAGGTTGAGCCTTAAAAAAAGCATACTCATGCAAGAGTTGCTTCTTCTTTTCTTCCTTAGTATCAGCATTACCACCATATGCAACTTCAAGGGCTGCCCAAAGGTCTTTTGCTGACTCATAACCTCTGTATTTGTGCTGATTTCTTGTCCTAAAGAGAGTTTCAGAATGATTAGGGTTTTCATATCAACCCTTTTCTTTGCTATGTCTTCACCAGACACAGCTCTACCATCATCAGGTTTTTCTTTCTTATCTTCTTCTAAACATCCTTGAACAGCTGATCTTGTAGCAATAGCATTAGCAATCTTCTGAGCTTTATTGAATGTGTTTCCATATTCAATAATCTCCCAGAGAGTGTAGTCATAGATCCCCAGATATTGCTCAAAGTTGAATTTCCACAGCTCAAAGTTGTTTGCATCTAGCATGGGAATCTTGATGTTGTGGTTTGAGGAGGAGGAGGTTGCTTCTGGAGTGGACATGATGTTTTTAGGGTTTTGTGAAAATTAGGGTTTTGGTGATTTTAGGGTTCTTGTGTTCTTTTAGATCAAAGTTTCTCAACAAGCTCTGATACCACTTGTTGATCCCAAACTTACATCGATTAAGCTTGTGTATACGAGATTAGATCAAGTTATACACGTAGAGAAACTTTGTTTATGTATAAAGTAATCTAAGTGTTATGCGGAATTAACACTTAAACAAGAACACACAAAGATGTAAAACAAACTTTCACTTGATTGATAATAACAAACTTGCTTAAAATGAAAGTGTTTAACGTATGAAAACTTATATTGAAAGATAACCTAAAGGTCTTCTTTTATAGACATAAGAAGCCTTGTACAAGAGTATACATATCAACTATTCTAGGTAAAGATAATTATAGAAAATACAATGTTGATCCTATCTTTACTAGAAACAAACTAGAAACATAATACGCGTAGACCATATCTTTCTATCAGTGCTTGTCTTCAACCTATCAACGCTTGACTTCTTCTTGTCAACGCTTGATCTGTCAGCGTTTGTTTTCTTCTTATCAACGCTTGTTTTCCTCTTGTCAGCGCTCAAGTGAACTGGCTACATTTTATTCCCAACAGTTTGGAGGATACAAATTTGAGTTTGAATGAAGAATCGGCAGAAGTGTTCGCCACACGGGTTAATGAAGACGATGATGATCTAATCAATAATGCAGATGATGACATTGCACATGCCCTTGATGATGATGATGCTGAAATGTCTGATGATGATGAAGTGAACCCTAATAATGTTGTTGAAGAAGTTTTATCTAGCGATGATTCAGATTGTGATAATTGATCTTAAGTTGTAAATTGAATGAAACAATGATTTAATCTTTAGATGTGTAATTTTTTTAATGGAATTGTTCTTATATGTTTAAATGTGTAAATTTTTATGAATTTGTGTATTAGCATTAACCGGTCCACGAAATTGTGTGTTCATGTACTTGTTATATTACAGATGGCGTGTGTAGGTGGTAGATCACACGGTGGGGATGCTGGTGGTACTCCACCTAGACGACCTACAAAGTCCGTACTTGGAAATTACGAAAGTAAGAAATTGTTATTTATTTTTATTTTATGTCAACTCTTATTGTTAATTTTTTTGCTTGAATTTTCACGAATCAATAACTTCAATAACTAATCTTTGCAGGTGACCCGATACCACATATGGTTACGGTTAATACGAGCCTAAGGAGGGCGCATAGGGCGCATGGAGGACCTCTGCCAGTTACATTTGATATTTATGATCTTAATAGCTTCCATCCGTTAGGCGATTATGCTGTGATGTTAAGCTCTCTGATGGGGGAAACAGTCCGACCACTTCCACTTGCTAGCGAGTGGGAAGAGATACCATTGCACCTCAAAACCCATATCTTTCCTACACTTGAGGTATGAATTGTTTGCGTTACATCTAGTCTTATTAACTGTTTTGGTTGAAAATTGTTTGTTTATTTAAATGCATATGTTTACATGTAGACCTATTTCAACCTGACGGGTTGGTTGGATAGTCGTGAAAGTGTGACTTATGGCGGGAAAACATATGTAGTAGGAGAAAGGATAAAAACTGGAATTAATTGTAAGTTGAGGCTACTTTGGCGCAAAAATAAGAACAAGCTAAAGGCTGACTATTATTCTATCCATGATTCGCCCGAGGAGGCGGCGCTTGTACTGCCCCATCGAGTTCTACGTGGGGCAACAGATCAGTAGGGGAGTGGCTTGATTTGTGCTGGTATTGGTCCCACCCGAATCGGGTGAGGAGAAGTGAAGTTAATACAGTTAACCGCTCAAAAAACAAAGTTTCTACACATCAAGGGAAAAAATCATTCGCTCAAGGAAGGAACGAATTTGTAAGAATCGCTATAGTTTTTGTGATAATTTAAAAGTTTTTATATTGTTTATTTGTATCTTGTTATTAATTTTTTTTGGTAAAGATCTTGTTATTAATTTATTTGATATTTTACAGAAAGTCACGCATGGGGCTTACGAGGACCTTATACAAACTTGGAAGAGGGCACGCACAAACAAGAATGGCATTATGTGCGAGGAAAATCAAGACATATATGTAAGTAATTTAACTTATACATGCTTTAATAACATATTTTTATTTGTTTTTAACTTCTTTTTTTCTCTTTCTTTTTCACATTCGAAAATGATGGCCATAAAAGAAGCGATTTCTTGGGGTGCTGAGCAGTTCAAAAGTGATCAAGAAATAATTGATCTAGTAAATCCGAGCCGCAACACTCAAAATATCGTCGGCATGGGCAGGAAGTTGCCGGGTGGTGGTACCTCATATGGATACGGGAGTAGTTCTTATAGTGAGGGAGTGACTCGAGAACAACTCTCAGAGGTACTTAGGATTCATGAGCAAGAAAAAGAGTTGTTGAGGAAGCAAACCGAGGAGGCGCAGCAACGGGCTAATTTGGCCCATATGTATGCTAGTGTGGCGCAACAAAATGCTGAGACAAACAACGCCCGCCTAAGTCATTTAATTTCTCATTATACTTCACATGACATGGGTCGAGGGTATACCGGACCTAATAACCCTTTTGTACCGCCACCTTAATTCTCTTCTATGCCTGGCATGTCTTAGTTCCCTGGTATGCCTCAGTTCCATGGTATGCCTCAGGTCCCTGTTATGCCCCAGTTCCGTGGTATTCCTCCCCCTCCCGGATTTCCATATAATGCTCCACTCAACCCACTCCAACCTCCATTTACCCAAAATAACAGTTTCAACAACTGTAATCGACCCGTTGTCAACACCACTGGCCCCTCGAGTTCTAACTCTCGGGAAAGTCCCAACTATACCGTCAGCCTAAATCCTCATCAAAATGATACTCGGACCGTCGACGAGTTGGCTCAAGATCTTGAGAATGCCAACAACATGTCCGATAATGAGCTAATTAACACGGATGTTGATGAGGGGGATGCTGATGAAGCCGGGACTATTCAGATTAGGAGTTGTTGGTTTTAGACTTTTTATTATGTGTAATAACTTTAGACTTGTTAAATTGTGAAACATGGATTTATTGTGATGTGTAATAATTTTAGACTTGTTACATTTGTGAAATAAGGATTTGGTGAAATGTATTTTAACGTTTTGGCTATTTATCGTATTGTAGATTATTAGTATTGTACCGTTTAGTGATTTGTAATATTGTGGATTTGTTGAAATATAGATTTTTTCGGAAAAAATACCGGAAAAAAATCTGGAAACAAGCTGCTTAATGTAGTTTTTTTTTTGCCCAGGCAACATTTAGGGTCGAAATTTCGACCCTAAACATATAGTTAGGGTCGAAATTTCGACCCTAACTATATGCTTAGGGTCGAAATTTCGACCCTAAACTTAGGGTCGAAATTTTCGACCCTAAAGTTCGACCCCAAAGTGAAACCTGCACACATGATTTCGTTATTAAAATTAATGTAAAATGTTTAGGGTCGAAATTTTTGAGCCCACCGCCACACAGACTCAAACCAGGTAAAGTTACTTACACGTGGATAATATTTAGGGTCGAAATTTTCGACCCTAAATTACAAAGGGGTTCGACCCTAAATTTTGGTCAACAATTTGGCTGAAAAGTGATGGGGCCCGATTTTCGACCCTAAAATACATAGTGTATTTCGACCCTAATTTTTTAGGGTCAAAAATTTTGGGTCGAACGTTTAGGGTCGAATATTTCGACCCTAAACTTTAAGGTCGAATTTCCTTCATATTTAGAGTCGAAATTTTCGAACCTGTTGTTGTAGTATATGCATCGAATTTAAAGATGTCAAAGTTTGACATAAACAGTAGACCCCACAGTTGATCAGCGGGTCGCTTGACAACATCCGAGAAGACAGAAACATAACTGTGTGTCTCGTCCATTTGCAACTAACACCAAGTGGGGAATATCCTGTATATGCCTGGGATAACAAATAGAAAGACAACTAAATTAGAAAACCATGTGCAACAAACACCAAACGACACATAAGAAAACTTTTGAAATAAAATGGTTACTCGTATCTAATAACATTAATGAAACAATTTCAAAGATTGTAACAGTTTTGGCTTCATAAAATCTGACAACCTTGTAATGTACTAGTTGGTTAGAACCTATCTCTACAACGGCAACCAGTTCCGTTTGGATAATGTCATAATGCTTAATATCAGGCAATCGCAAGATCTGCTTTGTCACAGGTTTACAAACATAGTAGGGATATATCTTCAACCTACTGTACCAATAGATCAGGTTCAGTAGCAATCTCAAAAACTATGATACCTTGGTCCGAAGATGATAGAATTGTGGCATCTTTTGGCAGAAAACCAAGATCTAGACTGTCAGATTCATGTGACGGTACAAAATCTTTGATGGCTGGTGAGTCCGAATCAGGGACGTGTTGTATGATCGCACCAGATACAATGTTGTTTGTTTGCTTGTGCTTCTGGATAAAATGTGAATCATATGTGAGATTGTTGTATGCTTTGCTCGTACAACGCATGGCATTGAGATCCTTCAACGATGTTCGTGAAAGAATCTCGATTTTTAAGTCGTCAGTAAGTTTGGAATCCGTTGGAGAAGCTAGGGTTTTAAGGGTCAAGACATAGGTAATTCTTCTGTGTTGTCGAGTTAAACGGGTAAATGAAAATGGGCCTAATTAACTTTAACATGATCCTAATAACTTAATAAGCATGGGCCTAGTTAAAATGTAACATGGAACCACTACTAAGAAAAAGGACTTTCAGTGACAGAATTTCCGACGGACAGAAAATCAGATTCGAGTTTATCGGAACTTGTTTCATATATCGCACAAGATATTTGCATCCATTTATCAGACACTATCATTTGTCACACTTATGACCCAAACGAGTTTTTCATCCGTAAATAAGTTACCCAACTGGAAGTTCTCATGGAGTGCAAAAGCATGTAATCGATGATATCGATGTGTTTCTATTAGGCATTTAGGGCCTATCCATAAGCTTTGTTCAGAAGCAAGTTGAAGAATTAATTTCTACTGTAAATCCTGACACGAGATAAAATGTTTAGGGCTTTAAGCAAGGTTAGAAACACTCCCGCAGTCTATTATATGTGTTATATTGGAACTCCAACTGCAATTATTGTGATATACTCGAGTTAACTTGAATCAGAGAGATCACGTTTCTGCCCAACAGAGGATTTGAGAGAATGATTGGTTATTTTGTAGCATCAAATTATTTGTATCTTTTCCTTTTTTACATATCGTGTTATACAAAAACTGGTTCAGTTCCAGTGTGATCGTTTGAGAATTCTTCATAATGGTCTTCCAGCAAGATTGAAATTTCATTATACAGGTTAACAGATCTTAGCTGTGAACTGAGCGAGTCTGTAAGGTGTTCAGTTTGTAACTTGTCAAGGAGGATGGAACACCTAGGCAATGATTCCTCAAACTCTTTGGGTTCAAACCATTTTCGGCTCATTAATAATTTCCAATCAGCTCCAGTTCAGCTCTTATAAAAACCATAGACGCAGTTCTGTTCATCTGGTTTCGTCGCAACAGAAAAGTTTAAGAAAATGGATAGGCTTCACTAGTTGCTCAAGTGTAACTAGCCAGAGTGGCATTCGGATCCTAGAGACATGAAGTCTTTCCCCAATCAGTATGCAAACCACTCTCTTCCGAAAGAACTAATTCCATCATGAACCCACCATTATATATATGAACACCCAATCAATATACCATTCTAAGGAGAGCAACTGAAATTGATGACAAAAACCTAAAGAAAGAAAATATGGCATGAATATCAAGAGTCATGACCACGAAGACCGGGTTTGTTGAAGGATTTTAAGTCAAACGCAGAGTGGTGTACATTGCATCCAAACTTCCTTCTAAGTGCAGTGGCTAAAAATAAATGACAGACTGGATATGCATCAAAGACCTTTCACCATAGTGACAAAAAAATTAGAAACCATAAAAATCTATGGATCTTAGAACACATACTATGAACTTCTTAGGCAGATTTGCATCATAAGGTAAAGATGATAAATACCAACTGATCCTACAAATGTTAAAGCGGGTACCTGGTTGATTTCAAAGACCTACTACAGATATTACAGGTGTGCAATATATGCTGATGAATTTGGCCAATAGCTGGCAAGGTGATCAGGTAGCTAGGTGATCAGGTACCTACTTATTTGCACAGCTAAACATAGCTTCTTAGGGGAATTAGAATAGATCTACTCGTGTTTGAAGGCTGCCTACAGTGGTTTACCCCATTTGACCTTTTTTAATTCCAAGCTCTCTGTTTATTGGTTAATAGATTGATACGCTAATTGGAAAATCTAGTATACTTACCAAAAACACGATCTTAAAAATCCACTTCAAAAGCTTCTTAATTAGAACCACCAACAGGAGTGTAAAGAAGAAAAATTAATTCTACTCCAAGGGAAACAAAGGTTTCAAATCCTTCTCAGTGAGCTACTTAACATAGATGAGTTCTAAAAAGCATTATATTATTACATGAAGAGAGAGACAAAACAACCGGTGGGTCAAGGTTACTAGACATCTTGCATCATTGTGAGAATTTCATAAGCCGTTCCCCCAGTGACGGATTTTCTTAGTGATGATTCATCATCCCTGCTTTCACAGAAGCTCCCAAGACTGATGATTCCCCGACCTCTGCAGCTGGCAAGAGTGGTTTCAGAACAGACTTACACAGACCCTCATCGTCCAAGATAGCAGGATCAATCGTCGGAAGTGGGTATCCTTTGAGGTCACACCACTCAGCAATGCACTTACTCACGAGCTTATTTGGAATCAAGTTGGTGTCTTGAGTGATAGGTGACTGTGACACAGGGCATAGGGTGTGCCCATCTTTGATCCACCGCAGGATATTATGGTGATCATAAGTCTGCAATGCATCATGAGTAAAACAGAAAAGTGAGTCGCCTCATGTGTGCATAGACCGAGCATAGCTAGCTACTAATAAATAAATAAAATCAGCAAACAACAACCCCCACCACACCAAACCAACGAAACTAAGAGCACAGGGTACGGGGTGTTTTGCCCATGCGTTTTCCCACGGCGCCACACCAAAACGCGAGCCACCACACTCCTTGTGGCGTTTTCGTGCCTCGCGCCGAGGGCACGGCACGCGTTTTCGCGCGAAAACGCGACACGAAAACGCGAGAACCACACCCCGTTCTCGCGTTTTCGTGCATTTATAAATTTTATTTATTATTATTTTTTTTTAAAATTTTCAAAAAAAAAATATGACTGTTGGAATTTATTTTTATACCGTTGGAGACCCTTTTTTTTCAAAAAAAACCTATTTTTTCACCTATAAAACTCCCATTTTCACCTATAAATCACTTACAAAACACCCATTTCACCTCAACAATCATATACACACACTAGTATAGTTAAAATGGAAGACATTCCCGATATATACGAGTATTACTCCACACTTGATATGAATAATTACGCTCAATACGTCGATTATTTAGATCGATTAGAAGAAGTTGAAGACGAAAGAGATCCGTATACAAGACGCTACATTCCACGTGAAAGAGAATGGGCGGAAGAAAAATTACAACGAGATTATTTTGGGGATGAAGATACGGCACCTATATATCCGGAAGAATATTTTCGACGAAGGTATCGTATGAGCTCCACTTTGTTTAATAAAATTGTTAGTGATATACAAAATTATAATGCTGACCCTTTGCCCGAATACTTCCTTTTTTTTAAGCAACGTCAAGATGCAACGGGTCGTTTGCGGTTTTCTACTCGTTTGAAATGTACATCCGCCATACGCCAATTGGCATATGGTACTAGCCCCGATGCATTTGACGAGTATTTGCAATGTGTGGCGCGTTGTTCCCGTAAATGCTTATGGCATTTTACTAAATGCATATATGAAAGTCCCAAAATACAACAATTGTTGAAACTAAGACACGAAAACAATAACACACACTAGATAAACTTTTCAAACGAGTAATCCTTTATTAACTATTATCAACAAAGTATTACAAAGTGTTATGAATACACCTGTTGAATAACAACAAGAAATGAACCCTAGAACAAGTAAACTTGATTCGAGACTCAAGTTTACAAGTGAACCAACGAGTCGCTGATGGACAGCTGAGGCCTCAGTGGTTCAAGTGGGAGAAAGAACTTAGATAAAGATTCCAAGCACAAGGGTTGAATCTTAACTTCTTTCTCATCCCCTATTTATAGTGGTACGAGGTTGTATCCTTAGTGGGGGTAGTTGATACGTGTCATCTTCTGAATGGAAGAGTACAACGTATTAAATGCATGTCCAAATCGAGACATGCCTTTAACTACTTTAGGTAAACAGTTCTGCCAACTGTTCACCTTTTGTCCCACTAGGTCCTACTAGGCATTGACTTTGAATCTCTTGTTTTGTCCCGCTCAAAACACTTGAGAGATCCTCCCACCTAAACTATAAGGGTTTGGATAAGCTTTGCTTGATCCAAGTCTCTAGGGTTCTTAAGTGATCTCTGAGTGTTGTCAACTCAGAGATCCTTGAACACCAGTGCATTCCTTTGACATCCCAGCTATCCATAATCGCTGGTGAGTCTGACTTCAGATTGTCTTCGACTTCTCTGACGTTGTCTTTGACTTGAATGATCCTGGTGTGCCAGCTGAGGCTTTGCCTTCCACTGGTCTAGTCTCTGTCGCTGGTCTTCTCAGCGACCTTTCAACACTTAGTCTAATTTAAACAAATCTAGACAGGGCCATAGTTAAAACTTTCATTGGCCCAACAATCTCCCCCTATTTGTTTATAAATTATACTAAGTCTAAAATTATTGTAAGTGAGTACACAGCTTCTTCTTACACATAATTTAACAAACATACCTCAAAGTTTTATTAATCAGAAAGAACCTAGTCTATTACAATAGCACCCTAAGGTGAAAACATAAGCAAAAATAAATAGGTTCTTCAGCGATCAAGACCTTGATCACAGATTCTCTGTGCTTCGACTTTGTCACTCCTAGAGTTAATGACAAGTTCAATTTCAAAATCGAACTCATCAGCTTCTTTGCAATTTCTAAGGATGCCCTGCTTGAGTCTGATCAGCTGAATGGTTGAAGCCAGAGGTAGCTCATTCAAACGCTGAAAAGCATAATCACAGTTACCATTCATAAATACCATACCTGCCTCTGGCTCAGTGTAAACTTGGCCTTCTATGGGTTTGGTGATTTCCTTGGGAAGGACCAAGTTTCTGAGCATCCCATCGACCACTACATCTTCAGTGACCAACCTTTCTGTCAGAGGCCCCATTGGTGTTTTCCTCTTTCTTTGTGTCTGAGAAGATGATTGAGTGGAAAGCTGTGGAGGTAGGGGTACCTTCAGCTTCTTTGCAGTATCTCTTACCCAATTGAGTTTTGCTTGAATGTTTTTCATCATTTGGGCAGGACCAGGCCCAGTCTTCTTTTGGGCAAGAGATAGTATTTCCAACCACTCAGAGAGGCTCAGATCTCTGAGCTTGAAGTCGCTGGAGACTTTATAATTCTGCATGTCATTCTCCCTATAGATAGTCATTACCACCTTTTTGTCTTTGTTGGTGAAGCATGTGTACTTGGTGATACGACCTGGTTCAGATCTCTGGTTGACCAGCCTTTGATATTCTGTTAAGAGGTTGTTCCTCTTAACCTCCAGTTCCTTGAGTTTAGCCAGTTGAGCTTTCTTAGCAGAGGGAGAGAGCTTGTCCAGAGCTTCTTTGCTCCTTAGTTCAGCAGCCCTGATATTTGCTAACCTTTGATGTTCAAGGATTTGGGCTTTGGCTTGCTCTGGGGTGAGTGGTGGTTCATCAGCGCTTTTGAATTTGTTGAGCTCAGAGTTTTTGGAGGGTTTGGATCCACCCTCAGCTTGAAGGGAGTGTAGGGTAATTTCAGGTTGCTCAACTGCAATCCCTTTACCTTTATCTTTCACAGAATCAGCAGCAGGTTTGAAGGATCTCAGTGGAGTGGGTGTTGGTATTTCAGGTGTAGGCTTTTTCTTCTGCTGCTCCCCCGTAGATACAACATCATCATCAGCTTCTTCTTCAGAAGAGGAGGCAGACTTCTCCCCCTCAGGCATAGCCCCAGCAGGTGCTCTGCCTGAACCTGCCTTATTGAAGCGAAGGAACTCCTGGTGAACAAATATGCAAATTTCCTTGAGTTCACCTTGGAGAAGTTCCTGAAGAAGAAGTCTTGAGGGTTCAGCAGCCTGAGCTATGGCTGCAACATTTGCCTTGACCGCTGAGGTTAGAGCAGATGGTATGTACGTCTGAAGACTCTGGTTGATTAGATCAGGTAGTTGTGCCTTCAGAGCGTTGGTCAGCAGTTGCGGAAGCAGTGCGGTCATGGAAGACTCCACTGATGAAGTTAGTGAGGTTTCCAAGTTTGTAGTAAGCTCCTCAGCAGCATGAGTCAGGGTCTGGATCTCAGAGAGAAGAGCTTCGTTTGTGACTTTGGGTTTAGTGATGCTGATATCCCCTCTCTTTTCCCATAAAGCCTCAGCAGCCAGTTCCTGTACATCTTTCATTCGTGGGACTTGTGCTGACTTGCGTGAGAGGAGGTATTCCAGCTGTTGCTTAGCCCCCAGCTCCATGACACTTGGTAAGGTGGGAAATGGAACAGGTGCAGGGGAGCTAAGTCTCTGTTCCCATAGCCTTTTGGCAGCTAGTTCTTGAACATTAGGAAGGGAGGGGACAGAGACCGGTGTCAGCTCAATGGAGGACAAGTTGTAGTCATCAGTGCTCATTTCCTCAAAGTCAGAGGTGAAAGGGCCTTCCTCTATAATAAGAACTTCATCATCAGGCAGAGATTCGAAGTCTGAGAGGGCATCAAGATCAATTGTGGCAACTTCAGCGGAATTGTCATCAGCAATCAAGTAGTCATCACTGTTAAGTTGTTCCTGATGAAGATTGTGAGCCTGTGATAAGAGTTATTAGTAACCAGTTGTGAAAAATAATGCAGTTATAGATCGCCAGTCGCTGCCCCTAGGAAAGCTGGGTGTGATTATCCAGCCCCCCCTAAGGATTTCTCCTTGGGACTCTTTTAATTGTGAAATAGGTATGTTAAGGATCGCCATTCGCTGCCCCTAGGATAGCTGGGTGTGATTATCCAGCTCCCCCTGAAGGATTGCTCCTTGGGACTCTTTTAATGTGAAATAAAAGTGTTGAAGGATCGCCATTCGCTGCCCCTAGGATAGCTGGGTGTGATTATCCAGCTCCCCCTGAAGGATTTCTCCTTGGGACTCTTTTATTGTGAAAATGATATGGGAATGGTCGCCTTTCTCTGCCCCTGGGATAGCTGGGTGTGATTATCCAGCTCCCCCTGAGGGATTACTCCCTGGGACTCTTTTAATTGTGAGTTAATATGAGGGTGAATGGTCGCCGTTTATCGCTGCCCCTAGAAAGACTGAGGGTGATGATTCAGCCTTTCCAAAAGAATAAATTCTTTGGGACTCTTTTATTAATGATGGGGACCCAGAGTCACTGAGAAGTGCAGAGACTCTGGGTCGGGACTTATATGTGCTCAGGTTGTTGTTTGCCAAGAGCACAGTCCAGAGGTTGAAGGATCATCGGGGTGCGTTAGAAGCACAAGTGAATCATTTCCTAGTGAAGACAAGAGTGTACCGAGAGTCCTAAAGGTCTAGGTGCTGACACAGACACGCTAAGAGTTGAGGCAAACTCTAAAGTACATCACTCTCTCCTACAGATAATGAGAGTGAATGTATGTGGACCTCTGAGAGGAAAAATAAAGGTCAGACTAATACCTGAGTGATATCAGCGTGGAGAGGGATCTTAGTCGTCTTCGCTGACATGGAGACACTAGACTCTGGTTGTTTGTCAGCAATGGGCTCTATTACCACATCCACCAGAGAAGGGGATGGGTTCTTCTTTGTCTTTGTCTTCTTGGAAGGATTAACAGAAGGGGTTTCAGAGGAAAGGGGGATGTCTTTCCTCTTCTTCTTCTTTTCCTTAAGCACCTTGGGCTGAGAAGTAGATTGCACAGAGGTCTTGGACAGAGACTTATCAGCCATACTTTCAGCATTCACCTCAGGTTGAGGGATCAAGGGCTCATCATCCTCAGCAAGTAGTCCAGCAACCTTCATCATATGCCTGGTAAGAGGCACTTCATCTTCAGTTGGAGCTTTCAGTGATGCAGCGGTGATATGATGAGAGGGAAAGGAGTGTAAGGCATCATTGGTGTAGGATTCACCAAGAATATCTTCTAAGACAAGAGAGAGATATCTGGTGTAGCAGATGGTGGCACCACGAGTCTTCTTTCCTTTGTTTTCCAACTTGGCAATGAGATCGGTGTATAGTATGTGGGCGATTCCAATGTCCAGACCCCAGATTAAGCTGTAGGCCATGGCCAGTTGGGAGCCATTCAGTTGGTCGTGAGAGCCAGTGTTCCCTCCCAGACATTTGACAATGTACAACATCAGCGTTCTCCATGTTGATGAGAAGTAATTGACCTTGATGAGGGATTTGCTTTGGAAGCCAGCAGCAGTGAAAGGGTTTTCCTGATCATCATGAGGCTGAAGGGTAGCCAGAGCTTTTCTTACTGTGGCACTGGTGGGTAAAGCTGATATGTTGTTGTTGTAAGGGAGTCCAATGGCTGTGGCAAAGGTTGTGAAATCAAAGGTGAGAGGTTGAGGATGGGTGGAAAGGTTGAAGGTGATTTGGGAAGAGGATGGATCGACTTCAGCACTGTACCAGAACTCACGAAGGTATTGAGAGTAACAAGTGGAGGGTTCCTTGGTAATAGCTTCGCCAATGGTGGAGTTCTTGAGGAATTGGAACAATGGATGGTGGAGAGAGTTGTTGTGTTCGAGAAGAGCCACACAGTTATTCAAAGCAATCTTGCCATCTGAGATCTCGAAATCGACGTTTGTGGCGGCTTGTACAATGAAGGTTTGGTTTGGTGAAGAAGACGCCATTGTTGTGAGTTTGAAGGTAGAGAGAGAATGGAGAAGATGAGAAGGTATGTGTGAGAGAAGATTTTCAAAGTGATAAGAAATAATTTTGGGTCAAGGGTTTTGAAAGGTTTAGCCGTTTTCCAATAAGAGCATTAAATGCAAAGATTAACCTTTTTCAGAAACTTGTGGGACCCCTTGACCTTTCATGGTATACTTGTCCCCTTGGAAAGCGGGAAAGTTGGTGGCATAAAGAGACAATCATTTGAATTTAATATCTGATTAAAAACATTCCCATTGAAATGTAACTACCTCGTTACATTCAATTCCCTTAAATGCCCAGAGACAGCGGTCATCATCAGATTTATTTGCCAATATTGAGCATTCCCAGCTCAGCGACAAGCCTGGTAAAACTCGGCTCAGCCAGCGGCTTAGTGAAAATGTCAGCGAGCTGGTACTCAGTGGGTATGAAATGTAGCTCAATATCACCTTTTAGAATATGGTCTCTGATAAAGTGATACCTGATGTCAATATGCTTGGTTCTGGAATGAAGTACCGGATTATTGGAGATGGCTATGGCGCTGGTGTTGTCACAGAATATGGGAACCTGCTCATAGTTGATTCCATAGTCAGCCAGCTGACTTTTCATCCAGAGAACTTGTGCACAGCAACCAGCGGCCGCAACATATTCAGCCTCAGCTGATGACATAGCCACAGAGTTTTGCTTCTTAGCACTCCAGCATACCAACTTTCCTCCAAGGATTTGACAGCTACCAGAGGTGCTCTTTCTGTCAAGACAGCACCCAGCATAATCTGAGTCGGAGTAAGCTTTGAGGTCGAAGCCTGAACCATTTGGGTACCAGAGACCCATTGAGGGAGATCCTTTCAAGTACCTGAAAATTCTTTTGACAGCTACAAGGTGGGATTCCTTGGGGTTAGCTTGGTACCTAGCACAGAGACAAGTGGAGAATTGTATGTCTGGTCTACTTGCTGTGAGATACATCAGTGACCCAATCATGCCTCTATATAAGGTCTCATTAACAGAGACCCCTGACTCATCAGCTCCCAAGTTGTTGGGAGGAAGCATGGGGCATTTCACTGATGCACAATCAGACAGATCATACTTCTTGAGCAAATCTCTAACGTACTTTTCTTGACAAATAGAAATTCCTTTTGAATTTTGTTTGATTTGAAAACCCAAGAAAAAGGTTAGTTCCCCCATCATGCTCATTTCATATTTTTTGGTCATAAGTTTGGCAAATTGTTTGCTCAAGTTAACATTGGTTGAACCAAAAATTATGTCATCCACATAAATCTGTACTAATATGACGTCACCCTTGGACCTATAGGTGAACAAGGTTTGGTCAATGGTACCTCTGACAAATTTATTTTCAAGAAGGAATTTTGAGAGAGTTTCATACCAGGCTCTGGGCGCTTGTTTCAGCCCATAGAGAGCTTTGTGAAGTCTGCAGACATGATTTGGGTAGTCACTGTTTTCAAACCCTGGGGGTTGACTGACATATACTTCCTCTGCAAGTTTCCCATTGAGAAATGCACTCTTCACATCCATCTGATAAACCATGAAACCCATATAAGATGCGAAGGCTAGGAAGATTCTGATGGCTTCCAATCTGGCCACTGGTGCGAAGGTTTCATCATAATCAATTCCTTCAGATTGGTTATATCCCAGCACCACGAGCCTAGCCTTGTTTTTTATAATCATACCAGCTTCATCCCTTTTATTTCTGTAGACCCATTTTGTTCCAACCACTTGCTTATCAGCTGGAGCTTTAACCAGAGTCCACACCTTGTTTCTCTTGATCTGATTGAGTTCATCTTGCATGGCAACAACCCAGCCTTCATCAAGCAGAGCAGCAGCCACGTTTTTAGGTTCATCCTCAGAGAGAAAATTTGCAAACAGGCATTCATTTGCAGAGGCGGTTTCCAGAGATTTTAATTTTCCTCTGGTGGTGACTCCCTCAGAGGGTTCTCCAAGAATATTAACTAGAAGAATATCTTGGTTCCTACTCCATTTGGATTGTGGAGCAGGAGTCTCTGTGGGATCAGAAGTCACTTCAAGTTCAAGGAGTGATGGAGGTTCATCACATGTAATCTCTTCGTCCATGATCTCTTCATCTGATTGAATATCCAAGGTAACAGGATCAGCATTTTCTTCAGAGATTTGAGTAAGAGATTCAACACCAACCGTCTCTGGAGTGATGTCAGAGATGGAGTGAGGATCAAAAGCTTGAACGTATGGGAGATCCTTGTGACGACTTTGAGATGATTCCTTGGGAATTGAGAAATCATCTTTGGGATAAGATTTAACTTCGTTGAAGTCAATGTCACAATCCTCTGAGTTGGTGTGTGTTATGACAGCATCAGCTTCATTAAAGGTGACATGAATGGACTCTTCTAGTTCTTGCCTGCGAATATTGAATACTCTGAAAGATCTGGAGGTGGGAGAGTATCCAAGGAAGAATCCATCATCTGATTTTTCATCAAATTTACCCAGGTGATCTTTGTAATTGTGAATGAAAACAGGGCAACCAAAGACATGGAAGTAGCTTACATCAGGGGCTCTCTTCCTATACACTTCATAAGCGGTCTTGCCATGTCTCTTCACAATAATGGATCTGTTTTGTGTGTAGCATGCTGTGTACACAGCCTCACCCCAGAATTGTTTAGGAAGTCTGGATTCGCTGAGCATCGTTCTGGCAGCTTCAATGAGTGTTCTGTTTCTTCTTTCAGCGACACCGTTTTGCTCAGGGGTTCCTGGGTTTGAGAAGTTCTGTGATATACCCTTTTCATCACAAAAGGCTTCCATGGCATGGTTTTTGAATTCTGTGCCATTGTCACTTCTGATAGCCTTTACTCTGCAGTCATTGAGGTTTTCTATTTCTCTGATGAAGGACATGATTCTTTCAGCAGCATCACTCTTTCTCTTAAGAAAGAATACCCATGTGTATCTGGAGAATTCATCTACAATGACCAAGGTATATTTGTTGTGATTAAGGGATTGAGGTTTAACTGGTCCAAACAAGTCCATGTGAAGAAGATGAAGGCACTTGTTAATGGAGAATGATTGTTTTGTTTTGAATGAAGCCCTGTGATGCTTCCCTTTCTCGCAGGCTGAGCAGGGTCTGTCCTTGCTGAAGGTCAGAGAGGGAAGTCCAGCTACCAAGTCATTCTTTGCCAGTTTGTTGATGTTTTTGAAGTTGAGATGGGAGAGTCTCTTATGCCAGAGCCAATTTTCGCTATCAGATGCTTTGGCAAAGAGACAGGTGTTCTCTCCTTCAGGGGATGACGTCATGTCAATGACATAGACATCCCTTCTTCTGGGTGCAATTAGAACGACATCATCGTTCTGATTGAAGATAGTTCCTTGGGTCTTTGTGAACAGAACCTTAAACCCAGCATCGTAGAGTTGACTGATGCTTATAAGGTTGTGCTTCAAACCATTTACATAGGCGACCCTTGTGAAGGTAATTCCATTGCAATCCACTGAGCCATATCCTTCAGTGGCCCCTGAGGAGTCATCCCCAAAGACTACTTTTGGACCAGGCTCCTTCTTATATCTATGCAGATATTGTTTAATTCCTGTCATGTGTCTGGAGCACCCGCTATCCAAATACCAAACAGATTTCTTTAGGTATGCCTGCATAGATATAACAAACCAGATTAGTTTCTATGATGAACCCACTTTCCAGTGGGTCCATGCTGTCGCTGACTGGCGACATTGGGTCTTCTGGGCCTTTCTCCCCCTCTTTGGTTGCAATCCCTGGTTTCATGTCGCATGCTGCCACAGATGTCACAACCAGGGTAATGTTCACACTCATCAGAGTGGTGGTCATAAAAGCCACAATATTTGCAGGGAGGATTAGGCCTGTATCCCTGAGAACTTTCTCTGGATTTTGGTTGCTCAGGTCTTCTAGAGGGCCTGTGAGGGGTTTTAGATCTAAGCTGTGTTCGAGTTCTCTGAACAGCGATGATCTCCTCATGCTCTCTAGAAGAGTGTTCAGTGGACTCACATGTGATACACTTGGGTCTCTTGGAACAATCATCTGAGGAATGATTTTTGAACCCACAGTGTTTGCAAGGCCTGAAAGACGTTCTCCCCTTTGAGCTGCTGGAGCTTTCACCAAGGGAGTTAACAGAAGGACTGTTTTCCTTTGGGTTGATTTTTTCTTTCAACCCTTTTACCTCTTCCATCAGGGTGAGGAGAAGTTTCTTGGTGGGAGATAACTCTTCGGGGGAAGAAGTGGGTATGTCAGTGTTTTTGGCCACATAAACCTTCTTGTGTGCTTTATCAGCAACTTTGGAAGTGAGGTTCCCAGAGGTTTTGAGAATAGGTTTTGGGCCAAGCAAGGAATCTGTTGGGTTAGCACCAGCAAGTTTGGGAGTAGCTGATGCATCAGATTCTTTGTCAGAGTCCTTCTCAACCACAGAGGTGGAGTGAGGAGAAGTGACTTCTGATGGGACAAATTTAACACTGGGCACAGGAATGTGGTTTTTGAACCTACCCTTACCCCCTATGGCTTGAACCACATCTCCTGGAATGGCTTCAGCAACTATTTCTTCCACAGTGGACTGGCCAAGGTTCCATTTTTTAATGGTTTTTCTCAAATCAGCGTTTTCATCAGTCAAAGATTCATTTTCAATGGACAACTTGCTGACCTCATTTTGAAGTTGATTAGCCATGTTCACAAAAGGTTTAAGATTAGCCAGTTCAGATTGGCAAAGATTCAGTTCTGTTTTAAGATTTAGAAACTTATTTAACAGATTTTTTCTTTGTTCTTCAACAAAATGGAGGTCAACAAAGGTATAGTCACTGACATGGTCTCTGTCAGGACCTTCAGGCATAGAAAGTAATCTTTGTACCTTTTTCATGGTGATGTCCACCCATTGGCCTGATCTTGCCTCACTTTTACCGACTGCTGGTTCTTCATCAGCAACAGCCATGAAGGCTCTGACGGTAGTGGTTCCTTCATCCTCAGATGTGAGGGGTTCATCATCCCAGTCAAACGAAGCAGCTATCAGACCTTTTTCAGTCTTTTTGTTATCTTTCTTCTTGGCTGCATCATCAGCTTTCTGGTTGAGTTTAATCAGCTCAGCTTTCAAGGCCTTGTATTTTACCTTGTAGTCCTTTTTACCCTCAGAGTCACTGAGAGAGGATTGCTTGAAAGGTGAGGAAGAGAACTTCTTTTTGCTGTTGGTTTTGCTGGATGATGGAAAGCTGGGAGAAGATGTCTTGTTTGACCAGCAGTCTTTTTGGAAATGACCAGTCTTTCCACAAGTGTAACATGACACTTTGGATTTGTCAATCTTGGCAGCTCCAACTCTACCAGATCTTTTGTAGTATCTCTTCTGGTCAGCTAAGAGAGCTCTGTCATGGAATTCAGCATGTAATTCATCAAGGAATTCTTGACTACTTCTTGTGTCTTCTTCCACGTCAGAGTCACTATCCTGAAAAGAGTGGTTAGCAACAAGAGCTTTTGACCCAGATATAGGAGAAGTAAACCTATCAGTCTCTGATTTGTAAATAGAGTCAATCAGTCCTTCCTCATAATTGTATCTACCAAATAGTTGAGCAAGAGTATCATTCTTTATGGCATTATTTGCTCTCAGGGTTTGGTTAAGGCTAAGCCATTTCCTAGGCAGACTATTGACAAATGTGGCATTAACCTCAGCCTTGGGTAGAACAACACCATTGTTACCTAAATCATTCAGCAAGATCTTAAGTCTAGTGTAAGTTTGAGAAACAGTCTCAGTTTCTAGGGCTTTAAAAGCGTTAAACTTAAGTCTTAAAGCTTGGATTTTGGTCTCTTTGGTCTCTTCTGGTCCTTCATACCCTAGAACCAACTCAGTCCACATTTCTTGTGCGGTATTGCATTTGATAATGGACTTCATGATGTTCTTGGGTAGGCAAGAGACTATGATACTCTTAAGTCTCTTGTCCTGGTTGGCCAACCGTCTATCAGCTGGAGACCATTGCTTAACAGGTTTCTTAATGGGTCTTTCTGGTGTAGAGGTAATAGCCAGTGGTACGTAAGGACCATTTTCTAAGATTTCAAACAAGAAGGGTTCTAAGCCATCTAAGTATATAAGAAATTCACTTTTCCAACTTGAGAAATCTTCTTCATCAAACGCTGGCACATTAGACACATGTGACCCTCCACGATTATCAAGAAGCTGTGGAAGATCATCCTCATTCACACCAGTGCTTACAACAGGTGTAGGCATGGTAGTGGATGTGGTGGCTGGCGCGTTTGTGGAAGTATTTGCTTGGTTTGATTGACCAAATGGTGGTGGGATGGGTGGCATAGTTTCAGTCATATTTGGATCTTGATTTTAAAAACAAGAACGGTTTTTAGAAAAGTTTTATAAATCAAACCGCTCTGATACCAATTGAAAGTCCCAAAATACAACAATTGTTGAAACTAAGACACGAAAACAATAACACACACTAGATAAACTTTTCAAACGAGTAATCCTTTATTAACTATTATCAACAAAGTATTACAAAGTGTTATGAATACACCTGTTGAATAACAACAAGAAATGAACCCTAGAACAAGTAAACTTGATTCGAGACTCAAGTTTACAAGTGAACCAACGAGTCGCTGATGGACAGCTGAGGCCTCAGTGGTTCAAGTGGGAGAAAGAACTTAGATAAAGATTCCAAGCACAAGGGTTGAATCTTAACTTCTTTCTCATCCCCTATTTATAGTGGTACGAGGTTGTATCCTTAGTGGGGGTAGTTGATACGTGTCATCTTCTGAATGGAAGAGTACAACGTATTAAATGCATGTCCAAATCGAGACATGCCTTTAACTACTTTAGGTAAACAGTTCTGCCAACTGTTCACCTTTTGTCCCACTAGGTCCTACTAGGCATTGACTTTGAATCTCTTGTTTTGTCCCGCTCAAAACACTTGAGAGATCCTCCCGCCTAAACTATAAGGGTTTGGATAAGCTTTGCTTGATCCAAGTCTCTAGGGTTCTTAAGTGATCTCTGAGTGTTGTCAACTCAGAGATCCTTGAACACCAGTGCATTCCTTTGACATCCCAGCTATCCATAATCGTTCTGACTTCAGATTGTCTTCGACTTCTCTGACGTTGTCTTTGACTTGAATGATCCTGGTGTGCCAGCTGAGGCTTTGCCTTCCACTGGTCTAGTCTCTGTCGCTGGTCTTCTCAGCGACCTTTCAACACTTAGTCTAATTTAAACAAATCTAGACAGGGCCATAGTTAAAACTTTCATTGGCCCAACAATATATATATTGTATGTTGAAGAATATTTGAGAAAACCTAATTTAGCGGATGTCCAACATGTATATGATTTACATGAGAAGAAACACGGTCTTCCGGGAATGCTAGGGAGCATAGATTGTATGCATTGGGAATGGGTTAAATGCCCCAAGGCGTTACATGGTCAATTTAAAAAAAGATGTAAAAAATACCCGACTATAATGCTTGAGGCCGTAGCCGATCAACAATTATGGTTTTGGCATGCATATTTTAGGGTACCGGGTGCAAATAACGACCTTAATGTAATGGTTCACCGTTATTTGATAACCTTCTAGCCGATAGAGCTCCCGAAACTCCGTTTGAAGTTAACGGGAATACTTATAACAAAGGTTATTATTTAGCGGATGGCATTTATCCACAATGGTCTACTTTTCTCAAAGCTTTTAGTGTCGCTAGGGATGCAAAAACATTGAAGTTTAAAAAGGTTCAAGAAAGTGCAAGAAAAGATATTGAAAGAGCCTTTGGTGTGCTACAAGGTCGGTGGGAATTATACAACAACCGGCACGAGCATATCAAATGAACATCATTAGGAGAATTATGTACACTTGCATTATATTACACAACATGACATGATATTGAAAGACCAAAAGTTCGATATAAGTGAATATATGCACATGTACGTTTCTCCCGAACCCAACATTACACGTACTTGGGTCGAACGATGTGAAAGACAACAAATGAAAACAAAAGAACTTCGGGATAGAGCAATGCACGAAGACCTTCGATACGACCTTGTTGAATACTTGTGGAATCAAGAAGAAAATCAATAAATTTTATTCCGGTTAATTTTTATTATTGTGTAATTTTTTTTTTATTGTGTAATTTTTCTTTTATTAATGAAATGTTATTTTAAGTTTTTTTATGTGGGCTCAATGTATACTCCATGGCTCAAGCCAACCAAGGAGCATGATGGTGTTTTCGTGTTTCTGGTGTGGTGGATCATTTAGCCATCACTCACCATACTCCTGAAAATTCTCGTGTTTTCCCACGGCTTAACACGAAAACACCAAACCATACCTCGTGCTCTAAACATGATCAAACAAACAACCCCCACCACACCACACCAACGAAACTAAACATGATCAAACAACAAGCCCAGCAACCAAAATCAAGTAATAGTTGATATTCAAGAAAACTAATGCCTAAATCATGTTATAGAAAAGAATCCAAGTCCATGATGATGCCATTATATACATGAGCACAAATCGGGCATTCGAACCAAGTAATGAAAATTAGTAAGTGGTAAAAACTAATTTTATAGGAGTAGTATTAGTACATAAACATAGGTAATTCATAGATCATAAGTAATATAAATGCAAAATAGGAAAGTAAGTAAAAATAAATAAAAGTATTTTTACCACTCCGGAGCAGGAAAGAACAACAGGTTTCTCCATAAGCTCACCTGTCATGGGACAGGTAAAATTTTCGGGAATTGTTGCCTTCTTCTCCAACTTTTGCATCGAGCTAAAAATTTGTATAGTGTTGTTCAAATACTCTAGGATATCCTTGTTGTTTTCCTCATCTAGTGGCTTATCAACTAGTGCCCTCACTAGTTGTCTTACTTTTTCCGGTCTTGAACGCCGATTATTTTCCTCCATTTTTCGGTTAGGGTTACAAGTTTGGATGAACAAATGGATTTGGGCGTGTTATCAAGAGAGAGAAAATGTAAAGGGAAATAAGACAATGATGTGTGACCTTGGGTTTGCTCACTACCCACAAAACCTCAAATCTTCTTTTTTAACTTTAGTCAAAAGTTGTTTTCCTTTTCTTCGGGATTTTTTTGGACAACTTTTTGAATAAACATTATTTTGACATTTTATTTATCCTAGATTTTGTGCCCACACTCTGCTGCGACGAAGTGCGAGCACTTTTAAGAACGTTTTCAGAAAGCGTTGATGAACGGCGCATAATTTCTGCTGTCTATCATTGTGTCGCAAAAGAGTGGCTATAGAAATGTTGAAGATGTTGAGGATAGAGAATTTTAATAAGTCATTTTATCACTTTTACAAAATCAGATCTAGAAATACTAATTGGAAAATAGAAGTAATAAACTTGGGCATATCAATCTATAAAATGCTAACGTATATATATATAACAATTTAAGTTTGTTTACATGACTTCCAACAAATAAAGTTTCAGCCATTGTCTAAACTGGATAGTGCGATCTCATTATTTTCTTCCTGCACCATCATCTCTCGGCACCTGTCGCCTTTTTCTGTCACAGCCACAACAAATGTTGTGGTGAGGACGTCATCTCGATTTTTTCAGTTGCAGATGTATAGTGGCCATCAACTACTATCGTGCCTCTAACCTAAAGCAAATCACATCGAAAGAGATCACACATACCATATCCAAATAGTGTACATTAAACAGATTCAGATGTTATTAAATTGAAGGCTTATTCTAAATCTTATTTTTCAAGTAAAAATCTGATGACTTTCTATGTTTATCTTATAACCAGACTTGTATGAGTATTCCACCTAATATTTCTCGCCAGCGTGAGTTTTGCAAACCATTTCATTTGATATGTTCTGGCCCTATTGGCGTCTGAGATTTTTTTTTTTACAAATATTGCAGTTGTTCTCTATAGAAAACCCGCGTACCAAAAGGCTACTTTTTTGCAAATATCAAGGGATAGGTATATACTGTACACCTATTATGCATCCCCTCAACATACTGTCATTCTGTTCCTATATATACAAAATAGAAGTTGCAGGAAAGGTTAAATACCTGAGAATGATCAACGTTTTTATTGAACGGAATGAAGGAAACATCCTTTTTCACGACTGTTGGAGGTCTTTCTCCAAATAATACAAGAACCAAATCTGTAGAAGGACCCCATTAGATACCTTTACTTAGTTGTATCAATGTATCCTTCATTATGCGTTATGTCACCTGCACGCACATGGAAAAGGATATTAGATATTTAAGTCTAAGGAAACGATTTATTTTTAGAACAGCTTTTTTATTAAGCACGGTCTATAATTTTGACTTAAAAAGTATATTTAAAATTCTTTGGAAGTTTACTGATCAACTGAAGATAGAAATTACTATGAACTGGTTCTCAATTGGTTAAGCTGAAGGTGAAGTAGTGTGAAGTTGTAGAAGAAACCTATAATTTAAGCCTTAGAAACCGTCCTTGTCTTTATAACTCGATCTGTAGATTTGCGCTCCTCGACGGCTACACGGTCCTGAATCAAACAAACATAAACATTAAGCAACAATAATTAGCAGTACATCAAACTTTATATCATTATGTAACTTGCTTGTACCACTATGGATCTAATTTTACAAATATTTTGTAATCAGTCCACTACCAAATGGGTCAGATTTCCAAATTTCCATTTACCAAAACACATTATTTATCTTATATTTTCTTAAATCCAGAGTAAAACATTTCCCAAAGAATCTCTTCAGGTTTAGCAAAATAAAGTACATAAATTGTGTGACAGCATCCAACCTCGCCCTTGACTGCCATTGTCTGATGGATTTTTCAAATGATTATTTTTTGCTAAAGTGCTAGACTTTAAGAAATCACAGATAAGAACCAACACTTTCGTGTGCTAGCAAACCAGGATGGGTGCAACACTCGTCAAGGATTGTGTTTTCAGCAGGTTTTTTGGTTTGGGCATTTAATGATCATTTCTCCCCTTAGGCTTGATATTTCATTCTTAATGTGGATACGGTTTTATAAACGTGTGGAACCATAGAATGTATCACAATTCAATCACAAAGGCACCCTGCCAGCAGAGAAAGCAGCCCTTACAATCCTTGTTTGTGTCAGCAATTGAATCCAAATCAACAGGTAGAGGCAAAAAAAACTTGAATTTTGAACAATGTCCTCATATCAGTGTTGCTTAGATTAACATGGTTCCGATTTAATTATGTAATGTAAAAAAGAAATGATGATATTTGACAGGCTCCCTCTAAGTAAAGCCAAAGTTCGGGTGTTAGGGACTGGGTATGATCTGCTTATTTTTTAACACACGAGCTTGTGTATTCAATGTGCATTTAAATTCTCTTTTTTACCCATCATATCTAACCTAAAACTTGCCCGTAAAGTGGATTTAATTTACAGTTTCTTAATAAGTAAGCTTTTCCTGGGTCTTATCAACAACAAAGGATTAATGTAAGAGATCTAGATCACAATGTATTCAAGTTTCTATTGTTGCGTTTTTTTATAAATCCAAAAGGGTCAGAGATATTTATGAGTACTTGTTCGGTCTATAAAAGAATGATACCTGAATCGTGGGAAAATTCCATTTGGGTGATTGTTGAGCTGTGAGAGTGAAATTAAAAAAACGCCTTCAAAATGACAACCCCCCATATAAAATTCTCTGACGATGGTCAACAACAATCCCAATGTTTAGTGGAAGCTTCTTGGGAATACATGTAACCTGGTTCAAAAAGCACGCGGGTTTAATACGATATATAAGCCACATTAATGTTTCTCCATGCATACATTTATCGTCATAATACATGCGTTTTTATATATCTATTAGTCTTTAAACATGAAAGATATGATTACCTACGCCAAAGGAAATTCATTCAGCTTGATATACTCAATTATCCACCCTTGTTTCCCTGCAGCAAGTCTGTAGCAAAAAGAGCATTTGTTTCAATTGCAAAATGGTGAGTCACCTGATCGCAGTACACCAAATGCATGTACTCCAAAGGCATTTCTACATTATTCTAAGAAACTAAAAGGAGTCAAAAAATGCACCGATTGGTGGCAGCCCACTTTAGATGGTACAGATTACATATAATTATATATATAATTGTCCTAAAGATTGGTCGATGGACGTAATAATTGGCATTTCATCTAAACATCTGCATTCTTAGTCGTCACAATCCTAAGTGCCCTTTAATCCTTAGAATACTACTCTTCAGCCGTTCTTCAAACCAAAACATAGCCTAGAACTCTGACATGTCCAGACATAGTCGCCTAAATGAGTATACATCGTGAATATACGTGCAAACAACACATAAAGAAAATCAAAACCACACCACCAGTGTTTTGAATCAAATATAGAATGTAACTGTGCTATTTGTTTGAAAATAGTAAATATATAACTCGTCTATCTCGGGCTCCCTCCTACTCGATTCTTGCACTTCAGTATAATCACCTCACTAATAAAGTCATCATCTTCCACATTTGCAGCTAAAAATTCACCATTTTTACTCTGATCTTATGTGGTAAACGATACTCTTCTTCACGCTTCTTGAAAATCTTCTTACCAAGTTAAGGAATTGTCATTGCTTACCTAAGCCATGGAATTGAGAGGAAGAAAGCAAGCCTCAGTTATTCACCTATGCTATACTACTGATATATAGAAAAAAAGTCGTGGGTCTACCTTAGTAGTCACTGGGATTGCTTCTAGTTTTTTGAAAGGACGGAGGCACATCATCGGGGGTGGCCTAAAATATGCCTTAAATTTTGGTTAGAATATGTAATGCCGGGAATTTACTTTTAACACTATAAATATATAACAATAAAATTAAACATACGTTTACACCGCGTTCAATCTGTACTCATAATAAATAGTTCCTTATTCCTAAAATACCACATTTTTATAACAAAATAACAAAAGATGCATTCCTGAATAACAAAGTAATAATCTGATTATCTGTTCATGTATGATAAACCAAAACAAAAAACAAAAAGGTTGAATAAAAAGAAACAAAAAACTTACCAGAATCCCAATTCTTTTTATGTGGACTGCATGTGGCATTAACAACCAAATTATTGATAATACCACATGGACCATCCAAAATGTTATTCTTAGGGTCAACCGAAGACCATAATTCTGCATTCAGACACACAATTGGATTATTTCTACATAAATTTGCTTAAGAATACGGGCTTACCTAAACCAATTTCGTCTAGTGTGAAGACTAAAAATTATCTATAACATCATATGGTGAATGTGAACTTTAGGCGCGTTCTACAGAATTTTTCTAAGCTTAATTTTCAGCTAACACAATTGGATTGTTTATACTGAAATTTGCTTAAGATAAACTAATCCAAACACCCCCTTATGAACATGTATAAAATGACCATAAAGGATAAAAACTCCAGAAACAAACCGAAATGGCATAGAGCATACTTGTGTTTTACTCGTAAAGTACTTACCACATTCAAATGCAGGGAAGTTGAGGCGCAAGATCCAAACTTTGTCTCTGTTGCAACGCCATCACTCCCATGCCATTATGTCTAGGCTCTAGCTTCAAGCTATTATTCCATTTGTCACCAGCAGCCTCCTATAATCAAAATGATCAATGAATGAATTTTTCATAAACAATAGAGGTTAACAACATTGTTAAGGGTTGCTGTGCAAACGAAAACAAAGTGAAACCATACCTCAGCCATAGGAAAGTAATGACTTCTCGAATGTTCCAGTAGTATCACCAATTCCAACGCTCATCACTTTTACATCAAGATGCTTCAGCATATGTCATATTTGCAGCCTTCATTCTGTTAAGATGTGATTGCAAGAGTTAAAGGTTAAATGGAATAGACGAACCATCAAACCGTAATAAACTGTTTTTTTTTCAATTTCTTTTTTTGGCCCCCAACCTAAGAACAAAATACACAGATACATAGCAAAAGGTTGAAGAAATCAGTTGTTGGATACTTGGATATGCTTACGATATTAAAATACTATTCCGTCTTAACTGTCTTAACATACGATGATCCTTAAGCTTCCAACCCGACAGCGTATTCAAACCCAGCCCCTCCACATCCCGTAACATCTAGAAACTATCAAACATTAGATAGTGTGAAACTAAAATTTATTTTTGCTTCTTCTATGAATCGTAGTTAAAAAACATGCTTGTGACAATTGAGTAGACACGATTACCTTAACCATGACTTTTGTATTTTTGTTTTATGCCTAAACGGCTTCTCGGTAGAAGAGTAGAAGTGTGGACTTCTGTTAAGTTTCCTACAATAACCAAAAAAATGTAAACCGAATAATCACTCAAAATATTACTTGACAATTAAAACTCACCTAAATTTTTCAGCAGCGTATTAGTGGAACGGTTTATGGTAGGTGAGAAATAGATTTTCAGCATTATATTTGGAAGCGGGACATTATAGGCTCAGATATGGCACCATTAAGGGAAAACCGAAGAGACACGCCATGGCTACAGCCCCAAGAGGCTGCCCCGCCAAGATACGCGTAATCTCAGATTTATCTCGTGCCGTTAAAACTCATCATAGCCTAAGTGATCGCACACATTGGTTTTCGTAATTCCCCTCTTTTATTAAAACTGTCATAAAATGTATCCCGGCATACTAAGTACATCATTTTAAACATTTTTTATGTAGGCTAACAACGTAACTGCACATTGTCGAATCAAAAAGGCCGCCATGGCTACGTTTATGTAAACGCCCCGCCAAGATGCAACCTTTCTCATGCCATGATATTTACTTACTTAACAAAAGCCCAAAATCAATTAACCCATAGGTTATCTACTTAAGCGCATAACACAAACAAATATTCGACCCACCGCGGCTGCAAATCGAATGACCTGCCATGCCAGGCGGCGGGTTATATCAATGAACAGTCATTCTCCTCTATCAAAACTAAACTATCATTTTATTTCCCTCTGTAACACCACATTTTGACAATGGAATATCACATGATAATTATGGCGTGTCATCAAAGCATGCAAGGTAAATGTCTAAAACATTAAATGACCATAAAAAGAAATACCGGAAACAAACATCGGTAATCCAACATAAGCTCACACACATGAATATAGGTACTGAAAGGAAAGTACTAAACAATGTCCAAAATAAATGAATTAATGTAATGTATGAAAATGCATAAAGTAATGAAGGCTAGATAGCTTCCATCCGTATGCACATACTCTCAAGGTCCTAAGTGCGCCCTTGAGTACCTGTCGTTTGGGAACATGAAAAGGAAACGGCTGAGCAAAACGCCCAGTGAGCAGATATATAGCATAGCATGAAATGAAATAAGCATAATAAGACCAATAGCAACGGAAATGTATAAGTCCTAGGTAACCTGGAACATGTTCATAAAACTGGTTTTATTATTTTAAAAGACTTATTTTTTATATGAAAACTGTATTTTAATTCGCCAATAGCCTATATAGGTCATGAGGTTCCACCGTGCATGAATACTTGGAGGGGTGACCTCAATCCTTGTGAAGGATGCAAGGCACACAACACATTTACCATGAAAATCCTGTAAAAACATATAACTAGGATGCACCCATACACCCCACATGATATATAAATAAATGGCCAAAACTGTAAAGGGACAACACGAGCAATCACTCTTCCGTGGGGAAGTCATAACACTGGTGCCTCTAGTGTTATGGTTATGGTACCTCCATAACTATATGACATGGCATGCATGTATATGGCTTAGGCATTTAAAACTAAACATAATCAAATCAAAATATATAAAACAAATACTTGGGGAAAACAGTTGGCTGCAAACGAGGAATCCTAATAAGGAAATAGAATGTCCATACTGAAGGACGGATTATTCGTACCTTATGTCTAGTGAACGAGGAAAGATGAAAGTCCTACTCCGACCTTACTAGTGCTACATAAAGAAGGGACATGTATGAGTTGTCTAAGTACTGAGTGTGTTACTAGTTCTGAGTGTTCTAGCTTATTTTATATGTTCTTGCTTATTTTACTGTTTTAAATGGTATACTATATTATTCATGTTTTACATGTCTTCTGATTATGTATTTTCATGTATTCTTGTATTATTATACTTGTAGTGTAATAATAAGTAACTTTCTAAAAATAGTAGGTTTCCAAAAATAGAAGGTTTCTAGAAATAGAAAGTTTCCAAAAATAGAAAATTCTAAAAATAGTAAGTTTCTTGAAACATAAAGTTTCCATAAATAGAAATAAGCTAGATTAATAAGTCTAAAATATAAGCTGATGATTATTAGTCATATATTATAAGTCATGATGATTTACTAGTAAAGTTTATTAAATTAAATATTTAGGTTAAAATGATTATTAATTAATAATAATAATACATGGTTTATTAATTAATAAAGTATCATGGTTTAATAATAAAATTTACCTTAAAAGATTTTAATTAAATTAAGTCATGTAAAATACTTAGGTTATAGCATGTATTATTAATTTTAATAATAAAACTTAAGTCTTAGTTTTAATTTAACTAAGCCTAAATAAAATACTTAGGTTATATCATGTTTTATTTCATTAAATAAAATAACCTAAGTTATAATGTTAATTTAATTTACATGCATATAAGATAAATTAAATTAACAAATGAGCATATTAACTTTTATAAATTCCCGAGCCCGAACCCCGAGAATCAACCCCGAAACCAACCACCACTAACAACCGCGGCTGTGATGGCGGTCAGTGGCTGCACAGCCGCCGCCGACAGCCATGGCTGCTGCTGCGTCGCGGCTTCTCACTGCCCAAACAAATTTCCCACCGGCTTAAGCCGGTGGTTCCCCCTGGCCTGCCCTGCGTTCCCACTGTCCGGACCAAGGTACCCGCTGGATGCCTTGGTTTGATGCTGACCAAAACAAAACCCCACCGAGCCCCATGAGGGGGTCTCGGCTATGATAAAAAAGGGAACACCGAGAGCGTAAGGCTCTCAGTTTGTGTGTCGAACCAAAACCAAAACCCAACACCCTTTTTCCCTTGATTAATTACTAACCAAAAACATGTTTTAATTACGTTTTTAAAATTAAATCCACATGAACATAATTAAATAAAAAGAATTAAAAAGATGAAGGTTTATGATTATACCATCTACGTGAATGAAAAGAGGTTGGGAACACGAACACGACTATGTAAAAACCAAAGATCAAAATACGACGGATCGTCCTTGCGTCCTTCTTGTGTGTCGCGGCTATGGTGAAGAAAAGGGGCTAGGGTTCTTTAATTTTTGTTAAAAAAATGTTATGGTAAAAATCCCCTAGAGATATTATTGTTACTAGTAAATTTTTAAATAGGCCGGGTCCTTCTCCTTCTTTGTTTGTCGCGGACACCAAGCCCAAAAAGGGTAAACCGGGCCTTTTTCATGTTTAAGTATTATTCGTGTTCATCCATGTTTTACATGTTCGTGAATTTATATTATACGTATATACTTAACGTGCATTAATAATATACGTAGTTTCTCGTAATTAATGTTCGTGACACGTGTATATAATATAAATGGAAAGTTTTAATTAGTTCGTATGTTTACGTGGTGTACTGTTCATGGTATTTATATGCGGGGTTTACAACTCTTCTTCTCTAAAAAGAATAATTCGTCCACGAATTATGGATAACATAAACTGAAAGAGAAATATACCCGAATCAAAACTGGAAATAAGGGTAAGAAGTCCGGATAGACTCTTCCGTCTCCTAAGTGGCCTCCCGCTCAAAATGGTCCCTCCAAAGGATTTTGACGAAAGGGATCGTCTTTTTCCTCATGACTCGCTCTTGATGATCCAGAACTCGTTCGGGCTCCTCAATGAAAGTAAGATCCTCACGAATCTACTCGATTGAATACTGAACCTATGTAGGGGATGATAATTGTACCCTATGAGTAAGGACACATGAAATACGTTGTGAATGTGAGAAAGCTGCGGAGGTAACGCTAAACGATACGATACTTCACCGACACGTTCGAGGATGTCAAACAGTCCGATGAATCGAGGACTGAGTTTTCCCTTGATTCCAAAACGCCTAACTCCACGCGTTGGTGATAACTTGAGGAAGACATGATCTCCCACGTTGAAATGCAAATCCCTACGATGCTTATCGGCATAACTCTTTTGACGTGCACGAGCTTCCTGCAGTTTCGCTTTAGCGACGACAACCTTCTTGTTGGTCACCTCTATTGTGACACCCCGGGTAGGGTCAAAATATGCGGAAATATCCACGGAGATGTCACTAGGGTGGATCGATAGCATATAGTCCATAGAGCATAAGATAAAGAGCTATTTAAATCAGTTTACATGTTTGATAGCAAATAAAATAAAATTGTCTTAAACATGATAGAAGGTGATTGTTTATGTTTCCCAAATAGAACCCCTGACGAGTCCTATGATGCAGATTACTAAGATGCTGCAGGCCATGCACACACCACGCACTAACTTCATATTCCTGTGCAAAACATACTAAAGGGGTCAACATAAAGTTGGTGAATCTACAGGTTTTAACAATTAATTAGTTTGGACATACATTAATCATAGAAGTAACAATGCACAAAGCATTCTTACTAAAATATAGATTACATTTGTTTATTATTAGAAACTGAAGCTTAACCTTCCATAGTCCTCAACAGATGAGGACGTAGTGTCTTACAAAAAGACACCCATTCTAGTTCCAACATGGTATACGTCTGTTGTCTCGGCCAAGGCACAGTGAGCAGACTCACCCAGACGGGGATGGTCAATCCCTAATAGATCTAGTTATAACATTCGGGCGATTTACAACAATTTAACAGTTCCAATAATAATCAATCATAGTCAAGTTATACAATATTGTTATGTCCTTTAAGTGTTTGCATATTTTCTTTCCCAAAAGGGGAAGTTTTATCAAAATTTTATACGGGGCTGTAAACTCACCTGGGAGTAGGCAATAGCTGTTTAATACGAATATCCAAAAAGCTCACGCCAAAAGTTATGCCTAATCAGATAGTACAGTCTTAATAGATAGTACAAAGAACATATATGTATGCTTATACAGATTTTAGTCAGTTCATTTATGCTACGATATTTATCTAAATAACCGTAGTTCAAGTATCATCAATATTCATTTAACCTTATTTATATAAGTTTCATTTCTAAGTAAACATAAAATGTTTAACTATTAATATCAGTTAGCATACATGTATTTATAATAATCATTCAACTTAAAATTACGTTTCCTATTTAAGTAGACATAAAATGTTCTACTTAAAATATTAGTTTACGTTCTCCGTTCATATATTATAATCATCCATTTAAACTTATTATTAAGTTTCATAATTAAGTAAACGTAAGTTGTTCTACTTAAATATTGGTATTTAATTTATCCAACGTTCATATAA
This sequence comes from Glebionis coronaria, assembly GCA_025667525.1. Taxonomy (NCBI): domain Eukaryota; kingdom Viridiplantae; phylum Streptophyta; class Magnoliopsida; order Asterales; family Asteraceae; genus Glebionis; species Glebionis coronaria. The sequence continues at coordinate 529,395,429 of CM046876.1, forward strand.
ATTTTATTTTTCTAAAAGTATATGAGTTCACGCATTAATAATAATAATACATATCATAATTGTTTGTACAATTTATTCCCTAAGCAAATATAAATATTTTATTTTAAAAAATATAATATTTTATTTAACTTTAAAGTTTCCATAAATTATTTTAACATTTATAAAATAATTTAAGCTTAAGAATTTATACATTAATTCTTATGGTCTAGGTTTTTAGTTATGTTTTATTATAATTAAAATAGATTGTAGAGTTAGGGTTTGTTAATGTTTCAGAATATGGCAAAACTAGTCCCACTATATTTTAAACAAGTATAACTTTCGGATTTTACATATTTAGTACCTAGGGCTTGTTAAAGTTTCGGCTTATGGCAGATTTAGTCCCCTAGTTATATCTAGGTTTTGTAACTTTACTAAAATTATAAAAACAGCCCCTAAGGCTTCTTTAAGTTTCGGCAAATTACAAGAATGGTCCTTAGGGTTATAAAATGACAAAATAAATTTTAGAAACTTTCCAAAATGGTCCCTAGGGTTTAATATGCCACGGATAGTATTTATTAAACCCTAGACTTTTGGATATTTACATTTTCAGTCCTTGTGTTTACTGGTTTATCAAAACAAGTTTCATAGGTTACGGTTTTAGTCCTTAAGTTTCATAAATTGTCATTTTTATTCCAAAAGTTTTTATAAGTTATATTTTATTATAAAAACTTTTATTTTAACATTCAAACTTTATATGGGCTCATTAAATGGGCTAAACATCTAATGGGCTATTTTAGTGGGCTTAAATATATCTCAAGTCCACTAATTTATTTAAATGGGCCTTTAAATCATTTATTAGGCTTAAATACATTTTTAAGTCCTTTTATTAGTTAAATGGGCCTAAGTGTAATCTTAAGTCCATTTAAGTTACTAAGATTTATCAAATAGGCATATATGGTCCATTAAGTTTTGAATTAACATTTCATGGGCTTAACTAGTCCATTAACACTACTTTACATTCTATGTAAGTTTTAACTTAGGATATTCTTATATGCTTATTAGTGGCTTATACATATTTAGTTTTAAATCTAAATGGAAGAATAAAACTTATAGTTTGTTTTATATGATGTACCAAATTAGATCCAGGTGTGTTATAAGGTTGTAAGTAAGTCATAAGCCCTAATAGGAGCTTATGTCTCACGGCTATAATTAGTTATAGCTTATTAAGATAAGTCAAATCTCATTTTAAGGTTGCATGTAATTTATACATGTTACAAAAATAGATCTAACTATGTACAAGTCAAGAAAACAAGTCACAAGTCCAAAATGAGATCTAAACGATGTCTAGACCTAAAATCAAATATAGATCCATGTACGCTCATATATAGCTCACGGCTATATTTCTAAATCTTGGTATTTCCAAGATGAACATATTAGCTAGTTTTAAGTCTTGTAAATATTTACAAAAATACATCATGATTATCTAAGTTACATGCATGTTCCCAAGAAAACAATATATAGCCCACGGCTATATTGTTTTCTCCCAATATTCCTATAAGATCTATTTAGCTTATTTCATGTTCATCATGTTAAGTTAGCACTTATCACTAGATCTAGGTTCATATAAGCATGCATGTACATCTAACCCATTTTAAGTCATATGTAACCCACGGCTACATTTATACTCATAAGTTATATTTTGTGATTTTTAATATTCCATTAACATGTAACATTTCATATTCCATTATTCAAAACTTAGGAAACAAATCATATGGTCACCATTTATTTTAGCCGTGACCTTTAAGGTCATGGTTTTCATGATCTTTAAGTTACATAAGTGCATTTTATGAGATCTATGATTATTAGTTAACCATCGTCCCAAGAACAAGATTTGTAACCCATGCAACATTTAGATTTATAAAATGTTTCATATGGTTTTTAAATCAAGTTTAAAACATAACATACAAGTCATAAGTTTCTTATTAAAAGATTTTAAATCATGAACATGATTTGCATAAATATGTCGTGACCTATAATGGTCATAGCTTTATCAAATCTTGATTATATCATGTTATTTACTTGTGTTTATAGATGTATGATGATGCATGCATGAAGAAATGAAAGATCATGATGTGTATACCTTTCTTGCCTAAAAGTACCAAGGATGATCTAGATGAACAAGGAGATTTGAGATCTACTCAAGATGATGAAGAAAACCCTAATACAAACCAAGCCGTGGCCTTGATGATTTCGGCTAGGGTTTGTTTATAATGATTACAAAAGGAATGATACTACTAATGATTTGTAGTAAAGATGAGATAAGGATCTTGGTGGATTTAATACTTGGTTTTTGGATGTTTATGGATTTAAGCCGTATGATTGAGAGAGAAGAGGATGAGAGAAACAACATTGGATTGTCTAAGAGAATGTGTGTGATTTTCGGCTAAAAGGAGAGAGAGAGGAGGGTAAAAGGCATGACTTGCCTTGGTAAGAGTATTCTTGCCAAGTGTATGCCATTATGTTCCCCATGCATCTCTTCTTCTTCCACCTAAGGTGGGGTGCCGTGTTAAGCTAACCAAAAAGGGTAATGGGCCCTTGGCTTGGTGATATGAGCATTAACTCATATCAATTTATCAACAAATCACCTTAAAACACAAGAAAAATACCTAAACTTTGTGCTATAAAGCGGAATTATGTGGTATGTTTTGTGTTTGTGCTCAAATAGGTAAGAAGGATGCAATTTCAAGCAAACAAAGGAAAATCAAGCTTAATTTGATGAAAATGACAAAGAAGGATCAAAAGTGACAAGACTTTGAAGACAAAGGACCTATCTTGACAATCTGCCAAAGATGAAGGACCAAAAGTGTAAATATGACAAAGTCAAGATTAAAGTCAAATCTGGTCAACTTTCAGTCAACTAAGTCAAAGGGATCAAATTTTTTCAAGAATGAAGTTTGAAGGACCATTTATGCCAAAGAAATGAAGATACTAGCTCAAAACCATATTCTGCCAAGTACAAGGGCTAATTATGCCAACTTTGAAAGTTATATTCAAGTTCAATCCGTGTGAAATCAAATGGACCAATCAGAAGAGAGTATTTGAAGGAAGTGTATTGACAGCTATGCTTGGTAATTAATATGAGAGATATTAAGTGGCGTATCACAACAGTACTCCAACCAGCCAATCATATTTCGTTTTTTGGATAACAATCCGTGTGACACTCCCATATCCAATACAATCTTGCCACGTTGCATCTTCAACCTCTCAACAGCCCAAAATCATTTCAGAGTTAGAGGCAATTTCAGCTAAAGATCAAAACATAAAAAATGCTTACAAAAGGGAGACGAATTTATCCCACGTGCTCAATTACACTAAAGATCAACAACAAAGAAAAGCCCAAATGTGTTCATCACCTGCAAAACTCAATTGAGCAAAATTTTACACGTGGAAGTTTCTGATTGGTTCTAACACATCACCAACCCCAACCACTTCACATCTGCAGTCTATAAATACCTTAGTTTAGCTCTCATTTCTTGTATTGTAGAAAAGTGTGAAATCACACACTTTTAGTTTTTTTCTCTCATCTCAGCTTAGTTGTAGCTTAACAACTCAAGAGTCTAACAAACTCTTGAGTCTGTTAGTAGTTGTAACCAATTTACCAGTTCTGTAACTACTTTCTCAATCAAATCAATAAAAATTCACTTCATTTCCCTTAATCACTGTTCATACTAGCACCATTGATATTCTGTTGCTGTTATTAGTTAGTTATGATCACCACTTGATCATAATTAGCTACTTGTGAAGTTCTTGAAGCTGTTGTTCCTGTTCTTTTCATCCAGTCCAAATTATAGCAGATTTTGAAGTTTTCAGTCCATTAATGGAGATTTGGTGATTGGTAGTTGCTGAATTGTAGCTGTTTAGTGTGTTCTAGTACTAAGGTGGTGGTTAGCACTAGCTTAGAAAGCTCAGCGCTTCTCTACTCCCCAATGGAGGCTTAAGCTAAAAGGTCTTACTTTCTGAATTTCTAGTTCCACTCAAGTGTTGAATGCATGCTTCATTCCTAGTTAAATTTTGATTGATTGTATGATAAAATGTGTTCTAGCTTGTTATTGACCTGATTTCAGTGATTTTGTAGTTTAAGTGTAGCTTTTACTTGCTTATTAGCCTTTAGACTTGTCCTGTTTTTCACTTTTATCAATCATCCTAGCTTTTCTAATCATTTTGAGTACTTGTTGGTTTAGCTGTTTGTAACTAGTTCAATTACACTTCATTTTAGCCATTAAACTTAGTTTGATATCACTCTTAACTCAGTCTAAACATTTCCTTTAAAGTCATTCATAAAAGTTTGAAATTGATCAGATAAGTGGTGTTTGGTAGTAGCTTGTAATTGCTTTTCAAGAGTTAGATTTTGGAAAACTTTGGTTCATTTCAAGTCCCCTAGTTATAACAACAAGCTTTCAGTCATTTTTAAGTCAAAAATTTGGTCAAAAAGGCAATTGGCTATCAAAAAGGTTTGGGTCAGTTTTATTCAAGTATCTTTTCAGAAAGTATTGATTTTCAAATGCTTGGAATTTCTTTGTTACTTGATGAAATCTTTTCAAACCAGTGCTCATTTCTCATTCAACATATGAACTTTGAATGTGTATAAGGAAATTGTACAGTATCTAGAATTGAGTATGAACTAAGCCAAAGTATAAGCACTAGAGCAAATGCAATTCCCTGTAGTGAAATACATACTGATTTCTCATATCTCATTTTCCACTTCATAAAATAGCTGATTTTCTTTCACATTTCCATTCCAAAAGTGTTCCTGTGTAGGTTTTGTGATTTTGAGCTTTTTGAAAATTATGGTCAACGAAAGTCAACATAAGCACAATTTTGGCTTATTTTCAGATTTAGGACTTATTACTTGATCATTTTCTTTGAGACTTGATTTCCCGTCTTTCTTTTGAGCTGTTTAACAAGAATTTTCATTAAAATCAAGTTGTGCAAGTCTAGCTTAATTGGTAGCTTATTTTGAGCTTATTAGGATTTGCTTATCAGAGTTCTAGTTACTTTCAGCTTAATTCCTTGGATAGGACTAGCTTATTTTCAATTTTAAGTCGTTTGAAACTGGTGTTAATTTGGTTAAGAAATAAGCTCAAACGAGCTTATTGAAGTCTTGAACCCGTTTTTTGTTAAAATAGTTTTAAAATTTGCATTTTGGTCCTTTTGGTATTAAACTGTTTTCTATCTTAGCTAATCTTTCCAACTTTTTAGGGTTTTCAAAAATTCAGTCCTTGCATTTTAAAAAGTTGTTAAAAGTGGTTAGGCAGTTTGCAGTTAGTTGAAAATTAGTTACCTTGTTTGATAAGTTTTCATTTTTAGTCCATTTAGTTTACTGAATTTACACATTTAGTCCTTAGACTTTTTGGCTTTACATTTTTGGCATTTATATTTCATAGAATTTACAATTTCAGTCCTTATAGTTTGTGGAATTTACATTTAGCATTTTAATTGACTAAAAACTTGGTATGTGCACTTTGTTTTACATATAAGTAGACGGTATTTTTCATTTTAGCAAGGCTTTCTTTGAATTAGCAATAGAATATCCAAAAAACTTTACCAACCAAAAAACAATTGAAAACTCGATTTTGCTAGGACTTTCAATTTGTTAAGAACTGAGAAAAACGAACTTCAACTATACACATTTCAAATGGCGCCGCTGCCGGTTCTTTTCGTGAAGATTAACGGTTTCGAGTGAGACAATTGGATTTTGGGATCCGTTCACTTTGTGAATGTTATTTTTACGTATTATAAATAAAAAACATAAAAAAAATCAAAAAGATAAAAATACAAAAAAATAAAAAAAATAACAAAAAATCAATTCTTTTCCTAAAGAATTGAACCAAAAAAAATAAAAAATCCAAAAAGTAATCTTTTTCCTAAAAGATTACACCCAAAAATATATATTATATCGGTTTTCATCGTTTTTACGTACATATAGTATTTTTCTTAAAAAATCAAATAAATACAAAAATATTTTCTCTATATTATTATATGTAAATACGTATACGTATAAGAACAACCAATACACATATCTTCCATAAGTATTGCCGAGGCAATACACCGTGTTAGGGGGCGTTCCGGTCTTTGACACGTGTATCGATAAAATTTAATTAAGCAAGAATAGATAAATACTTCCAATAAGCAACAATTCGAAGAATACAAACAATTAAGTGAATAGAAAGGCGATGTGCTATAAAATGCCATCTAAGGGTCAATAGGTACTTAAGTGCTTCGCGCCACCTAACCCCCCGTTCATTTGTGAGTATTCTAAGAAGGAAGGCTTCATTGGGGGTCTTGCACCCAAGTAGTACATACGTATATTATTATTTTCTTGTGGATATTTCATATTGATACTCGAAGGGGATAATCCTTTTCTCTTCAAAGTCACACGAGAGCTTCTCTCTCATTCCTCGTATTGAGTTGCATGCTCACTCGCGGGCGTGCACAAATACCGATTGGTGTACAACCTCTTCCTCCGAAAAGGAAGAAAACGAGAAAGAGTAGGAACACCACCGTCCATCAAGCCGATCACGAGAATCATGCTTTGATTCATCCACAACAAGAAGCCATGGCTGTTGATAATCGTTCTTTGATGGAACGTTTGCAATCCAATGTTCACGGATATGCCGATGCTATCAAGATTCCCGACATTCCCGCAAATTCATTTGAGCTAAAAATGGCTATGATTAACTTGGTTTCAAACACACCTTTCTATGGTAACAAGAATGATAATCCTCATGATCACCTTAAGAGATTCCTTGCTCTTTGCAATACCATTAAGTACAATAGAGTTCCACATGATGCTATTAAGTTGATATTGGTGCAATTTTCACTAGAGGGACCCGCTAAGCATTGGTTAGACACACAACCACCCGATAGTATCACCACATGGGATGGTTTCACCACTAAGTTTTTGAACAAGTTCTTTCCCCCATCTAAGACCACGGCTTTGAGGAACTTAATTATAGGCTTTCAACAAAAACCTAGTCAAACCATTAGTGATGCTTGGGAGGAATTTAGAGAGTTATTGAGGAGATGCCCTAATCATGGATTGGATGAAGTCACCAAATCAATACTTTCTACGATGGCCTTAAACCTCATCACCAAGATTCACTCAATGCTTCCGCGGGAGGGAATATTCTTCTTAAATCCATTCAAGAGGCTTTGGACATCATTGAGACCAAAGCAATGGTTCAAACAAATACTAAGTTTGAAGAAAGGGTTCATGTTATCCAAAACAATTCTCAAACACCTTGTGATAACCAATTCCTCAAGTATCACCAAGAGATCCTGCAAAAGATAGATAGAGATCATGAGATGAGTTTTAAGGCACAACAAGAAATGATTCAATCCATTAAGAGCCTTTCATTGAACAATTCTTCAAATGATGTGCATGCCATTACTCTTTCTTGTGTTACTTGTGGAGGTCCCCATTCCTATGAACAATGTGATAAGGTGCAAGGTTATCAAGGGGAATGTTATGCTTACCAAGAGTAACATCGTGAACACTTCAAGCCAAATATCAATCCAAATAACCTTTCTTACAAGTCCCAAAATTACCTTACTCCACTGGGATTCCCACCCCAACCACCCACCCAACTTCAACAAAATCCTCCTCAAGTGTTACAAAGGAATCAAGGGCAAAGACCACCTTACCAAGGGAATAACTATAGACCACCAAATACCTTTAACAATCAAGGAAATACCTTTCAAGGTAACAACCAAGGGTTTTACAATCAACCTCCACCTTTCCAACCCCAAGGTTTTCAAGGAAATGTGCCACAAGATTATATCACAATTGAGCTTCTTCACAAAATGAATCAAGAGCATGAAAGGAGGTTCCAAGCTAATGAGAAGAGATTAAGAGAAATGAATGAAGCTCATGAGAGAAGAATGAGAGAAATGCATGAAGACACAAATAAGAAGTTTATGATGCTTTATAATCAAAGACCACAAGGGGCTTTACCATCCAACACACAAACAAATCCAAGAGCAAATGTTAATGCTATTACAACAAGAAGTGGAAAGACAACAAAGGATCCTTCACCTGCTAAGCCTCCTATTGTTCCACCCACTTTTGTTCCTACATGTGACAAGCCTTCTACCTCTACTTCACCACCTGAAAATGCTCCCATTCAATCAAACACACCTTCTCAACCTATTCCTGCTTCTCTTTTACCTTCCACAACTCCCAATGAAGAAGCTAAAAAAGACAAATCTTCCACTACAACACCTCACTCTTTTCACCATTGCTTGGGGAGTTAGTTGTTGAATTGTGTTATAAGTGGGATGGTAATTATGTATTTTACCCTGGGGGATATTTATGGAGTTTTGATCATTGAAAGCTTGTTTTACCTCATCATGGAGACTTTTATTAAAAATGGGCAAAATGTTTCTTCTCCATGATAGGTTTTAGACACTTTTAAGTGTGGGATGAGTCGAGCTAGAGACTCTTTAAATCGAGATTGAATAACTAGGATTAGATCATCTAGCATAGAGTGTGATAGGATAGGATTCATTAAAGGGTATATAGACTTGGAGATAAGTGTAGGGGAGACCTTCTTTTGTCTTCATGTTGTTTGTAGGGTTGCTCACTCATTTCATGCTTTGGAGCTTATGGAGGAGGCCCTTGTATCCGGTTCACTTCGTTACTATTGTGATCTTTCATTGACACCTTGTGCTTAAACATGAATTTACCAATAGTTGTCCTTTCCTTAACTTGGGTTAAGCAAAGTCTATTCATTGTCATAAGTGTAAGGGAAGTTTTTATACTTCCATGCTCTTAAACATTGAGGACAATGTTTAGCTTAAGTGTAGGGGGGTCTTCTATCGAAGTGACCTTACCTAGAACTTGTCATTATCTTTCATGATAACTTGGAAAATTAATTTTTCAAACATTTTTCAAATTTTTGATCTACTTTGGCCACCAAAAATATGCATTCATAATTTTTGCATCAATCATTTTTCATTTGCATAACACAATTGCATTGTATATATTTCTTCTTTTATTTTTCATCAAAAATATATAAAAGGAAAAAAATATAATAAAAACATGGTTTAACAAATTTAGACTTCTTTGACATATTAGGCCCGCCATGGATATTTTGACTCAACCCGAGTTTGCTTATCTTAGAATTCTCTAGCTAGTATCCTTAACCATGTAGTCCTTCATTGGTCTATTAGGCTAAGCATCCACCAATTTCATTATTCGAGATTTTAAATTTATGGAGAATGGGAAATGATAGAGTTAAAGCAAGTATAAAAGGGCTAGATAAACTTCATGATAGTTACTTGTGGCTAAACCCTTCTCTTCTTTGCCTCTATTTTTCTTCGCATGTATATATTGTTAATAAATAATCAAGAACGGTTTTAATTGGTTTGTAATCTCTTATGCATTTTTGTCTAATCATTCATGGTTGATACAAGTACGTCTTAAGATTCTAAGTTAGAACGTTTTATGTGTACTAGACTTACGTCATGCTTAATACTTAGCGGGTGTTTTTCCTTTTTTTCTTTTCAAATTTCTTATTGAGGAATAAAGAAAAATAAGAGCGGCTTACAAAAAAATGAGTGGCTAAAAGAAGAAAAGAAAAAAAAAATATATATATATATACAAGACTCCCAAGAGGGGCAGTGTGGTGTTAATTATAGTGACTATTGAGTTCCAATATTACCTTGACGGGTTGCGGGGATTCGATAGATTGCTCCAATCTAATATTACCTTGACGGGTTGCGGGGTTTAAGATCCAAAGTCTCAAAAAGATGGCGGATGTAAATTATTGCGTGAGTTTTATTTTTCTTTCATTAGCGAGTGTGTAGCTACTTATGAAAGCATGACATGAGGATTTTACACATAAGGCGAATGACTTATTACTCTTGAAATGGATTTATATTAATTGTGAGCGGTTTTTCAAGTAATGGATGAGAGGATTACTTAGGATTAAAACCGTGCTTCCTTATTTTTGGATTTTACATTTCTTATACTTCATGCTTGAAATAATGACAAATTTGCCCACAAGCAATTTGCTCAAATAATAACCGGTTCCACATTTAATTGTAATGAATAAGTTGATGCACTTTTTACTTGTGAATACAATGATCCCATTTTTAAGCTTGGTATGGGGAAAGTGAAACTTGAGGGTGATAAATGTCCATGGTACCCAAGCCCTAATCAAAGTCATTGAATTCTTTATGAGTTATTTCCATCAAAACCATTCAAGAAAAACCAAAAAGATATAGATAGAATTGTATTTTGTTCATTGCATTGTTAAAAATCAAAATCATGCATCATTTAGTTTAGAGTAGTGTAGATGCATTCCATAATGGCCAAGGTGGATTAATTATGAGGAGAATGTAAATTTGTGCTTTAATATATAGCATTGCATGAGGACATGACAATGTTCAAGTGTAAGGGATTTGATATGATCATTAACTCATATCAATTTACTAACAAATCACCCTAAAACACAAGAAAAATACCTAAACTTTGTGCTATAAAGCGGAATTATGTGGTATGTTTTGTGTTTGTGCTCAAATAGGTAAGAAGGATGCAATTTCAAGCAAACAAAGGAAAATCAAGCTTAATTTGATGAAAAAGACAAAGAAGGATCAAAAGTGACAAGACTTTGAAGACAAAGGACCTATCTTGACAATCTGCCAAAGATGAAGGACCAAAAGTGTAAATATAACAAAGTCAAGATTAAAGTCAAATCTGGTCAACTTTCAGTCAACTAAGTCAAAGGGATCAAATTTATTCAAGAATGAAGTTTGAAGGACCATTTATGCCAAAGAAATGAAGATACTAGCTCAAAACCATATTCTGCCAAGTACAAGGGCTAATTCTACCAACTTTGAAAGTTATATTCAAGTTCAATCCGTGTGAAATCAAATGGACCAATCAGAAGAGAGTATTTGAAGGAAGTGGATTGCCAACTATGCTTGGTAATTAAAATGAGAGATATTAAGTGGCGTATCACAACAGTACTCCAACCAGCCAATCATATTTCGTTTTTTGGATAACAATCCGTGTGACACTCCCATATCCAATACAATCTTGCCACGTTTAACCTCTCAACAGCCCAGAATCGTTTCAGAGTTAGAGGCAATTTCAGCTAAAGATCAAAACATAAAAAATGCTTACAAAAGGGAGACGAATTTATCCCACGTGCTCAATTACACTAAAGATCAACAACAAAGAAAAGCCCAAATGTGTTCATCACCTGCAAAACTCAATTGAGCAGAATTTTACACGTGGAAGTTTCTGATTGGTTCTAACACGTCACCAACCCCAACCACTTCACATCTGCAGTCTATAAATACCTTAGTTTAGCTCTCATTTCTTGTATTGTAGAAAAGTGTGAAATCACACACTTTTAGTTTTTTCTCTCATCTCAGCTTAGTTGTAGCTTAACAACTCAAGAGTCTGACAAACTCTTGAGTCTGTTAGTAGTTGTAACCAATTTACCAGTTCTGTAACTACTTTCTCAATCAAATCAATAAAAATTCACTTCATTTCCCTTAATCACTGTTCATACTTGCACCATTGATATTCTGTTGCTGTTATTAGTTAGTTATGATCACCACTTGATCATAATTAGCTACTTGTGAAGTTCTTGAAGCTGTTGTACCTGTTCTTTTCATCCAGTCCAAATTATAGCAGATTTTGAAGTTTTCAGTCCATTAATGGAGATTTGGTGATTGGTAGTTGCTGAATTGTAGCTGTTTAGTATGTTCTAGTGCTAAGGTGGTGGTTAGCACTAGCTTAGAAAGCTCAGCGCTTCTCTACTCCCCAATGGAGGCTTAAGCTAAAAGGTCTTACTTTCTGAATTTCTAGTTCCACTCAAGTGTTAAATGCATGCTTCATTCCTAGTTAAATTTTGATTGATTGTATGATAAAATGTGTTCTAGCTTGTTATTGACCTGATTTCAGTGATTTTGTAGTTTAAGTGTAGCTTTTACTTGGTTATTAGCCTTTAGACTTGTCCTGTTTTTCACTTTTATCAGTCATCCTAGCTTTTCTAATCATTTTGAGTACTTGTTGGTTTAGCTGTTTGTAACTAGTTTAATTACACTTCATTTTAGCCATTAAACTTAGTTTGATATCACTCTTAACTCATTTTAAACATTTCCTTTAAAATCATTCATAAAAGTTTGAAATTGATCAGATAAGTGGTGTTTGGTAGTAGCTTGTAATTGCTTTTCAAGAGTTAGATTTTGGAAAACTTTGGTTCATTTCAAGTCCCCTAGTTATAACAACAAGCTTTCAGTCATTTTTAAGTAAAAAATTTGGTCAAAAAGGCAATTGGCTATCAAAAAGGTTTGGGTCAGTTTTATTCAAGTATCTTTTCAGAAAGTATTGATTTTTAAATGCTTGGCATTTCTTTGTTACTTGATGAAATCTTTTCAAACCAGTGCTCATTTCTCATTCAACATATGAAATTTGAATGTGTATAAGGAAATTATACAGTATCTAGAATTGAGTAAGAAATAAGCCAACGTATAAGCACTAGAGCAAATGCAATTCCCTGTAGTGAAATACATACTGATTTCTCATATCTCATTTTCCACTTCATAAAATAGCTGATTTTCTTTCACATTTCCATTCCAAAAGTGTTCCTGAGTAGGTTTTGTGATTTTGAGCTTTTTGAAAATTCTGGTCAACGAAAGTCAACATAAGCACAATTTTGGCTTATTTTCAGATTTAGGACTTATTACTTGATCATTTTCTTTGAGACTTGATTTCCCGTCTTTCTTTTGAGCTGTTTAACAAGAATTTTCATTAAAATCAAGTTGTGCAAGTCTAGCTTAATTGGTAGCTTATTTTGAGCTTATTAGGATTTGCTTATCAGAGTTCTAGTTACTTTCAGCTTAATTCCTTGGATAGGACTAGCTTATTTTCAATTTTAAGTCGTTTGAAACTGGTTTGAGTTAATTTGGTTAAGAAATAAGCTCAAACGAGCTTATTGAAGTCTTGAACCCGTTTTTTGTTAAAATAGTTTTAAAATTTGCATTTTGGTCCGTTTGGTATTAAACTGTTTTCGATCTTAGCTAATCTTTCCAACTTTTTAGGGTTTTCAAAAATTCAGTCCTTGCATTTTAAAAAGTTGTTAAAAGTGGTTAGGCAGTTTGCAATTAGTTGAAAATTAGTTACCTTGTTTGATAAGTTTTCATTTTCAGTCCATTTAGTTTACTGAATTTACACATTTAGTCCTTAGACTTTTTGGATTTACATTTTTGGCATTTATATTTCATAGAATTTACAATTTCGGTCCTTATAGTTTGTGGAATTTACATTTAGCATTTTAATTGACTAAAAACTTGGTATGTGCACTTTGTTTTACATATAAGTAGACGGTATTTTTCATTTTAGCAAGGCTTTCTTTGAATTAGCAATAGAATATCCAAAAAACTTTACCAACCAAAAACAATTAAAAACTCGATTTTGCTAGGACTTTCAATTTGTTAAGAACTGAGAAAACCGAACTTCAACTACACATTTCACTTGGGCTTATGTTGGGCTTACACACAATAGCATCTATTCTTGGGCTAGTCCAAGAGTTTAAGTAAACTCCTAGTCCACTTACATACATAGCATGACTACAATACCTAATTGTAGTATATTTCAAATTTTTATTAAGTGTTGGATATTCCCAATACTATGTATACATCTTGCTACTTGTTATCCCTAGTTTTTAAGTACAAGGTTTAAGTATATAATGAACAAGTTCACACACAACTTATAGAAGATATAACACATGATTGAGTGTTCTAGGGGTATTAAATGGAAATTTATTATATTCAATCATGGTAAAATCATGGATTTTACAACACTACCCTGTTATGTTAGCTTTGTCCTCAAAGCTACTAAAAACATAGTTATCTTTTAAGTGAAAGATGTTCTAAGTATATGATTCGTTTCAGGTTCTCTCTCAAGTACGGATGGCGGCATGAACGCGAAGTGGTCTATACTTGAGTTACCCTTATTCGTCCGATTGGGCATTAATGAAAGCTTCTGTTATTACAGGTGAACAAAAGAGAATGCAAAGAGATTTTTATCCGGGTTGCACTATACATCCGATTGAGCAGTAAAGGAGACTGCTGCTATGGGTGGACAGGAAGAGAATACAAAGAGATCTTTATCTGGATCGCACTATACATCTGATTGAGCAGTAAAGGAGACAGCTGCTATAGATGGATAGGAAAGGAACGCAAAGAGATCTTTATCTGGATCGCACTATACATCCGATTGAGCAGTAAAGGAGACTGTTTCTATGGATGGACAGGAAGGGAATGCAAAGAGATCTTTATCTGGATCGCACTATACATCCGATTGAGCAGTAAAGGAGACTGCTGCTATGGATGGACAGGAAGCGATGCAAAGAGATCTTTATCCGGATCGCACTATACATCCGATTGAGCAGTAAAGGAGACTGCTGCTAATAAGTGTGAAAACACTTATCCTTTTACCACTTATTTCCAATAATAACAAGACCAAATCGTGTATTTTATGTCACAAAAGTCGGAATTATGCGTGGTTTGTGTTTTTATTGTGTTTTAGGACCAAAAGATGCAAAAGGAAGAAAACATGGGCTATCACAGGCTTTTATCGAAGAAAAAGACTAAAGACAGAAGTTTAATGAAGTCGAAGAACTCAAGACTAATTATAAGACAAGTTCAATTTATATCGACTAATCCCAAGACAACGTCGAGAAAGACAAAGAAACTAAGTCGAGTCGAGATGAGAAGAAAGAAATAAGATAGCTTAAGCATGTAATCTCCCCACCTCCTATAAATACCTCCTAATGTGTCATTAGGAGGGTAGTTAGGTGGTTAATTTTTAGTTGTAGTTTATTTTTTATTTTTCAAGTTTTTCTTAAGTTTTCTTCTCTCTAGTTTTCCAAGTTTATCAACTTTAATCTTGTAATCATTTGATTTTAATCTTTAATCAATCAATCAATCAATCTTATTTTCTTAATTCTCATTCTACCTTTCTTAATCTTTTACTTAATCTTGATAATCATGTAGTTTTATCTTAATCTTGTTGATGGTTTGATTGTGTAGCTTATTTGATTGTGCTTATTAATTTGGTGATCTTAAAAATTTCTTTATAAAAGTGCTTATTTTTCTTAATCTTTATGCTTAATAGTTTCTAGAAATAAGTTGTTTTTAATAAGTTTAATATTTTTATAAAAAGTGCTTTTTAATTTCTAGCTTATTTAGAGTTTTAAAAGTTTTTAAATTCTAGCTTATCACTTTTTCTTAAAATCCTTTTGGTTAAGTTTTTGGTAAAGTGCTTATTGATTTTTGGCTTATTTTTGCTTATTGTCAGATTCCTTATTCGGAACATTTTGATTACCCTTTTATTCAGGATAAGACCTCGAATCGTATTATTTCGATTAGTCACTTTCAGGATTATTCCGGATAAGGGTCTTTAATCCCTTATTCCGGATAAGCCACGTTATTAATATTCCGGATTAGTATCCGGAATAGATTCAGGATAAGCACACGTTATTGTTATTTCGGATAAGCTCTTAGTCTTCAATTGTACATTCCGGATAAGCTGCATTAAAATTATTCCGGATAAGCCAATCATTCAGTTTTCCCCGGATAAGCCTTAGAACCATTATTCCGGATAAGCCTCTACTTCCTTTTTCCGGATAAGCTCCCGGAGATTATTCCGGATAGTATTCAGGTCAAAAGATTCCGGATAAACCCCCCAAGTTTATTCCAGATAAGCACGAAGATATTATTCCGGATAAGTACCTCAAGCCAAGATTCCGGATAAGCATCATAACCCGATTCCGGATAAGGTGTCGTTCTCTTATTCCGGATAAGCTGCATTTTATTTTCCCGGATTAGCCTCAGTTCTTCATTCCGGACAAGAATCCAGATAGGATTCCGGATAAGGGTTTGTTTTTATAGTTTTTGAATTTTCACTTTTCCCGCCTTTTCTAACTTAGAATTATTTTAACTTGGTTCGTTTTAATTCAATCTTTAAAGTTCACATTTTTATAAGTTTTAATCATTTACTTTTCAATACAAAAGTCTTAACTTTTAGTTAAAATTTTCAAGCTTTCATTTTTATTTATCTACTCAACGACATTTTCATTTTTAGTTTAAAATAGATAATCAAAACCCTTTTATTTTTCCACCAAGAACAATTGAGTCGCACTTTCTACCAATAATCAATTCGAAAAGACTTGGAACGAATTTATTTTATACTTGGTTAAAATCCATGTATTAAATGGCGCCGCTGCCGGCTCTTTTCGTTAAGATTAACGGTTTTAAGTGAGAGACGCGTTGGATTTTGGGACCCGTTCATATTTGAACGTTATTTTCTTGCTTAAACTTTTCAAAAATCCATAAAAATTAAAAATTTTTCAAAAATACAAAAAAAATAGAAAAACCATAAAAACCAAAAATATTTCTTGTCTATTTTGCTTTTCCTTTTGTAGGTGTGCATGCATACTCGTGCTCGTAAGAAGAAAGTAGCTCAAGCGGAAGTCATTACTCCACCTATTGTCACCATGGACAATCAACCAATGATCGAGCTTTTGCAATCGCACGTAGAGGGCAACACTGATGCTATTGTCATACCTGAGATTGGAGCCAACAACTTTGAGCTTAAATTTGGCTTCATTCAAATGGTCTCTGCTCAATCCTTCTTGGGGCGTTCAATTGATGATCCTCATGACCATATAAAAAGGTTTCTTCAACTTACTAATACGGTCAAGTATAATGGGGTTTCACAAGAGGTAATTCGCTTGCAACTTTTTCCTTTCTCCTTAGAGGGACAAGCCCGGCATTGGCTTGATAAGGAACCGCCACAAAGTATTCTTACGTGGACGGATTTAGAGACCAAATTCATCAACTACTTTTTCCCACCCTCACGTACTACCGCTTTGCGGAATGAAATCATTACATTTGAACAAAAGTACGGTGAGACATTTAGTGAATCTTGGGACCCTTTTAAGGAACTTTTAAGAAAGTGTCCACAACATGGTTTAACAAAAGTACATTAAATCAATACTTTTTACAATGGTTTAAGCATGAATGACCAAGATTCACTAAATAGTGCCTCGGGGGGGGGGGGGGGGTAACATCTTAGTTAAGTCTTCTAATGCCGCTTGGGATATTATTGAGAACAAGTCTAGAGTGAAAACCAAGAGTGTTCAGACTAATGTGGCTAGTGCTAGCACTAATGAGAGCGACAAGAGAATTGATAAGCTTACTTCGCTTGTTGAATCACTTGCTCTCCAAACCGCCAACAACACCAAAGCTATCAATGCCCAAGTTAATGTTATGAGTCAATCATGTGAAATATGCGGGGGATCTCACTCATACACCGATTGTCCTTCGACTCATGACAATCCGGAAAATGTGTATGCCGCCAACGGTAACTATTCCACGGGAGGCTATCAAGCGCGTCCTCAAGGTGACCGCAATTTGCTCAGCTATCGCTCTAACAACTTTCTTTCACCACCCGGTTTTCCCCCACAAAACCCAAACAACCTCAATCGCAACAATCAAAACCAACCTCGTGCTCCAAATCAATATCAAACCCAAAGAACCCCATATCCACCTCAAAGAAACAACCAAGTTTACCAACAACCTGCTTATCAACCACCTACCTACAATACTCTTCTTCCAACCCAACCCGCCGCATTTAATCATGAGGTTGACACTTACATGAGGACTAATGATGCGATAGTGAAAAATCTTCAGCGGGAAATGGCCAACATGAAAGCAGATATGGTGAAACAAGGAAATGATCTTCGAGTCGATATGCGAAACACTTTGGCATGTCAAACGAATGACTTAAGGAACAAGATGGCTAGTTTTTTCCCAAGTAATCAAGCCTCTGGTTCGGGTTCTCTTCCGAGTAACACCGTTGCTAATCCAAGAGGGGGAGATGAAAGCAATCACCACTCGCAGTGGAAAAGGGTTAAAGGAACCCGAGCTTCCTACACCTACACCGGTGATTGTGACAAAGGAAAACGAGTCTACTTCTCCAATCCTCCAACTTCTACTTCTCCAATTCCTCCAACTTCTACTTCTCCAATTCCACCGCCTTCTATTTCTACCCCTCCACCACCCAAGGATGTGAGCGAGAATTCCATACCAAAGCCTTCATCTCAACCCAATATACCTTATCCCTCAGTGACAAGGAGAAACTTCTTGATATTGCTCAGACACAACTTAATGAGAATTGCTCTGCAATGCTCTTAAGGAAATTACCCACCAAACTTGTTGATCCGGGTCGTTTCTTGATTCCTTGCAACTTCCCCGGGGTAGAGAATTGTATGGCCCTAGCCGATCTAGGTGCTAGTATAAACTTAATGCCATTAAGTGTTTGGAAACAATTATCTCTACCCGAGCTAGTCCCCACCCGAATGACTTTGGAATTAGCTAACCGTACGGTTGCTTATCCAGTGGGGATAACCGAAGACGTCTTCGTCGGTGTCGACAAATTCACCTTTCCGGCGGATTTTGTTGTCGTTGACTACGAGATGGATCCCCGTGTTCCATTAATCGTTGGACGTCCATTCTTGAGGACCGGTCGCACTCTCATTGATGTAGCTGCGGGCGAATTAATCATGAGAGTTGGTGACGATAAAATCGTCTTCAACATGGGTAAACTTTCTAAGCAGCCTTCTGAAAACGAGAGCGTTAATTTCATTGATGTTCTTGATGAGGCTTGTGAAGAACATTTCAAAGACGCTTGTAAAAGTGGTTCTTTTTCTCTACCCATTGTTGAGACCGTTGCCTCTATTGCTCCATCACTAACTCCATTTGGAGAAAGTGATATTCTCTTGAAAGAATTTGAAGCTACTTTGGGAGATGTGGACTTAAAATATGACGATTCTCCCACCAATTGGGATGAAGACATTCGTACCATTGAGAAACTTCTCAATGAGGACCATATTTCTCCACCATCTCCTAAGGATATCTCTATCGATGATCCGACTTTGACTCCGCCGTCCATCGAAAATCCTCCAGATTTAGAGCTTAAGGACCTACCGTCTCATCTCGAGTACGTTTTCCTTGAAGACAACAAGAAATCACCCGTCATCATCGCAAACGACTTGAAAGAAGAAGAAAAATCCCGACTTATCGCCGTGCTAAAGAAACATAAGAAAGCGATTGCTTGGAAAATCTCCGATATTCGTGTAATTGATCCTCACTTTTGCACACATAAAATTCTCATGGAGGACGACTTTAAACCCACTATTCAAAGCCAAAGAAGGGTGAATCCTAAGATCCATGACGTTATCAAAAAAGAGGTTATCAAACTTCTTGATGCGGGAATGATCTACCCTATCTCGGATTCACCATGGGTTAGTCCCGTTTATTGTGTGCCTAAGAAAGGCGGAATCACCGTTGTGCCCAATGAAAACAACGAGTTGATTCTTACTCGTCTCGTTACAGGGTGGAGAGTTTGTATAGACTATCGTCAACTCAATGATGCCACGAGAAAGGATCATTTTCCCCTTCCTTTCATGGACCAAATGCTTGAACGTCTAGCGAGTAATGACTATTACTGCTTCTTAGACGGTTTCTCCGGGTATTTTCAAATTACCATCGATCCCAAAGACCAAGAAAAAACCACATTCACTTGTCTTTATGGAACATTTGCTTATAAAAGAATGCCTTTCGGCTTATGCAATGCTCCTGGGACATTACAAAGGTGTATGATGGCTATCTTCCATGACATGGTTGAAGAAACTATGGAAGTCTTCATGGATGATTTCTCGGTTTATGGTGATTCTTTCTCTCATTGCCTTGCCAATTTGGAACGCATGCTTAAGCGATGTGAAGACACTCGCTTTGTTCCAAATTGGGAAAAATGCCATTTCATGGTAAAAGAAGGCATTGTGCTTGGACATAAAATCTCTAAAGCCGGTCTTGAAGTGGACCGTGCTAAAGTGGATGTCATAGCCAAATTACCTCCACCTTCAACCGTGAAGGGTGTGAGAAGTTTCCTTGGTCATGCGGGCTTCTATCGTTGATTCATTCAAGATTTTTCTAAAATGGCTCGCCCGATGACCCACCTCTTGGAAAAAGATACTCCCTTCATCTTTTCCAAATAGTGTCTTGAATCCTTCAATCTTCTTAAGGATAAGCTAACTAAGGCACCGGTCTTGGTTACCCCTAATTGGGAGCTACCTTTTGAGTTGATGTGTGATGCTAGCGACTTTGCTATTGGAGCGGTTTTGGGCCAAAGAGTGAACAAACACTTCCAACCAATCCATTACGCTAGCAAGACAATGACGGGGGCTCAATTACATTATACCACTACCGAAAAAGAGCTTTTAGCTGTAGTGTATGCTTTTGAGAAATTCCGCCCCTATCTTGTTCTTTCCACCACCATCGTGTATACCAATCATTCCGCGTTGAAGTACTTGTTGACGAAGCAAGATTCTAAGCCAAGACTTCTTCGTTGGGTTTTGCTCCTTCAAGAATTCAACATTGAAATTCGTGACAAGAAGGGAGCCGAAAACCTAGCCGTAGATCATCTAAGTAGACTTGAGGATCCTTATCAAGGGGATCATCCGAATCAAGAGATCAATGACTCTTTTCCCCTTGAGGCCTTAATGTCTATCAACTCCAATCTTGATGACACCCCGTGGTTTGTGGACATTGCAAACTACTTAGCGGGACGAATTCTCAAGGAAGGGTTAACGTCCTAACAAAAGAAAAAGTTCCTTAAAGATATTGAACATTATTTCTGGGACGACCCTTACCTATTCAAACAATGTGCGGATCTTGTCATTCGTCGATGTGTTGATGGGTCGGCAGCGGTACAAATCCTTGACGCTTGCCATAAAGGACCCACCGGTGGTCACTTTGGTCCCAATTACACCGCGAAGAAAGTATTCGACTCTGGATTTTATTGGCCCACCATTTATCATGACGCTCATGAAATGGTTAAACATTGTGATGCTTGCCAAAGACAAGGCAAGATCACACATAAAGATGAGATGCCTCAAAATTTCATACAAGAATGTGAAATGTTTGATGTATGGGGTATCGACTTTATGGGGCCATTTTCATCATCTAAAGGGATCAAGTACATCCTCGTAGCCGTTGACTACGTTTCTAAATGGGTTGAAGCCAAGGCTCTCCCTATGAACGATGCGAGGGTGGTTGTGAACTTTTTAAAGCAGCTTTTTGCTCGATTCGGTGTTCCTCGTGCTATAATCAGTGACCGCGGGACTCATTTTTGCAATGATCAATTCGCAAGATTCATGGCTAAGTACGGTGTCAATCACCGTCTTTCCACCGCTTATCATCCTCAAACCAATGGTCAAGCTGAGATATCTAACCGCGGATTGAAGCGAATTCTGGAGCGTATTGTGGGAGAGCATCGTACCTCGTGGGCCGATAAATTAGATGATGCTTTGTGGGCTTTCCGTACCGCCTATAAGATGCCGATTTTTTGTACACCTTATCTTCTTGTGTACGGGAAAGCATTCCACCTTCCCATTGAGTTGGAGCATAAGGCTTACTGGGCCTTGAAGTGGGCTAACTTCGACATCAACAAAGCCGGTGATCTTCGGAAGATTCAACTCAACGAGCTTAATGAACTGAGGAATGAAGATTACGAGAACTCACTGATCTACAAGGAGAAGACCAAGATCATCCATGATGCAAGGATTAAGAACCGAGAGTTCCACGTTGGTGATCAAGTTTTACTCTTTAACTCTCGGTTTAAGATCTTCTCAGGAAAGTTGAAGAGCCGCTGATCTGGTCCATTCACCGTCGCCAAAGTCTTCCCATATGGCACCATTGAGCTTTCTCAGCCAAGTGGGCCCAATTTTAAGGTGAATGGCCAGCGCGTGAAGTTGTAATTTGGTGAGGACATCTCTCATGAGATGGTTCCATCCCTCACCACGTTTCCCTTGAATTAAGTTCTGGGTCCAGTCAGGCTCGTGACTCGGTTAACAAAAACAAGCGCTTCTCGGGAGGCAACCCGTGTTCTATCCTTTACCGTTTTTATAATAAGTGTAGGGGGAGCCCCGTATGTGTTTGTTGTCTTGTTTCTTGTGCTTGGAGGGATTAAAGCTTTAAAGATCCATTCTCGAACACTTATGACGAACCGTGATACCGTGTACCCGTCTTCCCGGTTCTATCCTAAACTGTCTTGATTCAATATTTCATATCTTATATGTTCACATTGAAATCACTGTAGTTGTCCTTTCCTTAGCAAGATTTAAACAAAGTGCACAATGTCATAAGTGTAGGGGATTTTACTCCCACATGCTTAAACATTGAGGAAAATGTTTATATTCAGTGTAGGGGGGACTTCTATCGAAGTAAGTGGTCTTTTCCATGAATTTGTCCTCATTTTAACCGGAAAATTTGATTTTTCGACATTTTTCAAAATTTTTAATCTATTTTGGCCTAGTAGTATAGTAGAATTTTTCTTTTGTTATCATTATTTACTTTCCTTGCTAAAATAAAGTTTCAATAAAGTGGTTTTAAATTTTTCAAAGTCGTGAATATTTTGACTCAACCCGAGCTTACTTATCTAAGTTTACTCTAGCTAGTATCCTTAACGTGTTTAAGTCAAGTTTTGCTAGGCTTTTATATAGGGAACTTTAAAACGTGAAGGTCTTAACTCTCACGGGTTAAGAACAAGAACTTTTCGCAAGTTCCTATAATTGATCCTAGAGAGTTGTTTATCAAGGGAACTTTAAAATGCGAATTCTAAACTTGAAAAAGTCTAAGAGTTTGCAAGATCCTATAGATGACTCGAAAACCCAAAACTTTAATTTATTTGGCTAAGCATCCACGAGTCTCATTCCTTGAGATTTTAAATTGTGGAGAACGAGAGATGATAGAGTCAATTATAAGTTTGGTATTCTTTCGTGAATTTATCTGAGTTGATTATAAGCTTTTTCTCCCATCGCTTGCTAATAAATTTATCTGCATTAAATAAGGTTGTACGATTTGAAAAGTTACTTAGCTTCTAGCACAAGATCGTTTAAAAGTTGCTCGGTATTAATTAGAGTTCATAGCCAAGGCATAACTTATTGAAGCGGGATGGGAAGATTGGCGAGTCCGAAAAGGCCCTAACAAGGCATGAGGGCTACATTTTGTTGCTAAAGATCCAAAAGTGATGTGAAGAATCATTTATCGAAAATCAATATGAAGGATCGAGACACACGACGAAAAGCAATAAACTCCCCAAAAGATCATGGAGAAGTCTATCTAAAGAGGCCCTAACAAGGTATGGGGATAAATAGATCCAAGTCCTAAAAGGAGGCGGATCGTTGTATATCAAAGTCCAAAATAAAGATTGGAGAAAAATGAAGAAGTCGTGGTCCAAAGATGAAGAATCTCTCAAAACTTCAAGTGAAGAAATTCCTATTATGAAGAGAAGACCATAATTTCAAGAACGTCTCTCAAAGATTTGAAGTACGAAGTCGCTGCCAACTATCGGTCCGAGAAAGGTCGCAAATCGTGAAGCGAGTTATGCCAAGATATGAACTTTATGAGGTCCCGAGAAACAGCTTTAAAAGATTTTATCCTTTAGCTAACTATTGATTAAATCGTCCCACTTTATTTTCAACTTAAATAACTATCAAAATAAGTCAGACAATGCATCCTCGTGATCATTTAAGACAATATTAAAATATAAGAGATACACCTAGGAATAAGGGAGTCTAAGTGAATAATTGGGCCACATGAGTTCGTGATAGTTTGCTAACTTATAATAACAATGATCTCGTTTTTAAGCTTGGTATGGGGAACGTGAAACTTGAGAATGATGAACATTCATGACAACCAAAAATCCAATGTAAGTCTTTGATTTCTTACTTGTTTTGTTCTTTTAGTTTTCTTAGTGTTTAGTATTTAATAAAGGCCAAGGTGGGTTATCTATGATGAAAAGTGTAAACCGTGCTTTGAAATTAGTGCATTGCATGAGGACATTGCAATGGTCAAGTGTAGGGGATTTAATAAGTGTGAAAACACTTATCCTTTTACCACGTATTTCCAATAATAACAAGACCAAATCGTGTATTTTATGTCGTAAAAGTCGGAATTATGCGTGGTTTGTGTTTTTATTGTGTTTTAGGACCAAAAGATGCAAAAGGAAGAAACCATGGGCTATCACGGGCTTTTATCAAAGAAAAAAACTAAAGACGAAGTCGAAAGATCGAGAATGAAAAAAGAACGGAAGTCTAAGGCCTATTCTGAAGATTTATCGAAGAAAAAGTCTAAAGACGGAAGTTTAATGAAGTCGAAGAACTCAAGACTAATTATAGAAGAAAATTATAAGACAAGTTCAATTTATATCGACTAATCCTGAGACGACGTCGAGAAAGACAAAGAAATTAAGTCGAGTCAAGACGAGAAGAAAGAAATAAGATAGCTTAAGCATGTAATCTTCCCACCTCCTATAAATACGATCCTAATGTGTCATTAGGAGGGTAGTTAGGTGGTTAATTTTTAGTTGTAGTTTATTTTTTAGTTTTCAAGTTTTTCTTAAGTTTTCTTCTCTCTAGTTTTCCAAGTTTATCAACTTTAATCTTGTAATCATTTGATTTTAATCTTTAATCAATCAATCTTATTTTCTTAATTCTCATTCTACCTTTCTTAATCTTTTACTTAATCTTGATAATCATGTAGTTTTATCTTAATCTTGTTGATGGTTTGATTGTGTAGCTTATTTGATTGTGCTTATTAATTTGGTGATCTTAAAAATTTCTTTATAAAAGTGCTTATTTTTCTTAATCTTTATGCTTAATAGTTTCTAGAAATAAGTTGTTTTTAATAAGTTTAATATTTTTATAAAAAGTGCTTTTTAATTTCTAGCTTATTTAGAGTTTTAAAAGTTATTAAATTCTAGCTTATCATTTTTTCTTAAAATCCTTTTGGTTAAGTTCTTGGTAAAGTGCTTATTGATTTTTGGCTTATTTTTGCTTATTGTTAGATTCCTTATTCGGAACATTTTGATAACCCTTTTATTCAGGATAAGACCTCGAATCGTATTATTCCGATTAGTCACTTTCAGGATTATTCCGGATATGGGTCTTTAATCCCTTATTCCGGATAAGCCACGTTATTAATATTCCTGATTAGTATCCGAAATAGATTCAGGCTAAGCACACGTTATTGTTATTCCGGATAAGCTCTTAGTCTTCAATTGTACATTCCGGATAAGCTGCATTACAATTATTCCGGATAAGCCAATCATTCAGTTTTCCTCGGATAAGCCTTAGAACCATTATTCCGGATAAGCCTCTACTTCCTTTTTTCGGATAAGCTCTCGGAGATTATTCCGAATAGTATTCAGGTCAAAAGATTCCGGATAAACCCCCCAAGTTTATTCCGGATAAGCACGAAGATATTATTCCGGATAAATACCTCAAGCCAAGATTTCGGATAATCATCATAACCCGATTCCGGATAAGGTGTCATTCTCTTATTCCGGATAAGCTGCATTTTGTTTTCCCGGATTAGCCTCAGTTCTTCATTCCGGACAAGAATCCGAATAGGATTCCGGATAAGGGTTTGTTTTTACAGTTTTTGAATTTTCACTTTTCCCGCCTTTTCTAACTTAGAATTATTTAAACTTGGTTCGTTTTAATTCAATGTTTAGATTTCACATTTTTATAAGTTTTAATCATTTACTTTTCAATACAAAAGTCTTAATTTTTAGTTTAAATTTTCAAGCTTTCATTTTTATTTATTTACTCAACGACATTTTCATTTTTAGTTTAAAATAGATAATCAAAACCCTTTTATTTTTCCACCAAGAACAATTGAGTCGCACTTTCTACCAATAATCAATTCAAAAAGACTTGGAACGAATTTATTTTATACTTGGTTAAAATCCATGTATTAGCTGTTGTGGATGAATAAGAAAGGAATGCAAATAGATCTTTATCTGGATCACACTATACATCCGATTGAGCAGTAAAGGAGACTGCTGCTATGGATGGATAGGAAAGGAATGCAAAGAGATCTTTATCTGGTTCGCACTACACATCCGATTGAGCAGTAAAGGAGACTGCTGCTATGGATGGACAGGAAGGGAATGCAAAGAGATCTTTATCTAGATCGCACTATACATCCGATTGAGCAGTAAAGGAGACTGCTGCTATGGATGGACAAGAAAGGGAATACAAAGAGATCTATATATGGATCGCACTATACATCCGATTGAGCAGTAA
Source organism: Glebionis coronaria (assembly GCA_025667525.1). Taxonomy (NCBI): domain Eukaryota; kingdom Viridiplantae; phylum Streptophyta; class Magnoliopsida; order Asterales; family Asteraceae; genus Glebionis; species Glebionis coronaria. Next base: position 529,421,639 of record CM046876.1, read on the forward strand.
AGGAGACTGCTGCTATGGATGGATAGGAAAGGAATGCAAAGAGATCTTTATCTGGATCGCACTGTACATCCGATTGAGCAGTAAAAGAGTCTGCTGCTATAGATGGATAGGAAAGGAATGCAAAGAGATCTTTATCTGGATCGCACTATACATCCGATTGAGTACTAAAGGAGACTGCTGCTATGGATGGACAGGAAGGGAATGCAAAGAGATCTTTATCTGGATCGCACTATACATCCGATTGAGCAGTAAAGGAGATTGTTGCTGTGGATGAATAGGTGCGGGCTTCCCAACAGGGGTCACAGCCATCCCCTTCCAGGATCTGGGAGTGGACCATTGGTGTTGTGGATTTGATTAGGAGGACAAATCCATTGCAAATGGTTTCTGATATGAGGAGGACACGCCAACATGTTTTATACACTAGGGAAGCTGGGGATGTAATATATCTGCATCCTTTTCACGGGTGAGATACATGTTATATCTCCACACCCGATGATGAAAATTGGGGTTGAAGGTAAAACAAAACATTTTAACTATAACCCCTCCTATATCAACAGCTTTAAGAAAAGACTTATAGTTATATCTCAAGCTTGTGGGATACAAACATTAGTTTATAGTACTAAAGTATCTACCCAACAGAGAGGTTAAGATTACTGTTGATGGCGATTGAGTAAGAAGTTGCAAAGAATCTGCTTCATTCGCCGCGGGGTTGAGCGTGAGGGGCGCAAAAAAGAAGTACCTCAAATGATGGAAATAAAAGAAGATACCAAGAATAAAGAAGTGCGTACCTTGCGGGGTGTCGTAACAAGGGTCATACATTCACTATTACTGGTTCAAAATTTGTACAAATTCTGACTTCTAAAGAGAGGAAATCACATCTCCCAGAGTCTAGTGGGTGATGGTATTGTCGAACTAATTGGACCTGAAGAGGAAGGAGGAATGTCCAAAAACATGGGTCATTCAACATCTCTTTACGAGGGATGTCGGACATAGCCCTACAAAATACACCCATTGTGAGTTGGATGTGTCTTTCCGGTTTAAGCAGGGGAGAAACAGGCTAGGGAATTGGAGTATCCCCGGACCAAGTACTCTCTGGCTTGTTGGTGCTAGAAATGACACTAAATCTAGTGTTAACTATATCGGGGTTATGGCTCCACAGTATAATCAAGGTTTCATCTCCCCAAGGTACACAAACCAATTTTTGGTCATATAGGATGATTGCATGAGATTTGTTAGTCAATTCACGCTAATGATGATATCGAAGCTATCAAGACTTTCTAGGATCTGATTGATGTAAAACGGGTGAGTGGAAAATTTTAAGGAACAACCTCGAATGATGGTGTTAACCATCATAACCTTTCCATCGACTTTTCTACTGTATAATAGGAGTCTAGCGCTTACGGAGGGATTTCCAATATCTTACTAAATTTAGCAATTATAACGCTTTGGTCTACCCATGTGTCAAACAAGATAGATGCATATCATTGGTTTAGTAAGAATGTACCAGGTACGACGTTGGAGCCTGGATTAGTTTGAGCATTGCTGGCCATGTACACTTGCGAAGAAGTTCCCTTGTTGTCCTTCTTCTGGTTGGCCCACTTGGGACAATCGGGTATCACATGCCCAGGGGTTCCACACTCGTAACATACCACAGCTTTCTTTGGTCCACTACTACTTCCACCTACGGGGTTTCGGTTTCCCTGCTGCCCACTTCCACTTCCACGTGCGTTGGACTTGCCCTTGTTGCTGTTCCCGGGATTGGTATTGGATCGACCTGGGGTAGCAATATTTGTTTGACAATCACGAGCAAAATGGCCTTGTTGGCCACACTTGTAGCATCCTTGGCATTGTCCTCCAGCAACATGATGATAGTTGCATTTTTAGCACTTGGGCTTGGTCCCTGAGTAGCTCTTGGTGCGGGTTGTGGGAGTAGTGTCATCAGCTTGCCCAACGTTCTGCTTTTTGGAAGGCTGCTGGTGCTGGCTACGAGAGTTTTCATCGGATTTACTCTTGTGTCTGTTTGCCTCTCGGACATATTGCGGGCTCGCTTGTTGATTAGCTCAGTCGCAAATTCCATAACACCTTCAACGGTAGTGGGTCGTGAAGCTAGCACACTGTCGTGAATGTTTTCAGGGAGTCCGCTGACATACTTTTCAATCTTGTCACTCCTTAGAGGAAACATTCTGGTGCACATCAAGCTTAACTCTTGAAATCTTTGGTTGTACCAAAGGATATCATTGTTCTTACACTTTAGATCCCACAACTCAACTTCTAACTTCTTCATTTCTCCTCTGGGACAGTATTTCTCAGTCATTCTCTCTTTGAGGTTGGCCCAAGTGAGAGTATAAGCAGTGTCATGTCCAAGGGTGGCGACCACAGAGTTCCACCAAGTAAGGGCGCTCTCAAGCAGAGTGCATGTAGCAAACTTAACTCTGTTCTCGTCAGCACAACCGCTGATGCGGAAAACTGTCTCTAATCTTTCAAACCATTGCATCAATTCAACAACTCCATCTTTTCCTCGGTAGTATGAGGGTTTGCATTTCAAGAAGTCGGGGTAGGAACAACCCCTGTTGAAGTTGTTTCTGTGCATGTTGTGGTTTGGGTCATTGTTCACATTAGCTTCTCTGGCTGCCATAGTTGCCGTAATGCCTTCACCAATCATCTCCCGGAGTTGAGCAGCGGTAACATTATGAGTAGCTTCAGGTATTTCGGTATTAGCGGTGTTGGAAGTGGTTACATTATTAGGATTTGATCTCGTAATCACCCTTTGTCTATAATCATATACAAAATGAGATTATTAGTTCAAGTGTTAGTACAGTTTTTATATTATTTGCACGAGAAAATTTATGCACTAATTTCATAACAAATTTGGATAACCTGTCAAGATCTCTTAATATAATACATTGCACAACAAATATAATAAAGAAAGTGATTACATGTTATTTCCATGAGAAATTTAACATTCATCTATCATAAAACAATCTAAGTCATAGGCCGGTCGGGCCTAGTCCAAGGTAATGATACACACAGTCTTTAAAACATCATATCCCAAAGTTACATGTCCTAAAAGAAAAGAAAAGATAAAGTACAGGATTACATCACCAAAAGCTGAAAAAGAGATAAAAGTACAAAGGCCCTATGTCATGATAGCCGCGATGAAACCCGTAAGCTTATCATGACGTACAAGGAGTCTAGTACGTCTATACTAATCCTGCCTGGATGGTCCACTACATGATGTCGGGGCTGATGGTGCTGATGGAGCTGGTGGGGCTGCATAATTCCTCCTGGTGTTCCATAATGTCTGAACTGTCGTTCGGGTCTCCTTGAGCGTACGGAGTGCTGACAGTAGCTGGTTCTGGAGTCTATCGACGACCCCTCGGAGATAAGCCATCTCCCCAACAACCCCATCATGCCGGACATTGGCGAGATCAAAGAAAATGGATAATGATTGCTCCTGAGTGGAAAGAGCAACATGGGTATGATGCTGCAGACCCTCCATGACCTGAATGCGCTGGTGGAGGCGGTAGTTCTCCTCCAATAACCACTTCAGTGCCTCGTCCGTCCTAGCCTGGACGTCCTTAGAGGTCTGGGAATATCCTCTTATAGTGCGAAAGAGAGTGTCGATACGATCGTAGATGACGGCATGGCTTTGTTGACTGACTGTCAACTGGCTGCGGAGGTCGGATATCTCCCGCTCATGGCGTACAGCCAGTGCGGAGATCTGGGCCTGGACGGAATCGACACGTCCTGCCACGGAGCCTTCCCCAGTCTCATAAGTGGAGACGGGTGCGGGCTCAGAGAAATAGCCCGATGATAAGGATGGAGGCATGGAAGATGGTATGGTATGAAGGACCCGGTCCTCCTCCATGGAGGTTGGGGCTAGTGAGGCTGATGCTGAGATGGAAAAAGGGTCCTCTAGGAGTACAACTTCGATGGTTGCGTCATCCTCCGAATCCGAGGCTGACAACCATCCACACTGCGTCGATCGTGGAGATGAACAAACAACTGGAGTAGGAGCTACTACGGGTAGAAGAGTCGAGGATGTAGTAGGCGGAGTCATGATGCTCTGAAATAGTATTATTTTAAGTTTGAAGTGAGTATAAGCTTACAAACAAAGAACAATATTATTTTAGATTACATGTTTTATGAAATATATCCCTTTTAAACAATTATTATAATGTTTTAAGGTTACATATATTAATACTTATATATATATATATTATTATTATTATTTAAGCAGTTCATTCAACAATTTGTAAGTGCAAGATTTGGTTTAGTATTACCTATATTTTCATTTCAGTATTTTACTATGTAGTATAAAATTTTCAAGTTTAGCACGTCTAACATTTTCCATAGCAATATCTTACTAAACAGTATTAATAATCAAGTTTAGTAACAATATATATACACTTAGTTGACATAGCATAAAATGCCCTAAGATCTATATGCTTAACTAATACGGTCCCAAAATAAAATCCCAAAAAGATTTTTATAAGTTATAGTCCAGTTTTAAATAAAAGAAAAATCATTTTATTTTAATTTTATTTAAAAATTTATCTGGTTCTCTATAACTAATGCTCTGATACCATTCTCTGTGACACCCCGGGTAGGGTCAAAATATGCGGAAATATCCACGGAGATGTCACTAGGGTGGATCGATAGCATATAGTCCATAGAGCATAAGATAAAGAGCAATTTAAATCAGTTTACATGTTTGATAAAAAATAAAATAAAATTGTCTTAAACATGATAGAAGGTGATTGTTTATGTTTCCCAAATAGAACCCCTGACGATTCCTATAATGGAGATTACTAAGATGTTGGGGACCATGCACACACCACGCACTAACTTCATATTCCTGTGCAAAACATACTAAATGGGTCAACATAAAGTTGGTGAATTTACAGGTTTTAACAACTAATTAGTTTGGACATACATTAATCATATAAGTAACAATGCACAAAGCATTCTTACTAAAATGTAGATTACATTTGTTTATTATTAGAAACTGAAGCTTAACCTTCCATAGTCCTCAACAGATGAGGATGTAGTGTCTTACAAAAAGACACCCATTCCAGTTCCAACATGATATACGTCTGTTGTCCCGGCCAAGGCACGGTGAGCATGACTCACCCAGACGGGAATGGTCAATCCCTAATAGATCTATTTATAACATTCGGGCGATTACAACAATTTAACAGTTCCAATAATAATCAATCATAGTCAAGTATACAATCTTATTATGTCCATTAAGTGTTTGCATATTTTCTTTCCTAAAAGGAAAAGTTTTATCAAAAGTTTATACGGGGCTGTAAACTCACCTGGGAGTAGGCAATAGCTGTTTAATACGAATATCCAAATAAAGCTCACGCCAAAAGTTATGCCTAATCAGATAGTACAGTCTTAATAGATAGTACAAAGAACATATATGTATGCTTATACAGATTTTAGTCAGTTCATTTATGCTACAGTATTTATTTAAATAACCGTAGTTCAAATATCATCAATATTCATTTAAACTTATTTATATAAGTTTCATTTCTAAGTAAACATAAAATGTTTAACTATTAATATCAGTTAGCATACATGTATTTATAATAATCATTCAACTTACAATTACGTTTCCTATTTAAGTAGACATAAAATGTTCTACTTAAAATATTAGTTTACGTTCTCCGTTCATATATTATAATCATCCATTTAAACTTATTATTAAGTTTCATAATTAAGTAAACATAAGTTGTTCTACTTAAATATTGGTATTTAATTTATCCAATGTTCATATAAATTTTATTTTTCTAAACATATATGAGTTCATGCATTAATAATAATAATACATATCATAATTGTTTATATAAATTATTCCCTAAGCAAATATAAATATTTTATTTTGAAAAATATAATATTTTATTTAACTTTGAAGTTTCCATAAATTATTTTAACATTTATAAAATAATTTAAGCTTAAGAATTTATACATTAATTCTTATGGTCTAGGTTTTTAATTACGTTTTATTATAATTAAAATAGATTTTAGAGTTAGGGTTTGTTAATGTTTCAGAATATGGCAGAACTAGTCCCTTTATATTTTAAACAAGTATAACTTTCGGATTTTACATATTTAGTACCTAGGGCTTGTTAAAGTTTCGGCTTATGGCAGATTTAGTCCCCCTAGTTATATCTTGGTTTTGTAACTTTACTAAAATTACAAAACAGCCCCTAGGGCTTCTTTAAGTTTTGGCAAATTACAAGAATGGTCCTTAGGGTTATAAAATGACAAAATAACTTTTAGAAACTTTCCAAAATGGTCCCTAGGGTTTAATATGCCACTGATAGTATTTATTAAACCCTAGACTTTTAGATATTTACATTTTCAGTCCTTGTGTTTACTAGTTTATCAAAACAAGTTTCATAGGTTATGGTTTTAGTCCCTAATTTTCATAAATTGTCATTTTCATCCCAGAAGTTTTTATAAGTTATATTTTATTATAAAAACTTTTATTTAACATTCAAACTTTATATGGGATCATTAAATGGGCTAAACATCTAATGGGCTATTTTAGTGGGCTTAAATATATCTCAAGTCCACTAATTTATTTAAATGGGCATTTAAATCATTTATTGGGCTTAAATACATTTTTAGTCCTTTTATTAGTTAAATGGGCCTAAGTGTAATCTTAAGTCCATTTAAGTTACTAAGATTTATCAAATGGGCTTATAGGGTCCATTAAGTTTTGAATTAACATTTTATGGGCTTAACTAGTCCATTAACACTACTTTACATTCTATGTAAGTTTTAACTTAGGATATTCTTATAAGCTTATTAGTGGCTTATACATATTTAGTTTTAAATCTAAATAGAAGAATAAAACTTATAGTTTGTTTTATGTGATGTACCAAATTAGATCTAGGTGTGTTATAAGGTTGTAAGTAAGTCATAAGCCCTAATAGGAGCTTATGTCTCACGTCTATAATTAGTTATAGCTTATTAAGATAAGTTAAATCTCATTTTAAGGTTGCATGTACTTTATACGTGTTACAAAATAGATCTAACTATGTACAAGTCAAGAAAACAAGTCACAAGTCCAAAATGAGATCTAAACTATGTCTAGACCTAAAACCAAATATAGATCCATGTACACTCATATATAGCTCACGGCTATATTTCTAAATCTTGGTATTTTCAAGATGAACATATTAGCTAGTTTTAAGTCTTGTAAATATTTATAAAAATACATCATGATTATCTAAGTTACATGCATGTTCCCAAGGTTATATATTGTTTTCTCCCAATATTCCCATAAGATCTATTTATCTTATTTCATGTTCATCATGTTAAGTTAACCCTTATCACTAGATCTAGGTTCATATAAGCATGCATGTACATCTACCCCATTTTAAGTCATATGTAACCCACGGCAACATTTATACTCATAAGTTATATTTTCTGATTTTTAATATTCCATTAACATGTAACATTTCATATTCCATTATTCAAAACTTAGGAAACAAATCATATGGTCACCATTTATTTTTGTCGTGACCTTTAAGGTCATGGTTTTCATGATCTTTAAGTTACATAAGTTCATTTTATGAGATCTATGATTATTAGTTAACCATAGTCCCATAGAACAAGATTTGTAACCCATGCAACATTTAGATTTATAAAATGTTTCATATGGTTTTTAAATTAAGTTTAAAACATAACATACAAGTCATAAGTTTCTTATTAAAAGATTTTAAATCATGAACATGATTTGCATAAATACGCTGTGACCTATAATGGTCATAGCTTTATCAAATCTTAATTTTAACATGTTATTTACTTGTGTTTATAGATGTATGATGATGCATGCATGAAGAAATGAAAGATCATGATGTGTATACCTTTCTTGCCTAAAAGTACCAAGGATGATCTAGATGAACAAGGAGATTTGAGATCTACTCAAGATGATGAAGAAAACCCTAATACAAACCAAGCCGTGGCCTTGATGATTTCGGCTAGGGCTTGTTTATAGTGATTCCAAAAGGAATGATACTACTAATGATTTGTAGTAAAGATGAGACAAGGATCTTGGTGGATTTAATACTTGGTTTTTGGATGTTTATGGCTTTAAGCCGTATGATTGAGAGAGAAGAGGATGAAAGAAACAAGATTGGATCGTCTAAGAGAATGTGTGAGTATGTGTGTGATTTTCGGCTAAAAGGAGAGAGAGAGGAGGTAAAAAGGCATGACTTGCCTTGGTAAGAGTATTCTTGCCAAGTTTATGCCATTATGTTCCCCATGCATCTCTTCTTCTTCCACCTAAGGTGGGGTGCCGTGTTAAGCTAACCAAAAAGGGTAATGGGCCCTTGGCTTGGGCTTATGTTGGGCTTACACACAATAACATCTATTCTTGGGCTAGTCCAAGAGTTTAAGTAAACTCCTAGTCCACTTACACACATAGCATGGCTACAATACCTAATTGTAGTATATTTCAAATTTTTATTAAGTGTTGGATATTCCCAATATTAAGTATACATCTTGCTACTTGTTATCCCTAGTTGTTAAGTACAAGGTTTAAGTATATAATGAACAAGTTCACACACAACTTATAGAAGATATAACACATGATTGAGTGTTCTAGGGGTATTAAGTGGAAATTTATTATATTCAATCATGGTAAAATCATGGATTTTACATCTATCATCTTCGGGCCTTTAAGAATTCACTCACCAACCTGATCCCAACAGATTGGGGCGTGACATTTCCTGCCATACAACATCTCAAAAGGTGCACACTTGATGCTAGTGTGCCAACTGTTGTTGTATACAAACTCTACCAAGCAGATATAGTCGTCCCAGCTTCCTGTCCATTCTAAAGCACAAGTTCGCAGCATGTCCTCTAGTGTCTGAATGGTACGCTCTGACTGTCCGTCTGTCTGAGGATGAAAGGTCGTGCTAAGCTTAAGTCTGGTGCCCCAAGCTTTCTGCAGACTCTTCCAAAATCGGGAAGTAAAACAAGGATCTCTGTCATAGATGATACTGTATGGAGTACCATGTAGTCTCATGATCTCCTTCTGATAGGTGTCAGCCAATTTGCTAACTGGATCATCCTTGCAGATTGGTAAGAAATGAGCTAATTTGGTAAGTCTGTCAACGATAACCCAAATGGCATCATGCTTCCTCTTGGTCTACGGAAGACCAGTGACAAAATCCATGGAGATCTTGTCCCACTTCCACTCTGGAATGTCCAATGGTTGTAGTAAACCACTAGATCGTTGATGCTCGATCTTAACCTGCTGACAAGTAAGACATTTGGAGACAAAACTAGCGATGTCCTCCTTCATACCACTCCACCAGAAATGCTACTTGATGTCGTGGTACATCTTGGTGGAACCAGAATGAATAGAGAATGGGGAGCTATGAGTTTAAATTAGCAAAGCCTCCCTTAGTGTAAGATCATCAGGAACACACAGTCTAGTGCCATGCCATAAGATACCGTCATCATCTACCAGAAACTCCTTCTGCTGGTCTATGTTCTAAATAATCGCCTAGATTTCACCATCATCCTTCTGAGCTTCCTTGATCCTAGAGAGTAAGTCAGGCTCAACTCTATGATTAGCCCAGTAGCCATGTTGTCCACGTACTATAAACTCGATGTCTAGTCATTCCAAGTCACGTATGATTCCTCCTCTATCTTAATGTCGTTGATCATGCCCGACTTTCTAATAAGAGCATCTTCCACTACATTCGCCTTGCTGAGATGATACTGAAGATTAATGTCATAATCCTTCAACAACTCTAACCACCTTCTTTGCCTCATGTTCAGTTCACGCTGGGTGAAGATATATTTTAGGCTCTTGTGATCTATGAAGATATCACATGATTCGCCATAGAAGTAATGCCTCCAAATCTTCAGTGCAAACACAACTGCTGCAAGCTCCAAGTCATGAGTATGATAGTTCTCCTCATAAGGCTTAAGCTTCCGTGATGCGTAAGCAATCACTTTCCCATGCTGAATGAGAACACAACCAAGACCCTTCCCTGAAGCATCACTATAGATCTGAAATCCACCTGTACCAGATGGGAGAGTAAGAATAGGTGCATATACCAACTTCTGCTTTAGTTCTTCTCCAATCCAGACGAATTTCTCTCCTTTCCGCATCAGTTTGGTCAAAGGCAGTGCTAATCGGGAAAATTTCTCCACGGACCTATGGTAGTAACCAGCTAAGCCCAAAAAGCTGTGAACTTCAATCACCGACGTCGGTCTTGGCCACTTTGTAATAGCCTCAACCTTTGCCGGATCCATGGTTATTCCCTCTGCGGATACGATGTGACCCAGAAACACCACTTTGCTCAACCATAATTCGCATTTGGAGAACTTGGCGTACAGATGCTTCTAGCGAAGTATCTGTAATATGGTACGAATATGGTCTTCGTGTTTCTCCTTTGATTTAGAGAAAACTAGAATATCATCAATGAAAACGATGAAAACCTTGTCCAGAAATTCATGGAAGACACGGTTCATCAGATCCATGAATACTGCTGGAGCATTGGTAAGTCCAAAAGGCATGACTACAAATTCGTAGTGTCCATAGCGTATACGGAAATCAGTCTTGGATATATCCTGCTCTTTCACCCGTAGCTGATGGTAGCCAGGCCTCAGATCGATTATAGAGAAATGTTTGGCGCCTTGTAGTTGGTCAAACAGATCATCAATGCATGGCAAAGGATATCGGTTTCTGATGGTGATCTTATTAAGCTCACGGTAATCAACGCACAATCGTATACTGCTATCCTTCTTCTTCATGAACAACACCGGTGCACCCCATGGAGATGCACTAGGGCGGAAGAAACCTCGCTCCAAAAGTTCCTACAGCTGCTCCTTTAATTAATTAAGCTCAACGGGAGCCATACGGTAAGGAGCCTTGGAGATTGGCCCTGCTCCTGTGATGAGCTCAATACCAAACTCTACTTCACGAGCAGGTGGTATGCCCGGAAGTTCTTCAAGAAAAACGTAGGGGAATTCTTACACGTTAGGCTGATCCTGAATGGATGGAGATTCAGCCTCAATATCATGAATAGCAGCTAAGAAACCCTCATAGCCATGTGACAGTAAGGCACGTGCCTGTAAGGCTGAAATAATCTGTACAGACCTTCCTGGTATAAAACCATTGTGAATGTACTCTGGCGCGTTGACATCACCGAAAATAACCCGATATGAATGACAATCCATGGTGGCGTGGTGTTTGGATAACCAGTCCATGCCTAATATCATGTTGAATTCACACATATCCAATGGAAGTGCGTCAACTAAATGAATTCTGTCGTCAAACTCAAGGGGAAGATCTTTGTACCTATGTGTGATGTTTAAGACATTTTCTAGTGGCATATGGGATATCATAACACGATTAGCATAAGCATTGGATATGACTGAATGCGTCGCACCCATGTCAAACAAAACGTAAGCAGCTTGACCATACATAAACATGATTCTATTGATGGTACCTGATGACTTGTTCGCTTAATCCCGAGAGGTAGTATACACACGTCCAGTAGTCGGAGGTGGCTTGGAATCGGCATGACCAGAAGTATCCTCAATCTCACCCTTTCGGCAATCCTTTATGTGGTGGTCAGGCTGACAACACTTGAAGCAAGCATCGCTAGCACGACGAGACGACCCTGGGTGTCTGCGCTTGCAAGAAGTGCAGATAGGGTGAGTGTACCCTCCAATAGGTGCTCTAGCTGGCTGAGAACCTGTTTCAGAAAGTATGCATGAGACATGATTATTGGGGTACAAATATGACTACACAGGAAGTTTAGATGGTAATACAAGATGAAGCTACACGGTTAGGCTATGAACCTCTACGGTCTTGATCCCGTCCGTTGCCAGTGTTCCTGGTAATAGATGCAGAAGTGTCAGGATTTTTGAATCACAAGGCAACATAACATATAAATGAGAAATTTATAGGGACCTGTTGTTGCCAGAGTTGTTGGTGTTGTTACGGTAATTATCATTACCGCCACGCCTATCCGATGCAGAACGGTCCTGAGTCTGACTGTTACCCTTAGGCTGGTACTGCTGGGTAGCCGGTTGGGACATGTCTCCAGTCTTTTGCCTGAAAGATGCAATTGTATAGAGAATGATATAAATGGAAAATACTGAATTGATGAAATGATCACTGTTTAATGACGGATATATACCTCTTCTCAGATCTTTCTGCTTCTACAAACTCATGTCTCTCATACAGCATCTCTAGCTTGCGAGTTACATGTGCCACCTATGCCACCGTTGTTAAACGTAGCACACACACAGATTGTTGGCGACAGAAGTACGAAGAGCCCAGCGAAAGTGATACGCCTGCTCTTCTGCGGTCCCGGCTGATGCGCTAAGGAATCTAGCAAATCGAAGGAACCTGTACATAAACTCGGTGCCATTTTCCCCAGCTCTCTGCCTAATGCCATGATAAACCCTCTTGAGCCAATCCTGCTCAACTTTCGGAAAGAACTGACCCAGAACCAACTCCTTAAACTGTGCCCAAGTCAAGCCAGTAACCCAGTCGTCACCTCCATTCAACTGCTTAATGTTGATCCCAAACTCAGATCTTAAACCTTTGCTTGTTTAAGGGTTGTGATAGAAAGAATAAATTCAATCTAACACTAGAGAAACTTTGCAACACAAAGTAACTAAACAAGATGCAAAATATAGTGTTTAGCACAAGAACAAGTGTTTAACTCAAACGCTGAACTTTAATATATCATAGATATACGAATACCCAATAGTGGTATTAGGGTTACACAAACTTAAAGTATGAAATGAAATGAACAGAGAAAGATGTGTTTTCCATGACAACCTAGTGAGTCCTTTTATAGCACAAGGACTCACGTACAAGATCACTACTAACAAACTAGGAAACTATCTTGGAATAGTAACTGAAACGCGTCATAATCTCTTCCAAGTTTATCTTAGTGGCAGGGTCTATGACTTTCAGCAAGGAGACCAATCCCCCTGCCTTTGTTATTTAGTAGGGGGAACTTACTCTAGCAGGGGGAACTCTAACCAACCAGCAGGGGGAACTAATACTCATACATTTATTCCCAACAATCCTCCTCTAAACTTGTGCTTTAGCCTAAAGACAAGTTTCTGAATAAATGCTAGTTGATAAGGATGCTTACAAAGATCCTGGCCAAAGTTGACTATGAACTAATCTTACCAAATCATAAGCAAAAGGTGATTTAGCATCCACAACTAAATCAGCATGTGCCAGCTTCTTCAAGGTCTCTTGAGTGAAAGGATAATAACGATGATTAAGCAAATAAACACTTACACCTTCCATGGCTACCTCATAAACCCCAGAATTGGTAAACAGCTTCCAATATAGCATATTTCCCCCATTCACTGCATCAAAGATGGGATCAAACAACTCATGCTCATACATCCTGTGCATGCAGTCCCAAATCACCCAGTCCTTCTCTACACCATCCAAAGTAGGAGGATTTGCAGCAAATGTCTTCTTTAGAATTTTCCATAGATCATCTAAGTCTTCACTGTATAGAGTTTGAAATAGCATATCTAACCTTAGAAAGGTTTGTGCTGTATTGTCAGCTCTTGTAAGCTTCCACCAAGACATCCCTTTGTGTTCATAAACAACATACTCTATTATGGCGTACTTCTTCCCAAACTCACTTGGGTGGAGTTTCATCATTCTCTTCCACAATCAAATGCTTATCTATTTCTTCATTGGAAGGATGCTGAGTTTCCTTAGTAACTGTACCAACCTTTTCCATCCTTTTTATCCTTTTGGCTGCTCTCTGTGCATTAAGAACAGATATTTCAACTGCTAGAAAAGTTGCACCTGCTTGGGATGATGCACCTGCTTGTGTTGTTTCCACTGCCACTCCTTCAACCTTTCTTTTTCTAGACTCCCTAGCTTTCTGTATCACCTCATCTTTCCTCCTGAGATACTCAACCTCTTCAGGAGTGTTTACACCTATGAAGTCATCCACATTTGTCTCCTCTAGTACTGGCCTAACTGCTCTCTCTATCTCCTCAAAAGTCATGTCTTTGAAGTGAGCATCATTCCACCTCTTGTGTCTTTTAAGCATAACCTTGTAGTGTGCCAGCCTCCCCTTCTCAAACCTCAAATACTTTTCCTTCTGAATCTGACTCATCCTTCTTTCCAGATATTCCTTTTGATAATTGAAGACCAAAAGAGTCAGTTCATACATGTCTTCCAAAGGAGCACTCACCAACTCCTTTTCCCATTGGTCTAGAAATTCTTGAACATGAGGTACCCTGTCATCCAGCTCTCTATGCATGATTTTAACCTGTTTAAGCATTTCTTTGGGCCTCAATTGTTTCATTCTATGTTCTTGCATGTGTAGCTCTTCTTCTTGAATTCTAAGAGCTATCTGTTCATCATGTTCCTCTTGAGCCCTTAGTTGTTCAGGCATTTTGTGCTTGTACTTTCTCTTAGGCTGTTCAATCATCTTCCCCTCTCCTTTGTCTTTTAGATCCACTACTGGTTTTGCTTTAGGTGCAGCTTCTCCAATTTTTATCCCCTTCTGAGCTGGTTGCCTTCTGTTCTTCCTAACAAATGTTTTAATAGGTTTAGCAGGGGAAGGACTTACAGCAGGGGGATCAATTGTAGTAGGGAAAATTTTGTTGAAGCAGGGGCTTCTTCTTGATTGCCCATATTCAACAAAGCTTAGGCAATATCTTTTGTGGCACTCCCCTTATCACTTCCTATCTCATCACTTCCTACCTTTTCTTGTCCTAGATCCTGTCCTCTAGGAAATGAATACCACTGAGTAGACTCATCTGTTTGAGGAACTTCCTCACCTTTGTAAGCATCCTCATCTATAGAGACAATAAGCTTAGGTCTTCTCCTCTCCTCAAGTGTAGCAAGTCTGGTCTCCAAATTGTTGATAACCAGACCTTGCTTTTTGATAGTTTGTACAAGTTATGCATTTTGATCTTTCAAGCTAATGCACATATTCGTCAATTCCAAGATGGATAGTGGTTTCATTCTGCTCTCAACCCTAGGAGGAGATTGCTCCCCTCTTTGAGTATCACTGAGTGAGGGAGATGACTTACTTATGGTGTCACTATCGTGCTCATCCCTTGGGGATGAGACAGTAGTGGCAGCCAAACCCCCAGTGTGCTCCAACCTTTTGGAGACTCTTCTCTCTGCTACGTTTAAAGATTCACCAGGCAAGGGAGACCTAACTAACCTGGTTTTGGTTCTCCTTTCATGTTGTGGGTTGGCAGGGGGAAGTTGACTGGCAGGGGTATCTCTAGCAGGGGCATCAGCAAGAGGGGCTTGGGCTGCTCTTGGTTTGGAAGCAACTTCTCTTCTAATATGGTCCATCATGATTGGTGTTAGGGGAACTGCCCTGCTAGAAAATTGTAGGGTAGATGCTGCACGAGTTATGAATAATTTGATTGTATGGGGGTTAGCTTCAAAATAGTCCTTGTGACGAATTTTACCATGTTGCCTCATATCCAACAAAATTTCAACAAACCTTGGATACATACAAAATTTTGAATGACTTGAAACATTTTTTACCATTCCTTCAAAAATCATTTGAGAAAAACAATATTTTCTCCCTTTTGCCAAGCAAATCAGGGCAGAAGCAACTTGACTCCCAAATTCATTAAAAGATGTAGTTTTTGATGATAAGCATTGCAAAATAGTGTGAATTAAAAACTTTCAATAGGATGCAAACTGGCCTTTAGAAAATTTATATTTTTGATCAGCAGAAATGTTGTACCCCAAGTTTGTAAACCCTCAAAAATTTCAGCCTCTTTGAAAGCAACCACCCCACCCTCATCATCCAAGACTAATTTGTCTCGAATGGAGGCAGATGTAACCACCTTGGGATGACCATCAATCAGGCTTTTAATTGTTACATCTCCATTCACTGTTTCAACCTTAGCATTAGACCAAAACTGTTGAATGTGTGAGGTGTAAATTCCAGGATTGATGAGAAGGGCTAACCTGAAATAGCAAGATTTTAGGTAAGCAAAAACATCAGCAATTTTTTTTTTTTTTTGGTAACCGTGATTTCCGACTCATTGGCCGACTAATCCACGGGGTTTGAGCCCACCGCCACACAGACTCAAACCAGGTAAAGCCCTCCCTTTTCAGGAGGTTGGCGTGGCCACTTCAAGGTTGTTTGCACCTAGTGGGGATTGAACTTGAGATCTCACACACTTTAGAGTGATAGCCACAAATCTTTTTGCCACTAGGCCACCCTTGAGTAAAAAGGTTTATGTTTGTTCAGCAGGCTCTTGTCATAAATAAGGAATCTGATTATGGTTAGCAGCAATTTTGAGATTCATGGAAGACATTTTAAGAGTAAAAAGGTTTATGTTTGTTCAAAATTACAGTGCCTCAAGGTTTCAGAACTCTAAAAGGCTTTGTAGTAAGTCTTCATTGTCTCAAACCCCTACTCACCAGTGGATATGATCTAGAATCATATATGAGTATCCTAAGGATACCCTAAATCCCAAAGGTGTGACCTAACCTCCCCTGAAACATAGAGCATATACCTGATCCTCCCATAATATAGTATGCTCCATTTGGATCTCTGAAATGTTAGTCTAAAAACCACATATAGCCACTTTAAAAAGAACAAAACCCAACTTAGGAGAAAAACTCGTAGCAAGGAAAAATGCCTTAGCAGGGGGATGAACCCCAACAGGGGAATCTTTGTTCAAGAGCAGTGGAATGAAGAATAATGGAAAAAGTGACTAACATATGTACAACAACAACAATAAAGTAATCCTGAATACACAAGACAAATTAGACATCGATTTTTAGGGAGTGGTCATTCCAATAATTGCAACCAAGTACTGAAACCTCCCCACATCAAAAGCTTTTGTCAAAAGATCAACAACATTAAGTTCTGTATCAATTGCCTCTGGGAAAATCAATCCTTTTTCAAAAAAATCTCTAATGAAATGATGTCTGATTTCAATATGTTTAGTCTTGCTATGAAAAACAGGATTTTTAATAATGTAAATGGTGCTGTTATTGTCAATGAATATCTTGCTATGAAAAGCAGCTGGTTCTGAACCCAAAGAACCTGTCCACAACATGCAGTAGCTGCTACATACTCAGCTTCACTTGTGGATGTGGCCAGAATAGTATGCTTTTTACACTGCCAAGATATAAGCCTGCTTCCTAAAAAGTGACATCCATCTGTTGTAGACTTCCTATCATTGTTGTCACCAACATAATCACTATCTGAATAGGATACCAGCTCAAATGGTGACTCCTTGGGATACCAAAGTCCTAAAGTTGGATCACACTTCAGATACCTAAAAATTCTCTTCACAGCAAACAGATGACACTCTGTGGGTGCCACTTGGTATCTTGCACATAAGCAGACTGCAAACATGATGTCAGGTCTTGAAGCTGTAAGATACATGATAGATCCAATCATGGACCTATAGTTCCTGACATCAATAGGCTTCCCTAGGCCATCTTTTCCCCAAGGATGCTCCTTATCCATTGGAGTGGAAATTTTCTTTCCTTCACAGATTCCAAACTTCTTCACAATTTCAGCAACATACCTGTCTTGTGAGATAAAGATCTCGTCTTTCCCCTGTTGAAGTTATAACCCCAAAAAGAAATTGAGTTCACCCATTGCACTCATTTGAAATTTATCTTGCATCAACTTGGCAAACTCTTTGCTAAGCATAGAGTTTGTGGATCCAAAGATGATGTCATCCACATATACTTCCACCAAAAGGAAGTCACCCTTTTGTTTCTTAATAAATAGGGTCTGGTCAATTTTCCCCCTGTTGAAGCCATTATCCAACAGGTATTTAGAAAGAGTTCCATACCAGGCCCTAGGAGCTTGATTAATTCCATACATAGCCTTCTTCACCTTGTAAACTTTGTTTGGGTGTTCTGGGTCTTCAAACCCTGAAGGTTGCATCACATAAACTTCCTCATCAATGGTGCCATATAAGAAGTAACTCTTAACATCCATTTGATATACTATGAAGTCCATGAAGGAAGCATAAGCCAGAAACAATCTAATGGCTTCAATCCTGGCTACTGTAGCAAAGACCTCTTCCTAATCAATACCCTCTTCCTGAGTATATCCTTGTGCTACCAGTCTTGCTTTATTTCTGACTACAATGCCCCTATCATCCTTTTTGTTCCTGAGCACCCACTTTGTCCCAATGGGCCTTGCCCATTTTGAACAATCTACCAGAATCCATACTTCTTGGATGTCAAATTGTAGGAGTTCTTCTTGCATAGCTTCAACCCAGCTTGGATCATTGAGAGCCTAAAAGATCTTCTTTGGCTCTTCTTGTGACAAAAAGGCAGTAAACAGATAACATTTCATATTGTCATGGTTAAACTTCATAGTAATGTTGGCAATGAAGTTGTCTTCCTTTGCTGAATACCTTGTTTGTCTGGGAGTATCAAGATCACCTGTGATTTGTGATTAGGGGTGATCTTTATTGACTTTGTAGGTAGGCTGCATGCTCATGATTACTTTTGTTTCATCCTCTTCCAAATCAGGATTTATAGTACTATCTTGATTTGGAAATAAATCCTCAAAAGAGCTTCCAAATGATACTGCATGACTGAGGGATGGATGCTGATGAGCTGAATGCAGCTCTGAATAACTTGGACCTCTATTCCTAATTATTCTTCTTCCACTGATAGAGAAAGTGATAGGTGAAGATGAGGAAATGAGTGGGGATTCTCTTTCTTCATCATTTATATCATTGACAACTGGTTCTTTAGCAGCAGGGGAAACATTTGGTCCAGCAGGGGAATCCTGGATTCCACTGCTTTCAGCCATTCCCCTGCTTTTAGGAATTGCCTTAGCAGGGGAAGGGATTGACTGCTCCTTCCTTTGAGATGTGTCATCTTCTTCACCTGTTTTTGTAGCAGCATCATAGTTGGAAACAATGAGGGTACAATCATGTACCTCATTGGTGGCTTCTCCACATCAGTTGGTTCTTTTGTACCTGAAATGTTAGTATTATGCAAAGAAACAGGCACATAATTTATTGATTTTGAAAGTACTTCAATGTCAAAGAACCAATCAGGACCTGTTTGTACATCTTTAGGCTTGTCTTCAAGAAAATCTACATGGAGATTTTCTGTCACTTTGCTTGTCTTCTTGTTGAAAACCCTATATCCCTTGGTGTTTAATGAATAACCTATAAAGTACCCATCATCCCCCTTTTCATTGAATTTGCCTAAATTGTCAATTGTGTTCAGAATGATCACATGACATCCAAATGGTCTAAAAAAGTCAATCAAAGGGGGTCTGCCATTGAACAGCTGATAAGGGGTCTTGTTGTGCCTTTACCACCAAGGCCCTGTTTTGAACATAATAAGCAGTGGCTACAGCTTCAGCCCAAAAGATAACTAGAATATTGGAATCAGACAACATAGTCCTTGCAGCTTTAATAAGTGTCCTGTTTCTTCTTTCTGTAACTCCATTTTGTTGAGGTGTTCTTGCTATACTGTATTCCCTCCTTATTCCTTTGTTTGTGCAGAAAGTGTCCAGCTTCTTGTTTCTGAACTCACCACCATTGTCTGATCTCATGGTCACTACATTCATACTCTTAGAAAGTTCATTCTGATTGATAAAACCTATGAGTACATCTGCTGTTTCACTTTTTTCAAAAAGAAAGAATGTGTAACACCCCCACATATTCATACTTTAGTTCAGCGATCGTTGGTGTTATGTGATAACACATTACTCAAATCATAGACAACGCTTAAAAATCGCGTCGTTTAATAATAAAGCATTTTCCATTCATAAATATCAAATTACATAGGTCCTCAGGTCATTATATGTCATAAAAATTTTACATAACATTTGAATGGAAATTTTATTTGAATGCGGGCCATAAATTTTTGTCGTCTTCCCGAGAATTACCTTCAAGTACCTGAGATAAAACATGTTAAAAAGTCAGCGAAAACGCCGAGTGAATTCATAGAGTTTAATAAAAACCATTAATACATATCACTGGTATATAATCATTACCGAAAATCATTTTGTACAATTCTTTGTTGTAAATCACAATAACAATTCTTTGTTGTAGGCCATAAAATAGGCCAAAAACATTTTATACAAATCTTTGTCGTAAATCATAATATAGGCTTTTGTCTTCAAAACCATTATGCGAACCATTGTCGCAAAAACATCATACAATACGTTTTATAACGTTGTATAGAGTTAAATAAAAACCGTTATATGAAAATGGTTATGTAAAACCAAAACACGAACATAATATCAGTAATAATACCCCGTATTGCTAGTCAGGCAATATATTATAATTCAATTCGTATATTAATATTTTCGTTATTGGATTATTATAAGCCGCATGACATTGATACCTTACTATAACAAACAACGGGTAGCTAACCCGTAATTCCTTTGCCCATCTAAACAGCGTATCGTCATAATAACCACGCTTATATAAATCTACTCATACATAAATTCGCTTGACAATCAATGTGGCACGACGGGGATCAACCGTCAAGGCGCGAACTGGGGTGATCTTCCCCAAATAGTACTATTATATGCATAAGCGTCTACCAAATCCTGGTAGTTCACAATTCATTCTAATGGGACTTTTAGTGACATAGTCTAACTAATAATAATCCACTTCATTTCATTCATCGGGTCATATAATCATTCATCGGGTCATATAATCATTCGGGTCCATATCAATAAGCAAATAATCGGGACAACTGGTGTCCTATTTTATTAAAACTAACATGTTATCTCCCTCGCGGGTTTATAAAACATTTCATAAAACATTCAAAAGAGTGCGAGGCTATGAACTCACGTTGATTGGGAAAGGCGGGCTATCGACGATTTTGATGTACGGTACGTGCTTCAATCACAGAAACCTAGACAAATAATACTCGGTCTTATACTCTTGTCCAATGACTTTATAAAAACAATGGTTATGTATATATGATGATATCATAAGTATGATAATGATCAAGTGGGATTTTATCTCTTCATACACATTATAGTGTTATGTGTTAGTCAAATTTTAGACTAGTTACACTAGTTTCAACTTATTTATATATTAAGGCCCAATAAGCCCATTAGAAGTCCAATACATTATATTAGCTCATTTATACTTTTAATACCAGGCCTATACTCATATGTTGGGCCCCAAGTGGGTTAAGCCCATGAGTAAGTCCATTAGTGTTTAGCCAAACTAGTTGGGCTAATGGTCCAATAAGGTTACTTTGGCTAGTTAAGGTCCATAAGTTATAAAGCTCGGGTTTATTGGTTTTTAATTGTCAAATGTACTTACATATCAGTAGATGAGTTATGAAAATGTTACATTAGACGGGTCCGACCGTTTAAGTTTTATTTAGCGAAAATGTTAATCTTTCGGTTTTAGCCAAAAAGACGTAAAACTTATATATAATTTTATAACTTTAGAAAAAATTTGAGTTTGTACATTTATAAAAATACCATACTTATTTACCATAGTATATAACTTATTTTATAAGTATTATCATAAGTTAATGGATTTTGTATATGTATTTTATAATAATATTACTTGAGTGCTCATTTTATATTATATACTTTTATTTACACATCTGATTATCAAAGTCACTTCGACCAGTTTTGCCATATTTTGAGTTATACAAGGAGATAGAAGCTCAAATTTGGGCAGCACAAACTACATAATATGTGCTACAAATAACTCCCGTTTAGCTACTGCTCAATCATCCTCTAAGTATTCCAAATAGTTCGTCCAAAACAAACTATACAGATTTGTACCTCAATAGTATTTTGATCATATCTTGCTCATTTTAATGATTTCATTGAGTGGCCAACTCACCACATATGTAAAAATCATATATCTATCTGTATATTCAATAATCCAAGCCATTTAACCAAGTGTTCATATTGATACTTACTGTTTTATACAGCCTATAAATCTAATCAATATTTTATCATTTTAACTTGTAGATTTAAATCTTTTTAACCTAATCTATTAACACAAAATCCCCTCATAATATTTTGATCATTATTCATCATCATATAAATATACATTTATAAAGAAAATACATGATTACTTTTACAAAATAACAAGATGATAGGAAGGAAACAATCTCTATACCACTCAATAAGATGAAAGATTGAGTTTTTTGGATGAATAAGACTTGGTTTTGGGTAACCAATCTTATGAAATATCAAGACCACTTCTAGGATCACCAAAAATATGTAGAATCCTTGAGAAATCAGCCCTTGATCTTCATGAAATCTCCTTTTCACATGTTAAGATCACCTCCAATTGATATGTGTGTAAACACACATCTTTTCTACCACTTAATTACAATAATAACCGAGCCAAAACGTGTATTTTATGTCTTTTATGTCGGAATTATGCGTGGTTTGTGTTTTTGTTGTAATTTAGGACGAAAAGGTGAAAAGTGGAGAAAACACGGGCATTCACGGGCATTTACGGACTTTTATTGAAGAAAAAGATGAAAGACGAAGTCAAGAAGTCAAGAGTGCAAAAATAATGGAAGTCCAAGACCAATTCTGAAGATTTATCGAAGAAAGAGTCAAAAGACGGAAGTTTATCAAAAGCCGAAGAACTCAAGTCTATTTCATTGAAGAGATTAAAGACGAGTTCAAAGAAATCCCAAGCCAAAAAGTCCTTAAAGTCCAAGTTTAAAGAAGATTAGAAGAATAAAGGACTAATGATGCAATTAATGAAGATTAAAAGAAGGAGGGACTTAATCTCGCAATTAAGAAGAAATGAAGGAGGGGAGGAAGCTTCCTTAATCCTCCCCTATAAATAGTCATTAGTTGTTAATCATTTTCTTTGTTGGCTAAATTGACAAATTAACTCTTCCATTTTACTTACCTCGCACCTTTAATTCATGTCATTTAAATACTTGTCAATTTAATTACCTTGTCTTGCACATTAAATTCCTTTAATTTCAAGTAAGTTTCCATTTAATTCTTGTCAATCTTTACTTTATCTTGTTAATCTCTCATCTACCTTTCTTAATCTTTGATTTTTGAGTTTATGTTTATATTTATGTTCATGTTCTTATTTTGATCAAGTGGGTTTTTGATTATTATGGTTAAATTTGTTAGTTTTGTTGATTTAAATTGTTTGTTTATGATTATTAGTTGTTTCGTTATTAATTTGGTTAAATCGTTTGTGTTGATTTTGATTAATCTGTGATATATTACTTGTTACTGTGATCCCTTGTTCTTCGGGGAAGTTGTTGCTGTATCTGATCTTTCCAGGCGAAGTTCCGAGCCAAGAGAAGAGAAAGCTTTCATTCGGAATTCAAAAGTTCCGGATCAAGAGTTCTTTCATTCGGAACTCAAAAGTTCCGGATCAAGAGGTCTCATTCGGAACTCCAAAAGTTACGACTCAAGCATTGCTCATTCGGAAGTCTCAAACTTCCAGATCAAGGCAAAGTTCTGGATCAGCATATTCATTCGGAACTTTAGAAGTTCCGAACGAAACTTCCGAACGAAGTTCCGAACGAAAGTTCCGAACGAACTTCCGAACGAAGTTCCGGACGAAGGATAAGTTCCGAATCAGTGAAAACTTCCGAACCAAAGTTCCGACTCAAGCTTATTCATCCGGAAGTCTTCCGAACGAAAGTTCCGGATCAAGACTTCCGTATCAAGGAGTTCCGACTCAAGAGCTAGGTTCATTCGGAACTTAAAACTTCCGAATCAAGGATTTTTGTTAGGTTCTTCTTAGTGTTCCTTTTTAATTTTCTGTCTTTCATTTTCAATCTTTATTTTTCCGCCTTTTTATTTAATTGCACCTTAAAATTATTTGTCTTAGCTTTATTTTAGCCTTGTCTTAGTTTAAGTTTTAGTTGTGTTTTAAGATTGCCCTAGATAGATTTAAGTTTGCGTCATTTACTTTAGTGCCTTTTAATTTTAGTCACGCTTCTAAATACTTGCACCATTATTTTAATTAGACTTAGATTTACTTTAATTGCACTTTTACTTTAAAGTTTTGCACTTTTATTTAAAAACAACCAAAAAGATTTGTTTCACCAAAGAACAATAGAGTCACATAGAGAATCTAGATCAATTCGTTAAGATACCGAGAATACGAACTTTAAATCTTTTTAATTAGGTAAAAACCTAGTTATTAAATGGCGCCGCTGCCGGCTCTTTTCGTAAAGATTAACGGTTTTCTGTGAGAGACGCGTTGCTTTTTGGGATCCGTTCACTTGTGAGCGTTATTTTTCTTGCATAAAAAATTCAAAAAATCATAAAAAAATTAAAAATTGATAAAAAATACATAAAAATTAAAAATTTCAAAAATCCAAAAAGATTTTATTTTTATTGTGTATATATATTGTTTTTGTGTTTGGTTTCTTTTTCTTTTGTCTTTGTAGGTGCATGCGTACTAGATCTTCTAATTATCAAGAGCCCGAGCCTCAAGAAGATTTAGCTATGTCAGGTGTAAACAACAATAATCCACCGCACCCTAATAATAACAACAATGTTCTTCCACAGCCCGATCTTCGGACCGTAGAGGAGCTTTGTCAACCAACCATGTTTGGACGAGGAGGACCGATTGCGCCGATGCAAATCAACGCTCCTGAGTTTTCGTTGAAGCACCACATGATTCAGCAAGTACAAACAAACCCATTCCGTGGATTGCCTGATGATGATGCCAACAAACACCTCGACAAGTTCATTACAATCACCCAAAGCATGAAGTTGGCTGGTGCCACAATGGATGAACTTCGCCTACAACTCTTTCCACATACTTTATTACATCATGCCGAGAAATGGTTTGATCGTCTCCCGAAGAATTCTATTCACACTTGGGATGACATGACTCAACGCTTTTTGTCGCGCTACTTTCCACCATCCATGGTCACGAGCCTTCGCAATCAAATCAGCGGTTTCATGCAAGACCCTGATGAATCTCTTTTTGATGCTTGGGAGCGATATAATGTCTTGATCGATAGATGTCCAAACCACAACATGCTCCCTGTGACCTTAATCGATACTTTCTACAACGGTTTGACTTTTCTAGATCGTGATACGATTAATGCAGCCGCCGGTGGCACATTCATGAAAAGGAGACCCGAGGAGTGTAGAGAGTTAATTGAGAACATGACTACTCACCACAAAAATTGGGATTCCTCTGCTTCTTCAAGGAACAATCCGAGAGTCAATGTTTCCTCCACCTCAGCAAACCCTGAGATGACCGAACTCACCCGCATGATGACTGAAATGAGCAAAAGTATTACGCTTCTCGCTTCAAACCAACAACAACAAGTTAAAGCGGTTTCTAATCCCTATGAAACATGCGGCGGTCCTCACTCATACACCGGTTGTCCTTCAACACAAGGAAATCCGGAAAATGTGTATGCAGCTTATGGTCATTATTCACCGGAAAATTACCAAGCTAGACAACAAGGGGATAGAAATCTGCTGAGCTACCGTTCCAACAACTACCTTTCACTCGGTTTTTCTCCTCAAAACCAAAACCCCGCCAACAACTACAATCGAAGCAACCAAATCCCACCAAGAGCTTCTAATCCTTATCACCCATCCGCCCAACAAACCCCACCCATAAACACCAATGTTGAAGCCACAATGCGAACCCAAGGTGAGCAAATCAAGAATCTGCAAAGCCAAATTATCAATCTTAGAGGAGATATCACGAAGCTAGGAAATGAGATCAGGTCCGAGGTTCGCGATAATATTCAATCCTCTTTCAACACTCAAACGAATGAATTAAAGAATCTATTGGCTAGTTTCTTGCCCGCAGCTCAACCTTCTTCTTCGAGTTCTCTACCTTCAAACACCGTCACTAATCCGCGAGCCAATGTGAGTGCTATTACTACTCGTAGTGGAGTCACCATCGTAGGACCACCAATCCCGCCCCCATCATCTACACCTCCTCCACAACCATGTACCCCTACTCCTCCTACACCTAGTATTAGTGCACCATTACCGTCTCCGCCTCGTCATGACGATGTTTCCCGGAAGGACCCTTCAACATCCCAACCTTTATCGACTACACCTTCACCTTCCACCTATAAACCTAAAATCCCATACCCTTCTCGCTTAGGCAAGACCAACGATCTAACAAAGGAGGACTCTCAAGTGTCAAACTATAACAAGATGATTTCTCAAATGGGCTTCAGCATTAGTTTTCTTGAAGCACTTGTCCACATGCCCAAATTTGTTAAAGAATTTAAGGAATTGCTTAACAAGAAGGAGAAGCTGATTGAACTCGCCAACACACGCTTAAATGAAAACTGCTCTGCAGTTATTCTTAAAGAACTTCCGGAAAAACTTGGAGATCCCAGTCGTTTTGTGTTGCCTTGCGTGTTCAACAAAACTGAAGAATTTACTACCCTTGCTGATCTCGGGGCTAGTATTAATCTTAGCCTTTGAGTGTTTGGAAAACACTATCATTACCCGACCTCACTCCAACAAAGATGACTCTTGAACTTGCAAATCGCACTCTCGCTTACCCCGTTGGTATAGCCGAAGATGTGTTCATCAAAGTTGGCGCATTTACTTTCCCGGTCGATTTTGTCGTAGTTGATTATGAAATGGACCCTCGTATTCCTTTAATACTTGGTCGGCCATTCTTGAGAACCGGACGTGCTTTAGTGGATGTTGCCGAAGGTGAGTTAATCTTAAGAGTCGGGAATGATTCACAAATTTTTAAAATGGGGAAGCTTACAGGCAAATACTATGGACGAGAATCAGTGAATATGATTAATGTGCTCGATGACTTTACCGTCTATGACAATCCTCTATTCGATTCTTCCATCGATAATCCACTCTTTGAAGATAATGTGGATGATTCTCGCTCCACTTTGGACACTTCTCCCATTTATGATTCTCCACCGGTCTTTGATGCTTATGATGATGATGATTCTAGCTCAGACTCAGATGATTTTGATGATTGTACTTCCGAGTATCCCGAGCTGCCCACTTTCGATGATTTTGATGAGGCCGATACTCTTTCGAGCGATTCTTCACATGATGAAGATCCTCCGCCATCACTCGATCCTACTTTGGACGATTACTCATTTGAGGAAGATTTCTCTGAATTTCTCAACACTTACTTCCCTCATGAGAGTGATGCTCCTCCTTATGACTTTGAAGATTATCGTCTTGATCCTACTTTGGATTTGAAGAACATTTTGTCAAAGGAGAAGAAACCGGTTGACACCAATATCCGTTGCACATATGATTTGACACCTCTTTGTCCCCCTTCTGAGGACGAGGTTGTGCTTCTTTGCGGATCTTCTTCACACTCGGCTGAGCCTGAGTGCTATTTTCCCCTAAAGGAAAAGGTGTTCGACCCCGGTATTGAAGTCTTTAAGCCATCTCAGTATCCACCTGATGAAATAAAAGGAAAAATCTTTGGAAATTTGGAAGACATGCTTGCACTTCACCCTTGCTTCCACCGTGCTCCATCACTGCTTAAAGGAACCCTGCCACTTCTTCTTTGGCTTGCCTTGTTCGCCTTAAGCTTGTGCTTATTGATGGATGAAAACTATGTCTTTGATCCTGGTGGATATGTTTCATGCTTCTTCCGTTGATGATCAAGGTCGAGTCAGGCTAATGACTCGGTTAACAAAAATCAAGCGCTTCTTGGGAGGCAACCCATGCATCTATCTTTTCGCTTTCTTTATCATAAGTGTAGGGGAGACCCGTTGGTTTGCTATTTCCTCTCCTCACTTCTTAATCAGGGATTCGAGCTTCAACGATCCACTCTTGATGATTCTTCACGACCCGTGATTCCGTGTCCACTTCTTCCCGGTTCTATCCTAAACTCTTTTCGATTCCCTATTTTATATTTTCTCAATATTAAAATAGGAATCTCTTTAGTTGTCCTTTCCTTAGCAAGATTTAAACAACGCGCACAATGTCCTAAGTGTAGGGGAGTTTACTCCCACATGCTTAAACATTGAGGACAATGTTTATCTTAAGTGTAGGGGGGACTCCTATCGAAGTTAAGTGGTCTTTTCCTTGTATTTGTCCTCATTTTAACTGGAAAATCAATTTTTCAAAAATTTTGATCTATTTTGGCCTATTAGTTTATCCATTTGCATAGTTATTTTCTTTCCTTATTAGAATAAAGCTTTAAATAAGTGGTTTTAATTTTCAAAACGTTGTGAATCTTTTGACTCAACCCGAGTTTACTTGCCTAAGTTACTCTAGCTAGTATCCTTAACGTGTTTAAGTCGAGTTTTGCTAGGCTATTATATAGGGAGCTATAAAACGCGAAAGTCTTAACTCTCACGGGTTAAGAACAAGAACTTTTCGCAAGTTCCTATAATTGATCCTAGAGAGTCGTTTGTCAAGGGAACTTTAAAATGCGATTTCTAAACTTGAAAAAGTATAAGAATTTGCAAGATCCTATAGGCGACTCGAAAACCCAAAACTTTGATTTAATAGGCTAAGTATCCACGAGTCTCATTTCTTGAGATTTTAAACTGTGGAGAACGAGAAATGATAGAGTCAATTATAAGTTTGGTATTCTTTCGTGAATTTATGTGAGTTAATTATAAGCCTATTCTCCTATCGCTTGCTAATAAATTTATTTGATAATAAATAAGGTTGTACGATTTGAAAAGTTACTTAGCTTCTAGCCCAAGATCGTTTAAAAGTTGCTCGGTATGGATTAGAGTTCATAGCCAAGGCATAACTTATTGAAGCGGGATGCGAAGATTGGCGAGTCCAAAAAGGCCCTAACAAGGCATGAGGGCTATATTTTGTTGCTAAAGATCCAAAAGTGATGTGAAGAATCATTTATCGAAAATCAATATGAAGGATCGAGACACACGACGAAAAGCAAAAACTCCCCAAAAGTCATGGAGAAGTGTATCCAAAAAGACCCTAACAAGGTATGAGGATAAATAGATCCAAGTCATAAAAGGAGGCGGATCGTTGTAAATCAAAGTCCAAAATAAAGATTGGAGAAAAATGAAGAAGTCGTGGTCCAAGTATGAATCTCTCAAAACTTCAAGTGAAGAAAATTCCATTATGAAGAGAAGACCATAATTTCATGAACGTCTCTCAAGGTTTGAAGTATGAAGTCGCTGCCAAATATCGGTCCGAGAAAGGTCTCAAATCGCGAAGCGAGTTATGCCAAGATATGAACTTTATGAGGTCCCGAGAAGCAGTTTTAAAAGATTTTGTCCTTTAGCTAACTATTGATTAAATCGTTCACTTTATTTTCAGACTTAATAACTATCGAAATAAGTCAAAAAATGCATCCTCGTGATCATTCAAGACAATAATAAAATATAAGAGATACACCTAGGAATAAGGGAGTCTAAGTGAATAATTGGCCCACATGAGTTCGTGTTAGTTTACTAACTTATAATAACAATGATCTCGTTTTTAAGCTTGGTTTGGAGAAAGTGAAAACTTGAGGATGATGATTATTCATGACATTTCCAAAACCCAACGTATGCTTTTGATTTCTTTACTTTGAATGTTTGTAGTATCTATCTCTTTAATAAAGGCCAACGTGGATTGATTGTGATGAAAAGTGTGAACGTGCTTTGTAACTAATGCATTGCATGAGGACATTGCAATGGTCAAGTGTAGGGGATTTGATATGTGTGTAAACACACATCTTTTCTACCACTTAATTACAATAATAACCGAGCCAAAACGTGTATTTTATGTCTTTTATGTCGGAATTATGCGTGGTTTGTGTTTTTGTTGTAATTTAGGACGAAAAGGTGAAAAGTGGAGAAAACACGGGCATTCACGGGCATTTACGGACTTTTATTGAAGAAAAAGATGAAAGACGAAGTCAAGAAGTCAAGAGTGCAAAAATAACGGAAGTCCAAGACCAATTCTGAAGATTTATCGAAGAAAGAGTCAAAAGACGAAAGTTTATCAAAAGCCGAAGAACTCAAGTCTATTTCATTGAAGAGATTAAAGACGAGTTCAAAGAAATCCCAAGCCAAAAAGTCCTTAAAGTCCAAGTTTAAAGAAGATTAGAAGAATAAAGGACTAATGATGCAATTGATGAAGATTAAAAGAAGGAGGGACTTAATCTCGCAATTAAGAAGAAATGAAGGAGGGGAGGAAGCTTCCTTAATCCTCCCCTATAAATAGTCATTAGTTGTTAATCATTTTCTTTGTTGGCTAAATTGACAAATTAGCTCTTCCATTTTACTTACCTCGCACCTTTAATTCATGTCATTTAAATACTTGTCAATTTAATTACCTTGTCTTGCACATTAAATTCCTTTAATTTCAAGTAAGTTTCCATTTAATTCTTGTCAATCTTTACTTTATCTTGTTAATCTCTCATCTACCTTTTTTAATCTTTGATTTTTGAGTTTATGTTTATATTTATGTTCATGTTCTTATTTTGATCAAGTGGGTTTTTGATTATTGTGGTTAAATTTGTTAGTTTTGTTGATTTAAATTGTTTGTTTATGATTATTAGTTGTTTCGTTATTAATTTGGTTAAATCGTTTGTGTTGATTTTGATTAATCTGTGATATATTACTTGTTACTGTGATCCCTTGTTCTTCGGGGAAGTTGTTGCTGTATCTGATCTTTCCAGGTGAAGTTCCGAGCCAAGAGAAGAGAAAGCTTTCATTCGGAATTCAAAAGTTCCGGATCAAGAGTTCTTTCATTCGGAACTCAAAAGTTCCGGATCAAGAGGTCTCATTCGGAACTCCAAAAGTTCCGACTCAAGCATTGCTCATTCGGAAGTTTCAAACTTCCGGATCAAGGCAAAGTTCCGGATCAGCATATTCATTTGGAACTTTAGAAGTTCCGAACGAAACTTCCGAACGAAGTTACGAACGAAAGTTCCGAACGAACTTCCGAACCAAAGTTCCGACTCAAGCTTATTCATCCGGAAGTCTTCCGAACGAAAGTTCCGGATCAAGACTCCCGTATCAAGGAGTTCCGACTCAAGAGCTAGGTTCATTCGGAACTTAAAACTTCCGAATCAAGGATTTTTGTCAGGTTCTTCTTAGTGTTCCTTTTTAATTTTCTGTCTTTCATTTTCAATCTTTATTTTTCCGCCTTTTTATTTAATTGCACCTTAAAATTATTTGTCTTAGCTTTATTTTAGCCTTGCCTTAGTTTAAGTTTTAGTTTCGTTTTAAGATTGCCCTAGATAGATTTAAGTTTGCGTCATTTACTTTAGTGCCTTTTAATTTTAGTCACGCTTCTAAATACTTGCACCATTATTTTAATTAGACTTAGATTTACTTTAATTGCACTTTTACTTTAAAGTTTTGCACTTTTATTTAAAAACAACCAAAAAGATTTGTTTCACCAAAGAACAATAGAGTCACATAGAGAATCTAGATCAATTTGTTAAGATACCGAGAATACGAACTTTAAATCTTTTTAATTAGGTAAAAACCTAGTTATTACCAATCTACATCTTTTCAACTAGGCTTCAACATATGTTGATTATAGCCTTTGTTTATGGCTAGATTTTTGATAGTGGTGGTGTTATGGTGATGAATTAGGGACGGCATAAGAGAGCCAAGAGAAAGAGATTGTGTGTTTTGCTAGTTTGCATGGAATGAGAATTGTTTTTGGTTAGCTAGTTTTGATGTTAAGTGGTTTTGGTAGTTGTGGAGGACAAGTGTCCTTAGGTTGGTGTAAACTTGACAACATAGCTCTTATGAGCTTGCTATGGACGCCACATGTATGGGGGTGGGCAAGTGTAAACTTGTCTCATCCCCATTAATTTTCGGGTACTCCTCGATTCTAGTTTCCTCGATTTACGTGTCCTCAGGCCGATTTACGAAAAACGTTTTTATAAATTATGAATCAACGGCACATAACGAATCTAATAAAAATTGTCTCATCAAAACGGAGTTCAAAAATGTAAATATGTAAACCTAGGGTTTCCGGTTTAGTCGTAAAGGACGTTAAATTATGCACGTAAGCCCTAATTTCTACCCGTAAATTGTGAGTTTATTAACCAACATAAATTAAAATTCCAAAATAATATTCAAGAATATATTTATTTCCTGAAATGTCGGACTGTCACAAAAACAGTGTATGTAAACGTAAGCACGTAACGTAGAATTCTCCGGTTTAGACGTAGTCGATGCTACTTTAAGACGTAAACCCTTATTTCTTCCCAAAAGTGAGTGAGTTCATGATATAACATTAAAAAAAGGATTTTAAATAATGTTTGAGAATAAAATATCGATCTCAAATTGACGGATTGTCACAGCAGTTACTCCTAAAGAGGATCTTTGTCCTCAAAGATCGATTTATCTTACTACTCGCTTCTTATAGAGTTAAAGCCATGTGGGTATTTTCTCCACATTCGGTCTTTTCTCTCAAGTGTAATTCATTACAATACGCGAGTTTCATCAACATAACAATGGGAATACGATCATGCTTAAGTTGACTTACTTTCTCTATCCATGATGTCCACGGGTTTTTGATGAATGCAACTTTACGCCGATCTAAACTTTATTAAGAAACAATCAGATTTTCACTTGATAGACATTTTATCAAGTTCGATATACGAAACATAATTCACGCAGACCTTGAAGTCTTAGGGTAGATCCAGCTTACATGCCTTTCAAACCAACTTTTTACATTATCTCAATGGTCCCATACAACGGGGACTTATTTTCCTATGATCTTTCAGATCATCAATTCCTTTTTTTCCATGGTGAAATTTTTTGGCATAACTTCGCTACCCATCCTGCACTTCAAGATCTACATTTCATATTCACGTAACCTCCTGCCCACTACTGGCAGTCAATAATCAGATCCTAATTTCAACAATCATTTTAGGTCTTGCGGGTCGGGTATTTTATAAGGTTAGGTTTGTCATCAGGCAACCTTAAACCTAAAAGACATGTCCAACTCACAATGGGTGTATGTCGGGTATCTTCATCCCAACTCCCACCTACAGGTGCTCTTAGACTTAGATCCTCACAAGATTCGATCTCGATCCTAATACGATAATTATCAATGATAATCTCTCCAAAGGAAAACGATTATCCCGTTCATTACCAAAGGTCAATTATTCAAACATAAAACAAGACTTCTAGTGTTTGTATCGTTACTTTACCTCGTCCCTTTGATTGGGGTGGTAAATAGTACTCTCATCAAGGTTCGTTCCCAATGATTCTTAAGGAAATCTCTAAAAATTCGATGCGAAGCGAGGATCTTGATAGAGATGATCGATACAGGCACACCATGCTTACACAACTCCTTTAAATATAAAAGAGTCAATTTCTCCATCGAGAATCTATCATTAATGGGAATGATATTAACAGATTTAGTCAGTCTGTCGACGATGACCTAAATCGAATCAAATCCAGATGATGACCTTGGAAGTTTTGTGATAAAATCCATGGTGATTCTATCCCACTTCCCAACAGGATTAATAAGCTGTAGAAGCAATCATTATGGATTTTGGTGCTCATCCTTGACCTTCGCAAAAGTTAGACATTTACCAACGTATGTTGCGATGTCTGCTTTCATAATTGGCCATCAGTACAACTTCTTCAGATAAAGATACATTTTATCAGAAATGGCTTGAATAGAATACTTAAACTTATGAGATTCCAACATAACTAAATTTCAAAATCCTCCATACTTAGGCAACCAAAAGCGGCCTTTTAAATATTTAACGCCATCGGCTCTCATTTCTAATGGTTTTCATTAGCCACAAAACTCTTTATTATCTATATCATCCTTCTTACAAGCATCAACTATTTTTAAATTGTTCGGGAAAATTATTTTGCACAGTCATTACTAAGGAACACATCCTAATTGATTCTTTATCCTTTCTACATAATGTGTTAGTATCTACATTCACCTTCCCTGATGAAATAATTATCCTGACCACAATGTACTCAGAAATTCTTTCTTCATATTTTCTAAGTTTTAGTTTAGTCTCAACTATTATCTTTATTAGTTTTGCTCAATCCGACCTTTAAAGCGACAATAAATATTACTAGTAATTAAATAATAAATATTTAATTTTATGAGACGTAAACGTAAAAAGTTTTAAATTTCTCAGTTCGTCCAATTATAGAAAAATGTTCAAAAATAAATTTTAACATGATTTTTGTTGATTTATCGAAAATAATTAATAAGATCCGTAAATGTTCGAAAAAAAAAATCTTTGTTTACACTTTGGTCAAAATTTTCTTAGTTGAAAAGCAAAAATTGTCGTTTCAAATTCCAATTCATGGTTTAAATGGTTTCCTCAATCCCTCTTAGGTTGTCTTGAGGTATACACAAACATTTACTCATAAGGGAGTTTAGTTAAATGATCTGGGTATGAGGGAATAATCCCGTAATAATCCTTTGATAAAATATCTGTCAAAACGTTTTTGCACTTTCTTTTTGGTATAACCCAAAGCCTTAATGGCTCTAATCTTTGAAGAGTCAATATAGATTCCATTACCTATCAATCACACGGTCAAATAATGTAACGGATTAAGCCTTAAATCACATGTTAAATATTCAAGGTACAGGTTTTCACTGCTCGGCCAACGCAGGGCAGTCTACAAATGATTACTAACTCCTTTTTATTCTTAGAAACAAACAAATGGTCCTTAATGATCACAAGCATGAATTTATCAAATTATAGCCTACACACGTGATTCACCAAATTTATGAATGCTACATGTGCATTGGTCAATCCAAACGACATAACATGAAACTCATAATGTTCATTACAAGTTCTGGATGTAGTGATTGGAATAGATAATATTTTTCGCGGACGCGAAGTTGATGATAACCATTTCGTGGATCAATTTTTTTTGAATATACGCTAGAACCTTGTAAATGATCGAACAAGCCTTCCATCTTGGGTAATGGGTATAGACTTTGATCGTCAATTCATTCAGCTCATGGTAATCAATAAATATAAGGAATGATAACACCATAGCTCTTCATGATGACGAGCTCGGTAGAATAAAAGCTTTCTCCGACAACTCTCTTAATTGTACGGTAACTCTTTCGATTCAGATGGTGCTGAAGATTAGTGCACATGCCACAGGTGCAGCACCGGGAATATAATCAATAGCAAATTAAACTTGCCTTAATGGCGAAAGTCTAGGTAATTCACCAGCAAATAACTACGAAAGTTTCAGATAGCAGGAATATCTTTTAATAAATTTACTTTAAGTTTTTTCTAGATTACAAGATCTATGACTAATTCATAACCATTCATGCTATAATTTCAATCCTATATGCAGGATATAATCTCCCATCGGGAATTATTTAGATCACTTTTGATAATCAACATCTTATCTTTTAGGGGATTTCTACACGGGTTCCCATCAATTAAAA
Organism: Glebionis coronaria; assembly: GCA_025667525.1. Taxonomy (NCBI): domain Eukaryota; kingdom Viridiplantae; phylum Streptophyta; class Magnoliopsida; order Asterales; family Asteraceae; genus Glebionis; species Glebionis coronaria. The sequence goes on from CM046876.1 coordinate 529,456,942, forward strand.
CACTGACATCATGTCATAATCAATCAATCAATCCATTCTACTGGCACTACCAAATTTCCAGTTTTATTACCGTTGAGAAGATGTAAACTTCTCAAAAGACTAATAATAACTCATAATCCATCACAAATTCAAGGATATATGGATACATAGCTAACATTAAAAGAGTAAGGTCAACACATAATCTACGCGAGAGAATTTCACATCAGATAAAGACAAAAACATTAACGAATAGGAATATATCCCATGTTTTCATGAATTGAGTACGCATTCGAAAGCACCTCGGATCGTTACCCATGTCATTCAAATGGAATCTAATCAAAAGAAATGATAGGAACGTCGATACACCCAGTCGGGTATCAACACTCGATAATTAGATAATTTTCCAAAGAATCTTACCATGAGAGAATTGGACAAGAAAGGGATATCAATTGTCCATTAAGACAATATCCACAGACGGGTAAATTTGATTCAGAAAATAAATGGTACGGGCACATATGTAGGTGTCCCTAACAATATGTCCCTGTTTTGCACTTCTTGCAGATCTCATAAAAATTCAATCTTTCACAATTTCAAGGAAAAATGTATTGTTTATTAACAATTTCATGGTGACTACTATTCAGCCTTGCATGGTCCCTTCCAAATTGTACGTAAGCGCGCAACTATGCACAATTAAGGATTGACGATGCAATACTCAGTTCGTCAAAATTTTGTCATCATGTTTAAGATATATATTCATATTTAATTATGAAATAAAAATAAAAATGATTTTATCGAAATATTCATCATTATGAAAGCATTCCCATTTACAGGAGGTTTAATAAAAACTTTATTTCGACAATAACTGCCCATAGTACTAATTTAAATAACTCATATAAAATGAGAATTCCATATTTTCCCCCAGATGGTATCGTATTACTTATAAAAACAATGAGTGGTCTACAAAAGGAGTGATGAAGAGTTGTTCACCAAGAACTAACTACAATATAATAGGAAACGAGCTTAGCCAAATAATCATGAGGTTCATGACCTCGATGGCACTCAGAAATACAAAGATAAGAATCTACAACGCAACTCTATCCGAAATGAGTACTTGTTCAATGGTTGCATCACTAATGCGAACATTAGGAAGAAGCAAGAAAAGATAGATAACATCGATACATGTAGGATTTAGCAATCAAAGATAGTCCTTTAATTAATCACAAACAAGTCAAAAATTATACCGTAACACATTACGTGTCGCCATGTCATACAATTCCAAGGACTCATCCTACCACTGATGTCTCAGTTAAGTTAGGGATTTTAAAAGACATTACAACGAATACTAATCTACATAAGTCATTAGGTGTTCCACATGTCCCGAAAGATTCATCGGTCCCAATTTCAAAAGAATATTTCTTCGATTTATTTCTTAGACACTGGGCATCCTCGTCATTGGACAATGGTCTAGGAACAACCCTTAACACAAACTAACAATCATTTAAAACCTTATAATTCAACCGCAGGACTCAACCACTTCCTCTTAACAATCTCGTATTCCATACAAATTAGATTTGACTTTATTCAAGTTTCAACCAACTTATACTTAATGCTATATCCTACCTCATTCTCCAATGCTTTCAACCTATTCTTAGACCTTGAAAGGGCAATAAAAGTTCGACATGAACAACACTTAATTTCCAATCCTATAGCTCTTACAACAATAGTTATCAAATGAGTCACTAGTATGAAATGACTCACACGTTCATTTAGACTTCTTGGAAAGATACGAGTGGCATGAGGCTTTTAGGTAATGGTTCCAATGACAGCCTCAAGTGCAACATTTACCTTCTCGATTTCAAATGGGTGACACCGAATCAGATGACACCTTTCCAGGTGGTAAGGTTTTGTCAAGCTACACTCTATAAGGAAAGATCGTCATGATATCGATATCAGATTTAATCTGGCCAATTCTTCTTTAATATCATAATAAACTAATACCAACATTTCTACGAATATCAACCATTTTGTTGGGATCATAAATATCCACAACTTGGTTTAGATCTGGAATAGCTAGAATTCCTACGGGAATAGCTTCAATTGATTTTCTAGGGGAGTTAGGATTTCTTGTGACAATCTACGTCGTATAAATACCTCGTATACATATTAAAATAATCATCAAACAATCATGTAATCAAATTAGAACATATATATATAATCCAAGTTATATATATATATATATATATATATATATATATATATATATATATATATATATATATATATATATATATATATATATATATATATATATATATATATATATATATATATATATATATATATATATATATATATATATATATATATATATTAAAATAACACTTCTCAGTCTGGCCTTGTCGGTAACTCGGGAATTCTTCTACACTGTTATAGTCAAAAGATTTTTAAACATTTTATTCAAAATATTTATTTAAAATATTTATGGTTAAAAGATTTTGAAATGTTTTATTCAAAACCTTTGTTTTAAAAATCTTTCGTTCTCTATAACGAGAGCTCTAGTACCAAACTGTAACACCCCCAAATATTCATACTTTAGTTCAGCGGAAGAGTTGTTGGTGTTACGGGATAGCACATTACTTAAATCATACACAACGCATACAAATCGCGTCGTTTAATAATAAAGCATTTTCCATTCATAAATATCAAATTACATAGGTCCTCAGGTCATTATATGTCATACAAATTTTACAAAACATTTGAATGGAAATTTTATTTGAATGCGGGCCATAAATTTTTGTCGTCTTCCCGAGAATTACCTTCAAGTACATGAGATAAAACATGTTAAAAAGTCAGCAAAAACGCCGAGTGAATTCATAGAGTTTATAAAAACCATTAATACATATCACCGGTATATAATCATTACCGAAAATCATTTTGTACAATTCTTTGTTGTAAATCACAATAACAATTCTTTGTTGTAGGCCATAAAATAGGCCAAAAACATTTTATACAAATCTTTGTCGTAAATCATAATATAGGCTTTTCTCTTCAAAACCATTATGCGAACCATTGTCGCAAAAACATCATACAATACGTTTTATAACGTTGTATAGAGTTAAATAAAAACCGTTACATGAAAATGGTTATGTAAAACCAAAACACGAACATAATATCAGTAATAAGACCCCGTATTTCTAGTCAGGCAATATATTATAATTCATTTCGTATATTAGTATTTTCGTTGTTGGATTATTATAAGCCACATGACATTGCTATCTTACTATAACAAACAACGGGTAGCTAACCCGTAACTCCTTTGCCCATCTAAAACAACGTGTCGTCACACTTATATAAATCTTCTCATACATAAATTAGCTTACCAATCAATGTGGCACGACGGGGATCAACCGTCAAGGCGCGAACTGGGGTGTTCTTTCCCAAATAGTACTATTATATGCATAAGCGTCTACCAAATCCCAGTAGTTCACAATTCATGCTAATGGGACTTTTAGTGACATAACCTAACTAATAATAATCCACTTCATTTCATTCATCGGGTCATATGATCATTCGGGTCCATATCAATAAGCAAATAATCGGGACAACTGGTGTGCTATTTTATTAAAATAACATGTTATCTCCCTCGTGGGTTTATAAAACATTTCATAAAACATTTAAAAGAGTGTGAGGCTATGAACTCACGTTGATTGGGAAAGGCGGGCTATCGGCGATTTGGATGTACGGTACGTGCTTCAATCACGGAAACCTAGACAAATAATACTCGGTCTTAGACTCTTGTCCAATGACTTTATAAAAACAATGGTTATGTATATATGATGATATCATAAGTATGATGATGATCAAGTGGGATTTTATCTCTTCATACACATTATAGTGTTATGTGTTAGTCAAATTTTAGACTAGTTACACTAGTTTCAACTTATTTATATATTAAGGCCCAATAAGCCCATTAAAAGTCCAATAAATTATATTAACCCATTTATACTTTTAATACCAGGACCATACTCATATGTTGGGCCCAAGTGGGTAAAGCCCATGAGTAAGTCCATTAGTGTTTAGCCAAACTAGTTGGGCTAATGGTCCAATAAGGTTACTTTGGCCCGTTAAGGTCCATAAGTTATAAAGCTCAGGTTTATCTGTTTTTACTTGTCAAATGTACTTACATATCAGTAGATGAGTTATAAAAATGTTACATTAGACGGGTCCGACCGTCTAATTTTTAGTTGGCGAAAACGTTAATCTTTCGGTTTTAGCCGAAAAGACGTAAAACTTATATATAGTTTTATAACTTTAGAAAACATTTGAGTTTGTACTTTTATAAAAATTTCATACTTATTTACCATAGTATATAACTTATTTTGTAAGTATTATCATAAGTTAATGAATTTTGTATATGTATTTTATAATAATATTATTTGAGTGCTCATTTTATATTATATACTTTTATTTACAAATCGGATTATTAAAGTCACTTCCACCATTTTTGCCATATCTTGAGTTCTACAAGGAGATAGAAGCTCAAATTTGGGCAGCACAAACTACATAATATGTGCTACAAATAACTCTAATTTAGATACTGCTCAATCATCGTCTAAGTATTCCTAATAATTCGTCCAAAACAGACTATACAAATTTGTACCTCAATAGTATTTTGATCATATCTTGCTCATTTTAATGATTCCAGTGAGTGGCCAACTCACCACATATGTAAAAATCATACATCTATCTGTATATTTAATACTCCAAGCCATTTAACCAAGTTTTCATATTGATACTTACTGTTTTATACAGCCCATAAATCTAATCAAGGTTTTATCATTTTAACTTGAAGATTTTAATCTTTTTAACCCAATCTATTAACACAAAATCCCCTCATAATATTTTGATCATCATTTATCATCATATATATACATTTATAAAGAAAATACATGATTACTTTTACAAAATAACAAGGTGATAGGAAGGAAACAATCTCTATACCACTCAATAAGATGAAAGATTGAGATTTTTTGATGAATAAGACTTGATTTTGGGTAACCAATCTTATGAAATATCAAGACCACTTCTAGGATCACCAAAAATATGTAGACTCCTTGAGAAATCAACCCTTGATCTTCATGAAATCTCCTTTTCACATGTTAAGATCACCTCCAATCTTCATCTTTTCAACTAGGCTTCAACATATGTTGATTATACCCTTTGTTTATGGCTAGATTTTTGATAGTGGTGGTGTTATGGTGAGGAATGAGGGACGGCATAAGAGAGAAAAGAGAGTGAGATTGCGTGTTTTGCTAGTTTGCATCAAATGAGAATGGTTTTTGGTTAGCTAGTTTTAATGTTAAGTGGTTTTGGTAGTTGTGGAGGACAAGTGTCCTTAGGTTGGTGTAAACTTGACAACATAGCTCTTATGAGCTTGCTATGGACGCCACATGTATGGGGGTGGGCAAGTGTAAAATTTTCTCATCCCCATTAATTTACGGATACTCCTCGATTCTAGTTTCCTCGATTTACGTGTCCTCTGGTCGTTTTACAAAAAACGATTTTATAAATTATGAATCAACGGCACAAAAAGAATCTAATAAAAATTGTCTCATAAAAAAGGAGTTCAAAAACGTAAATATGTAAACCTAGGGTTTCCGGTTTAGTCGTAAAGGACGTTAAATTATGCATGTAAGCCCTAATTTCAACCCGTAAATTGTGAGTTTATGAACCAACACAAATTAAAATTCCAAAATAATATTCAAGAATAGATTTATTTCCTAAAATGTCAGACTGTCACAAAAACGGTGTATGTAAACGTAAGCACGTAACGTAGAATTCTCCGGTTTAGACGTAGTCGATGCTACTTTAAGACGTAAACCCTTATTTCTTCCCAAAAGTGAGTGAGTTCATGATATAACATTAAAATAATGATTTTAAATAATACTTGAGAATAAAATATCGATCTCAAATTGACGGACTGTCATAGAATGTCCATGTGAACCTTGAAAAAACATCAGTAATCACCATGCAGTACCATTTCTTCATTATGCTTTCCACATAAGTAGGACCAAACAGGTCCATGTGCAGCAGTTCCAATGTCTTGGTAGTGGACAGACTTGTTTTTTACTTGCAAGAGGATCTGTGTTGCTTCCCTTTCAGGCAAGCAACACAAGTATGATCATTGGCAAAGGACTTGGAAGGAAGACCATGAACAAGATTATACTTAACCAGTTTGATCATGTTCTTAAAGTTAAGATGACCAAGTCTTCTATGCCATTTCTTGCATTCATCAACTGATGCTTTGGCAATGAAACAATGTTCATTGTCTTGAAGAGTAATGTCCTTTAAATCAATAGTGTACATGTTATTCTGTCTTGGAGTTCTGAGTACAATAGGAGTGTCTGGTGGTAAAATAAACTTCTTTCCCAAAACAAGATATTCAGTATCAGTAAAGTGGACAAAATTCTTGTTATCAGTCATCTGGGACACACTGAAAAGATTGTACTTTAGCTCTTTCACCAAGTAAACATTATCAAATGTCATTCCATTAGTGACAATAGTTCCTTTTCCTGTGATTGTTCCATGCCCATCTCCAAATGAAACACCATTATTGTCATGCAGGGGAACAAAGTTAGACATATAGGATTTATGTCCAGTCATACTCCTTGAACATCCACTATCCCAATAGGATTTATCATTCCTGGTCTGCTTTGTCACCTGCAAAAAGAAAAACAATTTAGTTTCTCTTGGGGAGCCAAGCCATTACTGACTTGGATCTACCTCGTGTATCAATGTAAGATAACTAGTCAAAGACTAGAGATACACCATTGGATTGAGTACCCATTTTGGGTACCCAAACCCAACGAGCTGAGGCTTTCATAGCTTTTCCCCATCTTCCCATGTTTTTAGAGGGAAAAACTTTGCCAACACGAGATATCCTAGACTTAGTAGGGGAATCCCTATGGTTAGCAGAGGGAACCCATCTTCTGTTTTAGCCTCTATTGGCGTGTTGGTAGGGTCCATAAACAGATTTATATGCAGTATGAGGTTCTGATTTGGTCATATAAGAGATAGATTTAGGACATGAATCATTCACCTTTCTTACATACTTATCAGATACCTTGTTTCTCAAAGCAGGGGCAACATACTTAGCAGGGGAGAACGATTTTCCCCCTGCATTCAATAGAATGGCTTTTGGTTGCATTCCCTTTAAAGGATTTGCAGCCACCATTTCCATTGGTGCTTGATAGTCTTGATAAGTGTGATCAAAACTGCCACAAGTGAAACAAAGTTTAGTGTTTTTCACAAAGTCCTCTCCTAGTTGATGAGTCTTTTGGTTGTTCCAATTCCTCTGATTACGTCTAATGGGCCTATACATACCAACATATTTAACAGTAGTCTTAGGGGGCTTTGATCCTGATTCAAATCTGCTAGAGGTTCTGGATGAACTACTCTTAGAACTTGAATCACTTCTAAATAATCCTTCTCTTGAAAAGAGAACATGGTTATCTATTTTCCACTGTTTTAAAGCAATTTGTTCCTTTTCAAAGTCCCTAACAGCACTAGTTTTCACTAGAAGTTCTCCTGTTTCTAGATTCTTTGGTATGTATGCATTTAAGTTAAATTCAATATCTTCCTGCTTTTTGAAACAAGAAAGACCAGTCCAAGCCAAATCTTTCCTAGGCATGGGTGTATGTATATTCGCAGGTGGTAGTGAAATGGTAGCATGTTCATTTTTGACACTAAAACCTGTTTTGCCCCTAGGAGACTGCCTAATTTCAACTGCCTTAGTTAGATCTTTAGAAGCTTTTCCAAATTTTTCAATAGTTTGTTCATCTATCTTCTTGTTAGATCTAAAAACTTCTAATTCAGCAGTTAGTTCCTTAATGGAATCATCATTTTCTCTAGCATCTCTCTCTAATACGACAATATGATCTCTGTAATCATTTTCTCTTTGTTTATACCCCTTTATGGTGGACTCTAACTGTTCTAAAGCACATTTGTAGTTATCTAGTTCATTATCACAATTAATGTAATCAACTTTTAACTTTCTTATTTGATCATTCAATGACTCAGTATTTTTTATACAAGCTTTGGTACAATATGAATCATCATATACCTCATTGTTTGAACTAGAGGTTGACATAGCCATAAGATCAAAATCTTCCTCTTTCTCTTCAGCAACTAGCACTTGATTTCTTTCAACACTCTCTGTCATAGCACTCCAGTCCCATCCACCTGCTCCATCTATCCCCTGCATGGCTAGCATAGCCTTAGCACCATAATCTTCATCCATGTTCTCCTTCCTATAGCTGCTTCCATTCTTTGGCCCTCTACACTCCCTAGCAAAGTGACCTCTCTTGCCAGAGTTGTAGCATCCACCTTTGATTTATCAAATCCATCTACATCAGAAGGATTTAGGGAAATCTTCTTCCCATATTTCTTGTAAAATCTGTTGGCCCTCATGCTGAGTAGAGCCATGTTCCACTTGATGACCATCTCCTCCAGTCCTTGCTTACTGATTTGATTCAGATCTTCATGTAACACAATAGATCCTTGTGATCCTTGAGATGCTATGAAAGCACAAGCAGTGTCAAGGCTGAATGTTGCAGGCCTTTCTTCATCATAAGATGATCCAGATCTTGTAGTAGGGGAATGGGTAGGTGGGGAAAATTCAATCCCACTACCTTTGGAGATTCTACTGCTGTGAGATATGAAGGCCATATTAGCAGGGGAATCAACAGATTCACTTGAATTAGTGGGGATGGTTCCTAATGACTTTATCTCATTGAATACTGGCTCAAAAACTTTCAAGTTATTGTATATGTCATCAATGTTTTTATCATCTATGTCATCCCTTTTTTTGCCAAATGGCTTTGTAGACAAACCATTCTTTCTGAAGGCTGTCGAGGAATCTTGTATTCACTTGTTCTCTTGTCATTTATATTTCAAAGAACTCCAACTGAGCAACCATATCTTGAAGCCTATTGTAGATGGCACCAATTGCTTCATCACCAATTGCTTTGACAGAAGCAAATTGATCAAGCATTTGATTCTTTTTCTTCTTCTTTGTAGCCTCATTCCTTCCAAATTTTTTGCCTATTGCTTCCCAAAGTTCCTTAGCCGTCTTATACTTTCTGAACCTTAGCTGATGTCTATCAGGTAGCACCAACATCAAAGAACTGTGAGCTCTGACATCATGCCTTCTTGCTAGTATCTCCTTGTCAGCAAGAGCAACAGATTTCTTCTTGCTGTCACCTTTGGAGCTTTCACCACCAGCCTCTCCCTTATCTTTTTCTTCAACTGGTATAGTTTTGGAGAATTGATCACCAAAATCTATGATCTCCCATAGAACATAGTGTTCCATCTTGAGGTATTTTTGAATCCTGGATTCCCATAATTCAAAGTTTTCAGGATCCAAAATAGGTAGTTTGAGAGAGTTGTTGTTTGAGGATGAGTGAGAATCTGAAGACATGGTTGATGTTGGTTGAGAGATGTTTTGTTCTTGGTTTAATAAAAGTTTCTCAACAAGCTCTGATACTACTTGTTGATCCTAAACTCAGATCTTAAACCTTAGCTTGTTTAAGGGTTGTGATAGAAAGAATAAATTCAATCTAACACTAGAGAAACTTTTCAACACAAAGTAACTAAACAAGATGTGGAATATATTGTTTAGCACAAGAATAAGTGTTTAACTCAAACGTTGAACTTTAATATATCATAGATATACGAATACCCAATAGTGGTATTAGGGTTACACAACCTTAAAGTATGAAATGAAATGAACAGAGAAAGATGTGTTTTCCATGACAACCTAGTGAGTCCTTTTATAGCACAAGGACTCACGTACAAGATCACTAATAACAAACTAGGAAAATATCTTGGAATAGTAACTGAAACGCGTCATAATCTCTTCCAAGTTTATCTTAGTAGCAGGGTCTTTGACTTTCAGCAGGGGGGACTTACTCTAGCAGGGGGGAATCTGACCAACCAGCAGGGGGAACTAATACTCGTACATTTATTCCCAACACTTAAGTGCTTTCCACCATGACAACACGTCTCCCTCGAACTTGTAACAAGCTAACCTCACCTTAAATACAGGATCGTACCTCATGCCATCGTAAATCTTCTCAATGTGAGCGATCCAGCTCTCAGCCTCAGATGGATTGCCAGTCTGCTCAAATGATTTAGATCGCTGTTTATTAAACCTTTCCAGTCATGTGATCAGGGTAGCTGGAGGTGGAGGGGGAGGATTCTGAGGGTGCTGATTGTTGTTGGCTTACACCTCAGCACGAATCTCATTCCTCAGTTGAGGGAGCAGAGCTTGAAGAGCAACTTGGACTGCTGCATTAAGTTTTTCTTCTTCACGTATGAGAACCATATGACAGTATAAAGCAAATGCAATGATTAATCTGATTAGAACATAATATAAACATGAAAATTTTTTTATGCATGAAACAGTTTATGAAGGCATATCTAACGAAAATGACATGAGTTCGGGTGAACGCCTATGGGTCGGTTCACCAAAACAAAATTGACATGACGAGGATGAACGCCTATGGGTCGGTTCATCAAAACAAAATTCCATGAGCTAATGTGAACGCCTATGGGTTGGTTAACCAAGCAAAATAATTCAAATAAAAGCACATGCGACTAAATATGGTCAGTCCTGTACCAACCATTACTTAGTCAAAATTCCTGTAACAATGATATATGAAACAAATGCATGAAAACAAGTTGTCATTTTTAGGAAGACCATGGTGATTACCCACTAATCACATGTCATATTTTTAGAGCCTACAGGTCGAAACCTTGGCTATGATACCATAATTGTAACACCCCATTTTGACAATGAAATATCATAGGATAATTATGGCGTGTCATCAAAGCATGCAATGTAAATGTCTAAAACATTAAATGGCCATAAAAAGGAAATGTCGGAAACAAACATCGGTAATCTAACATAAGCTCACACACATGAATATAAGTACTGAAAGGAAAGGACTAAACAATGTCCAAAAGAAATGAAGTAATGTAATGTATGAAAATGCATAAAGTAATGAAGGCTAGATAGCTTCCATCCGTATGCACATACTCTCAAGGTCCTAAGTACGTCCCTGAGTACCTGCCATTTGGGAACATGAAAAAGAAACGACTGAGCGAAACGCCCAGTGAACAGATATATAGCATAGCACGAAATTAAATAAGCATAATAAGACTAATAACTGCGTAAATGTATAAGTCCTAGGTAACCTGAAACATGTTCATAAAATTGGTTTTATAGTTTGAAAAGACTTATGTTTTTATATGAAAACTGTATTTTAATTAGCCAATAGCCTATATAGGTCATGAGGTTCCACCGTGTATGAATACTTGGAGGGATGACCTCATCATGCAATTAGAGGGGATGCCTCTAATTAAATAAGTCTGGGTTGGAGGGATCAACTCCTTGTGAAGGATGCAAGGCACATACCACATTCACCATGAAAATCCTGCAAAACATTTAACTAGGATGCACCCATACGCCCCACATGATACTAAAATAAATGGCCAAAACTGTAAAGGGATGCCACGAGCAATCACTCCGCCATGGGGAAGTCATAACACTGGTGCCTCCAGTGTTATGGTTATGGTACCTCCATAACTAGATGACATGGCATGCATGTATATGGCTTAGACATTTAAAACTAAACATAAGCAAATCAAAACATATAAAACAAATACTAGGGGAAAACGGTTGGCTGCAAACGGGAAATGGTAATAAGGAAACAAAATGTCCATACTGAAAGACGGAATATCCGTACCTTATGTCCAGTGAACGAGGAAAGATGAAAGTCCTACTCTGACCTCACTAGTGCTACATAAAGAATGGACATGTATGAGTTGTCTGAGTACTGTGTGTGTTACTGGTTCTAAGTGTTCTAGCTTATTTAATATTTTCTTGTTTATTTTACTTTATTAAATGGTATATTGTATTATTCATGTTTTACATGTCTTCTGATTATGTATTTTCATGTATTCTTGTATTATTATACTTGTAGTGTAATAATAAGTAATGTTCTAAAAATAGCAGGTTTCCAAAAATAGAAGGTTTCCAAAAATAGAAAGTTTCCAAAAATATAAAGTTTCCAAAAATAGTAAGTTCCTAAAAATAGAATGTTTCAAAAAATAGTAAGTTTTCTGAAACATAAAGTTTCCATAAATAGAAATAAGCTGGATTAATAAGTCTAAAATATAAGCTGGTGATTATTAGTCATATTTTTGTAAGTCATGATGATTTACTAGTAAAGTTTATTAAATTAAATACTTAGGTTAAAATGATTATTAATTAATAATAATAATACATGATTTATTGATTAATAAAGGATCATGGTTCAATAATAAACTTTACCTTAAAAGATTTTAATTTAATTAAGTCATGTAAAATACTTTGGTTATAGCATGTATTATTAATTTTAATAATAAAACTTAAGTCTTAGTTTTAATTTAATTAAGCCTAAATAAAATACTTAGGTTATATCATGTTTTATTTCATTAAATAAAATAACCTAAGTTAGAATGTTAATTTAGTTATACATGCATATAAGATAAATTAAACCGAACATATTAACTTTTATAAATTCCTGAGCCCGAACCCCGAGAATCAAACCGAACATCAACCACCACCAACAGCCACGGTTGTGATGGCGGTCAATGGCTGGATAGCCGCCGGTGGCAGCCAAGGCTCTGTTGCGTCGCAGTTTCCCACTGCCCAAACAAAGTTCCCACCGGCTTAAGCCGGTGGTTCCCCCTGGCTTGCCCTACGTTCCCACTGTCCAGACCAAGGTACCCGTTGGGTGCCTTGGTTTGATGCTGCCCGAAAAAACACCACCGAGCCCCATGAGGGGGTCTCGGCTGTGATAAAAAAGGGAACACCCAGAGCCTAAGGCTCTCGGTTTGTGTGCCGAACCAAAACCAAAACCCAACACCCTTTTTACCTTGATTAATTACTAACCAAAAACATGTTTTAATTATGTTTTTAAAGATTAAATCCACATGAACATAATTAAATAATCAGAATTAAAAAGATGAAGGTTTATGATTATACCGTCTACGTGAATAAAAAGAGGTTGGGAACGCGAACACGACTATGTAAAAACAAAAGATCAAAACACGACGGATCGTCCTTGTGTCCTCCTTGTGTATCGCGGCTATGGTGAAGAAAAGGGGCTAGGGTTCTTTAATTTTTGTTAAAAAATGTTATGGTAAAAATCCCCTGGAGATATTATTGTTACTAGTAAATTTTCAAATGGGTCGGGCCCTTCTCCTTCTTTGTTTGCCGCGGACACCAAGCCCAAAAAGGGTAAACCGGGCCTTTTTCATGTTTAAGTATTATTCGTGTTCATTCGTGTTTTACATGTTCGTGATTTTATATTATACGTGAATACATAACGTGCATTAATAATATACGTAGTTTCTCGTAATTAATGTTCGTGACACGCGTAGATAATATAAATGGAAAGTTTTAATTAGTTCGTATGTTTACGTGGTGTACTATTCATGGTATTTATATGCGGGGTTTACAACTCTTCTACTCTAAAAAGGATAATTCGTCCCTGAATTATGGATAACATAAACTGAAAGAGAAACATACCCGAATCAAAACTAGAAATGAGGGTAAGAAGTCCGGATAGACTCTTCCGTCTCCCATGTGGCCTCCCGCTCGGAATGGTCCCTCAAAAGGATTTTGACGAAAGGGTCGTCCTACTCACAAATATGGTACGCACATCTCTCATCTTTCACACACATACAATACTCCCTCAAACAATCAATTGTTTTAAGAACAATGCTAAGAACTGCACATTCCAAATGTGTGCATAAAATGATCATAATATGGAACCATAACACAAAAAAATATTCTACCCGTTGCGGCTGAAAATCAAATGACCTGCCACGCCACGCGACGGGTTATATCAATGATGTCCACAATCAAACAGCCGAGGAACATTCATAACAATCACATAATCCAAATGACGGCCCCCAAAAATGTTACAGTTAACAAACACACAAATGAATCAGTATAATTAGCCACAAACTAAATGAAAGTAAAAAACTGACCAACCAAGATCATCATTTTCAAGCATTACACATGAGGCGTGATTCCTCCCTAATATGAAGTTTATAATTGAGGTTTCCATGAAACCCTAAAAATCATCGGTACCCATTCATATCAAACCCCCAAAATCATTAGATGAAACCTATAACGAATAAGCTAGGGTTTCCAGTAAACCCATTCAAATCAACGAGTAGCATTAGGGTTTCCATGAAAACCTCATAGACATCGCAGTCGCCATAGGGATTCCATCAAACAATCAACGACCATAGGGTTTCCATCAAACCCTCATGAAACACCCCCAAAATGATAAGTTTTTAGAGAGAGAGAATAAATAGTGAGAGACGGGAGGGCGGTATATGAGAGAAATTAGAGAGGGGATCAATCATAATTCATTTTCAAGGGACAACCCACAATCAATGAAGGGGCATTTTAATTTGGGCCAATCATGAATGGGCAACCCACAATCAATGACGGAAGGGGTAATCCATAACCAATGAAGGGGAGTACTGTATGTGTGTGAAAGATGAGCGATGTGCATGCCATATTTGTGAGAGGGACAACCCTTTGTGGGAGGGAAATAAAATGGTTCTTTGTTTTTGATGTGAGTATGTTACTGTGCCTTGGTATATGCGATTCTCCCCTATTATAAAGAGGGTAATATCGATACACTTCACGAGAAGAAAAGAGGTTACGACTTACGTGTTTGTAGAAGCTAGCTAGATAACACACGATTTAAAACCATAATGACACTGTTTGTATTCGTCTCTACATGAGGTGGGAAAATAGGTAGGCCGGACGAGCATGAGCAACAGGTAAAAGAAACAACGGGCTAGACGTGCGTCGGTCAAATGGACGCGGATTGAACTGGCGAAGGTTAAAATTGGCAAAAATATATAAAAACATAAAAAAAATTATAATTATTAAGTTGAGAAATAAGAAATTAAATATAAAAGATCCGTTGAGTGATTAATTGGAATTTTTACATACGTCCATTGAGTCCATCTATTGTCTCACATGTGTCTGTTGAAACGATTAATAATAATAAATGTGTAAAGAACACCCATGCTTTCCATGAAAATATAAAAAATATTTATAATTAATAAAATAGATGAAATTTACCACCACTAGCATAAACTAATGAACAAAGTACGTTTGGCTCGGCTATTATATAAAATTTACAAAGTTACTTTCCTTTATATTTCTATCCAAACTAATTAACAAAGTACATTTATATAAAATAATAAATTGAGACCTTAGAGCATTGATTATGATAAAGTTTATAAACATACTAAATTACACTCGTGGTAAGAGTATTAATTATGGTAACATGTTATAAAACTCTCTAAATTAATTTTTTTATGCCACATCATTAAGTTTTGAACACTTCGAATTAATAAAACTATTTCTACTATGGTATAAATGTTTTAAAGCTTTATAGTTGTTTCACACAACACTTGCATTAAATTATGAAAATGTTTAAGATTATGGATCTCTCCATGCTACATAAGTATAAAATAAAGTTCCACTATGGCTAATATAAAACATAAACCTTTTCAAAAAAAAATTAACCTATGTTTGGACCTCTCATAGTGGATGCTCTAAGGTTAGATAATTCTCACATAATAGTCCTTAAAATCACATTGATTGAACTCATGGTAGGGTTAGATAATTCTCACATAAATAGTTCTTAAAATAACATTGATTGTCAGGCTTGAACATGATTCTAATTTTCATCTTTTCATCATTAGAATTGCCTGCCTGAGAAGCGGAATGAGAACTGTCACTTGGAAGCTTGATTTGCGTTAAGCTCTTTCACTTCTTTCATAAGATTTAAGAGAAGTTTCTTTGTGGATGTGGGATCCTCGTTAGAAGCATCTGAGTGTGGCACAACTAAGTTCTTAGGATGAGCACGTTCGGAAGCGCTTAGTTATGGTTTCTCATTCACTTTCTCTTGAAGGCCAAGGATGGAAAATGTGCTCTTTGGTATCACACTGGGAGCTGACACGATGGCTATACCAGAGGTCTTAACTTCAACTAACTTAGGGAAAGGAGGCAGAGGTTCTTGACACTCAGTCCCTAACTTAGAGTCACAGATAGTTTCACACACTTCTATTGAGGAAGATGCCTTTAAAGGGACAAACATGACCTTATTGGTATGGTAGGTTTGTTTTCTTTCTTTTTCCCTTTTCCACCAAGAGCATGGATAATATTATTAGGCACTTGCTTATTGAGAATTTAGTCTAGGGCTACCTTGTTGCACGTCTACATTTCAATGACTTCTTTTTAGCTTAGTGGCCCATTAGCTAAGACTCATTAGTATATTTGAGTTAGTCACCTTAATTTGAAGATTGGTGTTTTGTGCCACACTAAACTTGAGGTTGGTTGATACATTATCTATAAACTTTGTCAAAGTTTGAAAATTAAGTATATAAAGTATATATATAAATATTAGTCTAAAAATAAACTAAGACGTCATCAAGCTATAAAATGTGATGAATCACATTGAGTTTAAATTGAAGTTTTGAATTTCTCAAGAACTATCAAGGTAGTTTGTGACATGTCCCAAAAAATAAAAATGTGTTGTTGCTCTACATGCTAAGTATTTGAGCAATAGTATATGATTACTGAAAGCAAGTGGGATGACTCGAAGATCTTTAAGAGATAAAATAACAAAATACGCAACCTTCTAAATATACTAGCTAATGTCATAATGAGGATGAACATAAAATATTGAACCTCGTGATGATAGAACTCACATTCATATATCCACGAAATATCTTTAGTACTTGAATGATATATTGATATGTTAATACAGAGGAATGTAAGTTAGAGGATCATAGTGAACTTGCTAATCATATAGATGTATTACTGAATCTTGAATGTCATGATTAAATAAAACTATGAATAAGTATATGCCAGTCCATAGAAGATAATCAATTTTGGAAATGTGATTAATCTTTAACCAAACAGTTAAATTGTGAGGTATATATAAGTTTCTTTAATCAAAGACTCATATGGACAATATTGTACACATGATTAATGCGCAATATGTGATGGAAAAGTTGTAGGCATATTAATTTAATAAGATGATTTATTGTCATGATAGTTTTATAATGACAAATATGACAATATAATATTTAAACTCGTTTTTATGATTATAATAGCTGGGACAGTTGTGATCAAAGAGTCTATAATTTATAATAATCTTCATGAAGTGTACATATGCAAGAATCCAAGTATGTATTAATGCATGCATTTAAGGGATGTATCTCAAGTCTAATTATTAAATTTATGTTTTGATTTAATTAGATCTAAGATAATTTGTGAGCACATTTAAAAAGCTAGTGGAATTATTATGTTTATTTCTTGAATCATATATGGTGTATAACATATGGAAATCAATATTCCATGTAAACTAGATGTTAATTCTTAATTTGGAATAAGGTTTCATATGACCTTTATATGTTTTTTATTGTAATAAACATGTGCGGTTAATAAAATACAAACACAAAATGAAACCTCATTTGGAAAGTCTTAATGATTTAATCTCATTTGATGAGAGTTGACATGAGTTGAAATCCTAGTCTACTTCTACATTCATCATGTAAAATCATATTGTGTAGATATGGATAATTTTAAAGGTTCTATAAGTACAATAAGATTTGACAACAATGATTGCTAAAAAGAGAAAATTTTCGATGATTATGTAGAGACTAGAAGGGAGAGGGGTTTGAATAGTTTCACCATTTAAAATTATATCAATTGAAAACTTGTTTCATAATAGTTAAGACAATTTGTAATGTTTCAAAAAAAATTGTTATATCAAGTGATCTTGATCATGATTGAAAAAAACATAACAATAGTAAGTAATGAGTAAGGATAGAAACAACCTAAAGGAAGACACCAAGATTTTATAGTGGTTCAGAAACGGAGTTCTGTCTTCGTTCCTACTACATTCCTCGAGTACACATACTCGAGATTTTCACTATATCCACAAGCTCCCTTCTTGGTGGAGAAAACCTTACATCACTGCTTACACAATTTCTGACACTAAGCTAAATGTTGAGTTCTAATCTTAGATAGAACCAATCTACACTCGTCACCTGTTTCCATTTTCTGACACAAGGCTAAATGTCGAGTTCTAATCTTAGATAGAACCAATATACACTCATCACTCACACTCACATCACTTTGAAGCCAATTGAGAACTTAGACACACACATACTCATCCTTACATCACTTTAGAGCCAAATGAGAACTTAGACACACAACACTCATCCTTACATAACTTTAGAACCAAGTGAGAACTTAGACACACAATAGTCATACTCATATCACCTTAAAGCCAAGTGAGAACTTATACACAAGACACTTCTAAGTATACACATATAACTTGGATTTGCACAAGACTCAAAGGAATAAAAGTGATGAACATGACTATATCTATAGAGAAGGGATATTCATCAAAATCTCATCTTTTAACACATCACAAATGTGTGAGTCATATTCTCTTTGGAAAATTAGAATAAGGAGGATAAAGAGATAATCATAAGTAAACATACTTAACACATTAAGTGATCATATACTAATGATTGGAAAAGATTTTTAGATTCGGAATAAAGAAGTCCAAAAAAGGTTTATGGGAATGGAAAATGATCCACTATTTATAGAGACAAACTCCCAACGGCTAGTTTGGTCAAGGTTCGTTATTGTTCCAACGGTTCCAAATATATATAGAACCTTGGAAGCCTATATCGAACCGTGGGCGTAGACTCCGCTCATTTTTGTCCAATACGGGTGAAAGCTTGTCTGGAAAGGTTATATCCTCCCATGAAATATTCAATATTTAAACTTTTCATTTTTCGTTTAACTTTTTTAAAAAAGAAAGTATATTTAAAAATGTTTTGTCACATTTAATCTAATGTGAGTTGTAAGGTAAATCACTTTTAATGATCACTAAACATGTTAGAGATATGTTTGTGTAGGACTTAAATGATTATTACCTAAATGACAGTGTTCGTTAAATAATTCGTCTTTCCATTAACTTTAACGATACATGATTTTACAATTTTTCGTGATCAAAACCAAGAAAGATTAGTTATCACAAAAAATGTTTTTAGGCATTGTTTGTATTAACAATCTCCATTTTTTTATTACGACAAACTATAAACTCATTCATGTAAAAACAAAAATTTTCGAATTATGAACGAGTTTATCCACTACCATTTATCCCCCCTTTTGTCGAAGCAAAAATGTAGCACAAGTCTTAAGGAAGAAAATAAACGAGTTTGCTAAAAGATCCTCTTTGGGGCTTACTCCCCCTAGATTGGGGCACAAAGTGTTCTAGCTAAGGTGACAAGCTACATAAAAGGGTTAGTAGAAAGAAAGAAACATCTATGTAAAGCAATAGTCACAAGTATTTGCTAGATAATTTGAAAGGAGAAAGAATATAAATCTCAAATTAAAGAACAAATAATTGCTAAGTATGTTCAAAGAGAGTGTTTGACAAGATAATTCAAATTTGTCAGATTTGAGAGAGAAAAGAAACATCCAACAAATTTGAAGGTATAATGTCAAATGGTCAAAATATTTAACTTTTAGAGCCATAAGAAAAGTTCAAATTTAACCATAATCAACTCTTAACAAAATGTGTGGAATGGAATGAAATATGTGATAACCCGTAACCGAGGTCATTGCTTAATCTTATTTTACGATTATTTCTGAAATTTTTGATGAGTTTGAATGATATTTATTTTTGGAGGTTTAAGTTTAAACCAATGTTGGAAGGTTTATAATTTATATTTAATAAGTATAAGGAGTATTAGCAAGCGTGATGTCGATGGATGCCAAATATTTTACGTTTTATTATCGGTTGTTCGATGTTTGTCATTTTTGATGTTTTCTTTTAAATGACGTGTTAAGTCGAGTCGGGAGTCGATATTATTATATTTGAGGTACATTTTAAATTTTTAAAAGTATCTTTATGAAACCCGAGCCCCGTAAATATTTTCAAAATTGACTAATAGTTATTTCCCGCTTTTTAGCTAACTATTTTCATTTTGAGCCATAACTATTGAAAAATTACAAGATTGGTCCCTCAACCACTATATATAAACCAAAAATTTACACACACAACTCATAATTTCACTCACAAATTTTTTCATTTCTCTCTCTTCTTTTTCTTTGCTTAGCCGTGACCCCACTTCACCCCAAAACACACATTCAATCAATTTTAACTCAAATTTGAGGATGATCTAAGCAAAAACATCACAAGACCCATCCTTATAATTGCAAGGAGATCATTTTGGTATAATATTTATGTACATGCAAGAGTTTTTATTTTTCTCAAGTTGGTAGGTGAGAATTATGCTCATGCATTCCATTTTTGGGATGATAAAGAGATGTTCTTGCTAAAGGTTTTGTTAAAAACTTGATTTTGATTTGAAGGTTTTGATTTTTATGATGATTCTAATGTTATAGTTGATATATGTTAGTGTTAGGGTTATGGGATGATCATATCTATGATTGGTTTTGGCTAAAAATATGATTTTATACAAGTTTTTGAAAGGCATTTTACAACAGTAGGTAAACTGTAATATCGGGAAGTTTATGTTGTGATAATGGTTTAACTTATAGCCTAGGATTGTAGAGCATTTGATTAGCTTCGATTTGATATAAAGTAGAGCTTCTAGCTCCAAACGAGCGCGGAGTTATGATGTTTTGATTATTCGTGTACCGGGAGACGAGTATCGACACTACATATAGATGTTGTCGATATTTGGATCGAATCTTGGGGACTTTTGAAATGATTCGCATACTGATAATGAAGTGTAAACCCTAGAGGGTGAGTTTATTTTAAAACCCAAGTGTCGGTTTTGTAAATGGAGTCGTTTAAAGAAGTTAAAACGGTTGTATGAAATGTTAACGTAAATCTGTCCGGATTTTGTAATTTGAAGATGAGTCGGGTAAATAACTTTAAAAGTAATTTCATTTGATAAACTTGTTGGAGGACTTTCTATATATAGTAAGTTAGTTTCTCGAGTCGTTTTATAAACGTTTGACGAGTCTAAAAGGGGTAAATAAGCTAGTACATGTAGTATGTGCCGGCAGATTTTGTCGAAAGTGTAGAATGGTAAAGTAAATGTGTAGAAGGGTGTAATAAAGTTATTTATATCGTTTTCTCTCGAGTTTATCGTGATTCTATGAGTTTTAGTTTGATGTTGTTATGTATGATTTATTTCTCGAGTCATTATTAACGAACGCACCTTATTTGATAGGTAGCGGTTCTCGTGTTTGAAAGGCATCTCTATCATCGACGATAATCTCGCTAGATCTCTTATACTAAGGTGAGTCTGTAGCCTCGCTTTTCATGCTAGCTACTAAATGTTTTATTACCCGCGAGGGGGATACATGCTATTTGAAAATAAATGAACACAAGTCATGAGTAATTGTTGGATCCGAATGTTGCCTAAGATGTTTACATTGTATTGAGTACTAATACAAGGTTTTTGCCAAGTATAAAAATTTGTTCGTCTCGGTGTCTAATCGAATTGACTATTGGTTTAAGTGTGAATCAGTCGTCTTTTGGTGAAAAAGAATATTTTTGTCGTTATTGTAAAATAAAATTGCAAAACTTTAAAGTAAAAGGCAAGGTAAATAAAGCTATAAATGATTAAAAAGTAAATGACGAGAAATTAAGACTTTGAAAGTAAATTAATTAAAAAACGAGAAATTAAAGCTTGACGAAAAGTAAATAAACGATATTAAAAAACAAATATGAAAACGAAACAATTAATAAAAATAAAACCAAACGAAGAAATTAACTATCGACTCGAAAATAAAGTTTGCTTAATGAAAAATGAGAGAATAAAACTAAAATGGTACTTTAAAACTAAACGAGGCAAAACCTAAGGCGGGTACTAAATAAAAGATAAAACTTAAACTTTTGCAAAAAATACTAATACTAAAATTTGACAAAAAAATATAACTAAAAATACGTGACTTTCAGAATTAATATCGGAACAACTTTCATATAAAACTAAACAATTACGGAACAATACTAATAAATAAACAAGCTAGCAGGCAAGCAGCTGGAAGCTGCCAACCAGGCACCTCAAATTGGCGCCAAAACTAGGGAAGCTGACAGGCACACAGCTTAATTTCTTCGCAATATAAAAAGTATTCTTCCGAATCTTCTTCGCAATATGTATTTTTTTCGGAATGTTTGTTTTTCAGAACATTTTTTCGGAACTTTTTGTTTTTTAGAACGTTTTTCGGAATAATTGATTTTTTAAGAAAAAACAAGAATCTTCGGAAAAACTATAATTTTTGGAAAAAGGAGTTATTCCGAGAAATGCTAATCTTTGGAATATCAAATATTTCAGAGAAATGACAAATTCAGAACTTTCTTCGGAATAATGTTTTTTCAGATTTTTTTACTTTTTCAGAGTTTTTGACTTTTTCGGAATATCAAACTTTTTCAGAGAAAACAAATTCAGAGAAATGAACAATTTCAGGAAAAATAATTTTAGAAAAAGGGCGATCTTAGGAATAATAAACCCTAATTCGAAAATATGAAAACAGGCACAATAATATCTAAAAATCAGAAAATAAGCTACAAATAAGCAAAAATCAAATAAGCAGTTTACCAAAACTTAATCTAAAACACTTTTAAGAAAAACTAATTAAACCACAAATTAAAAACTTGAAAAACACTAATAAAACTAAAAATTAAAAATCAACTTTTAATAAAATAAACTAATAAAAACACTTAACTAAAATCAAATCAAACACACAATAAGCTATCAAATCAATAAGCTAACACAATCAAAAACATAAAAACATAACAATTAATCAAATAAGCATAACGATAAGCACATAAGCATAAATATTAACAGAAATAAGAAAGGTAGAAGGAGAGATTAATATAAAACTTGATGAAAATTAAGGATTCAACAACAAAATTAAGAGACTTACTTGAAATTAAAGGCAAGAATTTAAATGACAATTAAGTAAATGACAATATGAAAGTGCTTGGAAAATAAAATGGAAAGACTAATGTGTCAAATTAGCTAACACCTCCTAATGTGTCATTAGGAGGGTATTTATAGGAGGATTAGTAAGTGTTGATCTTTTCTTCCTTTTCTCGTCTTTTCGTCTTTATAAATTCTTCGACTTTCTCGACTTTGTCTCGGGATAAATTGAACTCGTCTTATAATTTCTTCATTTATTTGACTTGAGTTCTTCGACTTCATTAAACTTCCGTCTTTAGACTTTTTCTTCAATAAATCTTCAGAATAGGCCTTGGACTTCCGTTCTTTTTGAAATCTTGATCTTTTGACTTCGTCTTTTGTCTTTTTCTTCGATAAAAGCCCGTGAAAGACCGCGTTTTCTTCCATTTTCACATTTTGATCCTAAATCACAACAAAAACACAAACCACGCATAATTCCGACATTTATGACATAAAATACACGTTTTGGCTTGGTTATTATTATAATTAAGTGGTAAAAGGATAAGTGTTTTCACACTAATTAAATCCCCTACACTTGACCATTGCAATGCCCTCATGCAATGCATTAGTTACAAAGCAAGTTTTACATTTTCCATCATATTCAATCCACATTGGCCTTTATTAAACACAAGACATAAAAAATTGAAAAATATTCAAAGGAAGAAAACAAGTAAGAAGATCCAAAACTTACCTTAGGGTTTTGGAATGTCATGAATGATTATCACCCTCAAGTTTCACGTTCCCCATGCCAAGCTTAAAAACGATCATTGTTATTATAAGTTAGCAAACTAACACGAATTCATGTGGCCCAATTATTCACTTAGACTCCCTTATTCCTAGGTGTACCTCTTATATTTTATTGTTGTCTTGAATGATCACGAGGATGCATTGTTGACTTATTTTGATAGTTATTTAGGCTGAAAATAAAGTAGGACAATTTAATCAAAAGTTAGCTAAAAGACAAAATCTTTTAAAACTGCTTCTCGGGCCCTCATAAAGTTCATATCTTGGCATAACTCGCTTCACGATTTGAGACCTTTCTCGGACCGATATTTGGCAGCGACTTCATACTTCGAATCTTGAGAGACGTTCTTGAAATTATGGTCTTCTCTTCATAATAGGAATTTCTTCACTTGAAGTTTTGAGAGATTCTTCATATTTGGACCACGACTTCTTAATTTTTCTCCAATCTTTATTTGGGATTTTGATATACAACGATCCGCCTCCTTTTAGGACTTGGATCTATTTATCCTCATACCTTGTTAGGGCCTTTTTGGATAGATTTCTCCATGATATTTACGGGAGTATTTGCTTTTTGTCGTGTGTCTTGATCCTTCATATTGATTTTTGATAAATGATTCTTCACATCAATTGGGATCTTTAGCAACAAAATGTAGCCCTCATGCCTTGTTAGGGCCTTTTCGGACTCGCCAATCTTCGCATCCCGCTTCAATAAGTTATGTCTTAGCTATGAACTCTAATTAATACCGAGCAACTTTTAAACGATCTTGGGCTAGAAGCTAAGTAACTTTTCAAATCGGACAACCTTATTTATTGCAATTAAATTTATTAACAAGCGATGGGAGAAAAAGCTTATAATCAACTCACATAAATTCATGAAAGAATAACAAACTTATAATTGACTCTATCATCTCTCGTTCTCCATAATTTAAAATCTCAAGGAATGAGACTCGTAGATGCTTAGCGTATTAAATCGATGTTTTGGGATTTCAAGTCATCTATAGGATCTTGCAAATTCTTAGACTTTTTCAAGTTTAGAATTCCCATTTTAAAGTTTCCTTGATAAACGACTTTCTAGCATCAGTTATAGGAAATTGCGAAAAGTTCTTGTTCTTAACCCGTAAGAGTTAAGACTTTCGCGTTTTAAAGTTCCCTATATAAAAGCCTAGCAAAACTTGACTTAAACACGTTAAGGATACTAGCTAGAGTAAATTTAGATAAGTAAACTCGGGTTGAGTCAAAAGATTCACAACGTTTAAAAATTAAAACCACTTTATTAAAAATTTATTCTAGCAACGAAATAAAATAACTATAATAAAGGTAAATACTATTAGGCCAAAATAGATCAAAAATTTTGAAAAGTGTCGAAAAATCAAATTTTCCGGTTAAAATGAGGACAAATACAAGGAAAAGCCCACTTAACTTCGATAGAAGTCCCCCTACACTTAATATAAACATTGTCCTCAATGTTTAAGCATGTGGAAGTAACCTCCCCTACACTTAGGACATTGTGCACTTTGTTTAAATCCTGCTAAGGAAGAGACAACTAAAGTGATTCCTATTTTAATATTGAAGAATATAAAATAGTGAATCAAAAGAGTTTAGGATAGAACCGGGAAGACAGGAACACGGAATCACGGGTCGTCAAAAGTTATCAAGAATAGATCTTTGAAAGCTCGAATTCCTGGACATGATAAGAAAGAAACACGTACTAGGGTCTCCCCCTACACTTATTATAAAAACGAAATAAAAGGATAGATACTGCGGGTTGCCTCCCGAGAAGCGCTTATTTTTGTTAACCGAGTCGTGAGCCTGACTCGACCTTGATTAGCATAGGTAGAAGCTTAAAGAACATCCACCGGGATCAAATACATGGTTTTAATCCATCAAGTAGCACAAGCTTAAGGTGAACAAGGCAAGCCAAAGAAGAGTAGGCAAGGTTCCCTTAAGCAAGATCGAGCACGGTGATAGACAGTGTGATGAAGTGCAAGCATATCTCCATAAGTTCCAAAAATCTTTCCTTTTATTTCATCAGATGGATACTGAGATGGCTTAAAAATTGCAATACCGGGATCGAACACCTTTTCCTTTAGGGGAAAATAACACTCAGGCTCAGTAGACCTTGAAGAAGATCCGCTTATAAATATGACAATCTCATCCTCAGAAGGTGGATAAAGAGGTGTCAAAACATAAGTACTACGGATATCGGTGTCTTCCGGCTTCTTCTCCTTTGAAACGGTTTTCTTCATATCCAAAGGAGGATAAAGACCAAAATCAAAGTCCAAAGGAGGAGCATCACTCTCATTTGGGAAGTAAGTGTTGAGAAAAGTAGCAAAATCTTCCTCAAATGAGTAGTCATCCAAAGTAGGATCAAGTGTTGTTGGCGGAGGATCTTCATCAAAAGTAGGAGTAAGGTCATCATGAGAAGAATCACTCGAGAGAGTATCAACATCATCAAAATCATCATAAGTTGGCATGTCTGGATACTCTGAAACAAAATTATCATAATCATCCCCATCGGAACTAGAATCATCATCATAATCATCATAGATAGGTGGAGAGTCATAAATTGGCGGAGGATCTAAATTGGAGAGAGAATCATCCACATCATCTTTGAAAAGTGGATTGTCATAGCAAGTATCGAAAAGAGGATTGTTGTACACGACAAAATCATCAAGCACATTAAACATATTCGCTGATTCTCTTCCATTGGGTTTTGTTGTGATCTTCCCCATTTTAAAAACTTGTGCATCATTCCCGACTCTTAAGATTAACTCACCTTCGGCAACATCGACTAAGGCTTTTCTGGTTCTCAAGAATGGCTGACCAAGTATTAACGGAATACGAGGGTCTATTTCATAATCAACAACAACAAAGTCGACCGGAAAATTGAACGTGCCAATTTTAACAAACACATCTCCGGTAATACCAACGGAGTAAGCGAGAGTGCGATTTGTAAGCTCAAGAGTCATCTTTGTTGGTGTAAGGTCGGGTAATGATAACTTTTTCCAAACACTTAAAGGCATCAGATTAATACTTGCCCCGAGATCGGCTAAGGCAGTAAATTCTTCGGTTTTGTTAAAAATTCAACGCAACACAAAACGACCGGGATCTCCAAGTTTTTCCAGAAGTTATTTAAGAATGACTGCAGAACAGTTTTCATTTAAGCGTGTGTTGACAAACTAATCCATCTTTTCCTTCTTGTTAAGCAATTCCTTGAATGCTTTGACGAATTTCGGCATTTAGACAAGTGCTTCAATGAGGCTAATGTTGAAATTCATTTGAGAGATCATCTTCATAAAAGAAGTGATTTGAGCATCCTCTTTAGTAAGCAATTTGCTCTTGTCTAACCGAGAAGGATAAGGGATGTTGGGTTTATAGGTGGAAGGTGGTAAAGGTTGAGATGTTGAAGGTTTATAGGTGGAAGGTGGGGTTGGTGAAGGGTGTTTCTTGGGTACTTCTTCATGAGGTGGAGACGGTAATGGAGAACTAATACTAGGCGTGGGAGTAGGAGGGATAAATGGTGGTGGAAGAGGTGTAGATGGGGTAACTGGGGGAGGGATAGATGGTCCTACAAGAGTTGCTCCACTGCGTGTAGTAATAACACTCACATTCACTCTCGGGTTGGTGATGGTATTTGAAGGAAGAGAGCCCGAACTAGAGGGTTGATTACTTGGTAAGAAACTAGCCAACATATTCTTCAAATCATTTGTTTGAGTGGTAAAAGAGGTTTGTATATCATGTCGAAGCTCGGATCTAATATCATTACCTTGCTTAGTGATATCTCCTTTCAAGTTGATAATTTGGCTTTGCAGATTCTTAATTTTCTCTCCTTGGGTCCTCATGAAAGCTTCTACATCTTGATTAATAGGTGGTGGTTGTTGAGCGGGTGGGTGATAAGGATTAGAAGCTCGAGGTGGGTTTGGGTTGCTTCTATTGTAGTTGTTGGGGTTATGGTTTTGAGGAGAAAAACCCGGTGAAAGAAAGTTGTTCGAACGGTAACTTAGCAAGTTACGATCACCTTGAGGTCGGGCTTGATAGTTTTCCGTTGAATAGTTACCATAAGCCGCACACACGTTTTCCGGATTGTCATGAGTAGAAGGACAATCAGTGTATGAATGAGGACCACCGCAGATCTCACAAGAACTTGCAACAGCTTTAACTTGTTGTTGTTGATTTGTAGCCAAGAGTTGCATGTTTTTGCTCATTTCAATCATTGCGCGGGTCAATTCGGTGATATCAGGGTTTGAAGAAGTAGAAGACACATTGACTCTCGGGTTTGATCTTGAGGATGCGGATGAATCCCAATTTTTGTGATGAGTAGTCATGTTCTCGATAAGCTCTCTACACTCCTCGGGTCTTCTTTTCATAAATGTGCCACCAACGGCTGCATTAATCGTATCACGATCACGAAAAGTTAAACCATTGTAGAAAGTATCAATTAAGGTGACGGGGAGCATGTTGTGGTTTGGACATCGATCGATCAAAACATTATATCGTTCCCAAGCATCAAAAAGTGATTCATAGGGTTCTTGAGTAAATCCACTAATTTGATTCCGAAGGCTCGTGACCATGGATGGTGGAAAGTAGCGCGATAAAAATCGTTGAGTCATCTCGTCCCAAGTATGAATTGAATTCTTCGGAAGACGATCAAACCATTTTTCGGCATGGTGGGATAAGGTGTGTGGAAATAGGTGAAGGCGAAGAAAATCTATAGTAACACCGGGAAACTTCATGCTTTGAGTAACGGTAATGAATTTGTCGAGGTGTTTATTGGCATCATCATTCGGTAATCCGCGAAATGGACAAGTATTTTGGACTTGTTGGATCATGTGATGCTTCAACAAAAACTCTGGAGCCGTGATTTGCATCGTTGGTTGACAAAGCTCCTCCATTGTTCGAAGATCGGGTGGGGGAACATTGTTGTTATTATTATTGTTGAGGTGCGGTGGGTTATTGTTGTTGTTCACACCTGCCATATCTAAATCTTCACGAGTCTCTGGCTCAAAATAAGTGGAAGATCTAGTACGCATACACCTGCAAAAGCAAAAGAAAAAGATACCAAAGAAATAGAGAATATATATGTACGTGTACAAATAAAAATAAAAATCTTTTTGGATTTTTGAATTTTTGAATTTTTATGTATTTTTATCAATTTTTAATTTTTATAGATTTTTGAAAATTTTTGAGCAAGAAAAATAACGTTCACGAGTGAACGAATCCCAAAATTCAACGCGTCTCTCACAGAAAACCGTTAATCTTTACGAAAAGAGGCGGCAGCGGCACCATTTAATACAAGGTTTTTGCCAAGTATAAAAATTTGTTCGTCTCGGTGTCTAATCGAATTGACTATTGGTTTAAGTGTGACTCAGTCATCTTTTGGTTAAAAAGAATATTTTTGTCGTTGTTGTAAAATAAAATTGCAAAACTTTAAAGTAAAAGGCAAGGTAAATAAAGCTATAAATGATTAAAAAGTAAATGACGAGAAATTAAGACTTTGAAAGTAAATTAATTAAAAAACGAGAAATTAAAGCTTGACGAAAAGTAAATAAACGATCTTAAAAAAAAATAGGAAAACGAAACAATAAATAAAAATAAAACTAAACGAAGAAATTAACTATCGACTCGAAAATAAAGTTTGCTTAATGAAAAAGGAGAGAATAAAACTAAAATGGTAATTTAAACCTAAACGAGACAAAACCTAAGGTGGGTACTAAATAAAAGATAAAACTTAAACTTTTGCAAAAAATACTAATACTAAAAATTGACAAAAAATATAAATAAAAATACGTGACTTTCAGAATTAAAATCGGAACAACTTTCAGATAAAACTAAACAATTACGGAACAATAATAATAAATAAACAAGCTAGCAGGCAAGCAGCTGGAAGCTGCCAACCAGGCACCTCAAATTGGCGCCAAAACTAGGGAAGCTGGCAGGCACACAACTTAATTTCTTCGCAATATAAACAGTATTCTTCGGAATCTTCTTCGCAATATGTATTTTTTCGGAATGTTTGTTTTTCAGAACATTTTTCGGAACTTTTTGTTTTTTAGAACATTTTTCGGAATAATTGATTTTTTCAGAAAAAACAAGAATCTTCGGAAAAACTATAATTTCGGAAAAAAGGAGTTTTTCAGAGAAATGCTAATCTTCGGAATATCAAATATTTTCATAGAAATGACAAATTCAGAACTTTCTTCGTAATAATGTTTTTCAGATTTTTTTACTTTTTCAGAGTTTTTGACTTTTTCGGAATATCAAACTTTTTCAGAGAAAACAAATTCAGAGAAATGAACAATTTCAGGAAAAATAATTTCAGAAAAAGGGAGATCTTCGGAATAATAAACCTAATCCGAAAATATGAAAACAGACACAGTAATATCTAAAAATCAGAAAATAAGCTACAAATAAGCAAAAATCAAATAAGCAGTTTACCAAAACTTAATCTAAAACACTTTTAAGAAAAACTAATTAAACCACAAATTAAAAACTTGAAAAACACTAATAAAACTAAAAATTAAAAATCAACTTTTAATAAAATAAACTAATAAAAACACTTAACTAAAATCAAATCAAACATACAATAAGCTATCAAATCAATAAGCTAACACAATCAAAAACATAAAAACATAACAATTAATCAAATAAGCATAACAATAAGCACATAAGCATAAAGATTAACAAAAATAAGAAAGGTAGAAAGAGAGATTAATATAAAACTTGATTAAAATTAAGGATTCAACAACAAAATTAAGAGACTTACTTGAAATTAAAGGCAAGAATTTAAATGACAATTAAGTAAATGACAATATGAAAGTGCTTGGAAAATAAAATAGAAAGACTAATGTGTCAAATTAGCTAACACCTCCAAATGTGTCATTAGGAGTGTATTTATAGGAGGATTAGTAAGTGTTGATCTTTTCTTCCTTTTCTCGTCTTTTCCTCTTTATAAATTCTTCGACTTTCTCGACTTTGTCACGGGATAAATTGAACTCGTCTTATAATTTCTTCATTTATTAGACTTGAGTTATCCGACTTCATTAAACTTCCGTCTTTAGACCTTTTCCTCAATAAATCATCAGAATAGGCCTTGGACTTCCGTTCTTTTTGCACTCTTGATCTTTTGACTTCGTCTTTTGTCTTTTTATTCGATGAAGCCCGTGAAAGACCGCGTTTTCTTCCCTTTTCACATTTTGATCCTAAATCACAACAAAAACACAAACCACGCATAATTCTGACATTTATGACATAAAATACACGTTTTGGCTTGGTTATTATTATAATTAAGTGGTAAAAGGATAAGTGTTTTCACACATATTAAGTACCTTGTTGCTAAAGACCCTAAATTCATGAGCCATTAACTATCTTCTGACTTGATATTGTGAGTCGGGAATAGCCGCTTATTATAATAATAGTACTATTGGGTTGACCACCCTATCTGAGACCAGGGCATTACGCTGAGTAACCTCTGGGAAGGATAATTTACGGGAATAAGAATGTGGTATTCTAGCAACTGATACCCTAGAGGGGCAATGGTTTTATTCTAGTCATGTCGGCATTTGGCGTGGGTGACTATTTCGTTAAGGGATCGGTGTCATGAGCTTAAATACAATGTTTTGCCTTGAATATAGATTGTGTGTACGACAATTCTATAAATGATTATGATTGATTTTCTTCTTGTGTTCAAATGTGATTTGATAAACATATAGACTCGCTCAACATTATTGTTGACTCGTTTTAGCATGTGTTTCAGGTAATAGGAAGTGATGGAAGGCGGAGCTTTGCTGTGGAGGTTGTGGGTTGACTTTTGGAAGAATGTTGGTCTAAAAACTATTTCTACCCTTTTATTGTTGAACAATTTGTTATATGTTTGTGTACTGTACTAAACTTGTTGGTTGTTGATCGAGATCCATGAGGACTAAAAGCTTTACTCTGGTGTCGTTTTAGTACATTATGGGATGAAATTATGTTTTAGACCTATTATGAAAATGTTGTTTATGTCTTTATGTGTATAAATCTATCTTTTGAGTCGTTCAATATACCTTGTGTGATGATGCTTGTGTCTAGCACCCAATTGTGTATTTCCGCTGCGCAATGTAAATTGGGGGTGTTAGAGATTGGTATCAGAGCTACAAGTGATAGAGAACTGGGTCGATTTTAAAATTTTCCTAAACTATAACTTTGGTGTCGAAAGTATTTATTCTTCAAAAGCACACAACTCCTCTGCAACACTCTGGTAAGATCACTTTACGTTTTATTTTGTATTATAGATGTATCCCTCATAACTGAAATGAATTTCCCGAGTATTTATTAAGTAAATACTACGATATTGTATTGGAATTATTGAAAGTATGATGAGTGCTTGTTAGTATCATATTTCACTACTACACAAAACGCTAAAAAGACCCCCTTAAAAAGATTGGTTATGAAAAAACATGTCTCTATGACCAAAAATGGTGGGAAGGGAATGCATGGAAACTGGTTTTCTTGAAAAAAACTAGTCTCCATAATGTGAATTCTAAAGAAACCGGTTTTTAAGATGCAACCAGTCTTTTTTATAAAAGTAAAGACACTGGTTTTTACGTAACAACATGTCTCTATGTGTTTGTTTTATGAACACCATTTTATATAAAAAAACCAGTGTTTTTACACATTTTAAGACATTGGTTTTTAAAAAACCAGTCTTGTTTTATTTTAATAGATTGTGGTTAATTTTTTTAAACTTAAAATCATAAGGACAAAACGGTACATACTTGTATTAAGATTGTATTAATTATCATTCCAAATTCATTTTTGAACGTTACTAAACTTATTGGATTTGTAAACAGGACATATTATGCAAAATCTGAAAAATCGCACAGTGTCCGTACCGACACAGTTAAAATTTAATTTTTACATTTATATGGCACGAGATATTTAATAAAATGATTTATTAAATTATTTAATATTTTATTAACATTTATTTGAAACGAGAATATTTAAATTGAAATCAGTTTTCCTTAAAACGAGGCTCGTCCGAGATACCTGATAAATAATCAATATTTTTAAAGGATGTTACAAAATATTATAAAAAAATTGTCAAGTGAATACTTATTCTTATAGGAAAAATCATTTGGAACGCAATGGCGAAAGTTTCTTGTCTTGAATCATTCGTTAACTATCATAAACGAGCCCCGAACCATTAAACTATGGAATTTATAATAAAAGTTATACTTTTAACCCTAAGTTATATCCACTTTACACTTTTACTTTAATATAAATAAAAAATAATCATGTTGTATATTCATTTTTCAAAAACCCTAACCCTTATACCAAAAACACACATACAATTTCACTCCTCCTCTCATCTTATTTTCTGGCCCCTCCTTTTATTTCTCCGGGAATATTTTTTTGTTTTCACAAATACCACCACATAAAACCTCCATCAAAGCCCTCCATCTCTATCATCATCACTCTCGCCATCACCACCACTGCCCTATTTAGCCACCACCACCGTCTATCCCTCTATAATCACCACCATAACAGATCTGCTGCTACCCGCACCACGAATAACCACCAGCGTCACCCATGGCCGCCATCCAACACCACGACCACCATCACCACGCTACACCGTAAAATCCACACCAGCCACCATTACATCAGTCGTCGTTCACATCACCACAACCACCACACTGTGACTGTCACCATTCGCCCAACCACGACCACTCATAACCGCCATCGTGGTCACCATAGCAACACCACCACACAGCCATCACGAAGGCCTTTGGTTGGAAGTTTTATTAGTTGCCTTCTTGATTTGTTTAACTGGGTTATGCTGTAGCCACTTTTATTATGTTTCATATTGTTGCTTACATAATCTTTAGCAAGTATGTCCATTTATGACGATGTTAGTTTACATAATCAAAAATGATTGATTTAAATGTTAGTTTAAATTGTTTTTGTTTCACTTTTGTATGTTTGTTGCTTCAGCTTTGATGGCCACATATCTGTCTCTCATGCAGTTGCACTGGTTGCCCATGCTGCAGTGTGTCTATTAAATTCTAGACAAGATTTTGAATCCTGATGGTAGTGATTAGTTTACTAAGGTAGTGATGCATGATGATCTTGATTATGTGAAAAGATATAGCATATGCCCGTATGTACAGTTCATTCTACATGAATACCACAAGCTTCGGTAAATAGAAGGTGCAACATTTATGCTAATATCAGAAAGACCACAACTTGCAAGCTTGAAGTTTGAGGTTTGGTTTTGACAATTAAGTAGGTAACTATATAAGCAGTAGTTGAAATTTTGGGGGATCATGAGCTAGCTGTGTTGGTTGGGAAGCTGGACTCTTCTAGTCTTATTAAAGTTGTTTATCTCTGATCTTTTTAAATAGGAAAAGTATCCATGGGGAAAAAGGATAAGAAGAGAAATGGGAATAGTAAAGATTGGTGGGGATAGGGGTAGTTCACACTAGCCGATTAATTGAAAATTCTGTAAGATTTGTGTTTCCCTGACCAATTAGCCCATAGACCATCTTGTTAATTCATATATATAGTCAACTAGTGTTGAGAATCTTGAAAGTTTTTACAGAAACTTCATGATAGTTTATTCGTAATGCTGTTTAAAGCTAGTCGTGAGCTCAATCAGTACGAACTCGTAAAACAAACATGCTTGTTCTCAGCTAGAAATTATTCGTAATGCTGTTTCTGATTTACACACTCCACATCTGCAACGCTATCAGACATGATCTGGTTGTGGATGGACATTCTCATTTCACCTCTAGTATACCTTCTCCATGACAGATAGGACTTTAATATTCTGTTAAAAATTAACTCGAGAACAGAGCGTAAGCTATAGTAGTTGTGTTAGTATCCGTTAGTAGCCTTAACAACTCTTTTCCACAAGCCAATGCTTTAGATTTTAATTCCCTTCGTTAGTCTGATTTGCATCTAGCTTATTGTGTTAATTTGATTAAATTACTTGTAGGTACCGTGGAATAACGAGCGTCCGTTGGATAAGAAAGAGTTGAACGCGATTGTTGGAGCTTGGTTTACATTGTGGCGACAAGTTAAATAAAAACAAATTTGATTCGAAATATGTATTTGACAATTTTAATCCTTCCAATTAATAAAGTTGTCTTTATTTACATACATTTGTTGTTTATAACAATTCAAGTCCTTTAATTTAGTTTTTTTTAGAATTCTTGTATTTACATTATTTCATTGTAGAGGGTTAAATTTGTAAAATTTGGATTATAATAAAAATTCCAAAGTTTTATTTAAAAAAAATTAATTAAAAAGAGACTGGTTTTTAGAAAAAAACACATTTTTTTACTCCATAAAAAGACTGGTTAGATGCTCTTAAAAAGACTGCTTTCTGGAGATTAGTATGGAGACCAATCTATAAAGAGACTTGTTTTTATGAAGATAACCAGTGTCGATTCTTTTAATAGAGACTAGTTTAAAAACCAGTCTCTTTATGTTTCGAGCAAGGAGATCCTCCATATAGAGACGTCCTACAAAACCAGTCTCCATTGCCTTTTTGGACCACTCTCCATGGACTTTTTTGTACTAGTGTTTATTTTTGCGAGCATTGCATAAACATCATTTTCATTGTGTTGCATAGCATAGATTACGTATAACATTGCATACTAATTTTTGTTTTGTTAACAATGACATTAAGTATCCTTGAACCCTTATAATTGTAGAAAATGGCTGGTTTACCTCGTGAGGATGGATAGATTGATATGACTAATGTATTGGACGGTGAGGAAGTAGATAACTTTGGTTCTAGTGACGATGAGGAGCCTTATGAGTATTTAGATGATGGAGTTACTCCTATTGCAGTTGGACAGACCGAGCCTGAAGTGATTCAAGGTAGTTATGTTTCAAGAGTTCATGTTGTGCCACAGACTGTTCCAGACTGTCAGCGACCTGTTGTACGTTCTTCGACGCCTACTTGTGATGCTTATATGAGCAGTTTGCCTGGGATTGCATTTGCTAGGGGTGATGTTCCTGTTGAGTCGAGTAGTGCTGCTAGTGCTCGATCTATTCATGATGGAATATCTAAGGTTTATTGTCCAGGTCATAGGTCTTATGATGATATTTTCTGGTTTCTCAAGAAGTTTGATAGATCCTTGTTTGAAAGGTATTTGGTTGAAACCCGTGTGATTAGGAGGTTTGAGCAGAATGAGAAGAGGTTTGACAGGTTTGTTAGTAGTGTGAAGAGATCAGAGTTTGTTAGAGCAAGGGAAATGGATGAAGTTCTTAGTTTAAGATCCATGGTGTTGAATTTGAGTGGGCAAATTGAAAGGTTATGTGAGGAGAAAGAAAAAATGCAAGGTTGAATGCGTGTGGTTTGCCTATGAGATCATTTCCTAGTCGAGGTGTGGTGATTCGTGATGTGCCAAGTCAGGTTGAAGCTCAAGTTTTGGTGAAGCCAAGTGAAGGAGGAAGTCGAAAGGGAAAGGAAAAAGTGGGGAAGATTCTGAGAAAGATGATAGCAGTAGTGATGATGAGCTGATGTACAAGAAGCTGCGGAGATCAGATGTTTAGTTCTTTTATATTGTTTTTATTAGCCTTGTTGTAATAGAACTTATGTAGAATGGTATTGTAGTTTATGATGAAACTTAATGACTTTTAAGTTTGTCGTGATGAAGGGTTGTAGTGACATTACTTGTCACAATTTTGTGGAAATTTTCCAACGCAATCCAAATTACCTTCATGACTTATGATTTGTCTTATTAGTTCTTTTGTGAATTGGTTAATGATTCATTATGAATTGTGTTGTTGGTGCATGTAGTATCCATGTTACATCTTGATAGAGAAATCCTTATTCTTATCTTGATAGGAATACTTACTTGTTCTTTTTCTTTTATGGTGACACAGGAAGGAGTTGGGAGGCATTTTTCTGACTTTACTAAATTGTTGTTTGGTTAGTTTCCTAAAAACATGCCGCCTAAATTAACGACTGATACTGTTAATACCATGATTGAGCAAGCTATCGCTAGAGTATTGGAAGCTGAACGTGCTGCGAGGAACCAAAAGACTGAGAATAGGAATGCTGCTGGTCAGGTTGGAGGGAATCTTGCAAATCCAGTTGCAGGTAATACTGATGAACCAACAGGAGGAAATGTTGCGGGACAAGTTGGAGGTAATGTTACTATTCAGCAGATTCAAAAGGAATGTTCTTATGCTAGTTTCATGAAATGTGGACCTACCTAGTTTCGTGGTACTGGTGGTGCTTTGGAATTAAGGAGGTGGATTGAGAAAATTGAAAGTACTTTTGAAATCAGTGGATGTTCAGAAGCTAGTAAGGTGAAATTTGCTGCAGCTACTTTTTAGGATGATGCATTAAGCTGGTGGAATAGTCAGGTAGCTACTGTGGGTTTGGTTAAAGTTAATGCTAGAACATGGACTCTGACCAAAGGACTGTTAACTGCTAAGTTTTGTCCTGAGGAAGAGTTAGGTCAGTTGGAGGATGAGTTGAGGCATTTGGTGCTGAGAAACAATGATATTTTGGCTTATACAAGGAGATACTTCTGATTTATGTTTGTTGTGTCCTGATGCTTTTACTGACGATCGTAAGAAGATGAAGCAGTATATCAGAGGTTTTTGTAGCAATATCAAGGGAGAGACTACTTCGTCAAAACCCAAGTCTTTTGATGAAGCTGTTCAGATGGCTCATGCTTTAATGGATGTAAAGCTGCAGGATCGAAAGGATAGTATTTCTGAAGGGAATAAGAGAAAGTGGGAAGCTACACACTCAAACCAAGGACAGAATCGTGGTGGTTCTCGTAATAACAATAACCAAGGACCAAATAGGAATCAGCAATATAATTTTAGGAGGAATGATGGTGTTCGTGTTGCCACTGGAAATCAAGGTAACAAGGTGAATCCGAAGTGTGGTCGGTGTAATATGTATCATGTTGGAAATTGTCCACCTGCTTGCAACAAGTGTGGGAAGGACGAACATAAGATGGCAGATTGTAGAAACAAGGGTGTGGCCACTGGAGCCAATGCTGTTAAGGTAGTTAACTGTTCTGGATGTGGAGGCCGTGGACATAATCAAGGGAACTATCCGAGGGTTGGCATACGACAGGGTGGCAATGTTGCTGCTGTTGCTGCTGGGACTGCTGCTCCAGCCTATGTCGTGGGAGATGCCGACAAACCTCAAGGGCCGAATGTGGTGACTGGTACGTTCTTACTTGATGCTTGTTATGCTAGTGTGCTATTTGATTCTAGATCCGATAGAAGTTTCGTAGATGTTAGATTCAGTCAGCTATTGGATAGAGAACCAGTGAGATTGACAACTAGTTATAAGGTGGAGTTAGCTAATGGTAAGGTTGTAAGCACTAGTTCTATACTGAAAGGTTGTTCCTGGAAGTTAGGTAATAATGTGTTTAGTATTGATTTGATGCCCATAGAATTATGATCTTTTGACGTGATTGTCGGAATGAACTGTGTGACAATCCGTCAATTTATGGTTGATATTTTATATTCAAGTATTAATTAAAAACATTATTTTAATGTTATATTATGAACTCACTCATTTTTGGGAAGAAATTTGAGTTTACATCTTAAAGTAGCATCGACTACGTCTAAACCGAAGGACTCTACGTTACGTGCTTACGTTTACATACACCATTTTTGGTGACAGTCTGACACTTCCGGAAATAAAATTTATCCTTGGATATTATTTTGGAATTTTAAATTTGTGTTTGTTCATAAACTCACAAATTTACGAGAAGAAATTAGAGCTTACGTGAATAATTTAACGTCTTTTACGATTAAACCAGAAACCCTAGGTTTAAGTATTTATGTTTGTGAACTCCGTTTTTGATGAGACAATTTTTATTAGATTCGTTTTGTGCCATTGATTCATAATTTATAAAAACATTTTTCGTAAAATGACCCGAGGGCATGCAAATCGTGGAAACTAGAATCGAGAAGTACCCGTAAA
The DNA here is from genome assembly GCA_025667525.1 of Glebionis coronaria. Taxonomy (NCBI): domain Eukaryota; kingdom Viridiplantae; phylum Streptophyta; class Magnoliopsida; order Asterales; family Asteraceae; genus Glebionis; species Glebionis coronaria. The sequence goes on from CM046876.1 coordinate 529,495,721, forward strand.
ATAATAGAGGTGAGACAAGTTCACACTTGCCCCACCCCTATACAAGTGGCGGCAAAAATAAGCCACCCCACTCCCTTGGTGGCAAAGCTTTACACTTCATATGGACACTTGTCCATACAACTTTACCAACACAACTTAAGCTACAAAACTACTAAACACTAAACTAGCTACTCATAGTTCAACATGAAAAACAACTCAAATCCTCTCTTCTCTCCCCTTTTTGGCCGTCCACTATAGCACCACCACCACCATATCCATCAAAAATTCAACCACAAATCTTATGTATATGTTACATATGATGATAACCTATTGAAGACATGAAGATTGGAGGTGATCATAACCTATGAAAAAGGAGTTTTCATGAGGTTCAAGGGCTGATTTCATGGAGGTGTTCATCCATTTGAAGTACCCAAGAAGTTGTCTTGCTAAAGTTGAAGATTTGATAACAAGAACCAAGCCTTGTTCATCAAAAATCTCATCTTTTCATCATCTTGATTGGTATAGGGATCAATCTCTTCCTATCATCTTGTTATTTTGAATATGTAATCTTGTATTTTCTTCATTTATGTATCTGTATACGATGATATATGATGATCAAAATATTATGTGGGGATCTTGTGTTGATAAACTTGGTTAAAAAGATTAAAAGCTGCATGAAAAGATGATGAAATCATGAGTAAAATAATAGACTGTATAAAACAGTAAAGAACCATATGATAACTTGTTAAAATGACTTGGATAATTTAATATAAAGTAAGTTATGTGATTTTACATATGTGAGAGTTGTCCACTCAATGGAATCCATAAAATGAGTGAGATATGATCAAAACATTATTGAAGTTCAAATCTGTATAGTCTGTTTTGGACGAACTGTTAGAGACATTTAGAGGTTGATTGAGCAGTAGATAAAAGAGAGTTAATTGTAGCACATATCATCTAATTTGTGCTGCCCAAAAATGAGCTTCTATCTCCTTGTAGAACTCAAGTTATGGTAAAAATGGTGAAAGTGAGTTTCATAATCAGATTTGGAAAATAAAAGTATATATTATAAAATTAGCACTCAAGCAAAGCTAATATAAAATACATACCTAAAACCCACTAACTTATATAATACTTATAAATAAGTATATACATTGATATGTAAATGGGTCATTTTATAAAAATGGCAATTTGATGTGTTTTATAAGTTATAAAACTATATACATAAGTTTTACGTCTTTTCGGCTAAAACTGAAAGATTAACGTTTTCGTCAGTTAAAACTTAGACGGTAGGACCCGTCTAATGTAAACTTTTTATAACCCATATAATGATGTATAAGTACATATGACAAGTAAAAACCGATAAAACCCGAGCTTTATAACATATGGACATTAACGGGCCAAAGTAGCCTTATTGGACTATTAACCTAACAAGTTTGGCTAAACACTAATGGACTTACTCATTAGGCTTAACCCACTTGGGCTCAACATATGAGTAAAGGCCTGATAAAAAAAAGAGTATAAATAGACTAATATAAAGAATTGAACTTTTATGGGCTTTTAATGGGCTTATTGGGCCTTAATATGGAATTGGATTGAAACTAGTGTAACAAGTCAAAAATTTGACTAACACATAACACTATAATGTGTATGAAGAGATAAAATACACTTGATCATCATCATACTTATGATATCATCATATATACATAGCCATTGTTTTTATAAAGTCATTGGACAAGAGTCTAAGACGAGTATTATATGTCTAGGTTTCCGTGATTTAAGCACGTACCGTACATCCAAATCGCCGATAACCCGCCTTTCCCAGTCAACGTGAGTTCATAGCCTCACACTCTTCTAAATGTTTTATGAAATGTTTTATAAACCCGCGAGGGAGATAACGTGTTCGTTTTAATTAAATAAGACACCAGTTGTCCCGACTGTTTGCTTATTGATTTGGACCCGAATGATTATATGACCTGATGAATGAAATTAGATGGATCGTTATTAGTTGGGTTATGTCACTAAAAGTCCCATTAGCATAAATTGTGAACTACCGGGATTTGGTAGACGCTTATGCATATAATAGTACTATTTGGGGAAGATCACCCCAGTTCGCGCCTTGACGGTTGATCCCTGTCGTGCCAAATTGATTGGTAAGCGAATTTATGTATGAGAAGATTTATATAAGCGTGATTATTGTGACGACGCGCTATTTTAGATGGGCAAATGAATTTCGGGTTAGCTACCCGTTGTTTGTTATAGTAAGGTAGCAATGTCATGCGGCTCGTAATAATCCAATATTGAAACTACTGATGTACGAATTGAATTATAATATATTACCTGACTAGCAATACGGGGTCTTATTATTGATATTGTGTTCGTGTTTTAGTTTTACATAACCATTTTCGTATAAGGTTTTTATTAAACTTCATACAACGTTATAAAACGTATTGTATGATGTTTTTACGACAATGGTTCGTATAATGGTTTTGAAGGCAAAAGCCTATATTATGATTTATGACAAAGATTTGTATAAAATGTCTTTGGACTATTTTATGGCCTACGACAAGGAATTGTATAAAATGATTTTCGGTAACAATTATATATACCGATGATATATTAATGGTTTTTATTAAACTCTATGAATTTACTCGGCGTTTTCGCTGACCGTTTCTTTTAACATGTTTTATCTCAGGTACTTGAAGGTAATTCTCGGGAAGACGACAAGAATTTATGGCCCGCACTTAAATAACAATTTCCATTCAAATATTTTGTAAAATTGTATGAAATACTATGACTTGGGACCTATGTAAATTTGATATTCATGAATGGAAAATGCTTTATTATTAAACGACGCAATTTTAAGCGTTGTCTATGATTTGAGTATTGTGCTATCCCGTAACACCAACGACTCTTCCGTTGAACTAAAGTATGAATATTTGGGGCGTGTTACAGTTTGGTACCAAAGCTCTCGTTATAGAGAACGAAAGATTTTTAAAACCAAGGTTTTGAATAACACATTTCAAAATCTTTTAACTATAAACATTTTTCTCAAAATTTCTAAAAATCTTTTGACTATAACGGTGCCGAAGAATTCTCGAGTTACCGACAAGTGAGACTGAGAAGTGTTATTTTAATATATATATATATATATATATATATATATATATATATATATATATATATATATATATATATATATATATATATATATATATATATATATATATATATATATATATATATATATATATATATATATATATATATATATATATATATATATATATATATATATATATATATATATATATATATATATATATATATATATATATATATATATATATATATATATATATATATATATATATATATATATATATATATATAACTTCGATTACATATATATGTTGTAATTTGATTACATGATTGTTTGATGATTATTTTAATACTTATATGAGGTATTTATACGACGTAGATTGTCACAAGAAACCCTAACTTCCCTAGCAAATCAACCGAAGCTATTCCTATAGGAATTCTAGCTATTCCAGATCTAAACCAAGTGGTGGATATTTATGATCCCGACAAAATGGTTGATATTCGTAGAAATGTTGGTATTAGTTGATTATGATATTAAAGAATAATTGGCGAGATTAAATATGATATCGATATCATGACGATCTTTCCTTATAGAGTGGAGTTTAACGAAACCTTACCACTTGGAAAGGTGTCATCTGATTCGCTGTCATCCAATTCTTAAATTTGAAATCGAAGAGGTGAATGTTGCACTTAAGGCTGTCATTGGAGCCTTTACCCAAAAGCCTCATGCCACTTGCACCTTTCCGAGAAGTCTAATTGAATGCGTGAGTCATTTCATACTAGTGACTCATTTGATAACTATTGATTGTAAGAGCTATAGGATTGGAATTAAGTGTTGTTCATATCGAGCTTTTATTTCCCTTTCAAGGTCTAAGAATAAGGTTGAAAGTATTGGAGAATGAGGTAGGATATCGCATTGAGTATAAGTTGGTTGAAACTTGAATAAAGTCAAATTTAACTCGTATGGAATACGAGATTGTTAAGAGGAAGTTGTTAAGTCATGTGATTGAATTATAAGGTTTTAAATGATTGTTGGTTCGTGTTAACGGTTGTTCCTAGGATATTTTCCAATGACGAGGATGCCCAGTGTCCAAGAAATAAATTGAAGAAATCTTCTTCTGAATTAGGACCGATGGATCTTTCAGGATCGGTGGGACACCTAATGACTCTTGTAGATTTGTATCCATTGTGGTATCTTTTAAAATCCCAAACTTAACTGAGACATCAGTTGGTAGGATGAGTCCTTGGAATTGTATGACATGGCAACACGTAATGTGTTACGATACAATTTTTGACTTGTTTGTGATTAATGAAAGGACTACCTTTCATTGCTAAATCTTACATGTATCTATGTTATCTATCTTTTATTGCTTCATCCTAATGTTCGCATTAGTGATGCAACCATTGAACAAGTACTCATCTCGATTTGAGTTACGTTGTGGATTATTCTTTTTGAGTGCCATCGAGGTCATGAACCTCATGATTAATTGGCTAAGCTCATTTCCTATCATGTTGTAGTTAGTTCTTGGTGAACAACTTTTCATCTCTCTTTTGCAGATCACTCATTGTTTTTATAAGATAAAACAGTATCCCTTGAGAAAAATTGAATTTTCATCACCGTAAGGATTATTTAAAGTGAGATTTAAAAGTAATCGTTATCGAAATAAAGTTGTTTATGAAACATGTAAAACCCCCAAATTTACACAATTCAATACAGCGGAAGAGTCGTTGGTGTTACGGGATAGCACATTACTCACATCATAGACAACGCATAAAAATCACGTCGTTTATTAATAAAGCATTTTCAGTCATAAATAATAAATTTACATAGGTCCCAAGTCATAGTAATTCATACAAGTTTTACAAAGCATTTAAATGGAAATTATTATTTAGGTGCGGGCCATGAATTCTTGTTGTCTTCCCGAGAATTACCTTCAAGTACCTGAGATAAAACATGTTAAAAGAAAAGGTCAGCGATCACGCCGAGTGAATTCATAGAGTTTAATCAAACCATTAATATATCATCGGTATATAATTATTACCAACAATCATTTTTGTACAAATCATTGTAATAGGCCATAAAATAGCCAAAGTCATTTTATACAAATCCTTGTCAAAAATCATCATATAGGGTTTTGCCTTAAAAATCATTATACGAACCATTGTCGTAAAAACATCATACAATACGTTTTATAACGTTGTATAGAGGTAAATAAAAACCATTATATGAATATGGTTATATAAAACCAAAACACGAACATAATATCAATAATAAGACCCCGTATTGCTAGTCAGACAATATATCGTAATTCGGTGCGTATAGTAGTATTTCGTTAATTGTATTATTATAAGCCGCATGACATTGTTACCTTACTACAACAAACAACGGGTAGCTAGCCCGAAACTCAATATGCCCATCTAAATTAGCGTGTCGTCACAAAGATCACGCTATGGAAATATTCTCATACATAAATTCGCATACCAATCAATGTGGCACGACGGGGATCAACCGTCAAGGCGCGAACTGGGGTGGTCGTCCCTGAATAGTACTATTATATGCATAAGCGTCTACCAGATCCTGGTAGTTCACAATTCATGCTAATGGGACTTTTAGTGACATAACCTAACTTTAATAATCCATTTCATTTCATCTATCGGGTCATTTAATCATTCATCAGGTCATACAATCATTCGGGTCCAAATGAATAAACAATCAATCGGGACAAATGGTGTCCTATTTTTATCAAAACTAACATGTTATCTCCCTCGCGGGTTTATAAAACATTTCATAAAAACATTTAAAAGAGTGCGAGGCTATGAACTCACGTTCATGTGGGAGAGCGGGTTATCGGCAATTCGGATGTACGGTACGTGCTTCAATCACGGAAACCACCAAGATTGTGTAGGTATTCATCAAGGCTTGGATTTTTGATGGAAGAACTTGTGATTGATCAACACCAATCTTCATAGCCACCAATACTTGTAAACTTCATGTAGAAATCAGCCCTTGAACATCACCAAGTCTTCTCCTTGGATGTTAAAATCACCACCAATCAATAGAGCTTTAAGAGGGCTTCATCATATGTGTGAATAACACATGATTTCATGGTTAAAATTGATCAAATGAGGGTGTTTTAGGGTGATGGTGGACGAATTTAGAGAGAGAGAGGAAGGGAGGATGAGTGGTTTTGCATGTAAGAGTTCAGTGGAAAATGGTATGTGTGAAGTAGTTTGAATGGTTTTGTGAAATGTTAGCTTACATGTTAAGCTTAAGCTTAACATGTGTTAGCTTTCTAGCTAAAAGGGTGCCACATCAAGAGATGTGGTGTCCTCTTTTGGGCCGTCCCTTTTAGTGGGGTGGGATAAACTTGTTTTGTCCCATCCCGCTAATTTACGGGTATTCCTCGATTCTAGTTTCCTCGATTTACGTGTTCTCGGGTCGTTTTACGAAAAACGTTTTTATAAATTATGAATCAACGGTACAAAAATAATCTAATAAAAATTGTCTCATCAAAAACGGAGTTCGAAAACATAAATACGTTATCCCAAGGTTTCCGGTTTAGTCGTAAAGGACGTTAAATTATAATCGTAAGTCCTAATCTCTTCTCGTAAATTTGTGAGTTTATGAACCAACACAAATTTAAAACTCCAAAATGATATGCACGGATAAATTTATTTTCTGAAATGTCGGACTGTCACCAAAGACGGTGTATGTAAACGTGAGCACGTAACGTAGAATCCTCCGGTTTAGACGTAGTCGATGCTACTTCAAGACGTAAATCCAAATTTCTTCCCAGAAATGGGTGAGTTCATAATATAACATTAAAATAATGTTTTTAAATAATAGTTGAGAATAAAATATCAACCATAAATTGACGGATTGTCACAGAATTTTCCCCTAAACATGATTTTTTCCTCAAAGATCATTTTATCTTACTACTCGCTTCTTATAGAGTTAAGGCCATGTAGGTATTTCCTCCACATTCGGTCTTTTCTCACAAGTGTAATCCATTACAATACGCGAGTTTCATTAAACATAACTACGGGAATAAGATCAGGCTTATTGTTGACTTACTTTCTCTATCCATGATGTTCACGGGTTTTTGATGAATGCAACTTTCCGCCGATCTAAACTTCATCAAGAAGTGATCAGATTCTCACTTGATAGACATTTTATCACGTTATATACGAAACATAATTCACGCAGCTCTTGAAGTCCTAGGGTAGATCAAGCTTATATGCCTTTCAAATCAATCTTTTACATCATCTCAATGGTCCCATACAATAGGGACTTAATTCCCATGATCCTTCAGATCTTCAATTCACCTTTCTATGGTGAAATTTTTTGGCATAACTTTGCTACCCATCTGGCACTTCAAGATCTACATTTCATATTCACATAACCTCCTGCCCACTACCGGCAGTCAATAATCAGATCCTAATTTCAAAAACCATTTCAGGTCTCGCGGGTCGAGTATTTTGTAAGGTTAGGTTCGCCATCATAGGAAACCTTAAACCTAAAAGACATGTCCAACTCACAATGGGTGTATGTTGGGTGTCTTCATCCCAAATCCTGCTTACAGATGCCCTAATATATAAATCTTAACAAGATTCAATCTCGATCCTAACACGATAATTATCAATGATAATCTCTCCAAAGGAAAACGATTTTACAGTTTATTACCAAAGGTCAATCATTCAAACATAGAACAACACTTATAGTATTTTGTATCGTTACTTTACCTCGTCCCTTCGATTGGGGTGGTACACAGTACTCTCATCAAGATTCGTTCTCAATGACTTCTGAGCAAATCTCTAGAAATTCGATGCGAAGCGAGGATCTTGATAGAGATGATCGATACAGGCACACCATGTTTACACAACTCCTTTAAATACAAAAGAGTCAATTTCTTCATCAAGAATTTATCATTATCAGAAATGATATTAGTAGATTTGGTCAGTCTGTCGACGATGACTCAAATCGAATCAAATTCAGATGATGACCTTTGCAATAGTTAGACGCTTACTAATGTATGAGGCGATGTCTGCCTTCATAATTTGCCATTAGTACAACTTCTTCAAATAAGATACATTTAGTCAGAAATGACATGAATAGAACACTTAATCTTACGAGATTTCAATATGACTAAATCTCAAAATCCTCTATATTCAGGCAACCACAAGCGGCCTTTTATACATTGAACACTATCGGCTCTTATTACTAATGGTTCACATTAGCCGCGAACCCCCTTTTATTATTTATATTATCCTTCTTTTCAAGCATCGGCTATTTTAAATTGTTCGACAATTTATTTTGCACAGTCATTATTAAGGAACATGTCCTAATTGGTTCTTTATCCTTTCTATATTATGTGTCAGTATCTACATTCATCTTCCTGATGAAATACTTATCATGATCACAATTCACTCAGTAATTTCTACACATTTTCTAAGTTTTAGTCTCGTCCCAACTATTATTTTTATCAGTTTTGCTCAATCCGACGTTTAAAGAGTCGATAAGTAATACAAGTAATTAAATATTAAATATTTAAATTTTTATGAAACGTAAACGTAAAATTTTAAATTTCCTAGTTCGACCAATTATATAAAAATGTTCAAAATAATTTGAATTTAATTAACAAGATTTTTGTTGATTTATCGAAAATAATTAATAAGATTCGTAAATGTTTGAAAAAATCTTTGGTCAAAATTTTCTTAGTTGAAAAGCAAAAAGTGTCGTTTCAAATTTCAAGTCATGGTTTAAAGGGTTTCCTCAATCCCTCTTAGGTTGTGTTGAGGTATACACGAACATTTACCCCTAAACAGGAGTTTAGTTAAATGTTCTGGGTATAAGCGAATAATCTCTCAAAAGTTCTTTTCGATAAAACATTTATCAAAACACATTTGCACTTTCTTTTTGGTAAAACCTAAAGTCCTAAAAGGGCTCTAAATTTTTGAAGAGTCAATATAGATTCCATTATCTTATTAATCACACGGTCAAATAATGTAAAGGATTAAGTCTTTAATCACATGTTAAATACTCAAGGTACAAGTTTTCATTGTTCGGCCAATTTAGGGCAGTCTATAACTAATTATTAACTCATTCTTATTCATATAAACAAACAGATGGTCCTTAATGATCACAAACATGAATTTATCAATTTACAGCCTACACACGTGATTCACCCAATTTATGAATGCTACATGAGTATTAGTCAATCCAAACGTCATCACGTGAAACTTATAATGTTTATTACAAGTTCTGGATGTAGTGATTGGAATAGATAATCTTTTTCGTGGACGCGAAGTTGATGATAACCATGCCGTGGATCAAATTTTTAGAACATACGCGAGAACCTTGTAAATGATCGAACAATCCATCATCTTGGGTAGTGGATATAGATTTTAATCGTCAATTTACTTAGTTCACAGTAATTTAATAAATATAAGTAATGATAATACCATAGCTCTTCATAATGACGAGCTCGGTAGAATAAAAGCTTTCTCCGACAACTCTCTCAGTTGTACGGTAATTCTTTTAATTTAGATGGTGCTAACGTACAGTGCACAAGCCACAGGTGCAGCACCGGGAATATAATCAATACCAATTTCAACTTGCCTTAATGGCGAAATTCTAGGTAATTCACCAATAAATACCTCCTAAAACAGAAACATCTTTTAATAAATTCATATTAGGTTCTTTCTAGATTATAATATCTATGACTAATTCACAACCATTCATGGTAAAATTTCAAGTCTAAATGCAGGATATGGTCATCCATCAAGAATTATTTAGATCACTTTTGATAATCAACATCTTATTATTTAGGGGAATTCTATTCGGGTTCCCATCAATTAAGACAATGTCATCATGTCATAATCAATCAATCCACTCTACTGGCATTACCAACTTTTCAGTTTTATTGCCGTCGATAAGATGTGAAATTCTCAAAATACTAATAATAACTCATAATCCTTCACAAATTCAAGGATATATGGAGACATAACTAACCTTAAAAGAGTAAGGTCAACGCATAATCTACGCGAGAGAATTTCAAATCAGATATAGACGAAAACATTTAACGAATATGAATATATCCTATGTTTTCATAATTTGAGTACGCATTCGAAAGCTCCTCGGATCGCTACCCAGGTCATTCAAATGAAATCTAATCAAAATAAATGATAGGAACGTCGATACATCCAGTCGGGTGTCAACACTCGGTAATCAAATACTTTTTCTAAGAATCTCACTACGGGAGAATTGGACAAGAAAGAATTGTCAATTGTCAAATAAGACAATTTCCACAGATGAGTAAATTCGACTCAGAAGAATAGATGCTACAGGCACATATGTAGGTGTCACTATCCATATGTCCCTAATTTTCACTTCTTGCAGATCTCATAAAATTTAATCTTTCACAATCTTTAAAGAAAATGTAGTGTTTATTAATCAGTTTTATGGTGACTACTAATCAACCTTGCATGTTCCCTTCCAAATTGTATGTAGGCGCGCAACTATATACAATTTCAAGATTAACGATGCAATACTCAGTTCGTCAAAATTTTATCATCATGTTTATAATAAAAACATTTTCATGCTTAATTCTTAAATAAGAATCAAAAATAATTTACAAAGATTTTCTTTGTTATGAAAACAATTAAGTTTTCCAAGGTATTTCATAAACAACTTCATTTCGATAACTATTATTTATAAATCTCACTTTGAATAATCCTTATAGTGATGAAAATTCAATTTTTCTCAAGGGATACTGTTTTATCTTATAAAAACAATGAGTGATCTGCAAAGGAGTGATGAAAAGTTGTTCACTAAGAACTAACTACAATATAATAGGAAATGAGCTTAGCCAAATAATCATGAGGTTCATGACCTCGATGGCACTCAAAAAGAACAATCCACAACGTAACTCAATTCGAGATGAGTACTTGTTCAATGGTTTCATTACTAATGCGAACATTTGGAATAAGCAAGAAAAGATAGATAACATCGATACATGTAGAATTTAGCAATCAAATGTAGTCTTTTCATTAATCACAAACAAGTCAAAATTGTACCGTAACACATTACCTGTCACTATGTCATACAATTCCAAGAACTCATCCTACCAACTGATGTCTCAGTTAAGTTAGGGATTATTTTTTAAAGATACCACAATGAATACTAATCTACAAGAGTCATTAGGTGTTCCACATGTCCCAGAAGATCCATCAGTGTCAATTCAGAAGAAGATTCTTCAATTTATTTCTTGGACACTGGGCATCCTCATCATTGGACAATGGCCTAGGAACAACCCTTAACACGAACCTACAATCATTTAAAACCTTATAATCCAATCACAGAACTTAACGAATTCCTCTTAACAATCTTATATTCCATTTAAGTTAAATTTTACTTCATTCAAGTTTTAATCAACTTATACTCAATTCGATATCCTACCTCATTCTCCAATACTTTCAACCTTATTATTAGACCTTCAAAGTTCAATAAAAGCTCGATATGAACAACACTTAATTTCCAATCCTATAGCTCTTACAACAATAGTTATCAAATGAGTCATTAGTATGAAATGACTCACACATTCAATTAGACTTCTCGGAAAGGTACTAGTGGCATGAGGCTTTTGGGTAATGGTTCCATTGACAGCCTCAAGTGCAACATTCACCCTTTCGATTTCAATTTAAGAATTGGGTGACAACGAATCAGATGACACCTTTCCAGGTGGTAACATTTTGTCAAGCTCCACTCTATAAGAAAAGATTATCATGACATCGATATCAAATATAATCTCGCTAATTCTTCTTTAATATCACAATCAACTAATATCAACATTTCTACGAATATTAACTATTTTGTTGGGATCATAAATATCCGCAACTTGGTTTAGATCAAGAATAGCTAGAATTTCTACGGGAATAGCTTCGATTAATTTACTAGAGGATTTAGGGTTCCTTGTGACAATCTACGTCGTATAAATACCTCGTACAAAAATATTAAAATAATCATCAAACAATCATGTAATCAAATTACATCATATATATATATATATATATATATATATATATATATATATATATATATATATATATATATATATATATATATATATATATATATATATATATATATAAATATATATATATATATATATATATATATATATATATATATATATATATATATATATATATATATATATATATATATATATATATATATATATATATATATATATATATATATATATATCTGTACATTATATATAAGAGGAGGGATATGCCACATAAGCATGTTATAAATCCACGTCAGCATTCCTTCGGTCCGTGATCATCAGTCGGGTCATGTCCTATACCCGGCTTATATTCAACCGAAATCTTTCCCTTCCAAAACCCTAATCAGTAACCCTTGATCGCCACACCAATGGATCAACAAATCAATCAGTAACCCTTGCATCAAATCCATATCTCATCATACCAGTTAAATCAATTAACAAGATGAAGATTTGGATTAAGGTTTTTGATAAAATTATTGAATCTATAATTAATTTCAACAAAGTTTGTTAATTTTTTAATTCAATTACATAATCTTTGTTTAAAAATTGTGTTCTAGGTTATAATAATGCACATGTATTCATCATTCATCATCCTCAATGATGCATTCGGCCACAAAAGAATAAAAGAGCAAAGAACCAAGGAAATCAGGATCATTGGCGAACACAAAGCAGGGCATGATCCTTATCTTTGATTTAGTGTCAGTGTATTGTTTTAACAGAATGGATCTACAATACTTAGCCAGGTTTGTTTGATTTTAATTTGGTTTTGAATGTTTTAATATGGTGGTTGAAGTTGATGGAGAGGTCAATTTACCTTTTCCCTGTGGAACCTACTGCCTCTACTTCTGCCTACAACTTGGGCTGTCAACCAGGCGTTTTGGGCGGCGAGTCTGCAACTTGTCACTTCTGCACCCCCAAGTCACCCGTTGCAGATTTAAAAATAAAGGAGTTATGGGATGCTAAAGTAGGGGTGGGATTTGGTGCCGAAATAGGGGCTACAACGGGTGACTTGGGGGTGCAGAAGTGGGTGGGTTTGGAATGCTGAAAATATGGACATGAGGATGCAATTGATGGTTTTTGAGTGCTGAAATAAGCGTTGTTGTTAGGCTGCTGATATATGTGTTCTTGAAATTGAGTGTTAAACGTGTGGCTTTTGGTGCTGCATTAGGAGCTTAAACGGGCGTTTAGGTGCTGCAATGGGTGGGTTTGGAGTGTTGAAACGAGGTATGCAGTGTAGGTTTTTTGCTACTAAAATGGGTGGTTTATGGCCTTCGATCGTCACGCCTCTATGGTAAAGGTTAATTACTTCCACTTTATGTTCTAAAAGAACACCTATATTGAATTTCGAGTTTTAATTCAACTTTTCCAGTAAGAATAGATTACGATAATAATTAATTAGAGAGGGCACATGTTATTGACTGCTTATAATAGGTGAAAGATTTAGAAGTCGTTTGTTTCATTTGTAACTAAACACTGCGAGCAAATGGATATTATATGTTTTTTTAATATTTGTTGGTTCGGTACCCATTAGGGTCGCAAAACTGGTGCCTTAGGCCACCAGCCAAGCCATGGTGCCACCACTCCGTGCTCTCGAAGGATATTCACTAACTATATTTCCCTATACACGAAAATTGTTAAATTTGAAAATTATAAATTCTTTTAACATGCTAAAAGAATTTTTTTAGTATCCTCAATTATTCGCAAATTAATTTTCACAAACGACAGTACGAACCCTATACTTATTAGAAGTATGTTACATAAAGTAAACATAAATACTACTACTTAATTGTTTATACATTGTTTAAAATGTTGTGTTAATTAAATAAGTACCTCAATATCTTCCTATAATACCAGTTCAGGAAATTTTGTTACTATCTTCTCGAAAAGAATAGTGAGTAGTATGCTTCTTTCCATAGGGGAATCTACAAAGACTTACATCAGTTTAGGTGCTTCATCGCCATTTGGTTCATCGTATGAATCAAGACGATCAGGAGAGCGCGGATAAACTTGCTGCCGGATATTATAATTTCAGAGACAACAACAACATTACCCAATCCCGCCGGAGCACATAATTTCAGAGACAGCTTCAGAGAATTCCCTTGGCCTGAGTAAGAGAGGTGGTAGAAATTCGATGAGCAAGTATCTGATAGCGTTTAATTTGTTACCAAGTCAGTGAATTTCTTCGTGCATATATGATAATATCCAATATATGTTTCAATAATTTACCCTTCTTTAAGACACGGCCTGCTGGGATCTGCAAGCCAGCTTACAAAGTTTGGGGACAACTATCTATTTTCCTTAGTTATGTTTACCATGGTCATCATCAATCATTTAAGATGTAAGTTGTTATATGCTCTAATTTTCAAAACATTTGACTGTGACCAGGTGTGTCAAATGAAAACTGTTCTTAGAAGATTGTGTAGTGTTGACGAGGATTTGAAATTTGATTATGCGTACGAGGAATTTCATATCTGAATGTAGTTATGATGGTGGTTGGGGTCATAAGAAGAATGTTTTTTTGTTGTAGCAGGGCTGAATACACGTGAACTAAATGACTTCCTTTATGGTAGTGTATTGAGCAGCTGGAGTTAGTTTTGGCAAATGCTCAAAAAGGAGAAGAGCCTCATATTGTAGCAAGTCGCCTTGATGCTAAAGTAGGAGGGGTGTTATGATGTGTGCATTTTATCAAGCACCAACTTTGTGATATAAATGGTAAGTTATGTCATTGGCTTTATCAAATGATATTGATATATGCAATTGATTGTTTTAATTTCAGGTAGAAAAGGTTGTCATTTTTTGTTGTATATTTTTGCAAGTTGCTGATGAGGATTATATGATGAGTAGTTTCTGAAGAGTAGTTATGAGTTGAAATTGAATTGTTAAGAATATTCATGTCGATTATGGCACTTTGTGAACAAAATTGGAAGTGTTTTGTTGACTAAAGATAGATGTGAAAAATGATGTGAAAAATGATGTGAATAGTATGTCTTTTATGTTGCAATATTGTCAAGAAAGAGGGCTTTGCTAGCTGTCGAGTATCTTAGGAGTTCATTTCTTGTCGGGGTTGATACGATGCTCGAACGCATGATCTGATGATTTTTACAACTGTTTATGGTTTAATTTTGGCTTAAAGCTATTAAACACCAACGTGATTTTTTTTCGTCTTCACCAATATGGTTACTAAAACACAAATATTACCAATGAAAATTGTTGGTTACCGACTATTATTACCAATATGCAAATACATTATATGGAAAAAAATTTAAAAATTTGAAAAAATAATTTTTTTTAGAAAAAACTTTTTGAAAGTAAAATAATAAAAATAAAAATATTTTTTTTAAAATTGAAAATTTTTTTTTTTCAAAACTATTACTTTTTTAAACTTTTTTAAACTTTTTTTAAAAATTCTAAGAAAAAGTTTTTATAAAAAATTTAAAAAAATTCAAAAAAAAAGTTTAGTTTTAATAAAATAATTTTTATAAAAAATTGAAATTTTTTTTTCAGAATTAAAAAAAAGATTAAAAAACTAAACTTTTTGTTCTGAAAAAAAAACGTTTAGTTTTTTTAAAAATTTTGAAGAAAAAAATAATTTTTTTATGAAAAATTGAAAAATTATCTTTTTTCAGAAACGAAGTTTACTTTTTTAATCTTTTTTTTTAAATTCCATAAAAACAAAAGTTTTCAAATTTTTATAAAAAATTAATTAATTTTTATTCTTTTCTTCGCAATTTTTAAAAAAGCTAAGACTAAACGTTTTTTCTCTGAAAAATAAATTTCAATTTTTTATAAAAAAACTTCTTCGAATTTTTTTTAAAAAGTTATAAAAAGGTATGTTTCAGTTTTAAAAAAATTAGTATTTTTTATTTCGAAAAGTTATTTTTTTTAAATTAATTTTTTCGAATTTTTATTAGTTTTTTAATAATTTTTATGATCTTTTATAATTTTTTTGCATTTGGACTAACTTTGCAAATATTTATTAATGGACTAACCTTTCAAATGATTTTCATCGTTAAATGGTTACATTGCAAGTCCTTAACCGGCAATAGCAGGTCATATAAGGTCATATTGGTAATAATAGTCGGTAACCAGCAGGTTTCATTGATGATATTAGTATTTTAATTACCATATTAGTAAACTTGAATAAAAAACACGTTAGTATTTAATAGATTTAAGCCTTTAAATTTTTCAATAATTCCTAGATAATATATTATTTTTATTAATACTAATGTTTTTTTATACATTTAAAGATATAATCATCATAAAATATTAGTGGGTTCTAATATTTCCTCTTTATGAAGTTCACACACCGTCTATTATAGTGGTTTCCAAACCATAACTGAATTTAGAAATTACCTTATAGATAAGAGAAACGTGGTTTCAACGATATGGGTGTTTAAGTTGCAAGAATTTTTAAGGCATCAATTTTTTTGTCTTTCATGGTTGAGGAATGAAACTACAAATTCTAACTAATCTAATGTAAGCATTAGAAATTCGTAGCAAGATCCCAAAGTTTAAAAATATTATCCATTTTTAATGATACTTTCTATTTAAGGTTGGATAATGAGAACACGATGTTCCTCTTAAATTTTTAGTCATCTGTGATGTGTCTTCCAATCGTTATTGTGGTAAAGTTAATACTATGGTCATTTATGTGTCGTTGTCTCAAGAGTCAAGAGTAAGAACGGTTGATTTTTGTGTGTCATAGAATTGGTAAATACAAAAAATCAACAACCAATGTGTGTACAAAGATGTGTTTTGAATTTGAACTTAATTACAACATACACTTTATTCTTGTGGATGTTTAATAACTTTTACTTTGTTTTTGTTGTTCATGCGGTTAATAATAATTCTTATGTTTATAATTGATATTCCTTTAGTTATGTTTTTTTAATCGCTCTAACAAAATCAGTAAACTAATAAAAAGCCGTGTCCCGTGACTGATAATGCATTAAAAGACAAATAAACCAAAAACAAAATTTAAAAACAAATATTTACCAAATAAAAAAACAATTAGAAGTCATACATGTCAATAGAACATTAAAAATAGAATTTACAAATTTAAAAAAAGTAGAACGATAATAAGAAGTCATACCCGTCCATCGGACGGGTTTTGCCACTAGTATATATATATATATATATATATATATATATATATATATATATATATATATATATATATATATATATATATATATATATATATATATATATATATATATATATATATATATATATATATATATATATATATATATATATATATATATATATATATATATATATATATATATATATATATATATATATATATATATATATATATATATATATATATATATATATATATATATATATATATATATATATATATATATATATATATATATATATATAATCCAAGCTATATATATATATATTAAAATAAAACTTCTCAGTTTGGCCTTGTCGGTAACTCGAGAATTCTTCGGCACCGTTATAGTCAAAAGATTTTTAGACATTTTGAGAAAAATATTTATAGTTAAAAGATTTTGAAATGTTTTATTCA
Source organism: Glebionis coronaria (assembly GCA_025667525.1). NCBI lineage: Eukaryota > Viridiplantae > Streptophyta > Magnoliopsida > Asterales > Asteraceae > Glebionis > Glebionis coronaria. The sequence goes on from CM046876.1 coordinate 529,513,418, forward strand.
AAACCTTGGTTTTAAAAATCTTTCGTTCTCTATAACGAGAGCTCTGGTACCAAACTGTAACACCCCCAAATTTACACAATTCAATACAGCGGAAGACTCGTTGGTGTTACGGGATAGCACATTACTCACATCATAGACAACGCATAAAAATCGCGTCGTTTATTAATAAAGCATTTCCATTCATAAATATCAAATTTACATAGGTCCCAAGTCATAGTAATACATACAAGTTTTACAAAGCATTTGAATGGAAATTATTATTTAGGTGCGGGCCATGAATTCTTGTTGTCTTCCCGAAAATTACCTTCAAGTACCTGAGATAAAACATGTTAAAAGGAAAGGTCAGCGATAACGCCGAGTGAATTCATAGAGTTTAATCAAACCATTAATATATCATCGGTATATAATTATTACCAACAATCATTTTTGTACAAATCATTGTAATAGGCCATAAAATAGCCAAAGTCATTTTATACAAATCTTTGTCAAAAATCACCATATAGGCTTTTGCCTTAAAAATCATTATACGAACCATTGTCGTAAAAACATCATACAATACGTTTTATAACGTTGTATAGAGTTAAATAAAAACCGTTATATGAATATGGTTATATAAAACCAAAACACGAACATAATATCAATAATAAGACCCCGTATTCCTAGTCAGGAAATATATCGTAATTCGGTGCGTATAGTAGTATTTCGTTAATTGGATTATTATAAGCCGCATGACATTGTTCTTACTACAACAAACAACGGGTAGCTAGCCCGAAACTCAATTTGCCCATCTAAATTAGCGTGTCGTCACAAAGATCACGCTATGGAAATCTTCTCATACATAAATTCGCTTACCAATCAATGTGGCACGACAGGGATCAACCGTCAAGGCGCGAACTGGGGTGATCGTCCCCAAATAGTACTAATATATGCATAAGCGTCTACCAAATCCCGGTAGTTCACAATTCATGCTAATGGGACTTTTAGTGACATAACCTAACTTTAATAATCCATTTCATTTCATCTATCTGGTCATTAATCATTCATCGGGTCATACAATCATTCGGGTCCAAATCAATAAACAAACAATCGGGACAAATGGTGTCCTATTTTATCAAAACTAACATGTTATCTCCCTCACGGGTTTATAAAACATTTCATAAAAACATTTAAAAGAGTGCGAGGCTATGAACTCACGTTGATGTGGGAGAGCGGGTTATCGGCAATTCGGATGTACGGTACGTGCTTCAATCACGGAAACCACCAAGATTTTGTAGGTACTCGTCAAGGCTTGGATTTTTGATGGAAGAACTTGTGATAGATCAACACTAATCTTCATGGCCACCAATACTTGTAAACTTCATGTATAAATCAGCCCTTGAACATCACCAAGTCTTCTCCTTGGATGTTAAAATCACCACCAATCAATAGAGCTTGAAGAGGGCTTCATCATATGTATGAATAACACATGATTTCATGGTTAAAATTGATCAAATGAGGGTGTTTTAGGGTGATGGTGGACGAATTTAGAGAGAGAGAGGAAGGGAGGATGAGTGGTTTTGCATGTAAGAGTTTAGTGGAAAATGGTATGTGTGAAGTAGTTTGAATGGTTTTGTGAAATGGTAGCTTACATGTTAAGCTTAAGCTTAACATGGGTTAACTTTCTAGCTAAAAGGGTGCCACATCAAGAGATGTGGTGTCCTCTTTTAGGCTGTCCCTTTTAGTGGGGTGGGATAAACTTGTTTTGTCCCATCCCGCTAATTTACGGGTATTCCTTGATTCTAGTTTCCTCGATTTACGTGCCCTCGGGTCGTTTTACGATAAACGTTTTTATAAATTATGAATCAACGCCACAAAAAGAATCTTATAAAAGTTGTCTCATCAAAAACGGAGTTCGAAAACGTAAATACGTAATCCCAAGGTTTCCGGTTTAGTCGTAAAGGACGTTAAATTATAATCGTAAGTCCTAATCTCTTCTCGTAAATTTGTGAGTTTATGAACCAACACAAATTTAAAACTCCAAAATGATATTCACGGATAAATTTATTTTCTGAAATGTCGGACTGTCACCAAAGACGGTGTATGTAAACGTGAGCACGTAACGTAGAATCCTCCGGTTTAGACGTAGCCGATGCTACTTCAAGACGTAAATCCAAATTTCTTCCCAGAAATGGGTGAGTTCATAATATAACATTAAAATAATGTTTTTAAATAATACTTGAGAATAAAATATCAACCACAAATTGACAGATTGTCACAAAACATCTTGGAAAACTTAATTGTTTTCATAACAAAGAACATCTCTGTAAATTCATTTTGAATTAAGCATGAATATATATATATATATATATATTTTAAACATGATGACAAAGTTTTGACGAACTGAGTATTGCATCGTTAATCCTAAAATTGTATATAGTTGCGCGCCTACATACAAGTTGGAAGGGACCATAAGGCTGATTAGTAGTCACCATGCAACTATTAATAAACACTAAATTTTCTTTGAAGATCGTGAAAGATTAAATTTTGTAAGATCTGCAAGAAGTGCAAAATAGGGATATATTGTTAGCGACACCTATGTGCCCGTACCATTTATTCTTCTGAATCGAATTTAATCATCTGTGGAAATTGTCTTATTTGACAATTGACATCCCCTTCTTGTCCAAGTCTCTCATGATGAGATTTTTTGGAAAAGTATCTAGTTACCGAGTTTTGATACCCGACTGGGCGCATCGACGTTTCTATCATTTCTTTTGATTAGATTTCATTTGAATGATCTGGGTAGCGATCCGAGGAGCTTTCGAATGCGTACTCGATTCATAAAAACATGAGATATATTCGTATTCGTTAATGTTTTCGTCTGTATCTGATTTGAAATTCTCTCGCGTAAATTATGTGTTGACCTTACTTTTGTAATGTTAACAATATCTACAGATATGCTTGAATCTGTGAAGGATTATGAGTTATTATTAGTCTTTTGAGAATTTCACATCTTATCAACAGTAATAAAACTAGAAAGTTGGTAGTGCCGTTAAAATGGATTGATTGATTATGACATGATGTCATTATCTTAATTGATGGGAACCCGTGTAGAATTCCCCTAAAAGATAAGATGCTGATTATCAAAAGTGATCTAAATAATTCTTAATGGATGACCATATCATGCATTTAGATTTGAAATTATATCGTGAATGGTTGCAAACTAGTCATAGACCTTGTAATCTAGAAATAACTTAAAGTAAATATATTAAAAGATGTTTCTGTTATCTGAAACCTTAGGAGGTATTTGCTGATGAATCACCTAGACTTTAGCCAATAAGGCAAGTGGAATTTGGTATTGATTATATTCCTGGTTTTGCACCCGTAGCGTGTGCACTGTACTTCAGCACCATCTGAATCGAAAGAATTACCATGAAACTGAGAGAGTTGTCTGAAAAAGCTTTTACTCTACCGAGCTCGTCATCATGAAGAGCTATGGTGTTATCATTCCTTATATTTGTTGAATTACCGTGAACTAGGTAAATTGATGATCAAAATCTATATCAACTACCCAAGATGATAGATTTGTTCTATCATTCATAAGGTTCTAGCGTATATTCAAAAATTTGATCCACGACATGGTTATCATCAACTTCGCGTCCGCGAAAAAGATTATCTATTCCAAGCACTACATCCAGAACTTGTAATGAACATTATGATTTTCATGTTATGTCGCTTGGATTGACCCATACACATGTAGAATTCATAAATTTGGTGAATCACGTGTGTAGGATGTAATTTGATAAATTCATGCTTGTAATCATTAAGGACCATCTGTTTGTTTCTAAGAATAAAAAGGAGTTAATAATCATTTATAGACGGCCCTGAGTTGGCCGAACAATGAAAACATGTACCTGAGTATTTAACATGTGATTTAAGGCTTAATCCTTTACATCATTTGATCGTGTGATTTATAGATAATGAAATCTGTATTGACTATTCAAAGATTAGAGCCATTAAGGCTTTGGGTTATACCAAAAAGAAAGTGCAAAAATGTTTTGACAAAAAAAAGAAAGGATTTTTAAGGAATCATTCCCTTATACCCAGAACATTTAACTAAAATCCTTTATGGGTAAATGTTTGTGCATACCTCAAGACAACCTAAGAGGGATTGAGGAAACCATTTAAACCATGACTTGGAATTTGAAACGACAATTTTTGCTTTTCAACTAAGAAAATTTTGACCGAAGTATAAACAATGATTTTTCGAACATTTACAAATCTTATTGATTATTTTCGATAAATCAACAAAAATCGTGTTAATTAAATTCAAATTTATTTTGAACATTTTTATATAATTGGATGAACTAAAAAATTTAAAACTTTTTACGTTTACATTTCATAAAAATTAAATATTTATTATTTAATTATTTGTGATAATTATCGACGCTTTAAACGTCGGATTGAGCAAAACTAATAAAGATGATAGTGAGACGAAACTAAAATTTAGAAAATATGAAAAAATTGAGTGAATTGTGGTCATAATATTTATTTCATCGGGGAAGGTGAATGTAGATACTGACACACTATGTAGAAAGGATAAAGAATTAATTGGGATGTGTTCCTTAGTAATGATTGTGCAAAATAATATGCCCGAATAATTTAGAAATAACTGATGCTTGTAAGAAGGATAATATAGATAATAAAAGGGGTTCGCGGCTAACATGAACCATTTGAAATGAGAGGCGATGGCGTTAAATGTTTAAAAGGTCATTTGTGGTGGCCTAAATATGGAGGATTTCGAGATTTAGTCATGATATAATCTCATAAGTTTAAGTATTCTATTCATGCCATTTCTGATTAAATGTATCTTTATCTGAAGAAGTTGTACTGATGGCAAATTATGAAGGCAGACATCGCCTCATACATTAGTAAACGTCTAACTATTACAAAGGTCATCATCTGAATTTGATTCGATTTGGGTCATCGTCGACAGACTGACCAAATCCGCTAATATCATTTCCGTTAATGATAGATTCTCGATGAAGAAATTGACTATTTGCTATTTAAAGGAGTTGTGTAAACATAGTGTGCCTGTATCGATCATCTCTATCAAGATCCTCGCTTCGTATCAAATTTCTAGAGATTTGCTCAAAAGTCATTGGGAACGAACCTTGATGAGAGTACTGTTTACCACCCCAATCGAAGGGACGAGGTAAAGTAACGATAAAAAACACTAGAAGTGTTGTTTTATGCTTGAATAATTGATCTTTGGTAATAAACCGTATAATCGTTTTCCTTTGAGAGATTATCAATTATAATTATCGTATTAGGATCGAGATTGAATCTTGTGAGGATCTAAATATAAGAGCATCTGTAGGCAAGAGTTGGGATGAAGATACCCGACATACACCCATTGTGAGTTGGACATGTCTTTTAGGGTTAAGGTTGCCTATGATGATAAACCTAACCTTACAAAATATCCGACCACGAGACCTGAAATGATTGTTGAAATTAGGATCTGGAGTGCAGGATGGGTAGCAAAGTTATGCCAAAAATTTCACCATGGAAAAGTGAACTGATGATCTGAAAGATCATGGGAAATAAGTCCACGTTATATGGGACCATTAGAATAATGCAAAAAGTTGGTTTGAAAGGCATATAAGCTGTATCTACCCTAGGACTTCAAGGGCTGCGTGAATTATGTTTCGTATATCGAACTTGATGAAATGTCTATCAAGTGAAATCTGATTACTTCTTGATGAAGTTTAGATCGGCGAAAAGTTGCATTCATCAAAAACCCGTGAACATCATGGATATAGAAAGTAAGTCAACATTCAGCCTGATCGTATTCTCGTAGTTATGTTTGATGAAACTCGCGTATTGTAATGAATTCCACTTGAGAGAAAAGACCGAATGTCGAGGAAATACCCACATGGCTCTAACTCTAGGAGAAGCGAGTAGTAAGATAAATTGATCTTTGAGGACAAAGATCCTGTTTAGGGGTAAATGTTGTGACAATCCGTCAATTTATGGTTGATATTTTATTCTCAAGTATTATTTAAAAACATTATTTTAATGTTATATTATGAACTCACTCATTTTTGGGAAGAAATTTGACTTTACATCTTAAAGTAGCATCGACTACGTCTAAACCGAAGGACTCTACGTTACGTGCTTAAGTTTACATACACCATTTTGGGTGACAGTCCGACACTTCAGGAAATAAAATTTATCCTTGAATATTATTTTGGAATTTTAAATTTGTGTTGGTTCATAAACTCACAAATTTACGAGAAGAAATTAGAGCTTACGTGAATAATTTAACGTCTTTTACGATTAAACCGGAAACGTATTTACGCTTTTGAACTCCGTTTTTTATGAGACAATTTTTATAAGATTCGTTTTGTGCCATTGATTCATAATTTATAAAAATGTTTTTCGTAAAACGACCCGAGGGCACGCAAATTGAGGAAACTAGAATCGAGAAGTACCCGTATAATGATAGAGGTGAGACAAGTTTATACTTGGCCCACCCCTATACAAGTGGCGGCCAAAATAAGCCACCCCACTCCCTTGGTGGCAAAGCTTTACACTTCATATGGAGACTTGTCCATACAACTTCACCAAAACAACTTAAGCTACAAAACTACTAAACACTAAACTAGCTACTCATAGTTCAACATGCAAAATAACTCAAATCCTCTCTTCTCTCCCCTTTTTGGCTGTCCACTATAGCACCACCACCACCATATCCATCAAAAATCCAACCACAAATCTTATGTATATGTTACATATGATGATAACCTATTGAAAACATGAAGATTGGAGGTGATCTTAACAAATGAAAAGGAGTTGTCATGAGGTTCAAGGGCTGATTTCATGGAGGTGTTCATCCATTTAAAGGACCCAAGAAGTTGTCTTGCTAAATTTGAAGATTTGATAACAAGAACCAAGCCTTGTTCATCAAAAATCTCATCTTTTCATCATCTTGATTGGTATAGGGATCAATCTCTTCCTATCATCTTGTTATTTTGAATATGTAATCTTGTATTTTCTTCATTTATGTATATGTATATGATGATATATGATGATCAAAGTATTATGTGGGGATCTTGTGTTGATAAACTTGGTTAAAAAGATTAAAAGCTACATGAAAAGATGATGAAATAATGAGTAAAATAGTAGGCTGTATAAAATAGTAAAGAACCATATGATAACTTGTTATGGATGGTATAACTCGGGGGTCGGATTTTAGTGAGATTGAGGTACCGTTCTAAAAAAAATAAAAAAAATAAAAAAAATATGGTAACTTGTTAAAATGACTTGGATAATTTAATATACAGTAAGGTATGTAACTTTTACATATGTGAGAGTTGGACACTCAATGGAATCCATAAATTGAGTGAGATATGATCAAAACATTATTGAAGTTCAAATCTGTATAGTCTGTTTTGGACGAACTGTTAGAGACATTTAGAGGTTATTGAGAAGTAGCTAAACTGGATTTAAATGTAGCACATATCATGTAGTTTGTGCTGCCCAAAAATGAGCTTCTATATCCTTGTAGAACTCAAGATATGGTAAAAATGGTGAAAGTGAGTTTCATAATCAGATTTGAAAATAAAAGTATATATTATAAAATTAGCACTCAAGCAAAACTAATATAAAATACATACCTAAAACCCACTAACTTATATAATACTTGTAAATAAGTATATACTTTGATAAGTAAATGGGACATTTTATAAAAATGGCAATTTGATATGTTTTATATGTTATAAAACTATATACATAAGTTTACGTCTTTTCGGCTAAAATCGAAAGATTAACGTTTTCGTCAATTAAAATTTAGACTGTCGGACCCGTCTAATGTAAAATTTTTATAACCCATATACTGATGTATAAGTACATATGACAAGTAAAAACCGATAAAACCCGAGCTTTATAACATATGGACATTAACGGGCCAAAGTATCCTTATTGGACTATTAACCCAACAAGTTTGGCTAAACACTAATGGACTTACTCATTGGGCTTAACCCACTTGGGCCAAACATATGAGTAAAGGCCTGATAAAAAAAGTATAAATGGACTAATATAAATAATTGAACTCTTAATGGGCTTTTAATGGGCTTATTGGGCCTTAATATGGAATTGAATTGAAACTAGTGTAACTAGTCAAAAATTTGACTAACACATAACACTATAATGTGTATGAAGAGATACAATCCCACTTGATCATCATCATACTTATGATATCATCATATATACATAGCCATTGTTTTTAAAAAGTCATTGGACAAGAGTCTAAGACGAGTATTATTTGTCTAGGTTTCCGTGATTGGAGCACGTACCGTACATCCAAATCGCCGATAACCCGCCTTTCCCAATCAACGTGAGTTCATAGCCTCGAACTCTTTTAAATGTTTTATGAAATGTTTTATAAACCCGCGAGGGAGATAACGTGTTAGTTCTAATTAAATAGGACACCAGTTGTCCCGACTGTTTGCTTATTGATTTGGACCCGAATGATTATATGACCCGATAAATGAAATGAGATGGATTATTATTAGTTAGGTTATGTCACTAAAAGTCCCATTAGCATGAAGTGTGAACTACCGGTATTGGTAGACGCTTATGCATATAATAGTACTATTTGGGGAAGATCACCCCAGTTCGCGCCTTGACGGTTGATCCCCGTCGTGCCATATTGATTGGTAAGCGAATTTATGTATGAGAAGATTTATATAAGCGTGATTATTGTGACGACACGCTGTTTTAGATGGGCAAATGAATTTCGAGTTAGCTACCCGTTGTTTGTTATAGTAAGGTAGCAATGTCATGCGGATCATAATAATCCAATATTGAAACTACCGATGTACGAATTGAATTATAATATATTGCCTAACTAGCAATACGGGGTCTTATCATTGATATTGTGTTCGTGTTTTGGTTTTACATAACCATTTTCGTATAACGGTTTTTATTAAACTTCATACAACTTTATAAATCGTATTGTATGATGTTTTTCCGACAATGGTTCGTATAATGGTTTTGAAGGCAAAAGCCTATATTATGATTTATGACAAAGATTTGTATAAAATGTCTTTGGCCTATTTTATGGCCTACGACAAGGAATTGTATAAAATGATTTTCGGTAACAATTATATATACCGATGATATATTAATGGTTTTGATTAAACTCTATGAATTCACTCGGCGTTTTTGCTGACCTTTTCTTTTAGTATGTTTTATCTCAGATAGTTAAAGGTAATTCTCGGGAAGACGACAAGAATTTATGGCCCGCTCTTAAATAACAATTTCCATTCAAATATTTTGTAAAGTTGTATGAAATACTATGACTTGGGACCTATGTAAATTTGATATTCACGAATGGAAAATGCTTTATTATTAAACGACGCGATTTTAAGCGTTGTCTATGATTTGAGTAATGTGCTATCTCGTAACACCAACGACTCTTCCGCTGAACTAAAGTATGAATATTTGGGGGTGTTACAGACTGGTTGTTGTTAATGGTGCAGTGATTGTTTGTGGAGAGAAATTAGTCCAGATACCGCTAAGGAATAGGGTATTGACTATGAAAGGTGATGAATGTACTTCCCGTTTGAGAGTTGTTTCTTGTTTGAAGATGATGAGGTATATAGAAGCATGTTGTGATGTGTTTCTTGCATAGATAAGTAATGATGGTGTGAATGAAAGGAAATTGGAGGATGTGCCTGTGATTAGAGAGTATCCTGAGGTTTTCCCTAAAGATTTGCCAGGATTACCGCCGCATCGTGAAGTGGAGTTTCGTATTGATTTAGTGCCAGGAGTTGTGCCTGTTCCTCGTGCACCGTATCGTTTAGCTCCATCTGAGATGAAATAATTATCTGATCAATTGAAGGAATTGATGGATAGGGATTTATTAGAACGAGTTTGTCGCCGTGGGGTGCTCCTGCTTTGTTTGTTAGGAAGAAGATGGTTCTTTTAGAATGTGTATTGATTATCGAGAGCTTAACAAATTGACTGTCAAGAATCGGTATCCACTGCTGAAGATTGATGATTTGTTTGATCAGTTGCAAGGCTCAAGTGTATACTCGAAGATCGATTTGAGGTCTTGGTATCATCAACTGAGAGTTAGGAAGAAGATATTCCTATAACAGCTTTCCGTACTCGATATAGACATTTTGAATTTCAAGTGATGCCTTTTGGGTTAACGAATGCGCCTGCTGTATTCATGGATCTGATGAATAGTGTATGTAAGCCGTATTCTGATGAGTTTGTTATCGTGTTCATTGATGATATTCTCATTTACTCCAAGAGTGAAGAAGAACATGAGAAGCATTTGAGAACAATATTAGAATTGTTGAAGAAAGAGAAGTTGTATGCGAAATTCTCTAAGTGTGAATTTTGGTTGAAATCAGTGCAATTTCTGGGGCACGTGGTTGATAGTGAAGGTGTTCGTGTGGATCCTGCTAAGATTGAGGCAATCAAGGATTGGTCAGTGCCGACGACGCCGACTGAAGTTCGCCAATTTCTTGGTTTAGCTGGGTATTATAGAAGGTTTATCGAGAAGTTTTCGCTAATTGCTAAACCGTTGACCAAGCTTACTAAAAAGAATCGAGTGTTTGAATGGGGAATGGAAGAGGAATCTGCATTTAGTACGTTGAAGGATAAGTTGTGTTCTGCGCTGATATTGTCTTTGCTAGAAGGATCTAAGGATTTTGTAGTGTACTATGACGCGTCTCATAAAGGATTTGGAGCTGTGTTGATGCAAAGGGAGAAAGTAATATCATATGCATCGAGACAATTGAGGAAGCATGAAGATAATTACACTACGCGTGATTTAGAACTTGGGGCTGTGATTTTTGCTTTGAAGCTGTGGAGACACTACTAGTATGGAACCAAGTGTGTGGTTTTCACTGATCATAAGAGTATGCAATATATTTTGGATCAAAAGGAATTGAATATGAGGCAAAGGAGATGGGTTGAGTTGCTGAGTGATTATGACTGCGAGATTCGTTACCAGCCTGGTAAAGTGAATTTAGTAGCTGATGCACTTAGTAGAAAGGAAAAAGATAAGTCTATAAGAGTTAGAGCTTTGGAAATGATGGAAAGCGTTGATTTGAAAGAAACGATATTGAAAGCTCAAGCTAATGGTTTGAAGGAAGAGAATATTGAGGCAGAAAATTTGGGTAGAATGTTGCAACCATTGTTTGAAGTAAGGTCAAATGGATGGAGGTATTTTAAGAACAGGATTTGATTACCACTGTGTCCGTCTGAGGAAGGTTCTTTAGGAGTGCGAGATTTAGTGATGAATGAATCTCATAAGTCAAAGTATTCAGTACATCCTGGATCAGACAAGATGTATCAAGATCTTAAGAAAGTTTATTGGTGGCCGAATATGAAGGCAGATATAGCATATTATGTTAAAGGTGTTTAACTTGTGCGAAAGTGAAGGCTGAACATAAGAAACCGTCTGGATTATTAGTGCAACCTGAGATTCCTGAATGTAAATAGGAGAAGATTAAATATGGATTTTGTGACAGATTTTCCAAGGACTGCTAATGGTTGTGATATGATATGGGTGATTGTAGATAGATTGACTAAGTCTGCTCACTTTTTGCCAATGAAGAAGACGGATAGTATGGAGGTTAACAACAGTGTATGTGAAGGAAATTGTTTGTTGACATGGTGTGCCTTTGTCGATAATTTCTGATCCTGATAGTAGGTTTACTTCAGAAATTTGGAAGTCTTTACAGAAAGCGATGGGAACGGATATAAAGCGATGGGAACGGAGATATGTTTGAGTACAACATATCATCCGGAAACTGATGGACAAAGTGAGAGAATGATTCAAACGTTAGAGGATATGCTTCGTGCGTGTGTGATTGACTTTGGAAATGGTTGGGATAAGCATTTGCCATTGGTTGAATTTTCGTACAATAACAGTTATCATGCTAGTATTAAAGACGCTCCATTTGAAGCTTTGTATGGATGTAAGTGTAGATCTCCAGTGTGTTGGAGTGAAGTAGGAGAAAGCCAATTGACTGGGCCTGAAATGATATTTGAGACGACTAAGAAGATTGTGCAAATTAAGAAGCGTTTATTATCTGCCAGAAGTAGACAAAAGAGTTATGCTGATTACAGAAGGAAACCATTGGAATTTGAAGTAAAGAGACATGGTTATGCTGAAGGTATCTCCATGGAAAGAAGTGATTCGTTTTGGAAAGAGAGGAAAGTTGAGCCCGAGATATATTGGACCATTTAAGATTATCCAAAGGATTGGATTGGTTGCTTATAAGTTAGAATTGCCTGATGAACTTAAGACTATTAATAATATTTTTCATGTGTCTAATCTGAAGAAGTGTTTAGCTGAAAGGGATGTGGTGATTCCATTGGAGGAAATTCAACTTGATGATAAGTTGCATTTTATTGAGGAACCTGTAGAGATTATAGATAGGGAAGTTAAGAAATTGAAGCATAGTAGGATTCTGATTGTGAAAGTGAGATGGAACTCTAGTCGTGGACAAGTGTTTACCTGGGAACGAGAGGATTTCTTTAAGGATAAGAATCTTCATTTTTTTTAGGAAGGATTAAGCGCCGCGGACGTCGCTTCTTTTAAGAAGGAGGGGATGTGATAACCCGAAACCGAGGTTATTGCTTAATCTTATTTTACGATTATTTTTGAAATTTTTGATGAGTTTGAATGATATTTATTTTTGGAGGTTTAAGTTCAAACCGATGTTGGAAGGTTTATAATTTATATTTAATAAGTATAAGGAGTATTAGCAAGTGTGATGTCGATGGATGCCAAATATTTTACGTTTTATTGTCGGTTGTTCGATGTTTGTCATTTTTGATGTTTTCTTTTAAATGACGTGTTAAGTCGAGTCGGGAGTCGATATTATTATATTTGAGGTATGTTTTAAATTTTTAAAAGTATCTTTATGAAACCCGAGCCCCGTAAATATTTTCAAAATTGACTAATAGTTATTTCCCGCTTTTTAGCTAACTATTTTCATTTTGAGCCATAACTATTGCAAAATTATAACATTGGTCCCTTAACCACTAGATATAAACCAAAAATTTACACACACAACTCATAATTCCACTCACAAATTTTTTTCACTTCTCTCTCTTCTTTTTCTATGCTTAGTCGTGACCCCCCCCCCCCCCTTCACCCCAAAACACACATTCAATCAATTTTAACTCAAATTTAAGGATGATCTAAGCAAAAACAACACAAGACCCATCCTTATAATTGCAAGGAGATCATTTTGGTATAAGAGTTATGTACATGCAAGAGTTTTTATTTTTTTCAAGTTGGTAGGTGAGAATTATGCTAATGCATGCCATTTTTGGGATGATCAAGAGATGTTCTTGCTAAAAGTTTTGTTAAACACTTGATTTTTATTTAAAGGTTTTGATTTTTATGATGATTCTAATGTTATAGTTGATATATGTTAGTGTTAGAGTTATGGGATGATCATATCTATGATTGGTTTTGGCTAAAAATGTGATTTTATACAAGTTTTTGAAAGGCATTTTACAACAGTAGGTAAACTGTAATTTCGAGAATTTTATGTTGTGCTAATGGTTTAACTTATTGCCTAGGGTTGTAGAGCATTGTATTAGCTTCGATTTGATATAAAGTAGAGCTTCTAGCTCCAAACGAGCGCGAAGTTATGATGTTTTGATTATTCGTGTACTGGGAGACGAGTATCGACACTACATATAGTTGTTGTCGATATTTGGATCGAATCTCGGGGACTATAAATTGAAGTTTTGAAATGAGTCACACACTGATAGTGAAGTGTAAACCCTAGAGGGCGAGTTTATTTTAAAACCCAAGTGTCGGTTTTGTAAATGGAGTCGTTTAAAGATGTTAAAACGGTTGTATGAAATATTAACGTAAATCTGTCCGGATTTTGTAATTTGAAGATGAGTCGGGTAAATAACTTTAAAAGTAATTTCATTTGATAAACTTGTTGGAGGACTTTCTATATATAGTAAGTTAGTTTCTCGAGTCGTTTTATAAACGTTTGACGAGTCTAAAAGGGGTAAATAAGCTAGTACCTGTAGTATGTGCCGGCGGATTTTGTTGAAAGTGTAGAATGGTAAAGTAAATGTATAGAAGGCTGTAATAAAGTTATTTATATAGTTTTATCTTGAGTTTATCGTGATTATATGAGTTTTAATTTGTTGTTATTATGTATGATTTATTTCTCGAGTCATTATTAATGAACGCGCCTTATTTGATAGGTAGCGGTTCTCGTGTTTGAAAGGCATCCTCTATCATCGACGATCATCTCGCTAGATCTCTTATAGTAAGGTGACTCTGTAGCCTCGCTTTTCATGCTAGCTACTAAATGTTTTATTACCCGTGAGGGGGATACATTCTATTTGAAAATAAATGAACACAAGTCATGAGTAATTGTTGGACCCGCATGTTGCCTAAGATGTTTACATTGTATTGAGTACCTTGTTGCTAAAGACCCTAAATTCATGAGCCGTTAAATATCTTCTGACTTGATGTTGTGAGTCGGGAATATCCGCTTATTCTAATGATAGTACTATTGGGTTGACCACCCTATCTGAGACCAGGGCATTACGCTGAGTAACCTATGGGAAGGATAATTTACGGGAATAAGAATGTGGTATTGTAGAAACTGATACCCTAGAGGGGCAATGGTTTTATTCTAGTCATGCCAACATTTGGCGTGGGTGACTATTTGTTTAAGGGGTCGGTGTCATGAGCTTAAATACAATGTTTTGCCTTGAATATAGATTGTGTGTACGACAATTCTATAAATGATTATGATTGATTTTCTTCTTGTGTTCAAATGTGATTTGATAAACCTATATACTCTCTCAACATTATTGTTGACTCGTTTTAGCATGTGTTTCAGGTAATAGAAAGTGATGGAAGGCGGAGCTTTGCTGTTGAGGTTGTGGTTTGACTTTTGGAAGAATGTTGGTCTAAAAACTATTTCTATCCTTTTACTGTTGAACAATTTGTTATATGTTTGTGTACTGTACTAAACTTATTGGTTGTTGGTCGAGATCCATGGGGACTAAACGCTTTACTCTGGTGTCGTTTTAGTACATTATGGGATGAAATTATGTTTTAGACCTATTATGAAAATCTTGTTTATGTCTTTATGTGTATACGTCTCTCTTTTGAGTCGTTCAATATACCTTGTGTGATGATGCTTGTGTCTAGCACCCAATTGTGTATTTTTGCTGCGCAATGTAAATTGGGGGTGTTAAAACCAACAACAATGACACATAAGGATCATAATATAATAAATATGATAAAAATATACATATAAATATTCATATATAGGAATATGAATGTTACAACATAATGAAAATAAACTTATGAATAATAACTATTCTAGTAGAATTAGTCTTCTAAAATTTGCGCTTAGTTAATGTTGAGCCAAAGGATTAGAACACATAATGTGATTTAATCGGTAAAAGAAGAAGAGGGAGTTCTCATTGTTGAGGATAAGTTATCTGTGGAAACCTTGGTTTCCGGATCTTTTAAGCTACTAGGAATGATCATTGTTCATATGATTAACATAATCAAAGCGGAATTAGAACAACAACCATTAACAAGGTGTTTAGGCACAATAACATGAATTAAAACAATAGGGATGTTCATTATATTAATAACAAACATCCACTAGACGTGTATACATTGAATCCCACGTCTAGTGCACACACACGTTTAGGTTTACATTGTGAATGAATAATATGAATAAAACCTAAGACCCTTGGTTCCTTTTATAGTGTAAGGATTAGGGTTTACAAGAGATAATGATGAATAAACAAGTAAATCTTCTATTTAAATAAACTTATGCAGAATATCTTTGCATGTTTATCTAAATAGAAGCTTCCATAAGCTTCTTTGTCTACGTTTTGTCAATGCTTGAATTGCATGTGACAATGCTTGAATTGCTCTTGACAATGCTTGATTCCATCAACGCCTAAATTGTACATGTCAACGCCTGGAATGCTCTTGTCAACGCCTAGACAAATACCTTCATGTTTTCTTCGCTTTTGAGTTTCTGCCACATCAACTTTTTGACCCAACAATCTTTCCCTAGTTGATAGTGGCAAAACTCTATGTATATCTCTTGTAAGTTGTACATGATCTTCAAATTGCTTCCCCTCAAGTGTAGCATGTATTTTCTTCCCCTTTTTGTCACATCAACAGGAAAGTAAACAATGTTGCAATCTTTGAAGATTCTCCATATGTAGGCTCTATGTAATGATCTTGAAGAACAATTAATATAATATTTTTGATGTAAAAGTAGAATAACCCAACCTTGTGTTCCATGTCTTGTACTATCCACGTGATGAAGAACTTATACCTGGCAAATTATAAGTAGACCTCGATCCCTTGTCAATATTCTCATCCTTTGTGAGACACTGAGCACGATAATGTAACTCCTTCAAGTGTTTATGACAAGTCTTCATCACCATCCATGTAAAGCACGAACAAGTTACCTTTAAAGTCAGTGGCTGGAAGTGCATGACTTTAAGATATGATAGAACACAAACTCGCGAAAATCTTCTTCAATCATCAAACTTACCATAAGAATTCTTCCCCTTAAGCTAACACCTCTTCATGACGATTTTAATGGAATAACATCTTCATACCATATGTAAAAGTCTTAGACCGGATAACTCTTTCGCAAGGCTATCCCGATTACATAGTTTAAAATATCCATCAAATTCTCACGAATAATTGCTAACTCGCTTTAAGATAATTAATTCCTTTCAAAAATATCCGAGCCATAAATATCATCATGATATTCTAAATTAAAACGGAGATTCCATGTACCTTTGTGTGTATTTTCCTCCTTTTTGTGTGCTTAAAACGTCCAATTTTCTCAAACAGCAGCGATTCATTGTGTTGTCCAATATCCTCTTCTGTCCAATATCTTTGGCAGATGTATTGTCCAATATCGGACAATGCCTATCAGCGTTGAAGTTCATATATCGGACGACACTGTCAACCTATCAGCGTTGACTTATTCTGTCAGCGTCAAATTACTATCTGTCAGCGTCTGGATTACAAACGTCAGCGCCAACCATAAATCCTGTCAGCGTTCACTCTGTCAACGTTGCTCCAAGACTTTGACAGCGTCAACCATCAACGTCACATTTCACTTGTCAACGTTGAGTTAAATCACAGCAACGTTAAAGGCCCATGTTTGAATGTGAATTTTGCTTCGTGTGAACACACTGTTAAGTACCAATCACAATATGCTTACCGTGTGAACACAAACTTGTCATTCAATCATAAGTCTCAAACCGTGTGAACATAGATGTGAATAACCAATCAGAATCGAATGACTTAGCCCCATGAGAGTAATCGTAGACTAGCATGTATAGGATTCGAATTAGTAATGCAGATATGCGTATGTATTCTTAGGCCGTGTGAATGCAACATCTTTCCACCAATTGGAAGCTTTGTACCGTGTGAACACAACTGAACATGACGTCACTTGCTATCTTTGATTGTGTGAATACAATATTGCTTTGTACGTCTTCACGTGAATAGAACAGCGATCCTCCACTTGTTGACAATTAAATAATATTGATTTAGGGTTTAACAAAAACCCTAATATCAAACTTTTTGTTTCGTGTCTTCCAATACAGTAGCAACATGTCTCTTTTCTGTTTTTAAGTTGGTCTAGGGTTTAACATAAACCCTAATTCATTATTTTATGTGAAACAGAAAACTTTGTACCTTCTATGCAGCCAACTTCGACCTCAAATAATTTTCTGATAAAAGCTCAGATCAAAAATCCCTTCGGTCAGATTCTAGACACAAGTGCCAAGAATCTACAGTCCAAAAATCACGAAGATCCAACGGTTAACGAAGGAGAAAACGTGTTTTGAACATGGCTGTCCACAGAAAACTGCATTCATCCTACTGCTGACTTTGACGCTTAATAACTTTTGCCTGGGGATAAAACTCGACAATCCCTCCGGTGGATGTTTAGATCTTTGTATGTAGAACACACATATAAAATTTCGTAACGATCCAACGGTTCAATCAAAAGTTATGACCTTCTGAATACTGCTGCGCACACAAAAACGTCCAGAAAAACCCTAGACGGATTTTTCTTTTCTTCTCCAAACACGAACACCTTGTTGGTCCTAGCATCACGAGCCACGAGGCTCTGATACCAATTGTGGAAACCTTGTGTATACGAGATTAGATCAAGTAATACACGTAGAGAAACTTTGTGTATTCAACAATCTAAGTATTATGCGGAAACTAATACTCAGAACGAAGAACAAACAGAATATATGAATACCAAACTTTCACTTTAATTAATAATAACAATGAAAGATTACAATGAAAGTGTTATGAGATATATGGAAGAGATGTGTGAAAAAGATGTATGTGAGATGTGTCTTATGTCTAACCCTAAGGCCTCCTTTTATAGGTTTAAGGAGCCTTGTACAAAAAGCTAAGATCAACTATTTTAGGAAGAGACACAAGATAAACATACTCAAATAAAATATTGACTAAATCTTTTTAAACATTAAGAATATATTCTGAATTCTTATCTTCATATTTTTTCCACCAGCTTGAAGAATTCATCATTGACAGATTTAGTCCTTGTCTTTATGTTAAGATTCTTCTCGTCAGCGTCTTGATAATTCTTATCAGCGTCTCATCTGTCAACGCCCTGTTTACTCTTGTCAGCGTCCAAGTTCCTCTTGTCAGCGTCTAGGGACTTGGTCAATTTTATTCCCAACAATCCTCCCCTAAACTTGATATCTACTCTAGTAATCAAGTTTCTGAATAAAATAAAACATACAGAGAGGATTCTTACAAACATACTTATCCCTGAATTTGAGTAATAATAAATCTCGAAAAGTCAATCACTCAAATCACTTGTATAGTCAGCCTTCACTTGGTCTTAATCATCTTCAACACCTGTAGAGTCTTTGGAGCTTTCTTTATTACTTTTGTCACTCAAATTCGATTGCTCCTCCCCTTTTTAAGACTCCTCTCCAAGATCAATATACAAGGACAGAACCAAGAACATCCTCCTTGCATCAGCTTCCAAAATAACAATCCTTGACAATTTGTACCATTTATGTATTATGCTTTTACAAGCTAATACATATTTTCGTCAATTCCATTAATGTCAAAGGTTTCATACTGTCCTCATCCACATTCAGGAAATGAATCCTCAATGTTGATTCATAGGACATGGGGATGGACTTACTGATGATAAGACTGACTTGACCTGCATTAAAGCTAGTGCCAATAGTCTTAGCCATCTCCATAACACTATACACCCTTGTGAAAGTGATCTCTGCTGCTACTAGATGTCAATCACTAGGAAAAACATCTCAATGATCATTAGGCTTCCAGATATCCAAAAATTTGAAAACTGTAAGGGTGATGAAACGTTTTGGGACTATAAAGAAGTTTATAAATCACACCAGCTAAGATGTCATAACATAAAATGGACTTGAGAAAGTAGAAAACTTTAGCTAGAACATAAACAAAGGTAATAATCCTAAGGAAATTAACTAGTCCCTAATAAGCAAGAATGACAAACACTGTTCATGCATACACTCATGCAAAAGCATGATAGACACACATGAACTCTAGAGTCCTTTGTTCACAAATGCCCCAAAGAGAAAGTTAACTCATATAAAACCTTTGCAACTCCCCAAGTAAGCCTAAAAATATATCTACCCCAAGTCACCCATACGACCACACCCAATTCTAGGTCAAAAGTCTTGGCAGCATGCATGCAAAATAAATTACGTGCATGCTACAGTGCCTCGAGGTTTAGAAATTCCAACAATTTCATAAGAAAAGAGCCTTCATTATTTCTAACCCCCACTCACCAGTGGACACAATCTAGAATTGTGCAAGAGTGCTCTAAGAGTACCCAAAAACCTAAAGGTTTACCTCCCCTTAACAAAAGCATACAAATCATTATATGTGAAGAAGCAAAATTTTATCTCAAGATAGGAATGTAAACACTCCAACCATCATAAATAAATTTTGCAGCATTGTATCCATCCAAATGTAGCTCCACATTCCTGCATAGTTAGACAAAAACCACAAAAACACACACTAACAGAGGCTACCCTATCCCATGAAAATGAATAGAGATAACATGTCAGTGGATAAAAATAATATCAGCGGAAAGACCAACAATGCATGTTCCTTGAGCATCCAATATCTCAATATCCTTGATCATTAACCTGCTTTTGGATAGGCTGCTCAAAAAGAAAACAAATTAGTTTTCTTTGGAGATCCAAGACTTGTCAGACTTGGATCTATCTAGTTGTTCAACTAGAGTGGTATTATTCTTTACCACAAATCCCTGTTCATCCCTTTGTGACCTAAACACCCCATTTGTTCCAATGAGACTAGTAATGACCTTCTCAAGATATTTAAATCTATTCCAAGTCATTGAAATACCATTAAAATTAGATTTTTGCTCTTGTTTAGGTTTCCAAGTTAAGTGGGATGATGCTTCAGACCCTTGACCCTTATTAACCAAGTATCTTTGTTTATATGGTCTAAAATAAGGTCTCATACCAAACTTAGAGCTGTCAGCGCTGCATTTGTGCCTTTCAGCGTTGAGTTTGTTCCTGTCAGCGCTGAATTTGTTCTTGTCAGCGCTGAATGTGTTCCTATCAGAGCCCAAATTAGGGTTTGCTACAGGAACATGCTGTCTGTTTGACCAAGTGTTGGTCTTTTGAAAGGGACTTTGTCCATGGGTATTAGCTGCCTTAGAGAAGAAAGGAGCTGGTCTAGTGTGGACAAAAGGTCTATGGTTGACATTGGATGACCTATTGTCAGCGAATGAATTATATCCACTCACACAATTATAGGCCAAATGTGAGAAGCTCCCACATGAGTAACAAGCCTTTTTGGACACAAACTTAGACTTAGACTGATAAAACCCTGTCCCATTAACACTTTCTTGGCTTCTGAATGACCTAGGTTTCCTATACATTTCAGCGTATTTAACACTAGGTTGTTTCTTAATTGGGGAGCCAAGATTAACAACTTTTCTAGTGATGGGATTTGTCACAGTTATAGGTGTAGATACAACTGGACTCTCAATGGGTGTAGGCACAAATGGACTCTCACTAAGTATCCCACCTTTAACAAATAAAGTGGGGTTGGCCTTTTTCCACTCTTCTAGGTCAATAACCTTTTGTTGATATTCCTCAACTGGGGAAAGAACTCTAGGTGGAGGAATAAATTCCTCTTCTTGGAGTTATGGAATACCAGTCCAAGAGAGATCCTTTCTATGGACACCATAGAAGTCCCCAGCAGGTGGTGGAATGGCAACATATTCTTTCAACCCAATCCCAGACATATCCCTAGAATCCCTTTGTTTACTAACACATTCTCCTAGGGTTTGTGAGGCTTATCAAATCTCTGAATTTTAAGGTCTACATTATCCTTATTTTTGATAGCCTCATCTAACTTAGCCATTAGATCAACATTGACCCTATTCGTGATATCTTTAATATCATTACTTTGATTTAACTCATGTTTTAAGATATTTATTTTATCTTTTAAATCAAACTCCATTTTCTTATACTCAGAAACAGTCTTTTCAGTTTGAACAAGTGCCACTTGATAATTAGATAACGTGCATCTTACGTCTGAAAGATCTGATTTTAATTTTAAAATCTCTTTATTAAGTTTTTCAGTATTTAACCTACAAGAAGAGTCATCACATACCTCATTATCAGAATTGGAACTTGTGGAACTTGAAGTAGACGTGGCCTTAACTGAAAATATCATCAAATTATTTTTCACCTTCTTCCTTAGCCTGGTTCACCTCACAATATTAGATCTCGTTCTTCAAATCAAAGTTTCTCAACAAGCTCTGATACCACTTGTTGATCCTAAACTTAGATCGATTAGCTTTGTGTATACGAGATTAGATCAAGTAATACACGTAGAGAAACTTTGTGTATTCAACAATCTAAGTATTATGCGGAAACTAATACTCAGAACGAAGAACAAACAGAATATATGAATACCAAACTTTCACTTTAATTAATAATAACAATGAAAGATTACAATGAAAGTGTTATGAGATATGTGGAAGAGATGTGTGAAAAAGATGTATGTGAGATGTGTCTTATGTCTAACCCTAAGGCCTCCTTTTATAGGTTTAAGGAGCCTTGTACAAAAAGCTAAGATAAACTATTTTAGGAAGAGACACAAGATAAACATACTCAAATAAAATATTGACTAAATCTTTTTAAACATTAAGAATATATTCTGAATTCTTATCTTCATATTTTGTCCACCAGCTTGAAGAATTCATCATTGACAGATTTAGTCCTTGTCTTTATGTTAAGATTCTTCTCGTCAGCGTCTTGATAATTCTTATCAGCGTCTCATCTGTCAACGCCCTGTTTACTCTTGTCAGCGTCCAAGTTCCTCTTGTCAGCGTCTAGGGACTTGGTCAATTTTATTCCCAACATTATCATCCGTGATAAACTTTCCTTTATTTTAAGTTCGGGTCACAGTCTGAAATATGACTATGAGCCATTGTGAGAAAAGTTAGAAAATAACATGTTTTGAAAACAAATAAAACTATCACTTGAACTTTATGTACATACCCGTATCGTTATTGGGCGACATTTTAAGTACGTCCATATTATCGATTCTGAGAGACATGTCGAAAAAGAATATTTTTTGGTATTTTTGAAAATATTCACATTTTTTATTTTGCTTTTATAGGTTTTATATTATTGTATTTTCTTTTTCAAAAGTTTATCATCACAAAAAATAAAGAGAAATAGGAAAAATATTTACATGTGGAAGTTCCCATTAGCATTGACAGATGGTCCTTGAGTTGATGTAGATGAAGTGAAATCATGTATCTTGTACATGTTGATCGTGTGCATCAGCAGTAACAACGGAAGATTTTGAAACAACTTGATTTGCTCCATCGAAGTATGCATAAAAAAATATTTCTAACTCTTTAGATGACAGTTTATCTCTTGAATCTGTTGTAGGAATTTCTCTTTCCGAGGATAAGTTATCGTACGAGATAAGCTTTCCTTTATGTGAAATCCGAGTTACAGTCTGTTATGTGACTGTAAGTCATTTTGATGCTTGAATGTGAAACCCATAAGACACTTGTTTCTAGGATATCATCTTTTTCAGCAACCAAGTTCTAAGATTGTATTTGGTTGAACGATATACAAACAATTGATCATTTTGTTCTTGTTGAACCTTGACGTTTGTACTTGCACTTTCAGCAAGAGTTTGTATGCATTCATGTGGGTTAGAGATATCTACATTAGAATCGTGTGGGGTTCACAATGAACTTTGCTCGTACTAAAGGGAAATATCTTTTTTTATAAAAATTTACCTAAAACCAATTGTTTTGAAGATCCTACTCGTGGGTTTTTACCTAAAATCATTAACCATATCCAAGAGATGCTGCAACGTGCATGTATTAGCACCGCGTATGTTGAGACCTTGTTATTGTGTCAAATTAAAATTGGTATCTCATTCACTTGAATGGACAAAAGGTATATTAATCATGCGCTATAAAATCAGTTTCGAGTTCATCGGAACTTGTTTCATATATCGCACTAAGATTTTTGCATCGAGTTATCACACACTATCATTTGTCACACTTATGGAACCAAACAAGTTTTTATTTCGTAAACAAGTTTCCCAACTAGAAGTTCTCTTGGAGTGCAAAAGCATATAACCGATGATGTGTTTCTATTAGACATTTAGAGGGCATATCCATCGTTATACCTTTTAATTAGTACACTCATGGTCTTTATCATTACATGAACATACATAGGCTAAAATTAAGTGTTAGCCTTAAAATATTGAGTCAAACAAGAATGCTTGGTCGTATGTTTATTATGTATCGTATAATAGAACATTGTAATAGGTAGTAGATTAGTCGTGTTATACGGGCTTAACTTTAGGCTAAAGTTCATTCATAAGTAACTAAAGCCCAAAAGGAAAGCCCGGCCCATTAGACTATAGTCCATAAACAAGCCCGCATGTGGATGGACTATATATACCTTTCCTAGCATGTTAGGAAGGGTGTTGGTCATTTTCATTTTCTTTCACTAATCTAATCCTCCAAAAGTTCCAACCATTTTCTCTCTACTTTCTCTCACTATTTTCTCTCTCTAGAATTCATCAATTTTCTACCTTTCTTTCTTATTTAATCATCACAAATATAAGGGACAACAATTGGTATCAATCGTCATGGGGTAGTTTTGTGATACGTTGTTGATAAACTATTTGGTTCGTGTGATTTACTCCTAAATTATCTCGAATTCAAGTATTTTCTTGTTTTTCGTTGTTTTTCGTGTTCTAAATCGTAGTATAGATCATCTACATACTTGTGGTAAGATTTTGTTTACTTTGGTTTGGATTCAAACACGGAATCGATGTGAAAATCTTCACTTGTTTACATAAAGTTTCGTACTTGCTTATTCATCGTAACACTTTGGGGTTTACACATTACGATCATGTATTCCGATCGCAAAAGCCCTAAGGGTTTCTACATTGCGATCGTGGGTTGCGATCAGACTTACGATCGTGGATTGCGATCAGACTTGCGAACGTGGATTGCGATCCGACTTGCGATCTAGGATTGCGACCAGACTTACGATCTAGCATTGCGATCAGACTTGTGATCTAGCATTACGATTAGACTTGCGATCTACATTGCGATCAGTCTTGCGATCTACATTGCGATCAGACTTGCTATCTACGTTGCGATCAGACTTGCGATCTAACATTGCGATGGGTATTCCGATGGGTGACATTGTGATGGGTATTTCGATGATTGTTGCGATGGGGATCTAAATTTTGTTAGAATACTTTTCACAATCTAAATTTTGTGATGGGTATTTCGATGATTGTTGCGATGGGTATTTCGATGATTGTTGCGATGGGGATCTAAATCTAGACTAGTCCCGGATCATAATCTACAAAAAAAGAGTTTTTTGGCGGGAAAACCCAAGTAAAATTTATCTTTCCCTAGACCATTTTTAGGCCATTTAAGCTTCGATTTCAAATTTTGGCGATTCGAAAAAAATTTCGACCAAAAATTCGAATTTTCGGACCAAAATTCAAATTTTTAGGCCATTTTTAGGTTTTATTTTTGTCAAAATTTTTTCCTTTTTCAAAATTTTTCCCTACTAGTTATTGGCTATTTCTAACTTGAATTCAAAATTTGGTAATTCAAAATTCTTCAGTATACCGTTTTGTCGGATTGAGGAATTTACTATCGGACTAAGAAAAAAATCGATTTTTTCGGAATTTTTTCTCTTCAACAACAATCACCATATCTACTTAAGATCCGAAGTCACTTCATCAACTGAGACACCATCATCATGGAAAAGAGCAATGCGTGTTCTGACAGAGAAGAACGAGAGATGCAACTACAAGAACAAGTCCTTAAACAACGTTGTATACAAGCTTTCAGTGATCTTAAAACGAATCTAAAACGTCTTGAAAGAGAGACCTTCTCGTACGATCCTTTGTATATGCATGCTTTTCATTGCTTCTTCGGAAATGACCATCGCAGGTTCACTTACGAGTTAAGAGACCACTTGAAAAATATTGAGAATGAATTACTCAACAAAAACCTTCATGAGACAAATTCCAAGAAAGCCCTCAAAACACTCAGAACACCGTTTCAACCATTATTTGCCTCAAAGCTATTCAAGAATCTCAATTTTGATTCAGAAAGTTCGAGATGCACAAGAGCACTTTAAAGACTACACTAAAATGGACGCATAATCTTTCAGAGACTTGATACATCAAAACATGGAATCAATTGAGAGGCTTATGGATGAACACTTACTTCATGCAAAAGACATGATAAATAAGATGAATGACAAAAGGCTGAAAATACGAGTCTAGTTTCAACTGTAAGTAATGGGACAATATCGAGGAATGAAACTGACAGCTACAGATCAGGGAACACAAAGCATGGTGCGCAGAATGATCATACCATACATGGGAAAGAAAGTAGCATCACTGGCACACAAGGCATCAGTTCTGAGACTGTCATCAGTAATACACCTTCCTATGATCATGGTCCTGTTTTTGATTCTGAGCCATTGGAAGAGGTACACAATGCTGAATTTAATGTGTTTGCCAATACCAATACGCATGAGCATAGTGATCAAACAACAACCCTTATTGACACATGTATGATGGAAAAGGTTGATAGCAATACCACACTCGATTCATCAGACATGTGCAATAATGAGTTTGAGGATGAACAACATGCAATTAAGTATGATGATGAGGAGCGTGTCACGCTTTCTAATTTAATTGCTAGTTTACAAAAAGATGTCAATGAAACTAGAAAGAGTCAAAAGCAATTAAAGAAGGAAAACGTAGCGCTCACTCAAAACATTGAAGAATGAAAAGCCGCTCTAATTAAATCTAATGAGACCCTTGAAAGTTATAGAGCTGAACTTCTTCAAAAGACCAAAGAGCTTGAGGGGTACAAAAGTCGTGTCATCAACGTTAAAAAGGACGATTATGAAAATAAATACAACGAAGCTATTGCTTTGTTAACCAAAGAGAAACGTCAATTTAATGTTTTATTAATGGATGAACGTCAAAAAACGTACCTTGCTACCACCAAAGTTAACGAACTTGAACAACGGCTTTCAATGGATAAGACCGAGACTGCTAAAATTCTTGATGTTAAGAAACAAGAGGTTGAAACATTAAAACAAGATTTCAAAAGTCGACATGAAAAAGATACTGAAAAAGTAACGAAACTAGAAAAACAAGTCGAATTCTTGAAGAAATTTGTTTATAAAACACATGACTCTATTCAAACAGTAAGGATGATAGCACCTCTGTCGATGTTTAAGGGTCAAGCTAGCTTTGAAAGTTATAATTACCTTGCCCAAGCTCAAGCTACGAACCCCCACCTTTATATGGATGAGTCCAAATGGACCGATCCTAAATGTCCTCTTGGTAATGATGAGACATCCCTTTGGGAAGAGGAGAGTAGATCACCGGTCAATTAAGAGTTTGTGAAACCATATAATTATGATTATGTGAATAGTCTATATGGTCTTTTCACTACACAAAAACAGAAGTCTCATAAGGAATTGTTTTTAGAATGCAAACAAAGAAGAATTCAATGGAAGAAAGCTTTTGCCACTAAGAGGAAAACTAATGTTTTTAAATATATTAACTATTTACCTCTTGATGCCTCTAAAAGCAAAAGTCAAAAAATACTTGGTTTTCTTAAACAATATATTGATAATGTTCAATCAATTGTTGAAAGCGATTGGGAAAAACGTCAAAAGGATAAGTGGAAAACAGAGATTCCTCACGAGATAACTGTGCTTGTGAAAGAGCTTTTAATACCAAATACGAAGATTATAAAAGAACATGTTCTTGAGTTTGAAAAATTGAGTCGGTCTGAAATTTTTGATGATTTGAAATATGTTGAGTCTCTTGAAAAAGAAATTGATGAACTTCAATGACAAATCAGTTTTTTCAAACGAATATGATCTTTTCTTAGAAGAATGTCTCTCCAAAGATATTTTGTGTCTTACTCTTCAATCTTGTGCCGATATCGATGAATATTATGATGTTGCATGCAAATATCTTGATAAGATCAAAGAATGTGAGCGTCTTGAACTTGAGCTTTCGAAACGTAAAGAAAATGTTGATAAAAAGGCTTTTGAGTTACTTCAACCCAAAACTGATTTCCTTTAAAAACATTGTCATTCTCTTGAACTTGCTTTGCAAAAAGACATCAGAAAAGGTCCAAATGATAATAACTTACAAGTAAAACTTTCCGCCTTGTGTCGAGAAATGAACGAAAAGAGTATAGAAATTACAGACTTGAAAGCTCAGTTGCAAGAAAAGGACATAGCAATAGAAGATTTGAAAAAACTCGTTGCCAAAATGGGTGGGAAAACTGTGGAACCTAAAGTTGTGAAACATGTTGTTCGACAACCCAGTGCCTACAAGGATCCAAAGCCATCTATCTTAGGAAAACCGACTCCTTTCTCCAATTCTTCTCATGTAAAATCTAGGTTACCCCCTAAGACCGATGTGCAACCAAGTGTTCCAAAACCATCCATTTCACCCTATGTTCCTCCATTTAGAAAGCACACTGTTGCTAAACCCAACTACGTGAATGCACCTAGCACTTCTAGGACTCCTCCAAAACGTGTGACATTCGCGTCCACAAAGGAATCTGTAGGTTCAAATGACTTCGTTCATACCATCAACCTAGAGGATGCTAAACAAAAAGGGAAGATTTAGAAAGACAAACCCATGTATTCAAAACCTAGTTCACCAACTCTCGCTAGAGTTCAATACACTCCTAATGGTAGTCAACCAAAACTTAGGATCCCTCACCAGCAATCTAGGAATTGGAAACCATCCATGAATAGTCGTGTTTCAAACACTACGCCTGAACAATTTAGAAAACCAAGGAATACAAGTACTTTCGTGAATCTTAAATTCCCCGTATGCCCTACTTGCAAAAAGGACATTCACAATGGAAATCATGACCATTGCATTCTACAATACCTCTATGAGGTCATATCTCGTTCTTTTGAACAGAGAAAGAATGCAGAATCCCATAAGACAACAAGGAGATACAAACTCGTCGCATCGAAAAGCAATAACAACAAATCTGAAACGTGGATTAAAATAGGACATAATTTCTCTCCAAATAAGTCTTCCGCTGTGCAAGAGATAACTACTCCTAAATCTAGTCTTCAGTGGAAACCAACGTGTCGGATCTTCACGGAAGTTGGTCTTATGTGGATTCCAATAGAGAAGAGTGATGAAACCTGCGCTAGCACGAATGTAAATGTTTTGGCCATAGACAAGGAATTTGTTACTCCTAACACTAGTATTTGTGCAAACTCTTCTTCTGTCATTGTAGGTACCTCGGCGGATTCTCAACCCACTTCTTCCTCCAAGGGTTCCAATTTTGTACATTTGATATCACCTTCTTCTGTTGTACAAAAATCTATTTTGGATTATTTTCGAAAAACTTGAGAAAATTCAAAAATAAAATAAGACATAAATATCCATAGAAAAACAAAATAAAAAATGGAAAAACTTTCAAAATACCAAAAATATTCTTCTCGACATTTCTTTCAGTATCGATAATATGGACCTACCTAGAAATGTCGCTCAATAACGACACGGGTGTGTACATAAAGCTCGAATGAAAGTTGTAAATATTTTTCAAAACATGTCATTTCAATGATTTACAATTACTTCAGATTGTGACTCGTGCCTCAAAGAAATGAAAGTTGATCACAAATGATAACTTATCCTTAACAACAGGAAAAGAAATTTTCTCGGTCATGAGCTCTCATTAAAACATTCAAAGTTTTTAAGCTCATGTAAACGACTTACAGTTAAATGTTAGACTGTAACCCGAACTTCAAATAAAGGAAAGTGTATCTTTAAAGATAACTTATCCTAACAAATGGGTAGAGCAATCCATCTTGGGTTGAGCTTGTCACAAAAAATTCAACGTCTATGAACTCAAGTTTATGCTTTAGAAAAAACTCTTCGCCAAAAAGAAATGGAGTTTTTCAAAAAGCGTTGAACACAATTTTTTCAAGAATTTTTCAATGATTATTCAAAATCT
This sequence comes from Glebionis coronaria, assembly GCA_025667525.1. Lineage (NCBI taxonomy): Eukaryota > Viridiplantae > Streptophyta > Magnoliopsida > Asterales > Asteraceae > Glebionis > Glebionis coronaria. Next base: position 529,543,081 of record CM046876.1, read on the forward strand.
TTCAAAAATTATGTGTTCAACAGCTCCCATCCTCAAAAAGCGAAATGTGGATCACATCCTCACAATGGCAATTCAATTGGATCAATTTTTAGAGGGAGAATTTCAACTTCATGCAAAAGATTGACACATCTTTCTCCCGAAGATTTTAAAGACTATTTCCCAAAATATATTTTAATCAAATTTGGTATCTCAAATATCAGAAGATTTTATATATTAGAGATAAAGGAGAAAATGTGATTAAAATGTGATCTTATATAAGACTCAAGCACTTTAACTCTTACCTACATGTGTGAAACACTTTCGATTATCGATGCACATGTGAAGGGGGAGCATTTCTGAAACGACACAACTATCAAGGTGTTAAATGTTTTTCAAACACCTTGTTAGACATTTGAAGTGGTTTCTATGGTTTGATCAAATACCCACAACATCTTTAATCCACGACGTTATTGGTGTCAAAAGGGTGGTTAGGTTTAAGTCCTATGATCCAACCAGAACCGGAGGGATCTTCCCAGGGACAATCCAATAGATTATTATAAGTTCTTAGGAAAGATGGAGTAGAATGTGAACGTAGCTGAATGCCGATTAAGTACTGATGCTAGCACTGGAATAATCACAACAAGGTGCTAGTAATGATGTCTTGGTAAGCATTGAAGGGGTTGAAGAATAAAAAAAGAAATGTAAGGATAAAGGGTGTAAACAAAGAAGCCCTCTATACAACTTAGGCAGAAACCGGGTCAACACATCATGAAGACAACTCATCATGGACCCAGTGATGTATGTACAACCTTTTCCTAGTTACTCAGGCTTCTCTCAAAAGAAGTTTGTTTTATTGTCACGGAGAACAACATGACTTCTATTGACTTTCTCACTCCGAGATAGTTGATATTGAAAAAGGTGGCATCTGCTCCAGCCTCCGACAACTAAAAGTGCACAAATCGAGTCTAGAGCCAAGAGATCAATCAAATCTCGTTAGGACACACGGATGACGAACAAGAGAGTCCTACGCTATATCCTTGTGATATTGCTAGAACACTCAGAGTGATACTACATAGTATTCACAATGATGAGTGGAAATCCTTCCAGTGTTAACATTAAACAGCACTGCGGTAGGTCATATGTAAGTTTCTTTATGAATTAAACATATGTAGAACTGAAAAGAAACATTGGTTTAATTCTGAATTCATTCAAACTCGTTTTAGGTTTCTACGCAATATCTTTATGGTCTTGCCAGAACATTCAGAGTGATATTCATTAAGATTCACAGTGACGAATGGAAATCCTTGTAGCGTCAACCTCAAACAGCACTACGGTAGGTGACTTGTGAGATTCTTATGAATCAAGCTTGTGTCATCTGGAAAGCAACAATGGTAAGATTCTTTATGAATCACACTTGTTCCAGGATTTTGAATTGACGACTTTAATCAAGCGGATATTTATCCAATTGATTCACTCTTTATGTTCACAGTCTTGCTTTGAGACGGTCGAGTAAAGAGAACGGCTAGTACAACCACGAAACCCTGTGAAGGAGATTCTTAATAGAATCTACCTAATCACAAGTACTATATTTAATATCGTATAACAGTCTTCACCGACCGGAGGTAAAACTCTACCGATTTAGGACGAATGTCAAAGCCATTCAGTCCGTGTCTATGTTTTGTCTCAAGAAGGTGGCGTCACGGTACACTCAGCAAAGTCAAAGATTCAAAACCATATACTCATGCCTAAAGACATATTCAACAATTAATGGTGTGAGCATGTGGATGAAGACACAAGATCGCAAGATGGCAAAGACAAGTGAAGGATGATTGAAGATCTCAAGATTAAAGACAAAGTCGAAAGACAACGACAAAGGCTCAAAGATCACAACATGAAGAAACAAGACTAATATTACACGTTCGAGACTCATTTATGGCGAGATTAGTAATCTCTACAAATCTCCAGATGACAAAGGGTAATGACCTCTCATAAAGGGTAATGACCTCTCATTGGGGAGATTGTTAGCCTCAAAATATTGAGTCAAACAAGAATGCTCGGTCATATGTTTATTATGTTACGTATAATAGAACGTTTTAATTGGTAGTAGATTAGTTGTGTTATACGGGATTAACTTTTGGATAAAGATCATTCATAAGTAACTAAAGCCCAAAAGGAAAGCCCGGCCCATTAGACTATAGTCTATAAACAAGTCCACGTGTGGGTGGACTATATATACCCTTCCTAGCATGTTAGGAAGGGTGTTGGTCATTTTCATTTTCTCTCACTAATCTAATCCTTCAAAAGTTCCAACCATTTTCTCTCTACTTTCTCTCACTACTTTCTCTCTCTAGAATTCATCTATTTTCTACCTTTCTTTCTTGTTTAAGCATCACAAATCGATGGGACAACATTAAGTAACGAAGTGCTTATGCAAGTATTTTAACTCTGAGACCATGCAAATGTGCGCAAAAATTATGAATACAATACAAGGCATTGATGAGACTCCAAGTTTACCATAACACGAAATTTTGAGGATTGAGTCTTGTGTTGTTTAGACTGGGTTATGGTTACCCAATGTTTATAGTGTTGGGATTTTGAATACTATTTAAACCATTAACTACGAGTACGCAGCGGAATGGATCTAGTATAACATACATGATTAAGCACATAAGAAAAACAATTTAAAACCAACCTTTAATTAATTGAATAAATCAGTTAATACGTCTTTATCTTGATCTTGAACTTTAACAGTTAAATTATTGTTTCCATCGTTTGCTCACACGACAGGTCAAACGAACACACCACGATGCTAGTGGTAACTTCACTTCTCAAACAACTAGTGTATTCATCTTCTGACTAGAAACCCTAGATCCAAAACTCTAAGTGGGATTGCGTAAGGATCGGTTTATAGAACGTTACAAGATTGATCACCCAAAAGAACACATTAACCCTAATTAGGGTTTATGTAGTCGACTAACCACAAGGGGAAAAACCAAATGGACTAAAACTTTGATACGAGGATCAAGAGTTTAGTATTAGGTTTAGAAACTTCACAAGGGAGAATCAAAAGATAGTCGATCTTGCAAAGGTTTACACTTTAGGTGATTTTAAGGTTTAAGGGATTGTTTGGTTGTGTTTGGCGATCGGACGACACCAAGGGTAGAGGGGGACCAATTTTGTGAGGGGGTGTGGGATTGTATTTATATTTTCTCCACCTCCTCAAATTACTTGGTTCCTACTCCAAGAAACCTTAATTAGGAAAATATATTCCAAATCAAATAACTAAAGATATTTAGTTACCAAACATATAACAAAAAAATCTTCTAGAACCCCTAGGGGATATATTCGGCCGACTATGGCCTAGTGGGTTTCAAAACCCGACTTTTGATCCCATAACTTAATTAATGAACTCACGATAAATTAACTAAATCCCGTAATTAGTTTAACCACCGTTAATTAAATAATAGTGAAGTTTTTATTAAACGTTTAATTATAAATAATAAAAGTGTGTTCTCCGTATTGAGTGTGTGCCCCCTATAGGCTCACGTATTTCTGATAGCTAAATGATCGCATATCCCAACAGCTCCCACTTGTGAGAGTTTAGACATACAGCGTCCATAATAAAATATCTAGCAATACTTTATTATAACCAAAAATGACTGAGGTATAGTTTCAAGAAAAATATCTCAAAAGTATAAATGGTATATGATTATGCGACTTGCTAATAATCATCCCTTTGTTACTAGTACCATTAAACCATGGATATGGATCCTAACTCATTCCATATAGTTTAACTTTTAGTTTCTCGTTATAGAAGTTAACTTAGATATACCAAACGTAAACAAGTATCATCTTGATTTAATCTTTGGGTGCGGCCACACAATTATCTGATTGATTCTAGAGAGGGCCCAGGGTACTAATCTACACTATATCAAGTGGAGGAACAAATTCTATATTGACTACAAGTGTCTGTGGATGCTGCTTCACAACACATCCAATTAAAGTCTTTATAACTAGGTCTGGCGAACTAGCATTGGACATAGAATCAAGAAGTGATATTCACACATGCACAAACTTGTTTGCATCTCAAGTCTAAGGACGACTTAATCACCATTTTCAAAATCTTACTCATGACAAGGATCCAAAAGTAACGATTCGATAATTCGGGGTGTCCAATATGCATCCCTTATGAATAACACATGATTTTGGTGGGAACCGTCCATATATTCAAAGAATATAACCAACACTCACATTTGTCTTAATGTAGACAATATTCCCATATTGCTAACCGACAATGGACATATTTAGAATAATCAAATATTCAAGGATTTAAACATACAAATATAGGACAACAATAATTATATGAATTAATAACAAATACAAACTATCTTTATTCATCAAAAAATAATAATTGTCTTACCATCCCAATTATCCAAATACTAAAATAGATATGCATGAAACTAATTTAGCAAGTTGAAGTCAAATGTTTCCAATATTCTCAACTATTCTTAACAAGAAAGCTAAATAGTTATCTAAATAAAGTTTCTGAATACTTGTTTCAAATTTCACAATTATGAAAGATTTGGAAAACAAGATGAGCGTCTTTTCTTACATGCTCATACTATTGCAAGTTTCATAGTAGGGGATATCGTCAAACATTGTATAAGGTATTTAAAATCAACAATATTCTGACAGTCATCTTTATCGTTTCTTAAAATGTAAAGTATTCTTATTCCTTAATGTGTAATGCAATAATGCTCATTGTGAGCACATCTAGTTCGCAGATTTATTATAAATAATAAAATCTCACTTTACTAGAACTGATTATACTCTAGCATCAGTCTACACATAAAACATTATGCTTTATAATTCGTAAACATTCGTTTTAACAACAACAATCTAAATACTCTCAATTAGATATTGCTTTTGTCATCTTACTTTGATCTTGTACAAAAATGACAACAAGTTATATACACAATATAATATATACATAATGAATCCTTAGTTAAAAACATAAGGTTCCCATTCATGTTATAAATCATGTCAAGTGAAATATATCAATCAAGACTCGCTTGAATGATGTATTGCATTTGTGTTGGAGTTAATTACCGCATATGCTTATTTTAATAAAAATTTATTCCAAAGTCATTTGTTTTATTCCATAAATTCTCAAATGAAGTTCCATTCCATTCTTAAGGATTATCTAGCTTAAATGGAACGAAGTCTTCAATATGTTATGCAACATATGAATCTTAAAGAAAAAACATAGTGCTCCCACCTAATGTCAAGTGTACTCCAATCTATCTAAATTTAAACAAAATCATATTGGATTAAATTCCAGATTTAGTTTCTAGATGCATGATTTAATGCATACTTGGATTATCTATCTTGTATACCTAATAAAGATTTTATAGACTCATAAACCTTTTAACTACATACCATTCTTTCAAAAGGTAATCATAAAGGAGAACTATAAATCTTAATTGACATATTCCATATACATAGAAACATATATGACAATCAATTATCTTTATTTAATCAATGCGTGTATGGAAGAATGATTTAATCATAGTCAATTGCTTGAGTATAATTAAAAACATCCTATTCTTAGACATGCATTAAATATGTATACTATTTTGTCCTTGTGAGCCTTTCTTCAAAAGAAACTCCTTTCAACCTCATAGGTTTATATTTAGAAGAAACATCAATCAAATTTAAGAGATTGATTTTTCCTTTAAGGATTGCATCTTATCATTCATATTTCTAAAACATTTATCAGATTTAAGATATGATAATATTCATCAGCAGTTAGTAGCTTACAAAGATCTCCTAACTTATATTCCTCAGCATTGATATTAAAACATCAATCAAGTAATGAGGTATCCTTGCGGATTATGAATGAGAGTAACTTTTACTTTGGTTTGACATTTTCATGCTTAACCAAAATATGACATCAACAAGTGGATTTTAAAGGTTATGTATTTTGCTCTTTAAGATCTTCAAGATTTGTTATAACTCCCACTTACTTTTGTAAGTAGAGATAATTCTCTACATACAAAGTATTTAAGCAACAATAAATTGTTCTTAATAGAGAGACTACAAAAACACTTTTTAAATTCTTATCTCAAGTTGTTAATACTATGCTTCAAAAGATATTAACAAATTAAAGAACTTTTAATCAAGACATATTGGGATTTCTCCCAAGAACCCTAATTAGGGTTTGTAGTATAAACACTAATTCTTGCATCACCTTTAACCAATAACCCTAGGAAAGGTTTGTGTTACGTCAAGCTAGGAGGAACACCAAAACTACAACCGTCAATCTAGGAAGTGTAGAAAATCGAAAAACCTAAAATGTTTATGGATTTGATTGGTTTGAGTGGAACAACCGAAAGTCCCTAATAAATTAGGGGTTTTCAATTGTGTGTTTTCTTGAATACCTTCTAGGTTTGAACTATATTGAGTGTATCAATGACACACGCAATTTTCTAACCTTGATAGATCATGGAGGTAGAATATTTAAAGCTATCATAAATCAAACTATACGAATATAGTTTGTTTCAACTCTTTAGACATACCATAATATTTTGTTATTCTATGAGTATTGGAATTGTGAGGCTACATCAGAATTCCATAGTTAACTTAATACTCATTGGATTAAATACTTGTCAATTGGATCATGTACCAAATTACAATATCAGTATTTTAAATCCAGGTGCATGTTCTAATGTATATTACTTGAACAATGCGAGAACCATGTGTTTACAAGAATACATAACAGTTCAAGAGTTATATGTCCATGCGTTTACAAGAAAACAAAACATATCAAGTATACATTATAAGTCTTTGAATAATTCAAAGATCAAATGTTTATGTGTTGACACGAAGACATAACTATTTTACTACATACATTATGTTATAAGTCGGTGAGTAATTCAAGCACTTTATAATTATGTGTTATCAAGGAAAAAACATAATTATACAAACTAAAGTAATCATGAACGCAAACTCTTGAGTTCAATAGTAATTTCAAGTTAATTTTATACTTCAAAATTATGATTATTATATCTTAACCATAATTATATTTACTAAACATGTAGTAAAATTGTTGAAGCAACTTTTCACTATATCATGACATTTGAATGTAGTAGGACAACAAACGTATTGTGTATTCAAGTCCTTGTAAAATTATTAGCTTTCTTACCTTGAGGCAAGTGAAACTAATTATATGTTGTTCCTTGCACACACTTTGCAATTTATCCCACTTGTGTAAGACACAACATCATATTATGAAGACAAGCAATACAACATGTGGTTGATTGTATAAACAATATGATAATGTCATGGATATTATAAGTAGATTTAGAACCATAAATTTAAATAAAGAATGGTGGATTATTATTTTATAGATAACGTGTCATAAGGCAACATCAGAAAGGCAGCGTGTTATCTTATAATATAAAATGCAATTTTCCTTTAAGCAATGGTCGTTCATATTTGGAAGTGATAAATATTTCAAAGCAAGTTTGAAATAATACGGGTGACTAAACAAGAAAATAAATCTTGTAGCTCCCACTGAAATTGAGAATATTACATGGATATTATTTCAGTAATAAACGGCAACGCTCCCACTGGATTTGTCAACATTATAAATGTTACATCACCAGTAGAAGGCAAAAATCAATTTATTGACTTCCTTATCTATGAAAAATGCCTACAAGTATACATGTACTTAGGTATTTGAACAAAGTATATGAAATTCTACTTGTGTAGATGAGGGACTAGCCGTTCATGCTTTCAATTAACTTGACTATTTAGCATGCAATTCCTCCATTATCGTCTACATAGCCACAAGGGTATTTAGCACTTTAAGGAATAACAAGAGTCCAAGAAAGATACCTAGCGAAGTGCTAGTAAATTCTTTACTCTTTGCGGTTTAAACTCATGCATCGTGACAAGTGCAAGATGTCATTTATTTTGGTAGCTATAAACAAAAGTACTCTAGATACATAAAATATGTTATCTTTCAATGATTTTAGAACCGGATTAGGATAATGAAATATTAAAAGTGAGTTTAAATACAATCGATTATTATTCGATTATGATCCTATTTTATTCTTGTCAACTAATGAGAAGAGATAGGAGTAAGTCTCGCTTTTCTTACCAGGAAAAGAGACCATGTTTGTTTTCTATAAGAAAACAACTTTAGTTTACGAATTATGTTGCAATAACACAATTAATCGGAACATAGAAAGTTCAATTTAGTATTTTCGATAATTAAATTCTTAATATAATTAACTACCTAGTTAATTACTAATAAGACTAAGATCCTACTTGCACTCTCACTCAATATTAGAGGTTTGACCGTCTAATAACAAGTAGGGCAAGATGTAAGCGTCGAGCATTAATTGCATTACAAGTGCAACTCTTAGATTTATGAGACGATTCATGAATTTTATTGTTGTAGAATGTTTGAATGGGATGTTCTCACAACTCTTTCGAGTACCAATGAACATCTCAAACAAACTTGTTCTACATGTAATAAAGTCATGAGTATGTTTCCTCTCATCTTATGCCTCGGGTTCCGAATCTGACCGGGAACTCGACTTAAGTCGTACTAATTTAAAGCATGCAATAATTGGCAAAGGTCCGACCAATGACAAAGATCACCGTGGGTGCATGATTCACCCTAGGTCTGACCAGATGGCGAAAAAGACTACAAGTGCTATTAAATTGGATGGCATAGACTTAAAAATTCAAATAGGTATCACATAAGTTTTAGAAAACAAATGTCAAAAACGTGTAAAAGATGCATGCAATCATCTTTTAGCATAACTTAAGAAAACCTTTTATTAACTTTTAGTTTAGGTGTGTTTACCGCGGGAAAAGATTAAAGAAGGATCAAACTCTATATCCTACTCTTCATGCGCCCGAGGGCGCAAAGTGCTTGGGATAATTATCCTATAGATGCCGAAACATGTACATGACACGGGAAAAGATTAAAGATCGTTCAAACCCTATATATCTTGACTAGAGCACATAGTGCAATAGCAAGTCCATCATTAGTAAATCACAAAACAAGTTTTTTTAAGTATTATAAACCAATTAATTTTGCAAATCACGTCGTTGAGAAGATAGTTTATAAGCCATCATTACGGTATATAAGCCCGACTCGAGTGACAATATGATTTCTCAAAACAATTAGATTATAATAAAAACAAGTTTCATAGATCTTATGTCCATATTAATATTTGTTCCAAAAACCGATTTTTAACAAATAACACATAGCCGATTCGCAAGGAAAATATATTGTATTAATATGACATACTTTTAAAGCTAGATTCGATATAAGTAGAGATCCGTTATTATGATTCCTAGAATCTTGAATTATTACGTTTTGCAATTCATAATGGAAAACAAATAAGCACATAAAAACAGACTAGAAGGGGGTAAAAGCAGAAGACATACTCTATATGAAAGCGATAAATCATATAAGATCCAAGTCTCGAATGAGTCTTACCCAAATTGTGGACCAAAGACCCTCATCAACTTTTCGAGAAAGGTACTTGATGACGTGCAAAGTATCACAAAGGTGAGATGCAAAGGTCTTTGACGGATAATAAAAACAATCGTAATTATAACCGATTCAATTTAACCTACCCAATTTTAACCATTCTCTAGATCAAGATTAAAAATTTATGGCAAGAATGCATGTTATTGCCATAGAAAATAAATAAGGAGAGTTTTCAAGCGGATCTAGCGTGTTTATTCTATGTGTAACCCATGAATGCCATACGAATTGACTCGTGATGCCACTGTTGGGATTTTGAATACTAGTTAAACCATTAACTACGAGTACGCAGCGGAATGGATCTAGTATAACATACATGATTAAGCACATAAGAAAAACAATTTAAAACCAACCATTAATTAATTTAATAAATCAATTAATACGTCTTTATCTTGATCTTGAACTTTAACGGTTAAATTACTGTCTCCATCGTTTGCTCACACGACATGTCTAACGAACACACCACGATGCTAGTGGTAACTTCAATTCTCAAACAACTAGTGTATTCATCTTGTAACTAGAAACCCTAGATCCAAAACACTAAATGGGATTGCGTAAGGATCGGTTTATAGAATGTCACAAGATTGATTACCCAAAAAAACACATAAACCCTAATTAGGGTTTATGTAGTCGACTAACCACAAGGGGGAAAACCAAAGGGACTAAAACCTTGATACGAGGATCAAGAGTTTAGTATTAGGTTTAGAAACTTCACAAGGGAGAACCAAAAGGTAGTCGATATTGCAAAGGTTTACACTTTAGGTGATTTTAGGGTTTAAGGGATTGTTTGGTTGTGTGTGGCGATCTGACGACACCAATGGGAGAGGGGGACCAATTTTGTGAGGGGATGTGGGATTGTATTTATACTTTCTCCACCTTCTCAAATTACTTGGTCCCTACTCCAAGAAACCTTAATTAGGAAAATATATTCCTAATCAAATAACTAAAGATATTTAGTTACCAAACAAATAAAAAAAAATCTTCTAGAAACCCTAGGGGATATATTCGGCCGACTATGGCCTAGTGGGTTTCAAAACCCGACTTTTGATCCCTTAACTTAATTAACGAACTCACGATAAATTAACTAAATCACGTTAATTAATTTAACCACTGTTAATTAAATAATAGTGAAGTTTTTATTAAACGTTTAATTAAAAATAATAAAACGTATAATAAAAGTGTGTTCTTTGTATTGAATGTGTTCCCCCGATAGAGTCACGTATGTCCGATGGCTAAACGATCGCATATTCCAACATGTAATACTTGGTTCGTAAAAGACCCATATTTGCAAGACAAATGGAACTAATTAATCATGTAAAACAACCTGTTTGTGAAGTTGGATCATTTGGTGATTTTGTTGTTTGCATGTGGTTATTTGTAAAACAACCCCACTGGTAGTTGTGATCATTATGGTATTAACTTTGTACATGTATTTTATTGCTTGAGGACGATTTATTTATGATGACGAACTGAGGAATAACAGATAAGCTAAAACCAACAGATTTTCTAGCGTCACCTTCGAATAACCGTGGAGTAAATTTCCAAAGCATAGAATTGCATGTCGTTGTAAATGAGAATGATACGACCCAGATATCCACATGTGTAACAGAGACAACACGCTTCATGTTCTCAGTATAATTCGAGTCTTGTCTCAATCACATTGGATGCTAAAATCACATCATACACTTTTGAGTGTAATACTGTATCTACCTAGGCTATTTGAATATAGTAAAGCGTGTATATCTTGCTTTGGTGGTTAGGTAACATCATTTTGGCAAAACTGCGGAGTATATACTACTTTGATGCCCTTCACACGTCTTTGCTTAATATAGTTGGGTTCTTGTACCTTCAGTCTTTGCTTAGAAATTTGAAATTTTATTTATTTCTTGTTCATGGAATCCATGTGAACATTAATTGCATCATGTGTTTGATATTGGTACTATGCTCTAAGAGGGCTAGGTATGGTCGCGAGGGAGGCTCGTCATTTCTATGTGGCAGCTCGCCAGAGCTCGCCACCACACTACACCAGCCAAGTGAGGAAGATAAAAACAAAAATGTTGGGCCCCACATGTTTTCTAACGACTATAATTTAAAAAAATTGACCGTTGGCAAACCGTCTAATTTTTTTATTTTTTATTTATTTATCAATTATCCTGCTTTCTATTATAAATACTACTACTACCCAGCATTTTTACATACAATTCTCTAAAATTATCTCCTTAGAATAAAAAAAAGTCTCAAAGTACCAATGACGGGTATTACACAAATCTCCTTAACTCTCAACTGACACAATTTTCACCTTCTTCTAATCCGCCTACTCCGTCGTCCCAAAACTCCACCGGATCCTCACAACAATATCCAACTAACTTATCACAATTTTAACCCGATCAAAATTACCAATATAGTTATCAAAATTACCAAAAACCGGCACTAGGCTTTCAAAATTACCAACAACCAAGAAACACTACACCACAATTTTATCAATCACAAACATCACAACAATACTACTTTCCATCACAACCTTTTCCTCCGCAACAACAACCACAAGGTCAATTCAAAGTTCTAAATGCTCAACAAGAAGAACTACGCAAAGGCAAACGTCCCTTAAAACAAACCAAATCGAAAAAGAAAGCCCCTATTATTTTGAATAAAGAAGATGAGGACGCACCACGTGTTTTGACCCGTTGTGTCACACCCCACCATGGCGGAAATATGGGGCGCAATGTATGGATATCATCACAACAATAGCGTGTCTATAGAGTTAACTAAATGAAATAGAAATGTCATAAAAAGGTGACACAATGTCATGACAATATCTCAAATAATGTAGGCGTCTAGGTAAGTAGGTAACATGCCTACCTCTTACCAAAGACATTCAAATAACACACATCAAACATATAGGTATCAAACAATTTACGAAATCAAAAGACAAAATAAAATCTAAGAGGAAAGGGATTCCTCCTAATACAATCCTAGCAGCCTCTATACTCTAGCCACTTCTAACCTCATCTTGCACAACTACCTCACCTGAAAATGACACTAAAATCTGTCAACATAAAGTTGGTGAGAACATAGGTTTAAGTTATCTAGAACATCATAAGAAACCTTGACATCCGCTGTAAATAAGTTGAAGAAAAACAATTTACAGTAATGGACCATAATGTGATAATCATGTTACATGCATCCACAACAAAACTTAAACCAAGTACCGATCACATCTACAATTCACAAAGCACACTATAACAATCAAGAAGTATCCCGTCAAACACACAAGAACACACACCACACTATCCGGATCTTTCCCACACCACCTGTGGAAGAAGAACTATATCCCCGTCGAGATATCTTGCCTCCGAAGAGATGATGCACAAGTACTCAGGACGGATCGTTCCCCCCGAACCAAGAACTCAGGACGGATCGTGTCCCACAAACCAAGAACTCAGAACCAAGAACTCAGGACGGATCGTGCCCCACGCTCCACACACATCAAAACTGGTCCCATAGACGCCCATACATCTATGTACCAATCCCAATCATAACACAATCAAGATTCACATATCAGAACACATATCAAAGCACCTATGAGAACACATAAGCACGCAAGTCACACAATAGCACATTTATGTCCACACATTTTAAAAGATAGTACTAAATCATGTTAAAGAACATTGCAAGTGTCATCTCTATCCCATACTGGAAAAACATTTAAAAACGTAGCAAAATGGGACTATGAACTCACCTGATAGCACATCAAGCTAGCACTCCTGTAAACCTATAAAATCATACACGACACCCTTAGCTCAGGTCTTAACACCCAAGTTAAGTAACAATCAAGGAGATGAATCTAATTCCCCAATCCCCACTATCTAGTTCTCCCACTATAAGCTATTCTATACGTAAAAATCCAGTTTTTTTTCCGGTACGGTTTACTAGTCACTAAACGATCACATGAAGTGAACTTAACACCACACTTGGTTCCTAACCTACTGGATTTATGTTTTTATATGATCTAAGAACTCCAAAAACCAATTTTACTTCCTACTTACACATTTAACCCTTCCGTTTAGTCTCTACGCCAAAAGTCGTTTTCACCAAAACTGATTTTCTGTACATGCTAAATGTTCCACACCAAAAGACCGACCTAAACACCATAACTTTTATTGAAAACCTCCAGTCCTTTTACATACATTATAAAGAGTTCCCAAATTATAAATCTTTGGCTGTCTCATTCGTTTTGTTAGGTTTTGACTCAAATTTCCGAAATCTAAATTTATTCCTGAACTGCGCACTATTTTTGTAACAATTGTTTGACGACCTTACCGAACTCCATTTTCGACCAACCTTACATTTTTGAAAAGTAGACTCTCTGAAATTTATTTAAAAAAAGAAACTCGACCAAAGGTGCTACCTACTGCCCGTAACAGTCAACACAAGACAGACCTAAAAATCAGACTGTTTTACACCTTTTTGCACTAACCCTCTAAACATCATTAATTATCCCTAAATTCTTAACACAAACCCTAAAATCATTAATAAATCTAAATAACTATAATTCTCAGAAATTTAACAAAACCCTAATCATCTCAATGATGGTTAATTAACTTTCCAATTATGATTAAATAAAAAAAACATGAATTATATTAAGGTTGAATTGATCACTTACCTTGAAACAAGAAAAATTAATGAACCCTAATCATAATTTCTACTCCTCTTGATATCCATGGAAGATTTAGAATTATTTTAGGTTTATTTAGGGTTATTAGTCATTTTTAGGGGTCTAGGGGTGTTTATATAGGTCTTGGTAACCTTCTGGACAAGTTTAGTCCCAATTAGGACTTTTAAATGGTAATTATACTATTTTTATTAATTTAATATTTAATATTTCAGCTATGGGACCCACAAATTCGACTCTCCTCTGTGTTTTATCATATTTACACTCTCCCCCTCCTATTTTATGTTTACTTATACTCCTATACACTTTCGGGACCAAACCGGGCACCCTTTTGCTAATTTTTCGACTTTTTACGCGATTTTTGAACTAGCCTTCATTTCTAAAAGTTTCTAAATATAGAAAGTAACTATAAAACTTATCCTAACCATATTATATATAATTAATACATACATACAACATACGATACGTAAACGAAACCTTATAAAAACGCTACCAGAACTTTTCTGCAGTTCATTTCTAAACTTATTTCATTTCATTCCATTTCATTTTATTTCCAACTTATACCATGATTTACACATTCATCTGAACTCATGAGCACGAACAAACCCCATCACATCATCATATAACGTACCATGTACTACGTAAACAATGTCTAACATCATGATAAAGTCTCAAATATGAACACATAACACATAAACGCACACCAAGCACATGATCAACATCAAACATTCAAAAGTGACAAATCCAAAATCTAGGGTTGTCACATCACTCCCTCCTAATAGAAATCTCGTCCCGAGATTTACTCCATAAGCTCAAAAAACTTCATTTCACAACCAACTCGCTATCTCTCTCATAAGAACGTAACCGGATCATCCGTATGACTACAACAACGTCCTCAATGAATATAAGCTCACAACCAATTTTAGGACCCCCAACTTCGGATAAACGATCAAGCCCATGGACAACTAACGGACGTTTACATGAACGAATTTAAAAATATGAACCAAAACCATAAGACTCCAAAAGATACTCAACATAAAACATGTATCGACTCCCAACGAACCATGGAAACGGACCAATGACACAAGAAGCACCCAACGACAACCGAAACGTATTACGTCCGGTGACATACTATTAAAACCTTGTGCAAAACCCAATTTTACCCCATAATGGATTTTGTACTGTAATGTATATTAGTTGTTCTAAAACCATGGTATCACATTAGTAATTTATGTAATCATTTGACGAAAAAATAATCTATAGTCTCTTCACGAACGATCAATTGTCTAAATCACACAACACAATATCACGCGTCAACATTGACTCCGGAACCCACATTCTTCATTAATGTAACAATCTCTATGATGGATAAATCTGAAATCCTATCCCAAAACAGCCCTATGTTAGCCTTCTAAGTGTCCACTATCCCAAAATACCCAAAACACGAGTTTAAACCATGTTGTCCGAAAATTAATCTTGAACTCGACAGTTGTACAATTAATTCGACCAAGCTACTGACTTCTATTGACAATACATTCTAAATATTTGAAAAGTACGCTCCGAGTACATAACTTTAGGCTTTTGAATCACCCAAAAAGCTTTAAAAACGAATAAGTTATAACCAAAACGATTTTTAACTAGAATCTGCCCAAACATTAGCGACAGTTTCTGACAGTTTAGCGATGAATTCAGACAATTTAGCGATAGTTTCTGCCTAATCCGATTTAAACAAAAAAACAATTCTAAACCAAAAAAACCCGTTATTAATTACAAAATTCAAGGTCTAATTTATTTTAATTCCAAAAAAGTAAAACTCTCACCCATCATATGATTAAATACATGATTTTAACATATTTAATTTAATAAGAACAAAAATTCTAACTTAAGAACAATAACTTTAGGTGATCAAAACCAAAATATATTAAAATAAACAAGCCATGCTTATATGTTAAAAAAAATTATATTCCACCTTATTTCAAACACGTTTTCGACACTTTACCCTCATTTTATCGACTACCAACAACTATTTTTATTTTACTATTTGCAAGTTTTTTGTTTTTTTTACCATGTAAGACTCAAAACAAAAGATATCGTTATTCCAAAATAAATCTCCACCCTCTCAATAGATTCTACACCAAAAGTACCGTACAAACAAACACGTGAAATGAGGACTCGATAAATGCGCTACTACAGAAGTTGAACATCCCAAAGAGAAAAGAGCTAGAAAACCATCCTAAGAATACCACCGATAAGTAGAAGGGATATATACATATATAGGAATACGCGTACATACACTCAAGTCCATCCAACATATACTATACAAGCATGTATTAACCCTCTTTCATGCAACCATACTTAGGAATCCAATGATGTCGTGGTACTTGTATAACTATGTTGGCCACCATACTTATACCAGTCCCCTTTCACTAATGCACTCCCTCCTATGATGACACTTATAATAATTAATACTACACATAACACATCAGTCTACCAACTCAAATAATCACATAAATCCTACAACTCATATAAGCACATAACCACAACATAAAATAAGATCCAAAATCCATGTATTAAAATAACGTAGCCAATGCATGAAATATATAAACTCGTAATCCAGCTGAACCACCGTAGACAAAATTCAAAATGTATAAAGAACATGAAAAAGTAATTAAATGAAATCCAACAATGACTAGCGTATACGACTATAGTTTAACCCGCACTATTCAAAACTCGAAAAGAAAATAACATGTAGCTAAGTATGAACCACAGTAGTTCATAACCTAACAAATATTGCGAAAATAACATTCAAACACATCAATTACTATAAAATGCACACATACTCCTATGACGCCTATATGCAGGGACACTTAAGCTATAGACTAGGCTACGCGAATAGGCAACCTAATTCTCTATAACCATTGTCTCTGATACCATTCTGTCACACCCCACCATGGCGGAAATATGGGGCGCGACGTATGGATATCATCACAACAATAGCGTGTCTATAGAGTTAACTAAATGGAATAGAAATGTCATAAAAAGGTGACACAATGTCATGACAATATCTCAAATAATGTAGGCGTCTAGGTAAGTAGGTAACATGCCTACCTCTTACCAAATACATTCAAATAACACACATCAAACATATAGGTATCAAACAATTTACGAAATCAAAAGACAAAATAAAATCTAAGAGGAAAGGGATTCCTCCTAATACAATCCTAGCAGCCTCTATACTCTAGCCACTTCTAACCTCATCTTGCACAACTACCTCACCTGAAAATGACACTAAAATCTGTCAACATAAAGTTGGTGAGAACATAGGTTTAAGTTATCTAGAACATCATAAGAAACCTTGACATCCGTTGTAAATAAGTTGAAGAAAAACAATTTACAGTAATGGACCATAATGTGATAATCATGTTACATGAATCCACAACAAAACTTAAACCAAGTATCGATCACATCTACAATTCACAAAGCACACTATAACAATCAAGAAGTATCCCGTCACATACACAAGAACACACACCACACTATCCGAATCTTTCCCACACCACCTGTGGAAGATGAACTATATCCCCGTCGAGATATCTTGCCTCCGAAGAGACGATGCACAAGTACTCAGGACGGATCGTGCCCCCCGAACCAAGAACTCAGGACGGATCGTGTCCCACGAACCAAGAACTCAGAACCAAGAACTCAGAACCAAGAACTCAGGACGGATCGTGCCTCACGCTCTACACACATCAAAACTGGTCCCATAGACGCCCATACATCTATGTACCAATCCCAATCATAACACAATCAAGATTCACATATCAGAACACATATCAAAGCACCTATGAGAACACATAAGCACGCAAGTCACACAATAGCACATTTATGTCCACACATTTTAAAAGATAGTACTAAATCATGTTAAAGAACATTGCAAGTGTCATCTCTATCCCATACTGGAAAAACATTTAAAAACGTAGCAAAATGGGACTATGAACTCACCTGATAGCACATCAAGCTAGCACTCCTGTAAACCTATAAAATCATACACGACACCCTTAGCTCAGGTCTTAACACCCAAGTTAAGTAAAAATCAAAGAGATGAATCTAATTCCCCAATCCCCACTATCTTGTTCTCCCACTACAAGCTATTCTATACGTAAAAATCCAGTTTTTTTCCCGGTACGGTTTACTAGTCACTAAACGATCACATGAAGTGAACTTAACACCACACTTGGTTCCTACCCTACTGGATTTATGTTTTTATATGATCTAAGAACTCCAAAAACCAATTTTACTTCCTACTTACACATTTAACCCTTCCGTTTAGTCTCTACGCCAAAAGTCGTTTTCACCAAAACTGATTTTCTGTAGATGCTAAATGTTCCACACCAAAAGACCGACCTAAACACCATAACTTTTATTGAAAACCTCCAGTCCTTTTACATATATTATAAAGAGTTCCCAAATTAAAAATCTTTGGTTGTCTCATTCGTTTTGTTAGGTTTTGACTCAAATTTCCGAAATCTAAATTTATTCCTGAACTGCGCACTATTTTTGTAACAATTGTTTGACGACCTTACCGAACTCCATTTTCGACCAACCTTACATTTTTGAAATGTAGACTCTCTGAACTTAATATTAAAAAAAAGAAACTCGACCAAAGGTGCTACCTACTGCCCATAACAGTCAACACAAGACAGACCTAAAAATCAGACTGTTTTACACCTTTTTGCACTAACCCTCTAAACATCATTAATTATCCCTAAATTCTTAACACAAACCCTAAAATCATTAATAAATCTAAATAACTATAATTCTCAGAAATTTAACAAAACCCTAATAATCTCAATGGTGGTTAATTAACTTTCCAATTATGATTAAATAAAAAAACATGAATTATATTAAGGTTGAATTGATCACTTACCTTGAAACAAGAAAAATTAATGAACCCTAATCATAATTTCGACTCCTCTTGATATCCATGGAAGATTTAGAATTATTTTAGGTTTATTTAGGGTTATTAGTCGTTTTTAGGGGTCTAGGGGTGTTTATATAGGTCTTGGTAACCTTCTGGACAAGTTTAGGCCCAATTAGGACTTTTAAATAGTAATTATCCTATTTTTAATAATTTAATATTTAATATTTCAGCTATGGGACCCACAAATTCGACTCCCCTCTGTGTTTTATCATATTTACACTATCCCCTCATATTTTATGTTTACTTATACTCCTATACACTTTCGGGACCAAACCGGGCACCCTTTTGCTAATTTTTCGACTTTTTACGCGATTTTTGAACTAGCCTTCATTTCTAAAAGTTTCTAAATATAGAAACTAACAATAAAAATTATCCTAACCATATTATATATACTTAATACATACATACAACATACGATACGTAAACGAAACCTTATAAAAACGCTACCCGAACTTTTCTGCAGTTCATTTCTAAACTCATTTCATTTCATTCCATTTCATTTTATTTCCAACTTATACCATGATTTACACATTCATGTGAACTCATGAGCACGAACCAACCCCATCACATCATCATATAACGTACCATGTACTACGTAAACAATGTCTAACATCATGATAAAGTCTCAAATATGAACACATAACACATAAACGCACACCAAGCACATGATCAACATCAAACATTCAAAAGTGACAAATCCAAAATCTAGGGTTGTCACACGTTGGACAGCCGATGAAGAAACGTTATTTACGGAGACTTGGGTTGAGACTTCCCAAAACACTGAAATCTGAAATTACCAAGCCGATAATGCTTTTTGGGGACAAATTATGAATGTTTTTAACCGTACTACAACCGGGGAACAACGGACGAAGAATATGGCTACCGGAAAATGGTCACGAATTAACGGGGAATACCAAAAATTCAATGGTATCTACAAGCAGTTGACCCGTAAGAGCGGTGAAAATGAGCATGTTCACATCAAGAACGCAAAGAAGACGTTTCTTGAACATAGTGGAGGTAAAAAGAAGTTTAATTACGTCCATTGTTGGAATGTTTTGAAGAATTATCCAAAATGCGATGCGGCCGAACCGATTGATATAGATAATCTTGAAGAATTATTCTGCCTAGATGCACGAACCGATTGATATAGATAATCTTGAAGAATTATCCAAAATGCGATGCGGCTGAACCGATCGGGTTTTTATGTCCACTGTGGGCGGCTCCATAAAGTCTATGCGGCTCAATATATATATTGAACTGCAGGTTCTTTTAAAGAACCACGGTCACCAAGCCACATTCTGGCTCGTTTTTGGTCTTTCTTCTTTGACCTCAATCTTTTTCAAGATTCTTTATTTGCCTATTTTGGTCAAACATTCCTTGAACCTTTTGGTTTTATTTTTATTCTATGTCTTGTCTATTTTCTTTAAATCTTATCATTTTGGGAGTTCTTCTTCTCATCCATCACAATGTCTTTTTCTAATCTTAACCTTGACAAATCTTTGTCACAACCTTCTAAACCAAAAGCTTCTTCTTCTAACCTTTCTAAGAAACCGAAAATCTCGGTTCGACCCATTTGGATCAAGAAGAACAAGGATCATCATGATTCCTCATCTCCCAAACCTAGCAAGACTTCTTCTTTCTCTCCTATTGAGTATTGTAATGAGACTTTCTCAATCAATCCAGTTACCGAAGAAAGATAAGTTCTTCCACCACCACCTAAACCTTGTAACATACCTCATCTCAATGACCTTTCTTCTTTCCCTAATCTCACTAGGCATTGTGAAAACCTCTCCTATCCTCAATCTCCTTCTCTACCACCACCTTCTTATATTGATGGTCCTCCCCTATCAAACGACTTTGTTTTGCATCATAGAAGCTCGTGTGCGTGTTGTCGATTTCAACAAATTGAACTTGCTCATGTTTATGACAAGTTAAATTTTCTTGAATTTCTTCTCACTTGACCTCATCTCAAAGTATTTGTTCCCGTGAGTAAATCTTCGAATGATTTGTGACAATCCGTCAATTTATGGTTTATATTTTATTCTCAAATATTATTTAAAAACATTATTTTAATGTTATATTATGAACTCACTTATTTCTGGGAAGAAATTTGGATTTTCGTCTTGAAGTAGCATCGACTACGTTTAAACCGGAGGATTCTACGTTACGTGCTTACGTTTACATACACCGTTTTGGTGACAGTCCGACATTTCAGGAAATAATTTATCCGTGAATATTATTTTGGGATTTTAATTTTGAGTTGGTTCATAAACTCACAAATTTACGAGAAGAGATTAGGACTTATGATTTTAATTTAACGTCCTTTACGACTAAACCGAAAACATTAGGATTACGTATTTACGTTTTCGAACTCCGTTTTTGATGAGACAATTTTTATTAGATTCGTTTTGTGCCGTTCATTCATAATTTATAAAAACGTTTTTCATAAAACGACCCGAGGGCACGCAAATCGAGGAAACTATAATCAAAGAATACCCGTAAATTAGTGGGATGGGACAAAACAAGTTTATCCCACCCCACTCAAAAGAGATGGCCAAAAGAGGACACCACATCATAAGATGTGGTACCCTTTTAGCTAGAAAGCTAACACATGTTAGCATAAGCTTAACATGTAAGCTAACTTAGCACAAAACCACCAAAACCACTTCATTCATACCATTTACACTTAGCAACTCATGCAAACCACTCACCAAACTCTCTCATCTCTCTAAAATTCGTCCAACCATCATAAAAAATAACCCTCATTTGATCTATGTTAGCCAGAAATTCATGTGTTACTCATACACATGATGATGCTACTTTGAAGCTTTAAAGATTGGAGGTGATTCTAACATCCAAGGAGAAGATTTGTTGGTGTCATAGGGCTGATTTTCCATGAGAAGTTTATAAAGGTTGGTAGACTTGAAGATGATATTGGTTTATAACAAGTTTTGCCATCAAAATCCAAGCCTTGTTCATCAAAGACTCATCTTTTCATCACTAATGGTGGTATAGAGATTGTTCCTCCTATCCTCTTGATATTTTGATTATGTAATCTTGTATTTTATTTATTTATGTATATGTATATGATGATGAATGATGATTAAAAATATTATGTGGGGATTTGGTTTTGATAGATTTGATAAACATGGGTAAAAAGATGGAAAACCACATGTAAAATGGTTAAAATCATGCTAAATATGATGGTTGTATAAAAACAGTAAGTAACCAAAGGTTAAACTGATAAAATGATAAAGTGGAATCCATTTACAGTAAGTGTTAGATGTCATACACATGTGAGAGTTGACCATGCAATGGAATCATCAAAATGAGTGAGATATGATCAAAACAAAATGAGTGTACCAATTTGAATAGTCTGTTTTGTAGGGACTTTTAAGGATAGGTAAACATAGAATGAGCAGTAGCTATAACTAACTTATTTGTATCACATAATATGAAGTTTATGCCATCCAAAAATGAGCTTCTATCTCCTTATAAAACTCAAGATATGATAAAAATGGTGAAGATGAAACTAAAAATCAGATTTTGAAGAATTAATGTTTAATAGTATTATATAAGCACTCAAACTAATATAGTATAAAATGTGAATTAAAACCCACTAACTTATAAATTTCATTTATATAAATATGTATAAGGTTAAATAAATGGACACTTTATAAAAATGGTAGTTGAATAAGATTTATAAGTTATAAAAACTATAAACATGATTTTTACGATTTTTTCGGCTATTACAGTAAAATTAACATTTTTCGCCAATTAAAACTTAGACGATCAAACCCGTCTAATGTAAAGTTTTTAAAAGTCATATACTGATGTATAAGTACCTAATACAAGTAAAAACCGATAAAACCCGAACTATATGACATACGGACATTAACGAGCTAAGTTGGCATAATTGGACTAATAATTTAACTAAATAAGTTAAACACTTATAAAAATTACTTATTGGGCTTAACCCATTTGGCTCAACATGTAAATTATAAATACTGATAATACAAGTATAAAATGGATTAATACAAGTTAATGAACTTATAATAGGCTTATTGGACCTAAAACACGTATATAGGTAAAACTAGTAAACAAGTAAAAAGTTACCAATACATAAACACTAAAATGAGTAAATAAGAATATATAAACCCACTTGATCATCATCATATGTACAAAATAATCATATGTATACATAATTGTTATTTTTATAAAGTCATTGGACAAGAGTCTAAGACGAGTATTATTTGTCTAGGTTTCCGTGATTGAAGCACGTACCGTACATCCGAATTGCCGATAACCCGCTTTCCCACATCAACGTGAGTTCATAGCCTCGCACTATTTTAAATGTTTTTATAAAATATTTTATAAACCCGCGAGGAAGATAACATGTTAGTTTTGATAAAATAGGACACCATTTGTCCCGATTGTTTGTTTATTGATTTGGACCCGAATGATTGTATGACCCGATGAATGATTAAATGACCCGATAGATGAAATGAAATGGATTATTAAAGTTAGGTTATGTCACTAAAAGTCCCATTAGCATGAATTGTGAACTACCGGGATTTGGTAGACGCTTATGCATATAATAGTACTATTTGGGGACGATCACCCCAGTTCGCGCCTTGACGGTTGATCCCCGTCGTGCCACATTGATTGGTAAGCGAATTTATGTATGAGAAGATTTCCATAGCGTGATTATTGTGATGACACGCTAACTTAGATGGGCAAATTGAGTATCGGGTTAGCTACCCGTTGTTGTGATAGTAAGGTAACAATGTCATGCGGCTTGTAATAATCCAAAAATAACGAAATACTGCTATACGCACTAAACTACGATATATTGCCTGACTAGCAATAAGGGGTCTTACTATTGATATTATGTTCGTGTTTTGGTTTTATATAACCATATTCATATAACGGTTTTTATTTAATCTATACAAAGTTATAAAACGTATTGTATGATGTTTTAACGACAATGGTTCGTATAATGATTTTGAAGGCGAAAGCCTATATTATGATTTTTGATAAGGATTTGTATAAAATGAATTTGGCTATTTTATGGCCTATTACAATGATTTGTACAAAATGATTTTCGGTAATAATTTTATACCGATATTATATTGATGGATTTTATTAAACTCTATGAATTCACTCGGCGTTATCGCTGACCTTTTCTTTTAACATGTTTTGTCTCATGTACTTGAAGGTAATTCTCGGGAAGACAACAAGAATTCATGGCCCGCACTTAAATAACAATTTCCATTCAAATGCTTTGTAAAACCTGTATAAAATACAATGACTTGGGACCTATGTAACTTTGATATATATGAATGGAAATGCTTTATTATTAGACGATGCGATTTTTAAGCGTTGTCTATGATGTGAGTAATGTGCTATCCCGTAACACCAACGAGTCTTCCACTGTATTGAATTGTATAAATTTGGGGGTGTTACAGTTTGGTACCAGAGCTCTCGTTATAGAGAACGAAAGATTTTTAAAAATAAGGTTTTGAATAAAACATTTCAAAATCTTTTAACTATAAACATTTTTCACAAAATGTCTAAAAATATTTTGACTATAACGGTGCCGAAGAATTCCCGAGTTACCGACAAGGCCAGACTGAGAAGTGTTATTTTAATATATATAACTTGGATTATATATATATATATATATATATATATATATATATATATATATATATATATATATATATATATATATATATATATGGTGTAATTTTATTACATGATTGTTTGATGATTATTTTGATATTTATACGAGGTATTTATACGACGTACATTGTCACAAGGAACCCTAAATCCCCTAGTAAAGTAATCGAAGCTATTCTCGTAGGAATTCTAGCTATTCTTGATCTAAACCAAGTTGCGGATATTTATGATCCCGACAAAATGGTTGATATTCGTAGAAATGTAGATATTAGTTGATTGTGATATTGAAGAAGAATTGGCGAGATTAAAACTGATATCGATGTAATGACGATCTTTCCTTATAGAGTGGAGTTTAACAAAACTTACCACCTGGAAAGGTGTCACCTGATTCGTTGTCACCCAATTCTTAAATTTGAGAATCGAAAGGGTGAATGTTGCACTTGAAGCTGTCATTGGAACCATTACCCAAAAGCCTCATGCCACTAGTACCTTTCTGAGAAGTCTAGTTGAATGATCAAGTCATTTCATACTGGTGACTCATTTGATAATTATCGATAAAGGAGTTATAGGATTGGAAATTAAGTGTTGTTCATATCGAGCTTTTATTGCCCTATTAAGGTCTAAGAATAAGGATGAAAGTATTGGAAAATGAGGTATGATATCGAATTGAGTTTAAGTTGGTTGAAACTTGAATGAAGTAAAATTTAACTTATATGGAATATAAGATTGTTAAGAGGAAGTTGTTAAGTCCTGTGATTGAATTATAAGGTTTTAATTGATTGTTGATTCATGTTAAGGGTTGTTCCTAAGCCATTGTCCACTAACGAGGATGCCTAGTGTCCAATAAATAAATTGAAGAAATCTTCTTCTGAATTGGGACCGATGGATCTTCCGGGACAGGTGGGACACCTAATGACTCTTGTAGATTAGTATTCATTGTGGTATCTTTTAAAAATCCCTAACTTAACTGAGACATCAGTTGGTAGGATAAGTTCTTGGAATTTTATGACATAGTGACACGTAATGTGTTACGGTACAATTTTTACTTGTTTGTGATTAATGAAAAGACTACCTTTGATTGCTAAATTCTACAGGTATCGATGTTATCTATCTTTTATAGCTTCATCCTAATGTTCGCATTAGTGATGCAACCATTGAACAAGTACTCATCTTGATTTGAGTTACGTTGTGGATTATTCTTTTTGAGTGCCATCGAGGTCATGAACCTCATGATTAATTGGCTAAGCTCATTTCCTATTATATTGTAGTTAGTTCTTGGTGAACAACTTTTCATCACTCTTTTGCAAATCACTCATTGTTTTTATAAGTTAAAACAGTATCCCTTGAGAAAAATTGGGTTTTCATCACCATATGGATTATTTAAAGTGAGACTTATAAATAATCATTATCGAAATGAGGTTGTTTATAAAACACCTTGGAAAAGTTAATTGTTTTCATAACACAGAAAATCTTTGTAAATTTATTCTTAATTCTTATTTAAGAATTAAACATGAAAATGTTTTTATTATAAACATGATGATAAAATTTTGACGAACTGAGTATTGCATCGTTAATATTGAAATTGTATATAGTTGCGCGCCTACATACAATTTAGAAGTGACCATGCAAGGCTGATTAGTAGTCTCCATAAAACTAATGAATAAACACTACATTTTCTTTGAAGATTGTGAAAGATTAAATTTTATGAGATCTGCAAGAAGTGAAAAATAGGGACATAGTGTTAGGGACACCTAAATATGTGCCTGTAGCATCTATTCTTCTGATTCGAATTTACTCATCTGTGGAAATTGTCTTATTTGACAATTGATAATTCTTTCTTGTCCAATTCTCCCGTGGCGAGATTCTTAGGAAAAGTATCTGATTACCGAGTGTTGATACCCGATTGGATGTATCGACGTTCCTATCATTTCTTTTGGTTAGATTTCATTTGATGACATGGGTAACGATCCGAGGAGCTTTCGAATGCGTACTCAAATTATGAAAACATGGGATATATTCATATTCATTAAATATTTTCGTCTGTATTTGATTTGAAATTTTCTCGCGTAGATTATGCGTTGACCTTACTCTTTTAATGGTAGTTGTGTCTCCTTATATCCTTGAACTTGTGAAGGATTATGAGTTATTATTAGTCTTTTGAGAAGTTCACATCTTATCAACGACAATAAAACTGAAAAGTTGATAGTGTCAGTAGAATGAATTGATTGATTATGACATGACGACATTGTCTTAATTGATGGGAACTCGAGTAGAACTCCCCTAAATGATAAGATGTTAATTATCAAAAGTGATCTAAATAATTCTTGATGGACGACCATATCCTGCATTAGACTTAAAATTATACCGTGAATGGTTATGAACTAGTCATAGATATTATAATCTTGAAAGAACCTAATATGAATTTATTAAAAGATGATTCTGTCATCTGAAACTTTAGGAGGTATTTATTAGTGAATTACCTAGACTTTACCCATTAAGACAAGTTGATATTGGTATTGATTATATTCTCGGTGCTGCACTTGTGGCGTGTGCATTGTACGTCAGCACCATCTGAATTAAAGGAATTACCGTACAACTGAGAGAGTTGTCGGAGAAAGATTTTATTCTACCAAGCTCGTCATTATGAAGAGATATGGTATTATCATTCCTTATATTTATTAACTACCGTGAACTAAGTAAATTGACGATTAAAATCTATATCCACTACCCAAGATGACAGATTGTTCGATCATTTACAAGTATCTAGCGTATATTCAGGGATTTGATCCATGGCATGGTTATCATCAATTTCGCGTCCGCGAAAAAGATTATCTATTCCAATCACTACATCCAGAACTTGTAATGAATATTATGAGTTTCATGTTATATCGTTTGGATTGACTAATGCACATGTAGCATCCATAAATTGGGTGATTTACGTGTGTAGGCTGTAAACTGATAAATTCATGCTTGCGATCATTAAGGACCATCTGTTTGTTTAAAAGTATAAGAATGAGTTAATAATTATTTGTAGAATGCTCTAAGTCGGCCGAGTAGTGAAAACCTACACCTTAAATAATTAACATGTGATTAAAGACTAAATCCTTTACATTATTTGACCTTGTAATTAATAGATAATGAAATCTATATTGACTCTTTAAAAATTTTGAGCCATTTGAGACTTTGGGTTTTACCAAAAAGAAAGTGCAAATATGTTTTGATAAATGTTTTATCAAAAAGAACTTTTGCGGGACCAATCCCTTAAACCCAGAACATTTAATTAAACTTCTGTTTATGGGTAAATGTTTGTGCATATCTCAAAACAACCTAAGAGGGATTGAGGAAAACATTTAAACCATGACTTGAAATTTGAAACGACACTTTTTGCTTTTCAACTAAGAAAATTTTGACCAAAGTATAACCAAAGATTTTTCAAACATTTACGAATCTTATTAATTGTTTTCGATAAATCAGCAAAAAAAATCGTGTTAATTAAATTCAAATTTATTTTGAACATTTTATTATAATAGGTCGAACTAAGAAATTTAAACTTTTAACGTTACGTTTCATAAAAACTTAATATTTATTGTTAATTTACGTGTAATAATTATCGACGCTTCAAAACGTCGGATCAAGCAAAACTGATAAAAATAATAGTTGAGATAGAACTAAGACTTAGAAAATATGAAGGAATAATTTCTGAATAAATACGGTCATGATATTTATTTCATCAAGGAAGGTGAATATAATTACTGACACATTATGTAGAAGAGATAAAGAACCAATTAGGACATGTTCCTTAATAATGAAGGTGCAAAATAAATTGCCGAACAATATAAAAATAAACAATGATTGTAAAAAGGATAATATAGATAATAAAAAGGGGTTCACGGCTAATGTGAACCATCAAAATTGAGAAGTCGATGGCGTTGAATGTATAACAGGCCACTTGAGGTTGCCTAAAAATGGAGATTTTGAGATATAGTTATGTTGGAATCTTGTAAGTATAAGTATTCTATTCCTGTCATTTCTGATTTAATGTATCATTATCAGAAGAAGTTGTACTGATGGCAAATTATGAAGGCAGACACCGCCTCATACATTAGTAAACGTCTAGCTATTGCAAAGGTCATCATCTGAATTTGATTCGATTTGGGTCATCGTCGACAGACTGACCAAATCTGCTAATATCATCCCTGTTAATGAAAGATTCTTGATGAAGAAATTGACTCTTTTGTATTTAAAGGAGTTATGTAAACATGGTGTGCCTGTATCGATCATCTCTATCAAGATCCTCGCTTCGCATCGAATTTCTAGAGATCTGCTCAGAAGTCATTGAGAACGAATCTTGATGAGAGTACTGTACCACACCAATCGAAGGGACGAGGTAAAGTAACGATACAAAATACTATAAGTGTTGTTGTATGTTTGAATGATTGACCTTTGGTAATAAACTGTAAAATCGTTTTCCTTTGGAGAGATTATCCTTGATAATTATCGTATTAGGATCAAGATCGAATCTTGTGAGGATATATATTAGAGCATCTGTAAGCAGGAGTTGGGATGAAGACACCCGACATACACCCATTGTGAGTTGGACATGTCTTTTAGGTTTAAGGTTTCCTATGATGGCGAACCTAACCTTACAAAATACTCCACCCGCGAGACCTGAAATAATTGTTGAAATTAGGATCTGATTATTGACTGTCGGTAGTAGGTAGGAGGTTATCTGAATATGAAATGTAGATCTTGAAGTGCCAGATGGGTAGCGAATTTATGCCAAAAATTTTAACCATGGAAAAATGGATTGATGATCTAAAAGATCATGGGATATAAGTCCCCGTTGTATGTGACCATTGAGATGATGTAAAAGATTGGTTTGAAAGGCATATAAGATGGATCTACCCTAGGACTTCAAGAGCTGCGTGAATTATGTTTCGTATATCGAACTTGATAAAATGTCTATCAAGTGAAAATCTGATTATTCCTTAATGAAATTTAGATCGGCGAAAAGTTGCATTCATCAAAAACCCGTGAACATCATGGATAGAGAAAGTAAGTCAACAATAAGCCTGATCTTATTCCCGTAGTTATGTTTGATGAAACTCGCGTATTGTAATGAATTACACTTGTGAGAAAAGACCGAATGTGGAGGAAATACTCACATGGCTTTAACTCTATAAGAAGCGAGTAGTAAGATGATCTTTGAGGACAAAGATCCTATTTAGGGGTAAATGTTGTGACAATCCGTCAATTTATGGTTTATATTTTATTCTCAGATATTATTTAAAAACATTATTTTAATGTTATATTATGAACTCACTTATTTCTAGGAAGAAATTTGGATTTACGTCTTGAAGTAGCATCGACTACGTTTAAACCGGAGGATTCTACGTTACGTGCTTACGTTTACATACACTGTTTTGGTGACAGTCCGACATTTCAGGAAATAAATTTATCTGTGAATATTATTTTGGGATTTTAATTTTGAGTTGGTTCATAAACTCACAAATTTACGAGAAGAGATTAGGACTTACGATTTTAATTTAACGTCCTTTACGACTAAACCGGAAACCTTAGGATTACGTATTTACGTTTTCGAACTCCGTTTTTGATGAGACAATTTTTATTAGATTCGTTTTGTGCCGTTCATTCATAATTTATAAAAACGTTTTTCGTAAAACGACCCGAGGGCACGCAAATCGAGGAAACTAGAATCGAAGAATACCCGTAAATTAGTGGGATGGGACAAAACAAGTTTATCCCACCCCACTCAAAAGAGATGGCCAAAAGAGGACACCACATCATAAGATGTGGCACCCTTTTAGCTAGAAAGCTAACACATGTTAGCATAAGCTTAACATGTAAGCTAACTTAGCACAAAACCACCAAAACCACTTCATTCATACCATTTACACTTAGCAACTCATGCAAACCACTCACCAAACTCTCTCATCTCTCTAAAATTCGTCCAACCATCATAAAAAACAACCCTCATTTGATCTATGTTAGCCATAAAATCATGTGTTATCATAC
Source organism: Glebionis coronaria (assembly GCA_025667525.1). NCBI lineage: Eukaryota > Viridiplantae > Streptophyta > Magnoliopsida > Asterales > Asteraceae > Glebionis > Glebionis coronaria. The sequence goes on from CM046876.1 coordinate 529,574,002, forward strand.
ACATGATGATGTTACTTTGAAGCTTTGAAGATTGGAGGTGATTCTAACATCCAAGGAGAAGATTTGTTGGTGTCATAGGGCTGATTTTCCATGAAAAGTTTATAAAGGTTGGTAGACTTGAAGATGATATTGGTTTATCACAAGTTTTGCCATCAAAATCCAAGCCTTGTTCATCAAAGACTCATCTTTTCATCACTAATGGTGGTATAGAGATTGTTCTTCCTATCCTCATGTTATTTTGATTATGTAATCTTGTATTTTCTTTATTTATGTATATGTATATGATGATGAATGATGATTAAAAATATTATGTGGGGATTTGGTGTTGATAGATTTGATAAACATGGGTAAAAAGATGGAAAACCGCATGTAAAATGGTTAAAATCTTGCTAAATATGATGGCTGTATAAAAAAAGTAAGTAACCAAAGGTTAAACTGATAAAATGATAAAGTGGAATCCATTTACAGTAAGTGTTAGATGTCATACGCATGTGAGAGTTGGCCATGCAATGGAATCATCAAAATGAGTGAGATATGATCAAAACAAAATGAGTGTACCAATATGAATAGTCTGTTTTGTAGAGACTGTTAAGGATAGTTAAACATATAATGAGCAGTAGCTATAACTAACTTATTTGTAGCACATAATATGAAGTTTATGCCATCCAAAAATGAGCTTCTATCTCCTTATAGAACTCAAGATATGATAAAAATGGTGAAGATGAAACTAAAAATCAGATTTTGAAGAATTAATGTTTAATAGTATTATATAAGCACTCAAACTAATATAGTATAAAATGTGAATTAAAACCCAATAACTTATAAATTTCATTTATATAAATATGTATAAGGTTAAATAAATGGACACTTTATAAAAATGGTAGTTGAATAAGATTTATAAGTTATAAAAACTATAAACATGATTTTTACGACTTTTTCGGCTATTACCGTAAAATTAACGTTTTTCGCCAATTAAAACTTAGACGATCAAACCCGTCTAATGTAAAGTTTTTAAAAGTCATATACTGATGTATAAGTACCTAATACAAGTAAAAACCGATAAAACCCGAACTATATGACATACGGACATTAACGAGCTAAGTTGGCATAATTGGACTAATAATTTAACTAAATAAGTTAAACACTTATAAAATTACTTATTGGGCTTAACCCATTTGGCTCAACATGTAAATTATAAATACTAATAATACAAGTATAAAATGGATTAATACAAGTTAATGAACTTATAATAGGCTTATTGGACCTAAAACACGTATATAGGTAAAACTAGTAAACTAGTAAAAAGTTACCAATACATAAACACTAAAATAAGTAAATAAGAATATATAAACCCACTTGATCATCATCATATGTACAAAATCATCATATGTATACATAATTGTTATTTTTATAAAGTCATTGGACAAGAGTCTAAGACGAGTATTATTTGTCTAGGTTTCCGTGATTGAAGCACGTACCGTACATCCGAATTGCCGATAACCCGCTTTCCCACATCAACGTGAGTTCATAGCCTCGCACTCTTTTAAATGTTTTTATAAAATGTTTTATAAACCCGCGAGGGACATAACATGTTAGTTTTGATAAAATAGGACACCATTTGTCCCGATTGTTTGTTTATTGATTTGGACCCGAATGATTGTATGACCCGATGAATGATTAAATGACCGGATAGATGAAATGAAATGGATTATTAAAGTTAGGTTATGTCACTAAAAGTCCCATTAGCATGAATTGTGAACTACCGGGTTTTGGTAGACGCTTATGCATATAATAGTACTATTTGGGGACGATCACCCCAGTTCGCGCCTTGACGGTTGATCCCCGTCGTGCCACATTGATTGGTAAGCGAATTTATGTATGAGAAGATTTCCATAGCGTGATTATTGTGACGACAAGCTAACTTAGATGGGCAAATTGAGTATCGGGTTAGCTACCCGTTGTTGTGATAGTAAGGTAACAATGTCATGCGGCTTGTAATAATCCAAAAATAACGAAATACTGCTATACGCACTAAACTATGATATATTACCTGACTAGCAATACGGGGTCTTACTATTGATATTATGTTCGTGTTTTGGTTTTATATAACCATATTCATATAACGGTTTTTATTTAATCTATACAACATTATAAAACGTATTGTATGATGTTTTTAACGACAATGGTTCGTATAATGATTTTGAAGGCGAAAGCCTATATTATGATTTTTGATAAGGATTTGTATAAAATGAATTGGCTATTTTATGGCCTATTACAATGATTTGTACAAAATGATTTTCGGTAATAATTTTATACCGATATTATATTGATGGATTTTATTAAACTCTGAATTCACTCAACGTTATCGCTGACCTTTTCTTTTAACATGTTTTATCTCTGGTACTTGAAGGTAATTCTCGGGAAGACAACAAGAATTCACGGCCCGCACTTAAATAAAAATTTCCATTCAAATGCTTTGTAAAACCTGTATAAAATACAATGACTTGGGACCTACGTAACTTTGATATTATGAATGGAAATGATTTATTATTAAACGACACGATTTTTAAGCGTTGTCTATGATGTGAGTAATGTGCTATCCCGTAACACCAACGAGTCTTCCGCTGTATTGAATTGTATAAATTTGGGGGTGTTACATGATGCCTCGTCGTCTTATTTTACCAATTAAAGCACACTTTGTGTTCTAATTGTTTGAGTCAAATAAAAACCTAAGCAATCTTGGAAGACTGTCTCTACTAGAATAGTTTATGCTTACGTTGTTTATTTTCAATATTTGTTTTTTAATATTCATATTGTGTGTATGAATATTTTTCTTGTATGTTTTTTCTTATTTTTGTAATATGACTGATATGTGTGTTATTTCTTGTTTGCCTATTCTTTATCACACATATTGTTGAGAGTTGATTATGGTTAAAATTTACAATTGTTTTGGGTGATTCCAACAATTCTAAGTTTGTACCTTTTTGACATATGTTTTAACTATAATTGGTACGGATGTTTCTTTTCTACCTTTATTCCACAAATTGTGAGCTAATCTTGTCAAAACACTCTCTTTGGACATACTTAGCAAATCCTTACTTTTAATTTGAGATTTCTTTTTTTCCTCCCTATCAAGTTAGTTAGTAGGTAGTGAATATAGTATATACATTGGTGTTTCTGTTCTTTCTACTAAACTGTGTATGTAGCTTGTCACCATAGCTCGATCACTTGGTGCCCTATGCTAGGGGGAGTAAGCACCAATGGGGAGCTTCTAGCAAAGTCGATTCTGCTCTCCTTCAAAGAATCGTGCTAACCTTTTTTCTTCGACAAAAGGGAAGAAATGATAGTGATAAACTCGTTAATAATTCGAAATTTTTTGTTTTTACATAAATAAGTTTATAGTTTGTCGTAATCGAAAAGGGGAGATTGTTAATGAAACAAATGCCTAAAAACATTATTAGTGTCAACTAATCTTTCTTAGTTTTGATCACGACAAAGTATAAAAACATTTATTGTCAAAGATAACCGAAAGACAAATTATTTGACAAACACTATAATCAAGTTAATAATAATTTAAGTCTTACACAAACATATCTTAATTATGTTTAGTGATCATAGAAAGTGATTAACCTTAAAAGTCACATTTTGACAAATGTGACAAAATATTTTAATAAACTTTATTTTTAAGAAAATGTTTTATTAAAATGGAAAACGAAAACTTGAATATGGCATATTCCAAATGATATAGGAATATCCTTTGAAGGTAAAATCTACCTCAGATAATATTTCCCCACTAAAAGACAAAAAGGAGTGTAGTCTACTCTGGCGGTTCCTAAATATCTATGCGGTTCTTTATTGATAATGAACCGCATGCTAGATAATGAACCGCGCCCACAGAGCCGTTGGTTTTTGTCTTCTATAAATGGTGGATCAAATTTTCATTTTCCAAGAACCTTTTTGGACAAATATTTATGCTTCTTATCTCATTTCTATGTTCTTCAATCATTAGTAAATGATCACTTAATTTGTTAAGTATGTTTACTTATGATTATCCTCTTGATCCTCTTCTTTACTTGTCCAAAGAAAAGATCACTCATACATTTGTGATGTGATTAAAGATGAAGCTTTGATGAAGATCATACTTTCTTAGATCTAGTAATGTTCATCATTTTGTTTAAATTTAGTCTTGTGTAGATCTAATGTATTTGTGTATACTTGGATTAGTTTTGTGTTGATCCAAGGTATTTGTGTATAGTTGGATTAGTGTTGTGTTGATCCAAGGTATTTTTGAATACGTGGATTAGTGTTGTGTTGATTCAAGGTATTTGTGAATACTTGGATTAGTCTTGTGTAAATCCATTGTATATGTGTATACTTGAATTTGTGTATTGTAGATCCAAGGTACATGTGTATACTTGGATATGTGTTTTTGAGTTGTAATAAGTGTTGTGTGTTAATTCTCACTAAACTACAAAGTGACGTGTGTGTGTGTGTGTGTTTTGTGAGTTCTCACTAAAATTGAAAGTGAAGAGTTGTGAAGATTGGTTATAGCTTTGGATTAGGACTCGTTATCTAGCTTAGTGTTGGAAAATAATGTAAGCAACGTTGTAAGGTTTTCTCCGCCAAGAAGGGAGCTTGTGGATATAGTGGAAATCTCGAGTAAGGTGTACTCGAGAAGTGGAGTAGGAACGAAGAGAGAGCGTCGTTTCCGAACCACTATAAATCTTGGTGTTGTACCTTAGGTTGTTTCTTTCCTTACTCTTTACTTATGCTTTCATTCTTACATTGCATTTCATTGTCACTGGATATTGTTAATGCATTCGAATTGAACCTAACGACTATAAAACTAGTTCTCAAGTAAAAGGTAATTTTGGGACAAAGTTAATTGAAAGGATTTTTAATAGGACCTTAAACAAGAGAAGCTATTCACCCCCTTCTAGTTTCTACAAAAGTGTCAACGCAAAAAGATTCAAAATTATAAATTACGAAAAGTGCATTGTATAATACGACAAAATAAGGTAAGTATATCCATACATCCTCTTGTGAATTACGGTGAGAAGCTAAACTTTTATCAAGTAATTCGAGATCGATTTGAGTTTGACTTGATCGAGCCGACCAAGCTCAATGAACAAGCTCGGAACACATAACGAGCCGAGTTTGAGTTTTCAATAGCTTGAGCTCGAGCTTTTATCGAGGTTTTCTAGCTTTCCTGTACATAAACATTTATGTTATTTATATTTATATCAAAAGCGTAAATATTAATGTGAATATTTATATAATAGTTAAATATTTATTATAGAATGAATTTTAACCCTCAATGCTTACTTTTTCTATATAAATTGTTTTCTTTTAAGTCCATCACATATTTTTTAGCCTTATTGATAAGTTTGACTTAGAATACAACACTTATAAATAAATTCCAGCTTTGCGAGCCGAGATCGATCCTAATTCGAATACTACTCAAGCTGAGCTTAATCTTTGATGAGTAAAGCATGTCGAGCTATCGAGCCGAGTTCAAGCCTAACTTATGAGTTTTAAGCCGAGCTGATAAGCACCACTAGGGATCAATGAAGATTCGTTAATAGATATCAATAGCTTGGAGAATAAAATGAAATGTGAATTGATTAATCGAAAGCTTAATTGATTCGACAAAGGTTGATTTGTTACAAGTTGTTTACAACTAAAACAAAGAGAGAAACAAAGAAATGGATTTATCAAAAGCTAAAAAGGAAATGAGAATGATAATGGTTATTAAACTAGTATAACGCAGAAAATTTGGTTGGGAATTAGCGGGAGGAATTATCATGTGCAACTCACGTGTGAGCTTGGCTCACACCTACACCTCATGTGCTGCCACACATATAGTTCTTAACATTCCACCCTCTTTAAACTAATTTATGTCCAAAAGAATCATCATCAATGTCAAAGCTTGTGAACTTTTTGCACAGCTCCCCAAGCAACTCCCAAGTAGCATCTTCCACACTCAATTGGTCCACTGAACCAAACCATAAACTACCACAACATTTTTATTCTTTACAATGTTCCTATCCAAGTGCTTCATGGGTTAGGTCTCAATCACTCAATCCTTATCTATTTGTGGCAAAGACACTAGAGGTGTTGCCTACTATTAACCTATTTACTTCTTTAATTATGAAAGATGAAAAACTCTACACTTGGAATACCTGGGAAACATCAACTTGCAGGATACCTCCCTTACTCTAGCTAGGTGATGACGTCAAATATCGAAGTTTTTTTTATAGTAATATCTCTACAATTTTGCTTGGTTTTGGTACTAATAACACCCAATGTTGCAAGAAAACGTCTATTTTGTGTTTTGTAGGTAAAATCGATCAAGAAATAGAAAAAAAGGTAAATGGTGGAACTACCCAAGAAATGGAGCCAAGATTCAATTATTCGAAGGTGTGTATGACGTAGATGTGTTTCTACCCTACGCGGTAGACAAAATGATGTCATAAGTTTCCATGATTAAAGGCTTTACGCCATAGACCCGGTTATACTCTACACCACAGGAGTATATATTATGTCATTATACACAAGGCGACAAGATCAAATTTATTCGAAGAACGTTCATCAAGACAATGTCTACGGTGTAGAAGCTTGTCCCATCTAAGTCGTAGATCCTTTAGTTGCCATTAGGAAACTGAAATTAATAAAGTCCTATTGCGTAACTGTTTGTCCCCTCTACGCTGCATGTAGTACGTTTCAAAAAAAGAAAGAAGATTATATGTCTTTACGGCGTAGACCTCTATATTGACTACGCCATAGAAGGCTCGAAACCTATAAATAGAGGGCTCATTATTTCCAATCCACACAACTTTCTTACAACACCACAACATGTTTAAGATTAATTTTGGTGGTTTTTTCCCCAAGGTTCCACCATTGAAGGGATATTTTGTATTGTATTTTATTTGTGTTAATCATTCTAGTCCATAAACCCTCTAATATTTTCATGATGAATATGACCATTATTTGTATGTTATCTTGTTGTGTTTTTGTAAGGAGTGGCTAAGCACTTAGGTGCTGGCCTAGTTATTATATTGTTATTGATGTTGTGATAGTTTCTTAGTTGATGTTATTATCTGTTTAGGTTATCCTTATGCTTGTTATGCAATCCTTGTAGTTTGGTAGTGTTTGGTTAATTAAATATTCTCATGGCCTATGATAACACTCAAATCTAACATATTTATAGGAGCGTATTCGTGGTGTTTATGCATATATTTGTGTGATTATTATGAACTTATGATACTTAATGAAGCTTATTTGTTATTGTAGGTTCATAAATGGTTACATCACAAGAAATGAAGAAAATACGAGTATTGGAGGCGAAAGGATGAATGAGACATGAAAGTGTAGCTCTCGTAGGATAAATAATGCAAACATAAAGAGTCTTAGAAAGTTTGGAAGAAAGAAAGAGGAAGAAACAAAGAATAAGGACCAAAGAATGAATAGGATAAAGTTGGTAAAGAAGCCACTAGCAAACTCAAAATTGCCACCAGCGAGATGGACAAGAATTACCTCCAACAAACTCCATTTTCCCGCCAACAAAACAACAACAAGTTGCCGCCGGCAACTCCAGTTCTGCCGCCCTCTACTTTCAGTCTGCCACTATTTCAAGTAAACTTAAACACTCCAATTAAAGTCCATAACACCTAGAGTCTGATCATTTGCTCCTCATAACTCCATTTTCTGGAACATTACTCATCTTTTGCTCCAAGAAAAATACTTGGTGGGCAACACTAATTCAAGTATAAATAAAACCCATGAGGTAGTGTTTATAATCATCTTATCATCCTTTATCAATCAATCTATCAATCCCTGCCACTCTCTCATAACTCCCCTCACCCAAGTGGTGAGGGGTGGAATTGGTTACCATGTTCATTTAATAAGCCATGGAAGATGTAGAGAAGAAAGCCACAACTCCATAAACAATTCAATCTCCAACAATCCTCATTCCTAAACATCCCAACGGCTCTATACTCGCACCAAGAGGTTGATGTCCAAGAAGGCTATGGGTAGGACGAATTGTATATTGGTTGTTCATTTGGTTAGAATTATATGGGTACTTTGGTACTATGAACTCTAATATTTGGTAAGTTCTACTTTATTATTCAATATTGTTTATGTTCATGTTCATGGTGATTCTTGTGTTTTATGATATTGTGAATGTTGTGATACTTGTATTGTTCATATGAAAACTTGTGAGAAATGGATGTTTGGATTTTATTAGTGCTTGTCATTGGATTATGGTGATAACATTATAGTTGGTTGAATTGGAACTTGTTCTTATTTGTCAATTTGGTTAATCATTATTGAGTCTATATGTCGAAATTATTCTCAATATGGTTGATTTCAATTCATTAATCGACAAATGATTTGGTCTTGTGCTTTGTGAGAATTGTGAAAAAGACTTAATAAACAAAACAAGTAAAGATTATAGGTCGAAGGTGTCTTTTGAATATATTGTTGTAATCATTTTTCAAGTAAATGGAACTTATCAAATCAATAACCAAGTCTATGGGTCGAAAGGATTCTTGTTGTTGTTGGTTTAGGCATAAGGCTCATGAGTGACCATTTGATTGAGACTTATGTATACTTGATTTATAAAGCACTAATCTCTTATCATTGGTTATATTGGTCAAAAGGATTACCTTTGATAATTTGTTTTCCAAACTAAACATCCTAATATCTATGTGATCATTTGACCATGTATGTATGTTCTTTGTGTACTTGTGCCTATAAACGATTCTCATGGTGGTTTGATTATGACAATCATACTTACCATTTGTCACAAACAAATAACACTTGAGTATAACCAATTCTCATAGGACGACCTTAACTTACCAACCTAATTACAACATGTCTAGGGTATACTTGCCTGAATTTATATTCCAAATTAAAATCGGTAATTCTTGTTTATAAATTTAAAACCTAGTGTAACAAACGAACGCATCAAGTTTTTAGCGTCGTTGTCGGGGACTTGCTAGTTTGTACTCTCTTGTTAGTTTGTTTGTTTGCTTGTTTCCTTTTTTGATGAATCCTTTTGTTACCAATTAATACTTAACTCAAAAGAGTTGTTATACCCCATTATCTGCATAGAGGGGACGAATTTCGCATAGGGGGGGTTCGGTTGGCAGTTGATTACCCAATTGGAGGCTTGGAGTTTCTCTAAATTCCGTTGTTACTTATTTAAATGATCTCTTGCTCTTGATCTTGCGATAATTCTAACCATTGACAAAGGTTAGAACCCCATTTCTTAAAATCTCTTAATTCTCAAAACTTGCTTGAATGATCTTGGCGCCAAAATTGAACTTCTGGTGTTGGGATTTCTTCTTTTGTGTTCTCAAAATGCTTGCTTCAATGATTTCTTCATGAATGTGTTTCAAAGTGCTTGTTCTCAAAAACCCAAAAACCTTGTCTCGAATCACTCTAATCGATGGCTAGAATTACTTGACCACATGAATTTTGTTTGTTTATGTTTTTATTGTTTTATGAGTTTGTGTATTGTTATGTGTCATGCATTTAAGTGTTTTTATGTGTTTATGTGCTTGTTTGCATTTCTCATTATATGCATATTTTTGTTCTTTTTCCTAGTTTAAGGGGGCGTTTGGATTAGTCATTTTCTAACGATTTTGATAGTTAGAAAAATATCCTTTCTTCAAAATAAATGGTATTTTATACCTAAAGTCATATTTGTTAAACTAAAAAATAAAAAAAAATTGTTTTAAAAATAAATGGAAACTACATGAAAAATAAAAAAAAAGTTAGGAATCTAGTTTTTGTCATTTGTTTCATGTTATGTGTTAGAAGTGCATTATGTTATGTCTTAGTTTTTTATTAGAATGTGATGTGCTAAGTGGTTTTACTTGTCTTTCTTACTTATTAGTCTTTCCTTTTAGTTTTGTGCTTATTTTCCTTTTTCATGCATAATGTGTCTTATTATTCTTAAGGGTGTGTTTGGATTAAGCTTTTTCTTATCGGTTCTTGTCATTTTAATAAAAGTACTTTTACAAAAGTTGTTAGTTTTTACAGTATGTTATAAGGAAGTTTGTTAAAAAAAATCACCGCCGGCAACTTTTGTTTCACCGGCCGGCTCCTTTGATTCTGTTAAAAAAATGTTTTCGCCGGCGGCAACTTTTGTTTCGCCGGTCGGCTACTTTCATTTTGTTAAAAAAAACAAATTTTTTATCTTCTTTTATTTAAACCGGGCCTTCACCAAAACCACTCCTAATTGTGTTTTACACTCGTTTGAATATCCGTTCTTCTAGTTTTGAACCAATTATTAATGTTTGCTTATATCCCGCCCAACCACCCCATTCTAATCATTTTGTGCATTGTTCGTATTCCTATTCGCTCCGGTTAATTCCCAAACCCCGTGGATAGAACCCGAAGTCTAGAAAACCATCCGGTTTAATAGATTTGGTACAAAACTTCTATTATGTGTTTTTGTTTCATTTAGTTAAAAAAATATATAGTTTTTCTTATCTAGTTCTTGTTGAGTCGTGTTATGTTTCTAAGTGTTTAGATTGTTTTTATTTATCATATGTGTGATGTTTATATAGGCATAACGTTTGTTCTCATCTGTTTTATTTGTCTTGTGTGTGGTTTATTTTGTTTGCATGCGTGCTTGTTTGTGTTTGTTTTAGTTCATGTGGTTAATGTATGAACTTTGTGGGTGTGTTTGCTGGAAACCCTCACGAGACTACAACTCGTCCACTTGGGATACCGAGGGGTTTAAAGGCTTGTTGCATACGCTAAATGAAATCGTGTTGCCTACGAAAGTGTGCTTAATAAATTTACGTGTTTTGTAGTTTAGTTTGTTTTGTAGGTTCAATAAAGCTTATGGAGGCTGGATTAGTCGTATTGATGGATTGTATGTGTATACGCTTGTTCGAAAAGAAATCGCTTGATCTTCCTTACTTGGCATCTTATCATATGGAGATCAATTACAATTTCAAAGCCGGGGAAGTTTTGTTTCTATTGAACTATTTATTTATTTTCCTCACTTTTTATGATTTGAAGTTTATTTTTCATATTGAGTCCAATCCAAAACTTAAGTGTAAGGGGAAGTAAATGGGAAAACGAAACCAATTTTTAGTCTCTAAAATTTGTGGGTAATTTATAAAAAAATGTATACTTGTTTGCCTTAGGATTTAAATGTTTTCACACGTTTGTGTGTAAATATATTTCAATAATCATCCCCATTGTAAAAATAATTAAAAAAATTATATAAAAAAAAGAAGAAGAAAAATGTAGTGAGATCACACTTGTGTGATATAAGTGTATATGCGTGACAAAGAGGCAAGCTTAGGAATAAAAACCAAATAGCCTTTTCCGTTTACATCTTTTTAGCTAGTTGCATATAGTAGCTAACCACATAAATTAACTCTTTTCTTAGCACTCTCGTCTAGTGTTAGATACCCTTAGAACACCCGTTGAGCCAACCTTTTTAATTTTGTTAAATCCATTAAAAAGAAAAAAAATATTTAACCTTAACCTTAGCCTAACCCTTGTCAAAGTCTAAATGGTGGGTTGCTAGTTGCATGTTATGTTGGATCGTTTTTGATGATTTATAGTTGGCACACTTTGCTATGTGTGTGTGCCATTCCAACAAAGACGGAGGATGCATACTTTTTATTTGTATTTTTTTGTGGTGTGTGCTTAAGCGAGGTGTGAGGGGAGAATGTGATGTATGTTGAAAAAATGAAAAAAGAAAAAGAAGATAGGAGGATGAGAAAAAAAAGAACATGTCATCGAAAAAAAGTAAAAAAAAGTGATGACAAAAATAGCAAATGAGCTATATATTTATGAAGATGAAGGAAGATAAAGTATGTTTGGATATCGATTAGCCAATGTATTAAGACGTGATATATTTGTTAATCAATATATGTTGAATAAAGCTCATAGCTATATCATTTTTGGGCTTGAGATTTGTTAGGTAACTATCAACATGGGACTTATACTTTAACTTGTATATTCATGATACACCTCTCATAAAAATTCTCATATCTTATCCATACCTCATTAACCCGAAACCTTAGCCTTGTAACCCGAATAAAAGTCCTCTTTAGATGTGTACACTTGATTCTCATGCCATTTGGTTTAGACTTGTTTGTACTTGGTAGATTTTCATCTTATTTTTCTAAACCATTTTCATGCCCATGTGGGAAGTATTTTCTTTTACTTGCTTGAGGACAAGCAAACTCTTAAGTTTTTCACCTTCAATGTTTTATTAATAAAAAAATTAATAAAAGAACCCAAAAATATTTTCTTTTACTTGCTTGAGGACAAGCAAACTCTTAAGTGTGAGGGGGTTTGCACCTTTATCTATTTTATACAAAAACCAAAAATATTTTCAATTTTTCATACAATTTTAAAATTTTTATTTTCTTTTAGAACCTAGTTATTTTGTTTAGAACTTTAATTTTCTTTTATTTGCCTGAGGGCAAGCATAGATTTTCTTTTTCTTGCTCGAGGACGAAAAAAACTTAAGTGTGAGGGGATTTGATAACGCTCAAATCTAACATATTTATAGGAGCGTATTCGTGGTGTTTATGCATATATTTGTGTGATTATTATGAACTTATGATACTTAATGAAGCTTATTTGTTATTGTAGGTTCATCAATGGTTACATCACGAGAAATAAAGAAAAGACGAGTATTAGAGGCGAAAGGATGAACGAGACATGAAAGTGTAGCTCTCGTATGATAAATAATGCAAATATAAAGAGTCTTGGAAAGTTTGGAAGAAAGAAAGAGGAAGAAACAAAGAATAAGCACCAAAGAATGAATAGGATGAAATTGGTAATGAAGCCACAAACGAAGTCAAAATTGCCACCAGCGAGATGGACAAGAATTGGTGCTAACAAACTCCATTTTGCCGCCAACAAAACAACATCATGTTCTCGCCGGCAACTCCAATTCTGCCACCCTCTACTTTCAGTCTGCCAATATTCCAAGTAAACTTAAGCACTCCAATTAAAGTCCATAACACCGAGAGTCTGATCATTTTTGTAACACCCCCAAATTTATACAATTCAATAAAGCGGAAGACTCGTTGGTGTTACGGGATAGCACATTACTCACATCATAGACAACGCATAAAAATCGCGTTGTTTAATAATAAAAGTATTTCCATTCATAAATATCAAAGTTACAAAGGTCCCAAGTCATATTATTTCATACAATTTTACAAAGCATTTGAATGGAATTTTGTTATTTATGTGCGGGCCATGAATTCTTGTCGTCTTTCCAAGAATTACCTTCAAGTACCTGAGATAAAACTTGTAACACCCCCAAATTTATACAACTCAATACAGCGGAAGACTCGTTGGTGTTACGGGATAGCACATTACTCACATCATAGACAACGCATAAAAATCGCTTCGTTTAATAATAAATCATTTCCATTCATAAATATCAAAGTTACATCGGTCCCAAGTCATTATATTTCATACAAAGTTTTACAAAGTATTTGAATGGAAAATATTGTTTAAGTGCGGGCCATGAATTCTGTCGTCTTCCCGAGAATTACCTTCAAGTACCTGAGATAAAACATGTTAAAAGAAAAGGTCAGCGATAACGCCGAGTGAATTCATAGAGTTTAATAAAATCCATCAATATAATATCAGTATAAAATTATTACTGAAAATCATCTTGTACAAATCATTTTAATAGGCCATAAAATAGCCAAAGTCATTTTATACAAATCTTTATCGAAAATCATAATATAGGCATTTGCCTTAAAAATCGTTATACGAATCATTATCGTTAAAAACACCATACAATACGTTTTTGCAACGTTGTATAGATTAAATAAAACCATTATATGAATATGGTTATAAAAATCCTTAAAAATCATTATAAGAGCCAATGTCGTAAAAACGTCATACAATACGTCTTACGACGTTGTATAAAAATAATAACCGTTATATGAGTATGGTTATGAAAACCAAAACACAAACATAATATCAATAGTATGACCCAGTATTTCTAGTCAGGCAATACATCGTAATTCTGAGCGTCTAGTATTATTTCGTTAGTTTTTGGATTATTACAAGCCGCATGACATTGTTACCTTACTAAACCAAAACGGGTAGCTAACCCGATACCAATTTTGCCCATCTAAAGTAGCTTGTCATCACAAAGGTCACGCTATGGAAATCTTCTCATACATAAATTCGCTTACCAATCAATGTGGTACGACGGGGATCAACCGTCAAGGCGCGAACTGGGGTGATCGTCCCCAAATAGTAAAATTGAATGCATAAGCGTCTACCAAATCCCGGTAGTTCACAATTCATGCTAATGGGACTTTTAGTGACATAACCTAACTTTAATAGTCCATTTAATTTCATCTATCGGGTCCTTTAATCATTTATCAGGTCATACAATCGGGTCATTCAATCATTCGGGTCCAAAATCAATAAACAAACAATCGGGACAAATGGTGTCCTATTTTATAAAAACTAACATGTAATCTCCCTCGCGGGTTTATAAAACATTTATAAAAACATTTAAAAGAGTGCGAGGCTATGAACTCACGTTGATGTGGGAAGGCGGTTATCGGCGATTTGGATGTACGGTACGTGCTTCAATCACAGAAAACTAGACAAATAATACTCGTCTTAGACTCATGTCCAATGACTTTATAAAAATACCAATTATGTATACATATGATGATTATACATATATATGATGATCAAGTGGGTTTACATATCCTCATTTTTGTGTTATGTGTCGATAACTTTTATACTAGTTTTCTCGTTTTACCTATTTACGTGTTTTAGGTCCAATAAGCCTATTATAAGTTCTTAACTTGTATTAATCCGTGTTATACTTACATTATCAGTATCTACACTTTACAAGTTGGGCCTAAATGGGTTAATCCCAATAAGTTCTTTTTATGAGTGTTTATCTTATTTAGTCCAATTATTAGCCCAAGTATTAGTCCAAGTATTAGTCCAATATGTTTACTTAGCTCGTTAATGCCTGTATGCCCTATAGTTCGGGTTTTATCAGTTTTTACTTGTTATACATGTCTATATATCAGTATATAAGTTTTATAAAGTTTTCATTAGACGGGTCCAACCATCTAAGTTTTATTTAACAAAAACGTTAATTTTTACGGTATTAGCCGAAAAAGTCGTAAAAACAATGTTTATAGTTTTATAACTTATAAGTATTATTTCACTACCCTTTATATAAGTTATTCATTCATTTATACTTTTACATATTTATATAAATAAGTTTTATAAGTTAGTGGATTTTAATTTATATTTTATACTATTAAATTTTGAGTGCTTATATAATAGTATTATTCTTTAATTTCCAAAAATCTGATTTTTATCTTCACTTTCACCAAAACTGCCATATCTTGAGTTCTATATGGAGATAGAAGCTCGAATTTTTATCACATAAACTACATGATATGTGATACATTTAACTCTTCTATAGCTACTGTTGAATCATCTTCGAAATGTTTTCTAAAAATCGTCCAAAACAGTGAACTCAGATTTATACCTTAAACTTGTTTTGATCATATCTCACTCATTACTTTGATTCCATTGCATGGCCAACTCTCACATGTGTACAAGACCCATAGCTTACTGTAAATACATTCTACTTCATCATTTTATCAGTCCATGACCTGTTTCTTTACTGTTTTATACAGCCAACAAATTTAACCAAGATTTTAACCTTGTTTCTTATGGTTTTTCACCTTTTTAATCATGTTTATCAACACCAAATCCCCACATAACATTTTTATCATCATATAATAATCATATACATATACAATAGGAAATAAAATACATGTTTACATAATCAAATAACAAGGGGATGAGGAGGACAATCTTTATACCACCATGATGATGTAGGTTGTGATCAAAACATGGATTTTGATGGAGAAACTTGTGCATAGCCAAGACCATCTTCAAGACCACCATTCTTCATGTATACCTTGTGGAAAATAAGCCTCAAGACACTATGAAAACTCCTCCTTGGATGTTATAATCACCTCCATTCAATAAGTCTTCAAAAGGATATCATCTTATGCAAGAATAACATAAGATTTGTGGTGAAATTTTGATCAAATGAGGGTTTTGTTTGAGTTGAGGGACGGCACAAGCAAGAGAGAAAGGGAGGATTGTGTGAGATTTGCATGGATGGAAATGAGTTGCTAGTTTGAGGTGCTAATGGTTTTGACTAGTGTTAGCTTTCTTATTAAGCTTAGGACAAGTGTAGTAAAGTTAGCTTAAGGCTTGACACCTAAGGGTGTTGGTGAGTTTTTGGCCGCCCCATGTGTGCTAGTGGGGTGGGACAATGTATTTTGTCCCATCTCACTAGTTTACGGGTATTCCTCGATTCTAGTTTCCTCGATTTGCGTGCCCTCGGGTCGTTTTACGAAAAATGTTTTTATAAATTATGAATCAACGACACAAAACAAATCTAATAAAAATTGTCTCATCAAAAACGGAGTTCGAAAACATAAATACGTAATCCTAAGGTTTCCGGTTTAGTCGTAAAGGACGTTAAAATAAAATCGTAAGTCCTAATCTCTTCTCGTAAATTTGTGAGTTTATGAACCAACACAAATTTAAAACTCCAAAATAATATTCACGGACAAATTTCTTTTCTGAAATGTCGGACTGTCACCAAAGACGGTGTATGTAAACATAAGCACGAAACGTTGAATCCTCCGGTTTAGACGTAGTCGACGCTACTTCAAGACGTAAATCCAAATTTCTTCCCAAAAATAAGTGAGTTCATATTGTAACATTAAAATAATGTTTTCAAATAAATATTGAGAATAAAATATCAACCATAAATTGACGGATTGTCACAGCATTTACCCCTAAACAGGATCTTTGTCCTCAAAGATCATCTTACCTTACTACTCGCTTCTTATAGAGTTAAAGCCATGTGGGTATTTCCTCCACATTCGGTCTTTTCTCACAAGTGCAATTCATTACAATACGCGAGTTCTATCAAACATAACTACGGGAATAAGATCAGGCTAAATGTTGACTTACTTTCTCTATCCATGATGTTCATGGGTTTCTGATGAATGCAACTTTTTGCCGATCTAAGCTTTACTAAGAACAATCAGATTTTCACTTGATAGATATTCCATCAAGTTCGATTTGCGAAACATCATTCACGCAGCTTTTGAAGTCCTAGGGTAGATCCAGCTTATATGCCTTTCAATCCCAACTTTTACATCATCTCAATGGTCCCATATAACGGGGAATTATATCCCATGATTTGTCAGATCATGAATTCATTTTTCCAAGGTTAAAAATTGTGGCATAACTTCGCTACCCATTTGGCACTTCAAGATCTACATTTCACATTCACATAACCTCTTGCCCACTACCGGCTGTCAATAATCAGATCCTAATTTCAATTATCATTTCAGATCTCACGGGTCGAGTATTTTGTAAGGTTAGGTTCGCCATCATAGGGAACCTTAAACCTAAAAGACATGTCCAACTCACTATGGGTGTATGTCGGATGTCTTCATCTCAATTCTTGCTTACAGATGCTCTAAGATTTAGATCCTAACAAGATTCGATCTCGATCCTAATACGATAATTATCAATGATAATCTCTCCAAAGGAAAACGATTATACGGTCTATTACCAAAGGTCAATCATTCAAACATAGAACAATGCTTATAGTATTTTGTATTGTTACTTTACCTCGCCCCGTTCGATTTGGGGTGGTATATAGTACTCTCATCAAGGTTCGTTCTCAATGATTTCTGAGCAAATCTCTAGAAATTCGATGCGAAGCGAGGATCTTGATAAAGATGTTCGATACAGGCACACTATGTTTACATAACTCTTTTGCATGTATCATTAACGGGAATGATATTAGCAGATTTGGTCAGTCTGTCGACGATGACCCAAATCGAATCAAATTTAGATGATGACCTTTGCAATAGTTAGACGTTTACTAATGTATGAGGCGATGTCTGCCTTCATAATTGTCATCAGTACAACTTCTTCAGACAAAGATACTTTTAGTCATAAATGACATAAATAGAATACTTATACTTACAAATTCCAACGTAACTATATCTCACAATCTTCATATTTATACAACCACAAGTGGCCTTTAAAATATTTAACGCTATCGGCTTCTCAATTCTGATGGTTCACATTAGCCGCGAACCACTTTTTATTATTTATATTATCCTTTTTATGAACATCGTTTATTTTTATATTGTTCGGCACTTTATTTTGCACGTTCATTATTAAGAAATATATCCTAATTGGTTCTTTATCATTTTTATATAATATGTCAGTATCTATATTCACTTCTCATGATGATGTAATTATCATGTCCACAATTCACTCCGATTTTCTTTCTATATTATGCGTCAGTAATTACGTTCACCTTCCTGATGAAATAAATATCACAATCGTATTTATTCGAAATTCTTTCTTCATATCTTCTATGTTTTAGTTTCGTCTTTACTATCATTTTTATCCATTTTACTCAATCCGTCGTCTAAAGCGTCGATAATAATTATTATAATTAATTAAATAATTATTAGTTAATTTTTATGAAGCGTAAAAGTTTTAAATTTCTTAGTTCGACCAATTATATAAAATGTTCAAAATAAATTTGAATTTAATTAACAAGATTTTTGTTGATTTATCGAAAATAATAAAAATAATTAATAAGATCCGTAAATGTTTGAAAAAAATCTTTGATTATACTTTGGTCAAAATTTCTTAGTTTGAAAAGCAAAAAGTGTCGTTTCAAATTTCAAGTCATGGTATAAATGGTTTTACTCAATCCTTCTTAGGTTGTCTTAAGGTATGCAAAAACATTTACCCCTAAACAGAAGTTTAATTAAATGTTTTGGTTATAAGGGAATAATTCCTCAAAAGTTCTTTGTTAAAACATTTGTCAAAATACATTTGCACTTTCTTTTTAGTATAACTCAAAGTTCTAAATGACTCCTAAATTTTTGAAGAGTCAATTTATATTCCATTATCTATTAATCACACGGTTAAATCATGTAAAGGTTTAAGTCTTTAAGCTCATGTTAATTATTCAAGGTACATGTTTTAATTGTTCAGCCAATTCAGGGCAATCTATAAATAATTACTAACTCCTTCTTATACTTATAAACAAATAAATAGTCCTTAGTGATCACGAACATGAATTTATCAAATTACAGCCTACACACGCGATTCATCATATTTATGAATGCTACATGTGTGTTAGTCAATCCAAACGACATCACGTGATACTCATAATAATCATTACAAGTTCTGGATGAGGTGATTGGAATAGATAATCTCTTTCGCAGATGCGAAGTTGATAATAACCATGTCGTGGATCAAATCTTTAGAACATACGCAAGAACCTTGTAAATGATCGAACAAATCTTGCATTTCGAGTTATGGATATCATTTTCGATTGTCAATTTACTCAGTTCACAGTAATCTATAAATATAAGGAATGATAACACCATAGCTCTTCATGATGACAGGCTTGGTATAATGATATCTTTCTCCGACAACTCTCTCAGTTGTACGGTAATTCTTTTAATTTAGATGGTGCTGACGTACAGTGCACAAGCCACAAGTGCAGCACCGGAAATATAATCAATACCAATTTCTACTTGCCTTAATGGCGAAAGTCTAGGTAATTCATCAACAAATACTTCCTAAGGTTTCAGATAACAGAAACATCTTTTAATAAATCATATTAGGTTCTTTCTAGATTATAATATTTATGACTAATTCACAACTATTCACGTTATAATTTCAAGTCTAAATACAGGATATCGTCATCCACCAAGAATTATTTAGATCACTTTTGATAATCAGCATCTTATCATTTAGGGGAATTCTACTCGAGTTCCCATCAATTAAGACAATGTCGTCATGTCATAATTAATCAATCCATTCTACTGGCACTTCCAACTTTCCAGTTTTATTGCCGTCGATAAGATGTGAACTTCTCAAAAGACTAATAATAATTCATAATCCTTCACAAATTCAAGGATATATGGAGACATAACTACTATTAAAAGAGTAAGGTCAACGCATAATCTATGCGAGAGAATTTTAAATCAGATACAGACGAAAACATTTAACGAATATGAATATATCCCATGTTTTCATAATTTGAGTACGCATTCGAAAGCTCCTCGGATCGTTACCCAGGTCATTCAAATGAAATCAAATCAAAAGAAATGATAGGAACGTCGATACATCCAGTCGGGTATCAACACTCGATAATCAGATACTTTTCCTAAGAATCTCACTACGGGAGAATTGGACAAGAAAGGAATATCAATTGTCAAATAAGACAAATTCCATAGATGAGAAATTTTAACTCAGAAGAATAAATGGTACGGGAACATATGTAGGTGTCCCTAACACTATGTCCCTATTTTTCACTTCCTGCAGATCTCGTAAAATTTTAATCTTTCACAATCTTCAAAGAAAATGTAGTGTTTATTCATTAGTTTTATGGTGACTACTAATCAGTCTTGCATAGTCCATTCCAAATTGTATGTAGGCGCGCAACTATATACAATTTCAAGATTAACGATGCAATACTCAGTTCGTCAAAATTTTATCATCATGTATATAATAAAAACATTTTTATGATTAATTCTTAAATAAGAATCAAAAATAAATTTACAAAGATTTTCTTTGTTATGAAAACAACTAAGTTTTCAAAGCGTCTCATAAACAACTTCATTTTGATATCAATCACTTTTAAATCTCACTTTGAATAATCCTTATTGTGATGAAAATTAAATCTTCTCAATTGATATTGTTTTATCTTATAAAAACAATGAGTGATCTGCAAAAGAGTGATGAAAGCTTGTTCACCAAGAATTAACTACGATATGATAGGAAATGAGCTTAGCCAAATAATCATGAGGTTCATGACCTCGATGGCACTCAGGAAGAATAATCCACAACGTAACTCAATCCAAGATGAGTACTTGTTCAATGGTTGCATCACTAATGCGAACATTAGGATGAAGCAATAAAGGATAGATAACATCGATACATGTAGAGTTTAGCAATCAAATGTAGTCTTTTCATTAATCACAAACAAGTCAAATTGTACCGTAACACATTACGTGTCACTATGTCATACAATTCTCAGAACTCATCCTACCAACTAATATCTCAGTTAAGTTAGGTATTTTTAAAAGATACCACAATGAATACTAATCTACAAGATTCATTAGGTGTCCTACCTGTCCCGGAAGATCCATTGGTCCCAATTTCAGAAGAAGATTTCTTCAATTTATTTGTTGGACACTGGGCATCCTCGTCATTGGACAATGGTATAGGAACAACCCTTAACACGAACTAACAATCATTTAAAACCTTATAATTCAATCAAAGAACTTAACGACTTCCTCTTAATAATCTCATATTCCATACGTGTTAAACTTTTATTTATTCAAGTTTCAACCACTTTTATACTCAATTCGATATCCTACCTCATTATCCAATACTTTCAATCTTATTATTAGACCTTAAAAGGGCAATAAAAGCTCGATATGAACAATACTTAATTTCCAATCCTATATCTCTTACAACAACAATTATTAAATGAGTCATTAATATGAAATGACTTGATCATTCAACTAGATTTCTCGGAAAGGTATTAGTGGCATGAGGCTTTTGGGTAATGGTTCCAATAACAGCCTCAAGTGCAACATTCACCCTTTCGATTTCAATTTAAGAATTGGGTGACAACGAATCAGATGACATCTTTCTAGGTGGTAACGTTTTGTCAAACTCCACTCTATAAGAAAAGATCGTCATGACATCGATATCAGATTTAATCTCGCCAATTCTTTTTCAATATCACAATCAACTAATATCTACATTCCTACGAGTATCAACCATTTGTTGGGATCATAAATATCCACAACTTGGTTTAGATCTAGGATAGCTAGAATTCCTACGAGAATAGCTTCGATTAATTTACTAGGGGAGTTAGGGTTACTTGTGACAATCTACGTCGTATAAATACCTCGTATAAAAATCAAAATAATCATCAAACAATCATGTAATAAAATTACATCATATATATATAATCCAAGTTATATATATATATATATATATATATATATATATATATATATATATATATATATATATATATATATATTAAAATAACACTTCTCAGTCTGGGCCTTGTCGGTAACTCGGGAATTCTTCGGCACCGTTATAGTCAAAAGATTTTAAATATTTTTAGAAAAATGTTTATAGTTAAAAAATTTTTAAAAGTTTTATTCAAAACCTTGGTTTTAAAAATCTTTCGTTCTCTATAACGAGAGCTCTGGTACCAAACTGTAACACCCCCAAATTTATACAACTCAATACAGCGGAAGACTCGTTGGTGTTACGGGATAGCACATTACTCACATCATAGACAACGCATAAAAATCACGTCGTTTAATAATAAATCATTTCCATTCATAAATATCAAAGTTACATCGGTCCCAAGTCATTATATTTCATACAAAGTTTTACAAAGTATTTGAATGGAAAATATTGTTTAAGTGCGGGCCATGAATTCTTGTCGTCTTCCCGAGAATTACCTTCAAGTACCTGAGATAAAACATGTTAAAAGAAAAGGTCAGCGATAACGCCGAGTGAATTCATAGAGTTTAATAAAATCCATCAATATAATATCAGTATAAAATTATTACTGAAAATCATCTTGTACAAATCATTTTAATAGGCCATAAAATAGCCAAAGTCATTTTATACAAATCTTTATCGAAAATCATAATATAGGCATTTGCCTTAAAAATCGTTATACGAATCATTATCGTTAAAAACACCATACAATATGTTTTTGCAACGTTGTATAGATTAAATAAAACCATTATATGAATATGGTTATAAAAAGCCTTAAAAATCATTATACGAGCCAATGTCGTAAAAACGTCATACAATACGTCTTACGACGTTGTATGAAAATAAAAACCGTTATATGAGTATGGTTATGAAAACCAAAACACAAACATAATATCAATAGTATGACCCAGTATTTCTAGTCAGGCAATACATCGTAATTCTGAGCGTCTAGTATTATTTCGTTAGTTTTTGGATTATTACAAGCCGCATGACATTGTTACCTTACTAAACCAAAACGGGTAGCTAACCCGATACCAATTTTGCCCATCTAAAGTAGCGTGTCGTCATAAAGGTCATGCTATGGAAATCTTCTCATACATAAATTCGCTTACCAATCAATGTGGTACAACGGGGATCAACCGTCAAGGCGCGAACTGGGGTGATCGTCCCCAAATAGTACTATTAAATGCATAAGCATCTACCAAATCCCGGTAGTTCACAATTCATGCTAATGGGACTTTTAGTGACATAACCTAACTTTAATAGTCCATTTAATTTCATCTATCGGGTCCTTTAATCATTTATCGGGTCATACAATCGGGTCATTCAATCATTCGGGTCCAAAATCAATAAACAAACAATCGGGACAAATGGTGTCCTATTTTATAAAAACTAACATGTAATCTCCCTCGCGGGTTTATAAAACATTTATAAAAACATTTAAAAGAGTGCGAGGCTATGAACTCACGTTGATGTGGGAAGGCGGTTATCGGCGATTTGGATGTACGGTACGTGCTTCAATCACGGAAACCTAGACAAATAATACTCGTCTTAGACTCATGTCCAATGACTTTATAAAAATACCAATTATGTATACATATGATGATTATACATATATATGATGATCAAGTGGGTTTACATATCCTCATTTTTGTGTTATGTGTCGATAACTTCTATACTAGTTTTCTCGTTTTACCTATTTACGTGTTTTAGGTCCAATAAGCCTATTATAAGTTCTTAACTTGTATTAATCTGTGTTATACTTACATTATCAGTATCTACACTTTACAAGTTGGGCCTAAATGTGTTAAGCCCAATAAGTTCTTTTTATGAGTGTCTTTCTTATTTAGTCCAATTATTAGCCCAAGTATTAGTCCAAGTATTAGTCCAATATGTTTACTTAGCTCGTTAATGCCTGTATGCCCTATAGTTCGGGTTTTATCAGTTTTTACTTATTATACATGTCTATATATCAGTATATAAGTTTTATAAAGTTTTCATTAGACGGTTCCAACCATCTAAGTTTTATTTAACAAAAACGTTAATTTTTACGGTATTAGCCGAAAAAGTCGTAAAAACAATGTTTATAGTTTTATAACTTATAAGTATTATTTCACTACCATTTATATAAGTTATTCATTCATTTATCCTTTTACATATTTATATAAATAAGTTTTATAAGTTAGTGGATTTTAATTTATATTTTATACTATTAAATTTTGAGTGCTTATATAATAGTATTATTCTTTAATTTCCAAAAATCTGATTTTTATCTTCACTTTCACCAAAACTGCCATATCTTGAGTTCTATATGGAGATAGAAGCTCAAATTTTTATCACATAAACTACATGATATTTGCTACATTTAACTCTTCTATATCTACTGTTGAATCATCTTCTAAATATTTTCTAAAAATCGTCCAAAACAGTGAACTCAGATTTATACCTTAAACTTGTTTTGATCATATCTCACTCATTACTTTGATTCCATTGCATGGCCAACTCTCACATGTGTACAAGACCCATAGCTTACTGTAAATACATTATACTTCATCATTTTATCAGTCCATGACCTGTTTCTTTACTGTTTTATACAGCCAACAAATTTAACCAAGATTTTAACCTTGTTTCTTATGGTTTTTCACCTTTTTAATCATGTTTATCAACACCAAATCCCCACATAACATTTTTATCATCATATAATCATCATATACATATACAATAGGAAATAAAATACATGTTTACATAATCAAATAACAAGAGGATGAGGAGGAAAATCTTTATACCACCATGATGATGTAGGTTGTGATCAAAACATGGATTTTGATGGAGAAACTTGTGCATAGCCAAGACCATCTTCAAGACCACCATTCTTCATGTATACCTTGTGGAAAATCAGCCTCAAGACACTATTAAAACTCCTCCTTGGATGTTATAATCACCTCCATTCAATAAGTCTTCAAAAGGATATCATCTTATGCAAGAATAACATAAGATTTGTGGTGAAATTTTGATCAAATGAGGGTTTTGTTTGAGTTGAGGGACGGCAAAAGCAAGAGAGAAAGGGAGGATTGTGTGAGATTTGCATGGATGGAAATGAGTTTCTAGTTTGAGGTGCTAATGGTTTTGACTAGTGTTAGCTTTCTTATTAAGCTTAGGACAAGTGTAGTAAAGTTAGCTTAAGGCTTGACACCTAAGGGTGTTGGTGAGTTTTTGGCCGCCCCATGTGTGCTAGTGGGGTGGGACAATGTATTTTGTCCCATCTCACTAGTTTACGGGTATTCCTCGATTCTAGTTTCCTCGATTTGCGTGCTCTCGGGTCGTTTTACGAAAAACGTTTTTATAAATTATGAATCAACGACACAAAACGAATCTATTAAAAATTGTCTCATCAAAAACGGAGTTCGAAAACGTAAATACGTAATCCTAAGGTTTCCGGTTTAGTCGTAAAGGACGTTAAAATAAAATCGTAAGTCCTAATCTCTTCTCGTAAATTTGTGAGTTTATGAACCAACACAAATTTAAAACTCCAAAATAATATTCACGGACAAATTTATTTTCTGAAATGTCGGACTGTCACCAAAGACGGTGAACGTAAGCACGAAACGTTGAATCCTCCGGTTTAGACGTAGTCGACGCTACTTCAAGACGTAAATCCAAATTTCTTCCCAAAAATAAGTGAGTTCATATCGTAACATTAAAATAATGTTTTCAAATAAATATTGAGAATAAAATATCAACCATAAATTGACGGATTGTCACAAAACTTGTTAAAAGAAAATGTCAGCGATAACACCGAGTGAATTCATAGAGTTACATGAAATCCATCAATATAACATCGGTATTAAATTATTACCGAAAATCATTTTGTACAAATCATTTTAATAGGCCATAAAATAGCCAAAGTCATTTTATACAAATCCTTATCAAAATCATAATATAGGCATTCACCTTCAAAATCATTATACGAACCATTGTCGTTAAAAACATCATACAATACGTTTTATAACGCTGTATAGAGTTAAATAAAAATCGTTATATGAATATGGTTATGTAAAACCAAAACACGAACATAATATCAATAATAAGACCATGTATTGCTAGTCATGCAATATATCGTAATTGAATGCATAAAGCAGTATTTCGTTATTTTGGATTATTACAAGCCGCATGACATTGTAACCTTACTATAACCAACAATGGGTATCTAGCCCGAAACTCATTTGCCCATCTAAATTAGTGTGTCGTCACAATAATCACGCTTGTGTAAATCTTCTCAAACATAAATTCGCTTACCAATCAATGTGGCACGACGGGGATCAACCGTCAAGGCGCGAACTGGGGTGATCGTCCCAAAATAGTACTATTATATGCATAAGAGTCTACCAAATCCCGGTTGTTCACAATTCATGCTAACGGGACTTTTAGTGACATAGCCTAACTTTTATAATCCATTTCATTTCATCTATCGGGTCATTTAATCATTCATCGGGTCATACAATCATTCGGGTCCAAATCAATAAACATACAATCGGGACAACTAGTGTCCTATTTTATAAAAACTAACATGTTATCTCCCTCGCGGGTTTATAAAACTTTTCATAAAAACATTTAAAAGAGTGTGAGGCTATGAACTCACGTTGATGTGGGAAAGCGCGTTATCGGCAATTCGGATGTACGGTACGTGCTTCAATCACGGAAACCTAGACAAATAATACTTGTCTTAGACTCTTGTCCAATGACTTTATAAAAATAACAATTATGTATACATATGATGATTTTATATATATATGATGATGATCAAGTGGGTTTATATATTCTTATTCACTCATTTTTGTGTTATGTGTTGGTAACTCTTATACTAGTTTACTAGTTTTACCTATTTACATATTTTAGGTCCAATAAGCCTATTATAAGTCCATTACATTATATTAGTCCATTTTACACTTTTATTATCAGTATTATACTTTTCATGTTGGGCCCAAGTGGGTTAAGCCCAATAATTAAGTTTATAAGTGTTTTACCAAATTAGTCGGGTGTATTATCCATTAAGGCTACTTTGGGCCGTTAATGTCTATATGTTGTAAAGCTCGGGTTTTATCGGTTTTTACTTGTTATACATGTTTATACATCAGTTAGTGAGTTTATAAAAGTTTACCGTAGACGGGTCCAACCGTCTAAGTTTTATTTAACAAAAACGTTAATCTTTCGGTTTTAGCCGAAAAGACGTAAAAATCATGTTTATAGTTTTTATAACTTATAAAACTTACCAAACTACAATTTTTATAAAATGTCCATTTATTTATCCTTATACATATTTATATAAATGTAATATATAAGTTAGTGGGTTTTAATCCACATTTTATACTATATTTATTTGAGTGCTTATATAATAATATTAAACTTTAATTTCACAAAACCAGTCCTAATAATCTAGTTTACTAAAATGATCATATCTAGAGTTCTACATGGAGATAGAACCCCAAATGCTTATCACAGAAACTACATGATATGTGCTTCATTTTATTCCTTTATAGCTACTGATGAATCAACCTCTAAGTATTTTATAAAATTCGTCCAAAACAATGTACTCAGATTTGCACTCTAAAATTGTTTTGATCATATCTCACTATTTTTATGATTCCATAATACTTACTGTATATTGATTCCACTTCACCATTTTATCAGTTAAACATTTGGTTACTGTTTTTATACAACCATCATATTTAGCAAGATTTTAACCTTGTTACCTATGGTTTTTCATCTCTTTAATCATATTTATCAACACTTGATCCCCACACAACATTTTTATCATCATATATTCATCATATACATATACAATAAGAAAGAAAATACATGATTACTAATAACTCGCTTTTGGCTAGGTATAAAATCTTATCGTCCGAATCCTTTCGAATTGAAAACCGGTCTTAAGTGCGACTCAATCGTCTTTTGGTAAATCAAGAGAATGGTTTGGTTTGTTTGTCTAATTTAAACTATTAGCAAGTAATTAAAGTGTCGTTGAGTAAAATGGAAGAATAAAGATTAATACTAAAATGACGAGTAAAAATAAATGCTTGGAAACTTAAAGATATTAAAAGGAAAGTACAAGAACACTAACAAAATTAACACTTTGGACTTTTATCAAAGCAATAAACTAAACAAACCCTAATTGGAATGTCACAAATAATCATTCAATCGGAATGAGCCCAAAAGGTGTCCTGATCGGAATGTATTCCGATCGGTTGATCGGAAAGTTAGACGAGAGTCCTGCAATCGGAATATGTAACAAAGGGGCAATCGGAATGTTGCTAAAAGTCCCAATCGGAATATCAAACTTGACCAAATCGGAATGTCCAGAAACTCTACAATCAGAATACGAAACAAAGGACCAAATCGGAATACTCAAATACCTAATCCGATCACTCGATCGGAATACTTGAGGGTGCAGATCGGAAAAATGTAAACCCTTTTCCGATTGGATTCAATCGGAAAGAGGGGTGGGCTGGTTGGAATACGTGTGGCTGCAATCGGAAAAGGGTATTGTACCCTTTCCTAAATTTGTGGAATTCGGTTAAAGCTAATGAATAAGCTATATTGATAAGCTTTTCACCAAACTAAAACGAATCAAAGTCTACCGGATCAAATAAGCACTTTTATCAACTTATCTAGCTTGAAAATAAACAAACTTTTGGATCAATCAATAAAAACATAAACTTTTTAAGGAAAACTTTTATAAACAAATAAGCTAATCATAAAAATAAGCCAAAAAGCACAAAAGTCTTAAAGCTTAATCAAATGAAAACTTAGGTAATGATCAAAAGATTAACTTTTAAAGCACGAAATCAATTAGGACAACACGGATCATATGATAATCGCACCAAAATCAATCTAAAATCAAAGAAAAGTAGAATGAGATTAAGGATTAAAAGCTTAAAATAGAACTTGATTAATGAAAATAAGCAATACAAAGATGTTTAATCTTGAAAGATTAAGAAAGAAGATGAAATTTAGTGAGAGAAAGTTTAAGACTTTCTCTCTCTAAAACTAGAAAGAAAATGAAAAAGTGAAAATTAACTAAAACTATCTAACTACCCTCCTAATGACTATTAGGAGGGTATTTATAGGGAAGGTGGAAGGAGTGCATGTGTTGCATCTTCTTTCTTGCTTTCTTCACGTTTTCTCGACTCGACTTAAATTCTTTGTCTTTGTCGTCTCGGGATTTGAACTTGTCTTTTTAATTTTCTTTTTCTATTAGACTTAAGTTCTTCGACTTCGTTAAACTTCTGTCTTTAGACTTTTTCTTCGATAAATCTTCAGAATAGGCCTTGGACTTCTATTCTTTTTGCACTCTTGATCTTTTGACTTCGTCTTTTCCCGTTTTTCTTCGATAAAAGCCCGTGAAAACCCGTGTTTTCTTCCTTTTTCATAATTTGGTCCTAAAACACAATAAAAACACAAACCACGCATAATTTCGACTTTTACGACATAAATCACACGTTTTGGTCTTGTAATTATTGGAAATAAGTGGTAAAAGGATAAGTGTTTTCACACTTATTAAATCCCCTACACTTGACCATTGCAATGCCCTCATGCAATGCATTAATTTTAAAGCACGGTTTTACATTTTCCATCATTAATGACCCACCTTGGCCTTTATTAAATACTAAACATGAAAAGATAGAATAAGTAAAGAAATTAAAAACTTACATTGGGTTTTGGCAGCCATGAACGTTTATCATCCTCAAGTTTCACGTTCCCCATACCAAGCTTAAAAACGAGATCATTGTTATTATAAGTTAGCAAACTATCACGAACTCATATGGGCCAATTACTCACTTAGACTCCCTTATTCCTAGGTGTATCTCTTATATTTTATTTTTGTCTTGAATGATCACGAGGATGAATTGTTTGACTTATTTCGATAGTTATTTAGGCTGAAAATAAAGTGAACGATTTAATCAATAGTTAGCTAAAGGACCAAATCTTTTAAAACTGCTTCTCGGGACCTCATAAAGTTCATATCTTGGCATAACTCGCTTCACGATTTGAGACCTTTCTCGGACCGATATTTGGCAGCGACTTCATACTTCAAATCTTTGAGAGACGTTCTTGAAATTATGGTCTTCTCTTCATAATAGGAATTTCTTCACTTGAAGTTTTGAGAGATTCTTCATCTTTGGACCACGACTTCTTCATTTTTCTCCAATCTTTATTTTGGACTTTGATATACAACGATCCGCCTCCTTTTAGGACTTGGATCTATTTATCCTAATACCTTGTTAGTGTCTTTTCGGATAGACTTCTCCATGACTTTTGGGGAGTTCTTGCTTTTCGTCGTGTGTCTCGATCCTTCATATTGATTTTCGATAAATGATTCTTCACATCACTTTTGGATCTTTAGCAACAAAATGTAGCCCTCATGCCTTGTTAGGGCCTTTTCGGACTCGCCAATCTTTGCATCCCGCTTCAATAAGTTATGCCTTGGCTATGAACTCTAATCCGTACCGAGCAACTTTTAAACGATCTGGGGCTAGAAGCTAAGTAACCTTTTAAATCGTGCAACCTTATTTATTGCAGATAAATTTATTAACAAGCGAAGGGAGAATAGGCTTATAATTAACTCACATAAATTCACGAAAGAATACCGAACTTATAATTGACTCTATCATCTCTCGTTCTTCACAGTTTAAAATCTCAAGGAATGAGACTCGTGAATGCTTAGCCTATTAAATCAAAGTTTTGGGTTTTCGAGTCGCCTATAGGATCTTGCAAATTCTTAGACTTTTTCAAGTTTAGAAAGTGCATTTTAAAGTTCCTTTGATAAACGACTCTCTAGGATCAATTATAGGAACTTGCGAAAAGTTCTTGTTCTTAACCCGTGAGAGTTAAGACTTTCGCGTTTTATAGCTCCCTATATAAAAGCCTAGCAAAACTTGACTTAAACACGTTAAGGATACTAGCTAGAGTAAACTTAGGTAAGTAAACTCGGGTTGAGTCAAAATGTTCACGACTAAGAAAAGTCTAAAACCACTTTATTGAAAATTTATTCTAGCAATGGAAAGAAACTAAACATGATAAAGGAGAATACAACTATACAACTAGGCCAAAATAGATTAAAAATTTTGAAAAATGTCGAAAAATCAAATTTTCTGGTTAAAATGAGGGCAAATTCATGGAAAAGACCACTTACTTCGATAGAAGTCCCCCTACACTTGAGATAAACATTGTCCTCAATGTTGAAGCATGTGGGAGTAAACTCCCCTACACTTATAACATTGTGTACTTTGTTTAAATCTTGCTAAGTAAAGGACAACTAAAGTGATTTGAATGTGAACATATAAAATATGAAATATTGAATCACAAGAGTTTAGGATAGAACCGGGAAGATGGGAACACGGTATCACGGTTCGTAGAAGTCATCAAGATGCTCTCTGAAGTTTAATCCCTGCACAGCACAAGAAACAAGACAACAAACATATGCGGGGCTCCCCCTACACTTATTATGAAAGCAGTAAAGGATAGATCACGGGTTGCCTCCCGAGAAGCGCTTGTTTTTGTTCACCGTGTCACGAGCCTGACTCGACCCAATTTTAGTTCATGGGGAACGTGGTGAGGGATGGAATCATCTCTTGAGAGATGTCCTCACCAAAGTACAGCTTCAGACGCTGGCCATTCACATTGAAATTGGGCCCATTCGGCTGTGAAAGCTCAATGGTCCCATATGGAAAGACTTTGGTGACGGTGAATGGACCAGACCAGCGGCTCTTCAACTTGCTAGAGAAAATCTTCAACCGAGAGTTAAAGAGTAAGACTTGATCACTAACGTGGAACTCTAGGTTCTTGATTTTTGCGTCATGAATGATCTTCGTCCTCTCCTTGTAGATCTGCGATTTCTCATAAGCTTCATTCCTCAGTTCATTTAGCTTGTTGAGTTGAACCTTGCGATGATCACCGGCTTTGTTGATGTCGAAGTTAGCCCACTTCAAGGCCCATTGCGCCTTATGTTCCAGCTCGATGGGGAGGTGGCAGGCTTTCCCGTACACAAGACGATAAGGCGTACAACCGATCGGGGTCTTATAAGCAGTACGGAAAGCCCACAGAGCATCGTCTAACTTATCGGCCCACGCGACGCGATGCTCTCCCACAGTACGCTCCAAAATTCGCTTCAATCCACGGTTGGATATCTCGGCTTGCCCATTGGTTTGGGGATGATAGGCGGTGGAAAGACGGTGATTGACACCATACTTAGCCATGACTCTTGCAAATTGATCGTTGCAAAAATGAGTCCCGCGGTCACTGATAATAGCACGAGGAACGCCAAATCGAGCGAAAAGCTGCTTCAAAAAGTTCCCAACCACCCTCGCATCATTCGTAGGAAGAGCCTTAGCTTCAACCCATTTAGAAACATAGTCGACGGCGATGAGGATGTACTTGTTCCCTTTGGAGGATGGAAATGGCCCCATAAAGTCGATGCCCCATACAACAATGATTTCACATTCCTGTATGAAATTTTGAGGCATCTCATCCTTATGTGTGATCTTGCCTTGGCGTTGGCAAGCATCACAATGCTTAACCATTTCGTGAGCATCACGATAAATGGTGGGCCAGTAGAATCTAGAATCAAACACTTTCTTAGCGGTGTAGTTGGGACCAAAGTGACCACCGGTGGGTCCTTTGTGGCAAGCTTGGAGGATGTCGAAAGCTGCCGGTCCGTCAACACATCGACGAATGATCAGATCAGCACATTGTTTGAATAGAAAAGGGTCATCCCAAAAGTAAGTCTTAACATCATTCAAGAACTTCTTCTTTTGTTGGGATGTTAACCCTTTGATGAGAATACCACCCGCTAAGTAGTTTGAAATGTCTGCAAACCACGGGGTGCCATCAAGATTGAGATTTATAGACATTAAGTTCTCAAGGGGGAAAGAGTCATTGATCTCTTTGTTCGGATGATCCCCTTGATATGGATCCTCAAGTCTGCTCAGATGATCCGCGGCCAGGTTTTCAGCACCCTTCTTGTCACGAATTTCAATGTTGAATTCTTGAAGGAGTAAAACCCAGCGAAGAAGTCTTGGCTTAGAATCATGCTTTGTCATCAAGTACTTCAATGCGGAATGGTCCGTGTATACGATGGTGGGGGATAAAACAAGATAGGGGCGAAATTTCTCAAAAGCATAGACAACAGCTAAAAGCTCTTTTTCGGTTGTCGTATAATGCAATTGAGCCCCCGTCATTGTTTTACTAGCATAGTGGATTGGTTGGAAGTGTTTATTTACTCGTTGGCCCAAAACCGCACCAATAGCAAAGTCGCTAGCATCGCACATCAATTCAAAGGGCAGCTCCCAATTAGGGGTAACCAAGACCGGTGCCTTAGTGAGCTTATCCTTAAGAAGATTGAAGGTTTCGAGACACTCTTTAGAAAAGATAAAAGGAGTATCTTTTTCCAAGAGGTAGGTCATCGGGCGAGTGATTTTAGAGAAATCCTTAATGAATCGACGATAGAAGCCCGCATGACCCAGAAAACTTCTCACACCCTTCACGGTTGAAGGTGGAGGTAATTTGGCTATGACATCTACTTTAGCACGGTCGACTTTAAGACCGGCTTTAGAGATTTTGTGTCCTAGCACAATGCCTTCTTTTACCATAAAATGGAATTTTTCCAAATTCAGAACAAGGTGAGTGTCTTCGCACCGCTTAAGCATACGTTCCAAATTGGCAAGGCAAGAAGAGAAGGAATCCCCGAAGACCGAGAAATCATCTATGAAGACTTCCATGGTTTGCTCAACCATGTCATGGAAGATAGCCAACATGCACCTTTGGAATGTCCCGGGGGCATTGCATAAGCCAAAAGGCATTCGTTTGTAAGCAAATGTGCCATAGGGACAAGTGAATGTTGTATTCTCTTGATCTTGGGGATCGATGGGTATTTGGGAATAACCCGAGAAACCATCAAGAAAGCAGTAATATTCATTACCCGCTAAGCGTTCAAGCATTAGGTCCATAAAAGGTAGAGGGAAATGATCCTTTCTCGTGGCATCATTGAGTTTGCGGTAGTCTATACAAACTCTCCATCCAGTAACGAGACGGGTAGGAATTAACTCGTTGTTTGCATTGGGCACAACGGTGATACCGACTTTCTTAGGCACACAATGGACTGGACTAACCCATGGTGAATCCGAAATAAGGTAAATCATACCCGCATCAAGAAGTTTGATAACCTCTTTTTTGATGACTTCATGGATTTTAGGATTCACCCTTCATTGGCTTTGAATTGTGGTCTTAAAGTCGTCCTCCATGAGAATTTTATGTGTGCAAAAGTGAGGATCAATTCCGCGGATGTCAGAGATTTTCCAAGCGATAGCTCTTTTATGTTTCTTCAACACGGCGACAAGTCGGGCTTTTTCGTCTTCTTTCAGATCCTTTGCGATGATGACCGGTAACTTCTCGTTGTCTTCTAGGAAAACGTACTCAAGATGAGGAGGTAGGTCCTTAAGCTCGAGAGTGGGAGGATCCTCAATAGATGGTGAAACTAACGATGGATCATCATTAGTCACCTCTTTAGGAGAAGGAGGAGACAACGGGTCCTCATTGAGAAGTCTCTCAATAGTACGAATGTCTTCATCCCAATTGGTGGACAAATTATCATACTTAATATCAAGAGGACCCAAGCTAGCTTCGAAATCATCCAAGTCACTTTCTCCAAAAGGAGTCAATGCTGGAGCAATTGAGGCAACGGTCTCAACATTGGGTAGAGAAGAAAGAGTACTTTTACAAGCATCATGAAAATGTTCTTCACAAGTCTCATCGAGAACATCAATAGCAATAACACTCTCATATGAATAAGGTTGCTTAGAAATCTTACCCATGTTGAAGACAATTTTATCGTCACCAACTCTCATGATTATTTCGCCCGCGGCTACATCAATGAGAGTGCGACCGGTCCTCAGAAATGGACGTCCAACGATTAATGGAACACGGAGATCTATCTCGTAGTCAAAGACAACAAAACCGCCGGGAAGGTGAATTTGTCGACGCCAACAAAGACATCTTCGGCTATCCCCACTGGATAAGCAACCGTACGGTTGGCTAATTCCAGAGTCATTTTGGTGGGGACTAGCTCGGGGAGAGATAATTGCTTCCAAACACTTAATGGCATTAAGTTTATACTGGCACCTAGATCGGCTAGGGCCATGCAATTCTCTACTCCCGGGAAGTTGCAAGGAATCAAGAAGCGACCCGGATCACCAAGTTTGGTGGGCAATTTCCTTAAGAGCACTGCGGAGCAGTTCTCATTAAGTTGGGTCTGAGCGATGTCAAGAAGCTTTTCCTTATCACTTAGAAGATCTTTAAACATCTTAGCGTATTTGGGCATGTGAGCGAGAGCCTCGGCAAAGGAGATGTTAAAATTCAATTGTTTAAACATTTTGAGAAAGTTTGAAACCTGAATATCATCCTTGCTCTTTTGCTTCTCTTTCCTTAACCTTGAAGGATAAGGTATATTGGATGAAGAAGAAGGCTTTAGTGGAATAGGATCACTCACAACCACGGGTGGTGGGGAAATGAGGATAGAAGGTGAAGGAGGTGAGGAAAGTTTCTCTTTTTCCTTGTTCACAATCACGGGTGGAGGTGTAGGAAGCTCGGGTTCCATATAACCTTTTCCACTATGAGTGGTGATTGCTTTCATCTCCCCTCTTGGATTCGTAACGGTATTACTCGGTAGAGTACCCGAAGAAGAGCGTTGATTACCTTGGATGAGCGAACCAATCATATCACGTAGGTGAACCGCTTGATTATTAAAAGAGTCTCTCATGTTTGCATTAATTTCATTGTTGTGTTTTGCCATGTCATTCCTTAGCTCGGCTCGAATATCGTTCCCTTGTTTTTTCATTTCTCCCTTCAAGTTGCGGACTTGACTCTGAAGATTCGTCACCATCTCCCGATTAGTCTTCATGAATGTCTCGACATCTGGACTCACTGCCATCGATTGATTGAGAGGTGGAGCTTGGTAGGCTTGAGAATTTCCTTGAGTTGGGTACGGGTTGCGTTGGGATTGATATTGATTGTTTGCACGAGGTTGGGATTGGTTGTAGCTTTGTTGTTGGTTTTGGTTTGCAGGAGGGAAACCGGGAGGAGCAAGATAATTGCTGGAACGATAACTTAGCAAGCCACGGTCTCCTTGAGGGCAAGCTTGATAGCTTCCCGTGGGATAAGTGTCGTAAGCTGCGTTAACGTTTTCAGAAAAATTGGCTTGGGTAGAAGGACAATCATTGTAAGAATGAGGACCACCACATGTGTCACAAGAAATAGCAACGACTTTAGCTTGTTGAAGTGGTTTGTGGCCATGGTCATGAAATTCTTGTTCATTTCAGCGAGTTGTCGAGAAATTTCAGTCATTTCAGGATTGGAGGTAGTAGAAGAAACATTGACTCTCTGATTAGATCTTGAGGATGCGGATGAATCCCAATTCTTGTGGTGAGTAGTCATGTTTTCGATCAACTCTCGACACTCCTCTGGTCTCCTTTTCATAAAGGTACCACCGGCGGCGGCATTGATCGTGTCACGATCACGAAAAGTGAGACCATTGTAGAAGGTGTCAATGAGAGTGACGGGGAGCATATTGTGATTTGGACAGCGGTCGATCAAATCATTGTATCGTTCCCAAGCATCAAAGAGCGATTCGTCATTCTCTTGCATGAATCCACTGATTTGGTTACGAAGGCTAGTAACCATGGATGGGGGAAAGTAGCGCGATAAAAAGCGTTGAGTCATGTCATTCCATGTATGAATAGAATTCTTAGGAAGACGGTCAAACCATTTTTCGGCATGGTGAGAAAGCGAGTGGGGAAAAAGTTGAAGGCGAAGGTCATCCATAGAAACACCGGGGCACTTAATGCTTTGGGTAATGGTAATGAATTTATCGAGGTGTTTGTTGGCATCATCATCCGGAATTCCGCGAAATGGGTTAGTTTGCACTTGCTGGATCATGTGATGCTTCAACGAAAACTCCTGAGCCGTGACGTGCATTGGCGCAATCGGGCCTCCGCGTCCGTTCATGGTGGGTTGACACAATTCCTCCATAGTTCATAAATCAGGTAGGTGGACATTGTTGTTGTTGTTGTTGTTGTTATTATTCAAATTGGGTTGAGGTGGGTGATTATTGTTGTTATTAACACCAGCCATATCTAAATCATCACGAGTCTCGGGCTCAGAATAGTTCGAAGATCTAGTACGCATACACCTGCAGAAGAAAAATATACACAAAGAATATCTATATAATCTTTTTAGTGCAAAACCTTTTGGAAAGAATTGCTTTTTAATGATTTTTTAATGTTTTTGTATTTTTGAAGAGTTTTATATTTTTTTAGGATTTTTGAAAATTTTTAAAGCAAGGAAAATAACGTTCAAAGAACGGATCCCAAAATTCAATGCGTCTCTCACTAGAAACCGTTAATCGTAACGAAAAGAGCCGGCAGCGGCGCCATTTAATACTTCGCTTTTGGCTAGGTATAAAATCTTATCGTCCGAATCCTTTCGAATTGAAAACCGGTCTTAAGTGCGACTCAATCGTCTTTTGGTAAATCAAGAAAATGGTTTGGTTTGTTTGTCTAATTTAAACTATTAGCAAGTAATTAAAGTGTCGTTGAGTAAAATGGAAGAATAAAGATTAACACTAAAATGACGAGTAAAAATAAATGCTTGGAAACTTAAAGATATTAAAAGGAAAGTAAAAGAACACTAACAAAAATAACACTTAGGACTTTTATCAAAGCAATAAACTAAACAAACCCTAATTGGAATGTCACAAATAACCATTCAATCGGAATGAGCCCAAAAGGTGTCCCGATCGGAATGTATTCCGATCGGTTGATCGGAAAGTTGGACGAGAGTCCTGCAATCGGAATATGTAACAAAGGGGCAATCGGAATGTTGCTAAAAGTCCCAATCGGAATATCAAACTTGACCAAATCGGAATGTCCAGAAACTCTACAATCGGAATACCAAACAAAGGACCAAATCGGAATACTCAAATACCTAATCCGATCACTCGATCATAATACTTGAGGGTGCAGATCGGAAAAATGTAAACCCTTTTCCGATTGGATTCAATCGGAAAGAGGGGTGGGCTGGTCGGAATACGTGTGGCTGCAATCGGAAAAGGGAATTGTACCCTTTCCTAAATTTGTGGAATTCGGTTAAAGCTAATGAATAAGCTATATTGATAAGCTTTTCACCAAACTAAAACGAATCAATGTCTACCGGATCAAATAAGCACTTTTATCAACTTATCTAGCTTGAAAATAAACAAACTTTTGGATCAATCAATAAAAACATAAACTTTTTAAGGAAAACTTTTATAAACAAATAAGCTAATCATAAAAATAAGCCAAAAAGCACAAAAGTCTTAAAGCTTAATCAAATGAAAACTTAGGTAATGATCAAAAGATTAACTTTTTAAGCACGAAATCAGTTAGAACAACACGGATCATATGATAATCGCACCAAAATCAATCTAAAATCAAAGAAAAGTAGAATGAGATTAAGGATTAAAAGATTAAAATAGAACTTGATTAATGAAAATAAGCAATACAAAGATGTTTAATCTTGAAAGATTAAGAAAGAAGATGAAATTTAGTGAGAGAAAGTTTAAGACTTTCTCTCTCTAAAACTAGAAAGAAAATAAAAAAGTGAAAATTAACTAAAACTATCTAACTACCCTCCTAATGACTATTAAGAGGGTATTTATAGGGAAGGTGGAAGGAGTGTATGTGTTGCATCTTCTTTCTTGCTTTCTTCACGTTTTCTCGACTCGACTTAAATTCTTTGTCTTTGTCGTCTCGGGATTTGAACTTGTCTTTTTAATTTTCTTCTTCTATTAGACTTAAGTTCTTCGACTTCGTTAAACTTCCGTCTTTAGACTTTTTCTTCGATAAATCTTCAGAATAGGCCTTGGACTTCTGTTCATTTTGCACTCTTGATCTTTTGACTTCGTCTTTTTCCCGTTTTTCTTCGATAAAAGCCCGTGAAAACCCGTGTTTTCTTCCTTTTTCATAATTTGGTCCTAAAACACAATAAAAACACAAACCACGCATAATTCCGACTTTTACGACATAAATCACACGTTTTGGTCTTGTAATTATTGGAAATAAGTGGTAAAAGGATAAGTGTTTTCACACTTATTAATTACATAATCAAAATAACAAGAGGATGGGGAGAACAATCTTTATACCACCAAGATTATGTAGGTATTCATCAAGGCTTGGAATTTTGATGGAGAAACTTGTGATAGATCAACACTAATCTTCAAGACCACCAATACTTGTAAACTTCTTGTAAAAATCAGCCCTTGAACATCACCAAATTACCTCCTTGGATGTTAAAATCACCTCCAATCTTCACGGTTTCAAAGGAGCATCATCATATATGTTCATAACACAAAGTTTATGGTTAAATTTAATCAAAAAGGGTTGTATGATCTTGTTTTGGGACGGAAATGAGAGAGAGAGGTGTGAGAGAAATTAGTGGTTTGCATGAGTTGAATGAGTAAATGGTTTTGGGTGGAATGGTTTTGTTTTGGTGTAGCTTAATTTGTAAGCTTCAAGTAACAAGTGTAAACTTGTTAAGGAATTTTTGACACCTAAGGGTGTGTGTTGGTGCTTAAACCGTCCCATGTGTGGGGGTGGTGCAAAACTTGTTTTTGTCTCATCCCCAATTATTTTCGGGTACTCTACAGTTCTATTTTCCTCGATTTGCGTGCCCTCGGGTCATTTTACGAAAAACGTTTTTATAAATTATGAATCAACGGCACAAAACGAATCTAATAAAAATTGTCTCATAAAAAACGGAGTTCGAAAACGTAAATACGTAATCCTAAGGTTTCCGGTTTAGTCGTAAATGACGTTAAATTAGAACTGTAAGTCCTAATCTCTTCTCGTAAATTGGTGAGTTTATGAACCAACACAAATTTAAAATCTCAAAATAATATTCAGGGAAAATTTTATTTTCTAAAATGTCGGACTGTCGCCAAAAACGGTGTATGTAAACGTATGCACGTAACGTAGAATCATCCGGTTTAGACGTAGTCGATGCTACTTCAAGACGTAAATCCAAATTTCTTCCCAAAAATAAGTGAGTTTATAATATAACATTAAAATAATGTTTTTAAATAACACTTGAGAATAAAATATCAACCATAAATTGACGGATTGTCACAGCATTTACCCCTAAACAAGATCTTTCTCCTCAAAAATCATCTTATCTTACTACTCGCTTCTTATAGAGTTAAATCCATGTGGGTATTTCCTCCACATTCGGTCTTTTCCCTCAAGTGTAATCCATTACAATGCGCGAGTTTCATCAAACATAACTACGGGAATAAGATCAGGCTCAATGTTGACTTACTTTCTCTATCCATGATGTTCACGGGTTTCTGATGAATGCAACTTTTCGTCGATCTAAACTTTATCAAGAAGAATTCAGATTTTCACTTGATAGACATTTTATCAAGTTCGATATACTAAACATAATTCACGCAGTCTTTGAAGTCCTAGGGTAGATCTAGCTTATATGCCTTTCAAACCAACTTTTTACATTATCTGAATGGTCCCATACAACAGGGACTTATTTCCCATGATCTTCCAGATCATCAATTCATTTTTCCATGGTTAAAATTTTTGGCATAACTTCGCTACCCATCTAGCACTTCAAGATCTACATTTCATATTCACATAACCTCCTGCCCACTACCGGCAGTAATTAATCAGATCCTAATTTCAACAATCATTTCAGGTCTCGCGGGTCGAGTATTTTGTAAGGTTAGGTTCGCCATCATAGGAAACCTTAAACCTAAAAGACATGTCCAACTCACAATGGGTGTATGTCGGGTGTCTTCATCCTAACTCCTGCTCACAGATGCTCTAATATATATCCTCACAAGATTTGATCTCGATCCTAATACGATAGTTTTTAATGATAATCTCTCCAAATGAAAACGATTATACGGTTTATTACCAAAGGTCAATTATTCAAGCATAACACAAGACTTTTAGTGTTTTATATCATTACTTTGCCTCGTCCCTTCGATTGGGGTGGTAAATAGTACTCTCATCAAGGTTCGTTCCCAATGACTTCTGAGGAAATCTCTAGAAATTTGGTGCGAAGCAAGGATCTTGATAGAGATGATCGATACAAACACACCATGCTTACATAACTCCTTTAAATACAAAAGAGTCAATTTCTTCATCAAGAATCTATCATTAACAGGAATGATATTAGTAGATTTGGTTAGTCTATCGACGATGACCCAAATCGAATCAAATTCAGATGATGACCTTTGCAATAGCTAGACGTTTACTAATGTATGAGGCGGTGTCTGCCTTCATAATTTGCCATTAGTACAACTTCTTCAGATAAAAATATATTAAATCAGAAATGAAAGGAATAGAATACTTATACTTACGAGATTCCAACATGACTACATTTTAATATTTAGACAACCACAAGTGGCCTTTTATACATTTAACGCCATCGGCTTCTCAATTCTAATGGTTCACATTAGCCGCGTACCCCTTTTTTTATCAATATTATCCTTCTTACAAACATTAGTTATTTTTAAATTGTTCGACAATTTATTTTGCACATTCATTATTAAGGAACACATCCTAATTGGTTCTTTATCCTTTTTACATAATGCGTCAGTATTTACATTCATCTTTCCTGATGAAATAATTATCATGTCTACAATTTACTCAGAAATTCTTTCTTTATATTTTCTAAGTTTTAGTTTCAACTCCACTATTATTTTTATCAGTTTTGCTCAGTCCAGTGTCTAAAGCGTCGATAATTATTACAAGTAATTAAATAATAAATATTCAATTTTTTATTTTTTTTTTGATACATAAACGTAAAAAATTTAAATTTCTTAGTTCGACCAATTATAAAAAAAATGTTCAAAATAAATATGAATTTAATTAACACGATTTTTGCTGATTTATCGAAAATAATTAATAAGATTCGTAAATGTTTGAAAAATCTTTGGTTATACTTTCCTAAATCCCTCTTTAGGTTGTTTTGAGGTATACCCAAACATTTACCCCTAAACAGGAGTTTAGTTAAATGTTTTGGGTATAAGGGAATAATCCCTCAAGAGTTCTTTTGATAAAACATTTGTCAAAACATATTTGCACTTTTCTTTTTGGTAAAACCCAAAGTTTCAAATGGCTCTAATTTTGAAGAGTCAACATAGGTTCAGTTTTCTATTAATCGCACGGTCAAATAATGTAAAGGATTAAGCCTTAAATCACATGTTAATTATTCAAGGTACATGTTTTCATTGTTCGGCCAATTCAGGGCAATCTATAAATAATTATTAACTCATTATTATTCTTATAAACAAACAAATGGTCCTTAATGATCACAAGCATGAATTTATCAAGTTACAGCCTACACACGTGATTCACCAAATTTATGAACGCTACATGTGCATTGGTCAATCCAAACGACATAACATGAAACTCATAATGTTCATTACAAGTTTTGGATGTAGTGATTGGAATAGATAATCTTTTTCGCGGATGCGAAGTTGACGATAACCATGCCGTGGATCAAATCTTTAGAACATACACTGGAACCTTGTAAATGATCGAACAATCTATCATCTTGGGTAGTGGATATAGATTTTAATCGTCAATTTATTTAGTTCACGGTAATTAAACAAATATAAGGAATGATAACACCATAGCTCTTCATAATGACGAGCTTGGTAGAATATAAGCTTTCTCCGACAACTCTCTCAGTTGTACGGTAATTCTTTTAATTTAGATGGTGCTGACGTACAGTGCACATGCCACAAGTGCAACACCGGGAATATAATCAATACCGATTTCAACTTGCCTTAATGCTAAAAGTCTAGGTAATTCACCAGCAAATACCTCCTAAAGTTTCAGATAACAGAAACATCTTTTAATAAATTTAGTTTAAGTTCTTTCTAGATTATAATATCTATGATCATATTATAACCATTCATGGTATACTTTTAAGTCTAAAAGCAGGATACAGCCACCTATCGTGAATCATTTAAATCACTTTTTATAATCATCATCTTATCTTTTAGCGGAATTCTACTCGAGTTCCCATCAATTAAGACAATGTCGTCATGTCATAATCAATCAATTCAATCTACTGGCACTATCAACTTTCCAGTTTCATCACCGTTGATAAGATGTGAACTTCTCAAAAGACTAATAATAACTCATGATTTTTCACAAATTCAAGGATATCAGGAGACATAATACCATTAAAAGAGTAAGGTTAACGCATAAATCTATGCGAGAGAATTTCAAATCAGATACAGACGAAAACATTAAAGAATATGAATATATCCCATGTTTTCATAATTTGAGTACGCATTCGAAAGCTCCTAGGATCGTTACCCAGGTCATTCAAATGAAATATAATCAAAAGACATGATAGGAACGTCGATACATCCAGTCGGGTATCAACACTCGGTAATCAGATACTTTTCCTAAGAATCTTACTACGGGAGAATTGGACAAGAAAGAATTGTCAATTGTCAAATAAGACAATTTCCACAGATGAGTAAATTCGACTCAGGAGAATAGATGCTACAGGCACATATGTAGGTGTCCCTAACACTATGTCCCTATTTTTCACTTCTTGCAGATCTCATAAAATTTTATATTTCACAATCTTTAAAGAAAATGTAGTGTTTATTAATAATTTCATGGTGACTACTAATCAACCTTGCATGGTTACTTCCAAATTGTATGTAGGCGCGCAACTATATACAATTTCAAGATTAACGATGCAATACTCAGTTCGTCAAAATTTTATTATCATGTTTATAATAAAAACATTTCCATGCTTAATTCTTAAATAAGAATAAAAATAAATTTACAAATATTTTCTTTGTTATGAAAACAATTAAGTTTTCCAAGATGTTTTTATAAACAACTTCATTTTGATAACGATCACTTATAAATCTCACTTTGAATAATCCTTATAGTGATGAAAATTCAATTTTTCTCAAGGGATACTGTTTTATCTTTTTAAAAACAATGAGTGATCTGCAAAAGAGTGATGAAAATTTGTTCACCAAGAACTAACTACAATACAATAGGAAATGAGCTTATCCAATTAATCATGAGGTGCATGACCTCGATGGCACTCAAAAAGAATAATCCACAACGTAACTCAATTCGAGATGAGTACTTGTTCAATGGTTGCATCACTAATACGGGCATTAGGAAGAAGCAAGAAAAGATAGATATCATCGATACATGTAGGATTTAGCAATCAAAGGTAGTCTTTTCATTACTCACAAACAAGTCAAAATTGTACCCTAACACATTACGTGTCACTATGTCATACAATTCCAAGAACTCATCCTACCAACTGATGTCTCAGTTAAGTTAGGGATTTTTAAAGATACCACAATGAATACTAATCTACAAGAGTCATTAGCTGTTCCACATGTCCTGGAAGATCCATCGGTCCCACTTTAGAAGAAGATTTCTTCAATATATTTCTTGGACACTGGGCATCCTCGTTAGTGGACAATGGCCTAGGAACAACCCTTTAACACGAATCAACAATCATTTAAAACCTTATAATTCAATCATAGAACTTAACGACTTCCTCTTAACAATCTCATATTCCATACGGGTTAAATTTTACTTTATTCAAGTTTCAATCAACTTATACTCAATGCGATATCCTACATCATTCTCCAATACT
This sequence comes from Glebionis coronaria, assembly GCA_025667525.1. Classification (NCBI taxonomy): domain Eukaryota; kingdom Viridiplantae; phylum Streptophyta; class Magnoliopsida; order Asterales; family Asteraceae; genus Glebionis; species Glebionis coronaria. Next base: position 529,618,921 of record CM046876.1, read on the forward strand.
TTCAACCTTATCCTTAAACCTTCAAAGTGCAATAAAAGCTCGATATGAACAACACTTAATTTCCAATCCTATAACTCTTACAACAATAGTTATCAAATGAGTCACTAGTATAAAATGACTCGATCATTCAATTAAACTTTTCGGAAAGGTACTAGTGGCATGAGGCTTTTGGGTAATGGTTCCAATGACAGCCTCAAGTGCAACATTCACCCTTCCGATTCTCAAATTTAAGAATTGGGTGACAACGAATCAGATGACACCTTTCCAGGTGGTAACGTTTTGTCAAACTCCACTCTATAAGGAAAGATCGTCATGACATCGATATCAGTTTTAATCTCGCCAATTCTTCTTTAATATCACAATAAACTAATATCAACATTTCTACGAATATCAACCATTTGTTGGGATCATATATATCCACAACTTGGTTTAGATCTAGGATAGCTAGAATTCCTACGATAATAGCTTTGATTAATTTACTAGGGGATTTAGGGTTCCTTGTGACAATCTACGTTGTGTAAATACCTCGTATAAATATCAAAATAATCATCAAACAATCATGTAATAAAATTACATCATATATATATATATATATATATATATATATATATATATATATATATATATATATATATATATATATATATATATATATATATATATATATATATATATATATATATATATATATATATATTAAAATAACACTTCTCAGTCTGGCCTTGTCGGTAACTCGGGAATTCTTCGGCACCGTTATAGTCAAAAGATTTTTAGACATTTTGTGAAAAATGTTTATAGTTAAAAGATTTTGAAATGTTTTATTCAAAACCTTGGTTTTAAAAATCTTTCGTTCTTTATAACGAGAGCTCTAGTACCAAACTGTAACACCCCCAAATTTATACAATTCAATACAGCTGAAGACTCGTTGGTGTTACGGGATAGCACATTACTCACATCATAGACAACGCATAAAAATCGCGTTGTTTAATAATAAAAGTATTTCCATTCATAAATATCAAAGTTACATAGGTCCCAAGTCATATTATTTCATACAATTTTACAAATCATTTGAATGGAAATTTGTTATTTAAGTGCGGGCCATGGATTCTTGTCGTCTTCCCGAGAATTACCTTCAAGTACCTGAGATAAAACATGTTAAAAGAAAAGGTCAGCGATAACGCCGAGTGAATTCATAGAGTTTAATGAAATCCATCAATATAGCATCAGTATAAAATTATTACCAAAAATCATTTTGTACAAATCATTTTAATAGGACATAAAATAGCCAAAGTCATTTTATACAAATCCTTATCAAATCATAATATAGGCTTTCGCCTTCAAAATCATTATACGAACCATTGTCGTTAAAAACATCATACAATACGTTTTATAACGTTGTATAGAGTTAAATAAAAATCGTTATATGAATATGGTTATGTAAAACCAAAACATGAACATAATATCAATAATAAGTCCTTGTATTGCTAGTCAGACAATATATCATAATTCAATGCATAAAGCAGTATTTCGTTATTTTGGATTATTACAAGCCGCATGACATTGTTACCTTACTATAACCAACAACGGGTAGCTAGCCCGAAACTCATTTGCCCATCTAAATTAGCGTGTCGTCACAATAATCACGCTTGTGTAAATCTTCTCATACATAGATTCACTTACCAATCAATGTGGCACGACGGGGATCAACCGTCAAGGCACGACCTGGGGTGATCGTCCCCAAATAGTACTATTATATGCATAAGCGTCTACCAAATCCCGGTAGTTCACAATTCATGCTAATGGGACTTTTAGTGACATAACCTAACTTTAATAATCCATTTCATTTCATCTATCAGGTCATTTAATCATTCATCGGGTCATACAATCATTCGGGTCCAAATCAATAAACATACAATCGAGACAACTAGTGTCCTATTTTATAAAAACTAACATGTTATCTCCCTCGCGGGTTTATAAAACATTTCATAAAGAGTGTGAGGCTATGAACTCACGTTGATGTGGGAAAGCGGGTTATCGGCAATTCTGATGTATGGTACGTGCTTCAATCACGGAAACCTAGACAAATAATACTTGTCTTAGATTCTTGTCTAATGACTTTATAAAAATAAAAATTATGTATACATATGATGATTATATATATATATGATGATGATAAAGTGGGTTTATACATTCTTATTCACTCATTTTTGTGTTATCTGTTGGTAACTCTTATACTAGTTTACTAGTTTTACCTATTTACATGTTTTGGGTCCAGTAAGCCTATTATAAGTCCATTACTTTATATTAGTCCATTTTATAATTTTATTATCAGTATTATACTTTTCATGTTGGGCCCAATTGGGTTAAGCCCAATAATTAAGTTTATAAGTGTTTTACCGAATTAGTCCGGTTTATTGTCCATTAAGGCTACTTTGGCCCGTTAATGTCTATATGTTGTAAAGCTCGGGTTTTATCGGTTTTTACTTGTTATACATGTTTATACATCAGTATGTGAGTTTATAAAAGTTTACATTAGACGGGTCCAACCGTCTAAGTTTTATTTAACAAAAACGTTAATCTTTCGGTTTTAGCCGAAAAGACGTAAAAATCATGTTTATAGTTTTTATAACTTATAAAACTTACCAAACTACCATTTTTATAAAATGTCCATTTATTTATCCTTATACATATTTATATAAATGTAATATATAAGTTAGTGGGTTTTAATTCATATTTTATACTATATTTATTTGAGTGCTTATATAATAATATTAAACTTTAATTTCACAAAATCAGTCCTAAAAATCTAGTTTACTAAAATGATCATCTCTATAGTTATACATGGAGATAGAACCCCAAATTCTTATCACAGAAACTACATGATATGTGCTTCATTTTATTCCTTTATAGCTACTGATGAATCAACCTCTAAGTATTTTATAAAATTCGTCCAAAACAGTGTACTCAGATTTGCACTCTAAACTTGTTTTGATCATATCTCACTCATTTTTATGATTCCATTGTATGGCCAACTCTCACATGTGTATAACACCTAATACTTTCTGTATATTGATTCCACTTCACCATTTTATCAGTTCAACATTTGGTTACTTACTGTTTTTATACAGCCATCATATTTAGCAAGATTTTAACCTTGTTACCTATGGTTTTTCATCTCTTTAATCATATTTATCAACACTTGATCACCACACAACATTTTTATCATCATATATTCATCATATAGATATACAATAAGAAAGAAAATACATGATTACATAATCAAAATAACAAGAGGATGGGGAGAACAATCTTTATACCACCAAGATTATGTAGGTATTCATCAAGGCTTGGATTTTTGATGGAGAAACTTGTGATAGATCAACACCAATCATCAAGACCACCAATACTTGTAAACTTCTTGTAGAAATCAGCCCTTGAACATCACCAAATTACCTCCTTGGATGTTAAAATCACCTCCAATCTCAAGGTTTCAAAGGAGCATCATCATATGTGTTTATAACATAAAGTTTATGGTGAAATTTAATCAAAAAGGGTTGTATGATCTTGTTTTGGGATGGAAATGAGAGAGAGAGGTGTGAGAGAAATTAGTGGTTTGCATGAGTTGAATGAGTAAATGGTTTTGGGTGGAATGGTTTTGTTTTGGTGTAGCTTAATTTGTAAGCTTCAAGTAACAAGTGTAAACTTGTTAAGGAATTTTTGACACCTAAGGGTGTGTGTTGGTGCTTAAACCGTCCCATGTGTGGGGTGGGGAAAAACTTGTTTTTGTCTCATCCCTAATATTTACGGGTACTCCTCGATTCTAGTTTCCTCGATTTGCGTACCCTCGGGTCGTTTTACGAAAAACGTTTTTATAAATTATGAATCAACGGCACAAAACGAATCTAATAAAAATTGTCTCATAAAAAACGGAGTTCGAAAACGTAAATACGTAATCCTAAGGTTTCCGGTTTAGTCGTAAAGGACGTTAAATTATAATCGTAAGTCCTAATCTCTTCTCGTAAATTTGTGAGTTTATGAACCAACACAAATTTAAAATCTCAAAATAATATTCACGGATAAATTTATTTTCTGAAATGTCGGACTGTCACCAAAAACGGTGTATGTAAACGTAAGCACGTAACATAGAATCCTCCTGTTTAGACGTAGTCGATGCTACTTCAAGACGTAAATCCAAATTTCTTCCCAAAAATAAGTGAGTTCATAATATAACATTAAAATAATGTTTTTAAATAACACTTGAGAATAAAATATCAACCATAAATTGACGGATTGTCACAATTTTCTCCTCATAACTCCATTTTCTGGAACATTACTCATCTTTTGCTCCAAGAAAACTACTTGGTGGCCAAGGCTAATTCAAGTATAAATAAAACTCATGGGGTAGTGTTTATAATCATCTTATCATCCTTTATCAATCAATCTATCAATCCCTGCCACTCTCTCATACCTCCCCCACCCAAGTGGTGAGGGGTTGAATTGGTTACCATGTTCATGTAATAAGCCATGGAAGATGTAGAGAAGAAAGCCACAACTCCATAAACAATTCAATCTCCAACAATCCTAATTCCCAAACACCCCAAAGGCTCTATACTCGCACCAAGAGGTTGATTTCCAAGAAGGCTATGGGTAGGACGAATTGTATATTGGTTGTTCATTTGGTTAGAATCATTTGGGTTCTTTGGTACTATGAACTCTAATGTTTGGTAACTTCTTTTTTATTATTCAATGTTGTTTATGTTCATGTTCTTGGTGATTCTTGTGTTTTGTGATATTTTGAATGTTGTGATACTTGTATTGTTCATATGAAAACTTGTGATAAATGGATGTTTGGATTTTATTAGTGCTTGTCATTGGAATATGGTGATAACATTATATTTGGCTAAATTGGAACTTGTTCTTGTTTGTCAATTTGGTTAATCATTGTTGAGTCTATATGTCGAAATTGTTCTCAATATGGTTGATTTCAATTCATTAATCGACAAATGATTTGGTCTTGTGCTTTGTGAAGATTGTGCAAGAGACTTAACAAACATAACAAGTAAAGTTTTAATTAAGATTATAGTCAAAAGTAATCTTTTGAATATATTGTTCTAATCATCTTTCAAGTAAATGGAACTTATCAAATCAATAACCAAGTCTATGGGTAGAAAGGATTCTTGTTGTTGTTGGTTTAGGCATAAGGCTCACGAGTGACCATTTGATTGAGACTTATGTATACTTGATTTATAAAGAACTAATCTCTTATCATTGGTTATATAGGTCGAAAGGATTACCTTTGATAATTATTTTCCAAACTAAACATCCTATTATATATGTGAGAACCCGTACTTTCTGAACATTATTTTATTCTTTTTATTCGTGCTTCTTGAATTTTTCCAACGTATTACGTTTTCTTGTATTGCTATATGTAAATCCTGAGATTTTTAAATTATACTTTTTTTTAAGTATTTTTCTGATCATCGATAAATACTTTGTATGGAATTATAATTTTTCATTTTATTTTTCCATATTTATTTTAAGTCAATGTTTCTGATTTAAAATCACTTGTGTGCGTTTTACAACGAGTTTATTCAAATCAATGTACAACGAGAATTCCTAGTGATCGCGATACCGACGGATGCCCAAAATTTTACGTTTAGTTATCGATTGTTTCTATAATTAATATTTTCGATGATGTCGTTTTAATTACGTATTAAGTCGTGTCGAGAAATCGTATAATCATTTTTACGATGCATTGTGACTTTGAAAAGTATTTTTCGAAACCCGAGCCCCGTAAATATTTTTAATATTTACCAATAACCATTTTCTACCCTTTAAAACTATTAATTGTATTTAGATCCACAAGTTTGCAAATTGGCAACTTTGGTCCCTCCACTACCTACCATATATAAACCCATTTCTTCCACATCCACTCACACATAAACACATTTAAAAAAAAAATCACCACTCCTCCCTCCCCTCTCCATTTTACTGCCACTCCACCACCACAATCCACCACCATCCATCATGATTTGACAAAAACTAAAACAAGACCCATTCATAAAATTCAATGGTGATTCTTTTGATACTAAAATCACCCACATGCATCAAGATTTCAAGAACTTTTGATTTCATGATTGTATGATGTTGTAATCATCTTGCATATATTATATTTGGTAAGATTGTCATGTTTTGATCCTTAAAAGTCTTGTTTCTAATCTTTGATTTTTGTTAGATTTTTCATAAAAGTGTTTTTAGGAGTGTTTGGTTGATGGGTAGGATAGTATAGTGATCCTAGGGGTATGGGAATGATTGGTTTTGAGTGAAAAATAGGTTTGTCATGTTTTCTAAAAAGCTAATTTGGGACAGCAGCCTTAAACAGTATGTTTCATGGGTTTAAGGTCTGTGAAAGACTGAGATTATTCGAAATTGTTGTAGAGTTTTCCGAGATGGTCGTTTTGGTATAAGATAGAGCTTATAACTCATTACGAGTCAAAAGTTATGCTAGTTTTAGTTTTCGTGTACCGGAAGACGCAAGTAGGCACAATCCGAAATTGTGGCTGATTTTGGGTCGACTCTCTGGGACTTTAGGCTTGGTTAGATAGTTGATACTACTGATTTTCAAAGTTTACAAACTGAGTTTGATGAGTCTAGTAGTGGTTTCAAAAGACGGATTGTCGGGTTAGTACTTTTAAAGTGGTCCAAACGGTTTTACAAAACAAGTGTACAAATCTGTCCTAAAATTTGGAGTCGAGTAAAGCGTCGAGCTGATGGATTTTAAAGTGTGAACTTTGGCTCAAATTTTGGTGAGGTCTTATACAGGTTATAAGTGACCTTGACACCAATTTTCATGTAAAACGGACAAGTCTAGATAGGGTAGATCGGTGTGTACATTCGGGGTGTACTTGCTGATTTTTATTTTGGACACGTAGTTCAATGCTTGTGTTGCGTGAGTTTGAGTGTTCACCATCGGACATGGTGACTTACTCAAGTGCTTAGTCATTATATAAATGACTTAGATACTGGTCCAAATAAGGGTAAAGGATAGTTTGACTTGCGTTGACTTGGCGTCGTATGACGAGTCATTTTCAAGTGTTCAAGTGTTTTAACGAGTAACGTTGGATAAATGGGTAGTATGAATTCATTTGATTCGTGTCAGTGGTTTTGAAACGTGTATACTTGGAAAACATTTGAGTCATGTTATATTTGGTATATATATCGATATTGAGTTCGAGTCTTGACGCGCGCCTTATTGTGATAGGTTGCGGTTTTCGTGTTTTCCTCGGGCATCCATATCGTCGGTGATCGTCTCACTACATTGTTTCTACTCAGTTACTGAGTACCGTGATTGACTTAACACGTGGCTAAGGGCCACGAAATTTCTAAGGATCAAGGAGGAGGAATTGTTTAATTTGCGTGCTTGGATTAATTCCTACTTGTTATGAAGGTATAGTCACTCCTAGCATTTTAGTTTTGATGTTACTAGTACTTTGATTCTTTTTATTCATGAATTTTGAATTCCTTGGGTGAAACCCACTGAGATTATAGATACTTAGGGCATATTAGGACTTAGGACACTTGCGTGGCGATTTGGTATAGCCTAAGTGTTGCTTGATTGAGGTTAGGTAGCTAAATGGAGTTGTTTTTGTAGTATGGAAATCACCACAGAAACAAACAGGTCATGACAAAATTTTCTTAAACATATGAACTTGTTTTTATTTTAAAAATGGATACCCACTGATGTGATTAGTATGTGTTGAGTTGGATGGAAACGGGAAGTGTTCAGATGAGTCCGAAACGGTCGTTTTACTAAACTAGGTCAAATCTGAATGTTATGCTTAAAACGTGGGTAAATTAACTTGGGTAAAAAGGTTTAATTTATGATTTTATGACTTTTTACAGTAGCTACAAATATAATAAAACTTCTCTTTTTGGTTTCGTGTCAAAATCTTTTACCGATTGGGATTTATGCTTAATCTACCGTAAGGTACGAAAGACGTTTACAACTTTCTGTTTTGATAGTCTGTCACTAAAAGTGCATTTCCCGTTGATTGAAAATAGTTCTAGGGCTGTTCTTTCCCAACTTTTAAAGGTAAGAGAAATACCTATACATGTCAAGAAATTTCACCTCCTTTACAATTATAGATTTTTAGATATGACCAAATCTTCACAGCCTTTTTCAGAAAACTGAATGCAGTCCCTTGTTTTGGTTTTTCAAACCGAGTCTTAAACGTGTTCGGGACCCACACATAAATGCTTGGACCATCATACAAGGTTGATATTAGGTTATTACAGTAGGTTCAAGGTGTTGGGTCAAAATTTTAACTTAAGCTTAGGTCTCGCCATCACACGCAAGTTACCTAGTCATACTATGTCCCACCACTTCTAAAACGTTATTGCTTCATTGAACGCATTCTTATTACGCGTCACCATTGCATAGGTCCGTGAAGACTTCTTTTTGCTCAGCCCCTTTTACCTTGTGATTACTTACTAAAGGTGAGTTCATAGCCCCTTTTTACTTGAACAATGTTTCTAAATGCGGGGTGAGATTTTACATGGTGGAACACACCCATTTAAAACTGTATACTATCCAGAACTTGTATGCTATTCAGACTTGTATGTTTTCCAACAGTTTTCATTGATATTATTGCTTATAGTTAATAGCCTTAAGTTTCCTCTCTTGATCATGAACCGTTAATTGTCCCGTATGCTTTGCGCTAAGCGCGAATGTTGTGGGTGGATCCATCGGGATTGACAATCCCCGTCCCGATTACCTTGACGCACTTACATTTGTTTATACTTGAGTATTTAGGCTGAATACTCCCTAGAGGAACTTACTTTGAGTTAAGCTTCGGTTCATGAACTAAAACAGCAATAATATTGGTTTCAGACTATGGTTAATGATCATAACCATTTTCTCTATTTACTTGTTTTACAAATGAATGCTTGTGTTCCACACCTTTATTGCTAAACCTATGAATTTCACTCAACTTTGTGTTGACGATTTTACATGTTTAATCTCAGGTATTATTACTTAGCTTTGCTTGGATGGGAGCCCGCAGGATATTATCGCAGCTTGGAGATTTCTGTGATGCTTTTAAAAGACTGGTTTTAGTATAAACTGTCAGAAATTTATTATATCTTTTGGGCAACTTTATGTTATAAATCATGATGAAATAATATATCTTTCCGCATATAAAACTCTGGGACCTATGTTTAAAACTCTGATCATTTATGATGTGATATATATGCTTTTATTACGTCAGCTTTGTGTCAACTGTAATTCTGTACTATGACGTGTTAACCCCTCGTTGCCTAGTTGTTCCATGTCAGATTTTGGGGGTCTCGCAGATTGGTATCAGAGCGATGGTTATAGGGAACTGAGTCGTTTTTCAAAACTTAGTCTATAACCGAAAGTTCGAATATTTTATTGTTTCTAAGTGTCAAACACAGAATTTTGCCATTGCTGCTCGATATCTTCGCGGGTAACTCTCTAATCCTTATTATTTAATTTTAATTATCATTGTAGTATTTCATCTCTTGATTTCATTTTGAAATATTACTTTACGCTAATGACGATAATTACTATGTCTTTTCAAAGCCTATGTGCTTCATGAATTATCATTGAATGTTACTGTGATTACATCTGCCTATACTGTATTTCTTGAATTCTTGTTCTTGTGAATTGATCTTATTGCAATGATATTATATCGTTATGACGTTACATACTTGTATTCAGAGCGCGTATGCTGCCGACTTTTCATCCTCATTTTTCAGAGTACTATTGCTATTTCATTTATGCGTGATACGACTGACTATATATGCTCGTTCGGTTTGAACCGTCTGTTATTCTTGACTCGTTGATACGTGTTGTGCATACTCTCGCGATACCATTGTTCAGGATTGAATAAGTGTTGTTTTCGATGAGCTTCTGATTTTCATTCTACTATCATGTGTGTTGCTTTCATTGTTTATTTCCCTTAAAATATCTACTTAGATACGCAGATTTTCTTTCTGACCATTCATAATTGAATGTCTAGTCTATAGACCATTGTGTAGCTCAATGTGTCTCCCAGAAAGACTAAAGGACATCGTGTGAGTCTCACATCTCGGAGAATTCGTTGAATCAGTGCTGAATAATATTGTGGGTTTTCATAATCTTGATTTACCTTTACGCCGCCGTTTTACGCGACACTTATACATGGATTACATCTTACTTCATTGACCATTCTACGTTTCGATTTCAACTTAGAACATCCGTTGTACCTTGAACACATAATCGTCATTTATTATGTGATGATTGTTTAGAATACGATCCTACTTGTATCCTCCCTTTTCATTGAACCTCCTCGCTCCAGGAATGCCACTTGTTATTGTCCCGTTTCTTTCTCGATATATCTTGTGATTTTGGAAATCATGCCACCAAGAGACCTTTCTGCATTGCATCTTGCAGCCGAAGACACGGATGATATGCGTCGTTGGCATTCTTGAACCATTTCTATACTGTGTTTTCTTTACATGATTAATTATACAGTTTACCTTCTTTCGTATTTATGGAATCCACAAGTCCTATGTGTACATTAATTTTGAGTTATCATGAAATTTGGATATAATTTCAAACTGTGTCGAAAAATATACTTTGTACAGAAACTTTACAGGAAGTTTAACAGTGTCGAGAAAATATTTTTATAACTTTAGACATAAAAATATATATATTTCTACATGTTGAGACGACCGTTTAGGACATAAAATTTGACCAATAAACTTTAAAATTGAGCAAGTTACGCTCATTTGAGATTGTAAAATCTAAGAAGTTATTTTCTGAATAATGCTAAAATATCATTTTGTTAACAGATTTAATGCAAGGGCATTTTCGTCCATTTTTATTCCGTTTCAAGTCTCGGGTAAAACTAGAAAGTTGTTCAAAACATTGTTTTACATCGAAATGCATTAGACTTTGAGTCTTAGAATATCGTTTAGTGAGTTAATTGGTCTAGTCAAACCCAAAGGTCAAAACTAATAAAAGTTAAAAACATGGATTGAAGCGTTTTTGAGTTCGTTGAGCTCGTAAAACTTTAACTAATGATATTTTGCAAACTAAAAACAAGGATTGCGTTTGAATAAGTATAAAATAGTAACTTTGTGTTCGGTCATACATGTACATAGATCTTGAACTTTTGAAATTCGGTAACTTCCTAATATAGAAACTTTTCAGTGTGATTGTACTATTTGTTAACTGATACCTTACTTTCTTAAAAGTGTATTTTTGTCAAATAAATTACGATGTGCACATACAGATTTCTTATTCCTTTCTTTTGTTTACGACTTATTTGTCATTCTATTTTCTTTCATTGCTTCGATCGTACCACTGAATTGGATCGAGATTTGAAGATCTTGCTTTCATATCGTTTGTTATCATCTTGACACGTGTCTCCTGACGATTTCGGCTAAACCTCTTGAAACCTAATCACCTTGTAACCATTTTATGTGTTGTATTGAACTACTCCTTACTTCCCTCTTGTAACCCACTCGCTACGTTATAAACTATTGTCATGTTACCATACAACTAAAACTGGTCTGGTTTACGAATCATTTTAAAAAAGGTTTCATTTGGGCTTTCTTAAATAATTGAATGTTATCTTATAAAATTAACTTATATTAATTTTACAATGTATTTTCACAAATTGTTCTAATACGGTCTTATAAAGAACCCTTGTAACTATACGAATTGTCGATTTAAAACAGTTAGCCAGTAACTTATTAGCAAATAGTTTCATAAACTATTTTGATTTCTGTTTTTACAAATGGCATTATATGCATATTTTAAATCATATGATATGTAATGTTGGTTGACGAAGCTGAGCATCGCATTGCTAGTCCTAAATTATGCATGGCCTGATCACCTATGCCTAATTTAGAAGGAGCCATGCAAGGCCAAATAGTAGTCACCTTAAATATTTAAACAAGATTCAACTTTTTAATTATGCTTCTTAAAAAGTTAGATAAATATAAGTTTTGAAAACTTTTACTTCTTGTGCGAGTAACAACAGTTCGCGACATACACCTATGAACCCTTATCTTTTCTTGAAAAAAATACATGCCTCAAGCACAGATTTCTTTACTCAACGATCCTTGCTTTACTTGTTACCTCATCATCCTCATGATATAATTTTCGTTACCATTTGCCTAAATTCTTACCATTGATACCCGACTTGAAAGTTTCAACGTTGCTATGTTCCTACATCGATTGACCATCTCTATCTATTTTGGTAGACCTTCGAAACGTCTCTGGACGCGATTAGTGATTTATGACTGGACGTGAACGATGATTACGTGTAATTGCCATGATATGTGTTAAGATACTATCGTCTTGAAATTTCATTCGTGTGAATCATGTGTTGATTTCGCCTTTCATTGCTAATGTTGTTCATCTTACTGGAACTTCTCTCAATTGACTTCTTAAAAATTTTCTTTGATTCGAAAATTCGTTGTGTGGCTTTTCCCTTTCGATCGTATTTCGACCACCGAGAACTTAATAAGCCGTTATTGGTGACGCCAACCGCACTCGTGAATTAATCTTGCTATAATCATTGTTTCTTATTATTTTTATTATTGACGTGACTATTCTACCACGTTTGTTAAGAATTGATACGACTTCCGTCTTATTCCTTTGTATATTGCTCGCATACAGATTGTTGACCTTTATATGATTCACATTCGTTGCTGTCTTGTCAACTTTTGAAAACCAGAAACTGTTACGTGTTTATCGTTTGATATCTTAAACACTTTCTTAAATTTCTAAAAAAAATTATTATTAATTTTTAAGAACATTTTATACATTTTATCAAATGTTTAAATTACCAAAATAACTGTTTCAAGTTAAGTATCGGATCTATATATCCTCTTTGGTAAATTTACCTAATGTTTCAAAAGATATCAAGCTGTATCTTTTAAAGTATTTGGTTATATCATACTTTATTGTCAACCTAATGAAATTATTTAAATTAATTTATAATTTCTAACAATGATTCAAAATAACTTGGAAAAAAAAATCTGAATTTTCTATAATGGTGACGATAAACCCGAGTTTGAACGATAATTTAATACAGTCATCCAAAAGTTCTTAAGCCGACCAGGATAACTATCTTGAACTGTTCTACTTTTCCTTTGAAAATCCTGATCAAGAAAAAGATATAGCAACAGCTTACTCCCTAAATATAGATAGTTTGATTTTAAATCACTACACCTTGTGAAATTTTCTTTTAATCAAGGAAATACATAAACTGAGTTTTAAAGTAATACCAAAATCCTAGACAACTGATTGTGATAACTTGTATTTTAAACGATCATATGTTATTCATTTTTCCCTTCTATTTCTCTTGCAAATAGATTCTTACGTTTTAAGATTTTCACGTTTTACAGTTGCACGATTTGCGACCCCTTGTTGATTTACAATCTTGGTTCATTCTATCGCACTTTGCCTGATTAAGCGATTCTTGTGTTCATTCTTGTTAGTTTATCGCACGTATTTCCAACAACTCTATCTCTCAATGTATCTCCGTATTGAAAGATCGTTATCCTAATCCAAGACTGAAAAGTTATACGAAAAGGAGTTAAGAAACTGAAGCATAGTGAATTCTAACCGTTAAGATTCATCATGGTACAGAAGTTTACCTAGGAAGCAATGAATTTTGTTCTACACTTTGTACCTCCTCTTGTTTGCATCTTCTACTATTTTCAGGAGAACTCTGGGGACCAGAGTTCCTTTAGGGGGGAAGACTGTGAGAACCCGTACTTTCTGAACATTATTTTATTCTTTTTATTCGTGCTTCTTGAATTTTTCCAACGTATTACGTTTTCTTGTATTGCTATATGTAAATCCTGAGATTTTTAAATTATACTTTTTTTAAGTATTTTTCTGATCATCGATAAATACTTTGTATGGAATTATAAATTTTCATTTTATTTTTCCATATTTATTTTAAGTCAATGTTTCTGATTTAAAATCACCCGTGTGCGTTTTACAAAGAGTTTATTCAAATCAATGTACAACGAGAATTCCTAGTGATCGCGATACCGACGGATGCCCAAAATTTTACGTTTACTTATCGATTGTTTCGATAATTAATATTTTAGATGATGTCGTTTTAATTACGTATTAAGTCGTGTCGAGAAATCGTATAATCATTTTTATGATGCATTGTGACTTTGAAAAGTATTTTTACGAAACCCGAGCCCCGTAAATATTTTTAATATTTACCAATAACCATTTTCTACCCTTTAAAACTATTAATTGTATTTAGATCCACAAGTTTGCAAATTGGCAACTTTGGTCCCTCCACTACCTACCATATATAAACCCATTTCTTCCACTTCCACTCACACATAAACACATTTAAAAAAAAATCACCACTCCTCCCTCCCCTCTCCATTTTACCGCCACTCCACCACCACAATCCACCACCATCCATCATGATTTGACAAAAACTAAAACAAGACCCATTCATAAAATTCAATGGTGATTCTTTTGATACTAAAATCACCCACATGCATCAAGATTTCAAGAACTTTTGATTTCATGATTGTATGATGTTGTAATCATCTTGCATATATTATATTTGGTAAGATTATCATGTTTTGATCCTTAAAAGTCTTGTTTCTAATCTTTGATTTTTGTTAGATTTTTCATACAAGTGTTTTTAGGAGTGTTTGGTTGATGGGTATGATAGTATAGAGATCCTAGGGGTATGGGAATGATTGGTTTTGAGTGAAAAATAGGTTTGTCATGTTTTCTAAAAAGCTAATTTGGGACAGCAGCCTTAAACAGTATGTTTCATGGGTTTAAGGTCTGTGAAAGACTGAGATTATTCGAAATTTTTGTAGAGTTTTCCGAGATGGTCGTTTTGGTATAAGATAGAGCTTATAACTCATTACGAGTCAAAAGTTATGCTAGTTTTAGTTTTCGTGTACCGGGAGACGCAAGTCGGCACAATCCGAAATTATGGCTGATTTTGGGTCGAATCTCGGGGACTTTAGGCTTGGTTAGATAGTTGATACTACTGATTTTCAAAGTTTACAAACTGAGTTTGATGAGTCTAGTAGTGGTTTCAAAAGACGGATTGTCGGGTTAGTACTTTTAAACTGGTCCAAACGGTTTTACAAAACAAGTGTACAAATCTGTCCTAAAATTTGGAGTCGAGTAAAGCGTCGAGCTGATGGATTTTAAAGTGTGAACTTTGGCTCAAATTTTGGTGAGGTCTTATACAGGTTATAAGTGACCTTGACACAAATTTTCATGTAAAACGGACAAGTCTAGATAGGGTAGATTGGTGTGTACATTCGGTGTGTACTTGCTGATTTTTATTTTGGACACGTAGTTCAATGCTTGTGTTGCGTGAGTTTGAGTGTTCACCATCAGACATGGTGACTTACTCAAGTGCTTAGTCATTATATAAATGACTTAGCTACTGGTCCAAATAAGGGTAAAGGATAGTTTGACTTGCGTTGACTTGGCGTCGTATGACGAGTCATTTTCAAGTGTTCAAGTGTTTTAACGAGTAACGTTGGATAAATGGGTAGTATGAATTCATTTGATTCGTGTCAATGGTTTGGAAACGTGTATACTTTGAAAACATTTGAGTCATGTTATATTTGGTATATATATCTATATTGAGTTCGAGTCTTAACGCGCGCCTTATTGTGATAGGTTGCGGTTTTCGTGTTTTCCCCGGGCATCCATATCGTCGGTGATCGTCTCACTACATTGTTACTACTCAGTTGCTGAGTACCGTGATTGACTTAACACGTGGCTAAGGGCCACGAAATTTCTAAGGATCAAGGAGGAGGAATTGTTTAATTTGCGTGTTTGGATTAATTCCTACTTGTTATGAAGGTATAGTCACTCCTAGCATTTTAGTTTTGATGTTACTAGTACTTTGATTCTTTTTATTCATGAATTTTGAATTCCTTGGGTGAAACCCACTGAGATTATAGATACTTAGGGCATATTAGGACTTAGGACACTTGCGTGGCGATTTGGTATAGCCTAAGTGTTGCTTGATTGAGGTTAGGTACCTAAATGGAGTTGTTTTTGTAGTATGGAAATCACCACAGAAACAAACAGGTCATGGCAAAATTTTCGTAAACATATGACCTTGTTTTTATTTGAAAAATGGATACCCACTGATGTGATTAGTATGTGTTGAGTTGGATGGAAACGGAAAGTGTCCGGATGAGTCCGAAACGGTCGTTTTACTAAACTAGGTCAAATCTGAATGTTATGCTTAAAACGTGGGTAAATTAACTTGGGTAAAAAGGATTAATTTATGATTTTATGACTTTTTACAGTAGCTACAAATATAATAAAACTTCCCTTTTTGGTTTCGTGTCAAAATCTTTTACCGATTGGGATTTATGCTTAATCTACCGTAAGGTACGAAAGACGTTTACAACTTTCTGTTTTGATAGTCTGTCATTAAAAGTGCATTTCCCGTTGATTGAAAATATTTCTAGGGCTGTTCTTTCCCAACTTTTAAAGGTAAGAGAAATACCTATACATGTCAAGAAATTTCACCTCCTGTACAATTATATATTTTTAGATATGACCAAATCTTCACAGCCTTTTTCAGAAAACTGAATGCAGTCCCTTGTTTTGGTTTTTCAAACCGAGTCTTAAACGTGTTCGGGACCCACACATAAATGCGTGGACCATCATACAAGGTTGATATTAGGTTATTACAGTAGGTTCAAGGTGTTGGGTCAAAAGTTTAACTTAAGCTTAGGTCTCGCCATCGCACGCAAGTTACCTAGTCATACTATGTCCCACCACTTCTAAAACGTTATTGCTTCATTGAACGCATTCTTATTACGCGTCACCATTGCATCGGTCCGTGAAGACTTCTTTTTGCTCAGGCCCTTTTACCTTGTGATTACTTACTAAAGGTGAGTTCATAGCCCCTTTTTACTTGAACAATGTTTCTAAATGCGGGGTGAGATTTTACATGGTGGAACACACCCATTTAAAACTGTATACTATCCAGAACTTGTATGCTATTCAGACTTGTATGCTTTCCAACAGTTTTCATTGATATTATTTCTTATAGTTAATAGCCTTAAGTTTCCTCTCTTGATCATGAACCGTTAATTGTCCCGTATGCTTTGCGCTAAGCGCGAATGTTGTGGGTGGATCCATCGGGATTGACAATCCCTGTCCCGATTACCTTGACGCACTTACATTTGTTTATACTTGAGTATTTAGGCTGAATACTCCCTAGAGGAACTTACTTTGAGTTAAGCTTCGGTTCATGAACTAAATCAGCAATAATATTGGTTTCAGACTATGGTTAATGATCATAACCATTTTCTCTATTTACTTGTTTTACAAATGAATGCTTGTGTTCCACACCTTTATTGCTAAACCTATGAATTTCACTCAACTTTGTGTTGACGATTTTACATGTTTAATCGCAGGTATTATTACTTATCTTTGCTTGGATGGGAGCCCGCAGGATATTATCGCAGCTTGGAGATTTCTGTGATGCTTTTAAAAGACTGGTTTTAGTATAAACTGTCAGAAATTTATTATATCTTTTGGGAAACTTTATGTTATAAATCATGATGAAATAATATATCTTTCCGCATATAAAACTCTGGGACCTATGTTTAAAACTCTGATCATTTATGATGTGATATATATGCTTTTATTACGTCAGCTTTGTGTCAACTGTAATTCATTGTTTCTTGTACTATGACGTGTTACCCCCTCGTTGCCTAGTTGTTCCATGTCAGATTTTGGGGGTCTCACAATATATGTGATCATTTGACCTTGCATGTATGTTCTTTGTGTGCTTGTTACTATAAATGATTCTCATGGTGGGTTGCTCGTGACAATCATACTTACCATTTGTTACAAACAAATAACACTTGAGTATAACCCAGTCCCATGGGACGACCTTGACTTACCAACCTAATTACAACATGACTAGGGTATACTTGACTGAATTTGTGTTCCTAATTAAAATCAGTAATTCTTATTTATAAATTTAAAACCTAGTGTGTAACGAACGAACGCATCAGCCTATATGATTGGTGCATAGTACCTAACAACTGGAATATTCGGGAAGGGGTTTACTAGAGGTAGGTTGGCAACTGTTTTTCGTGTATGGGTGCCTAGGATCATCGCCTTTGATAAACTGAATACTTTAAAAATGCAAGAAACCCAGTGACAAGGTTTGAATAATTAGATCATATAACTGTTGACTTTATACTTGGATAGTCGCGAGGGCGGTAGTTGGGCTTTAGAAGACATATGGCAAGGAACGGGGACAAAAATGAACTTGTCGATATTATGATCACTAGATAATATTAACTATATATTGCACTAGAAACATAATAGCAACCAGGTAACAATAAAGTAACTAGGCCAATATATTTCCTATTGATTTCTATATGTTATTTTAAATTCAAAAATTTTATTATTGTTACTTAGTTTAATTAATCGTTTTAACTACACTCTCAAAAACATGACAAAACCTTTCAAATTAAATAGACGATGAAGTAAGGAGTGTTTGGCAATGTATTTATACAAATAGAAAACTAGACTATATCTTCATATCTTAAATGTGGATATGTCTATGGACAGTGACCATGCAATGCTTACTATCTAGTCGTATTTGGGATTTTCCTTGATCGTAGGGTGTGCTTGTGTGCCAATTAGGCAGACTTATTTACGTTTTTGTTAATGCATGTGTTAATGAAGTAGATCTAGGGTTCTAGGGTTGTGATTAGTCACATAGACAATTATAGGTGCATGCGTCAAATGGGTAGGTCTAGTAAACGTCGCCATACCATTATGCTAGAATTTATTTGTTTTTTGCATGACTTGTAATTCATACTAACGAGAACACTTACACATTTAATCAACAAGGTGTGACGGGCAATGAACATGCAGGAAGAACATTGTAGGATTAGTGTATGATTAGTTGAACACGTTTGTTTAACAAGTGGAATTTCTACATGATATTTAACTTATTAGAGTGTTAGTCAAAACCCCCTCCTTTACCTGATAATTTTACTACTTTCATTAAATAAAATAAAATCTTCTTCCCACCTCTAGATTGTGTACCCTACACACTAACCTCCCATACTATTCCCCTAGACAACGATATTGAACCACGATTCTTTGCCTATACTATACTTCACGACTAGGCACAATGTCTGAGGGGTCGTAAAACTCTTGCGACCACTACGTCACCTTCTCTTTTCTTATTCTCTGGCCTAACCTTGTTATAAGCTTTCACAACAGTAGGTAAAGGTTACATGATAAAAACTTAACCTCTAATATTTACATAGCTTTCATCCAACCCCATCAAGAATTATACCAACCTCTTTCTTTGATCCCTCTCTACATTCTCTTTACCATTTTCATTTGTAATCACATGTACATACATATAAGGTTTCAAGGGCATCAAACAGTCCCACGACCCTTTGAACTTTTGATAATACACCTCAACACTACAATCAACTTGTTTCAATTATGGAATATTATTTTTTAACTAGATTTTACTATGACCGTCTATCTATGCATATTGTTTTTCTAACTCTAACCACAATTTATTAACTGAATTAATAAAATTCAGATTGTTACCAATTCACAACAATGATGTTCGAGATCTTAGAAATGATCATATCATTATTATTTTCCCACAAGGCCCAAATTGGTGATGTAATAGTAGCTTCATCAAGATACCCGTTCACTAGTTTCATCTTATTCTTTACATTGAGAGAAATAAACATTTTTTAATGCAACCAATGCCTAAAAACATTATTAGTATTAACTAATATTTCTTAGTTTTGATCATGAGAAAGTATAAAGACATTTATCGTCAACGACAACCGAAAGACGAATTATTCAACAAACACTATCATCAAGGTAATAATCATTTAAGTCTTACACAAAAATATCTTAATCATGTTTTGTGATCATAGAAAGTGATTAACCTAAAAAATTAATAAACTTTATGTAACACCCCACTTGGATAAATGGACCGTTACGTGTATTTATGGCGTGTCATCAAAGCATGCAAGGCAATGTATTAAACATTAACTGGCCATAACGGAAATACCAGAATCAAACATCGGTAGTCCAAACATAAGCTCAAAATATAAAGATTAAGTACTGAAAGAAAAGGACGAAACAATGTCCAAACAAAAAAAGTAATGTATGTGTGCATAAAATAAAGGAGTCCGGATAGCTCCCATCCAACGCACATACTCTCTTAGAAGTCCTAAGATCGTCCCTGTGTACCTGCCATTTGGAAACATGAAAGGAAACTACGGCTGAGCATAACGCTCAGTGAACGGATATGAAGCATGATGATAATATACATGTATTGAACTGATAACAAATACTGAACTAAAACTTTTATGATAATTTGGAGCAAACTGTGTAAAATCTGATATGTCTGATTTACAAATAACAAAACTGGTTTACAAACTGTTAAATCTGAAAACATGCATTTACTATAATTTAATTGGCAGAGCTTATATAGGTCATGTGTTGTAACAACTGTACATGAATAACTAGAGGGGTGCCCTCATCATGCTGTAAAGGGGTGACCTCTAAATAATGTGCTGGGTGGAGGGATCAGCTCCAATGTGAAGGATGTAGAGCACACACCACATTCACCTGATAACTGTAAACTGATAAGCCTAGGATGCATCCATACGCCCCACTAATAATACTGATAAAGTGGCCAAGCTGAGTGATGTGTCGTGGATAGTATAGTGATTTATTTGATATACGTTATAGGGTAAATTAGAAAATTACCTTTAGGAAAAAGTAATAGACTAATATTACCAATGACGAATTCAATTAAACACGTTGGTGACTCGAGTTCTTTGTACACGAAGATCTTATGAATTTGAGACGTTTTGTTTTGATTTGGACAATTGATTTGAATTGGTTTTCGGTTTTTTAAAACTAAAATTAAATCTACTAATTTTAAACTAATTAATATAATCCTAAAGTGCATGAGTCGTAAACTCCGCTATTTTTAGATCTAAAAGAATTAACTACTTGAAAATTAAATATAATTAAAAATTAATCTATTTAATAATCTATTAAAATAAATTTACTAAATAACTTTAAAGCTATTTAAAAAAAAATTCTAATTAAACTTTTTTAAAAATACTTTAAACAAATCTATTTAAAAACTATATTTATTTAAATCTAAAGTTATAAAAATCTAATAAATTAAAATTTAAACTAATTAAACTTTTAAAATAAAAACATTTTTATTTATTTATTTTATTTTATTTATTATTTTTATTTAACTAAAACATATTTTGATGAAAACTTTAATTCAAAAGAATTTATTTAAAACGACTTTAAAGTAAATACACGTTACCAAAAAGGATCTGACAAAAATTAAAACTACTATAATAATCTAATATCAGATATTAAAATCAAATGAGCATGTAGCTCAGATGGAAAACACCCTAAGCCTGTGACCAGGAGGTCACAGGTTCGATTCCAGAAGCAGTCATAATTTTTTGATTAAATACTTTTTAACAGATTAAGATGAATTAGTCTCAGGAAAGACTTTGGTGGGCTTATTGTGCTTAAGCTGTTAAGAAACAACTTATTGGGCTTTTCAGTTCAGTTAATCTGAAAAGCTAAAAGTAAATAAATCCAACCAAACAAACTAAATTCTAAGAAAAAAATCACATCAATAGCACACAACAATAACATTCAGCAAGGAAGAACCACATCAGATAACAGCATTCAAAATCAGTAACTTCAATCATTCGAAAATAGAACATAACAGATTACGCTGGCGAGTAAAAGCCCATTAAGCAGTTTCACGAATCAAATGCAATAACAAGTTACTAACAGGTGAATTTACTTCCAAAAACTCAGACAAACCAAATCAGCAGATCAGAAATATCATATCAGATAGTTCAACAGACTTAAACAAAATCTAAAATTAAAATAAGATTAAAATGCATACCAACATTAAATCTGCATACATACTATCCCTAATAAATCTAACAACTCACAGATTCTCTGTTCAATTAGATCCAAATAGCAGACATGAAAAATCTTTCTACCAATTACTGACATAATTCTAACTAGTTATCCAAGCAGATCTTCACATAAAACAAATAAAACTGAATAAATCTAATAATATCACTAGTCAACCAAACAAATATATTATCACATAACTGAACTTCGACTCTAAATTACCAACATTAAACAAACTAATGCAATTTCAGTAAGCTTAATCTAATCAGAATATCACATTCAATCAAATCCTCGAATCCTAACATCTATTATTAAGCAGATAAAAAAAACATATAGCATAATACAAAATACAAGAAAGTAAAAGGGATTAGCACCTTTTGACGAACCCATTGGGCAGTAGGTCAGCGCTGTGCTGCCTAATAAACTGGACACATCCTTCGACCACCATTCAATCAACAAACTTACGAACCAAATTCCTCAATCAAACCAAGCAGATTTATATGTTTAAATTATCCAGTAGGGATAATTTTATCCAATACTTTATTTTCAATATTAAAAATTAAGCTATTAATTAGCTTACTCTTAACATCACAAATATTATCCTTGTGAAACAGTTATAAGGTTTAATTTGTATAACACTTTAAAGCAGTAAAGAGATAAAATAAGACACGAATTAAATTTAAAGATGATTGAACTTTCATTAATATTCAGAAATATTACAAAACTTTTAAAAGAAATACAAGAATAAATCCTACAACTATTTCTACAACATAATATTAAAGTAAAGAAAGGATGAAAAATACAAGATAATTGGGGTGTTTTTATAGCCTTCCCAGGGCTTTCTGATGAAGGATATTCGGATCTCAAATAGAATATTCCGTTCTGATCTTGGCCTTTGATCTTCACTTCCTTTCTCTTTCTATGATCGGATGGTTGAGATGACTCAATCTAGCACACGGATCGCCAACGTGGCATCCGTGTGCTAGTTGTGTTTCTTTCAAGACCTCTGATTGGTGGGATTGGGAGATTGAGGAGTCATCTCCAATGAGAATCAGCCACGTAGCATAGCCTCACCATTCCTTCTCTTCCTTAAACCATGGGGATTTTATTCCCCTTTGTGTGAATTAAAAGTTTAATTAAAAAGCCCCAAATAAAATTGATTTATTTGTGACTTAGGGTTTGTAACAGTAACTAAAAGTTACTGGTTTTTTTTGGGAGAGAAATGGGGAAGAAGGGTTTCACATAGTTTCTATCGAAAGTATATTATTTATTTGTGTTGGAGAAAGTGGGTGACGGTTTACTTAATATGAGTGGGTGAAAACATGTATAAAAGATGAGTGGATGATAAGGGACGTGTGAATGGGATGTTTCGTTTTTTTATTTATTGTGAAAAGCTTGACGTGAAAACATGTAAAAACCCTAAAAGCCCAATATCCTTCATTCGTTTCTTTTTCCTTCCATAGTTGTTGGGCTTTGGGCCCAAATAATCATTCCATCCATGTGTTAGTTGTTAAGAATTTGGGCTAATGTCTTAGGCTTTATTTGACTAAGTACCAAAAGTATTAACATTGTATCCAAATTTGGGCTTTTCAGGCCCAATAAGCTCTTGTGGGTCCCACTTGGCCAAAATCCTTTATTAAAATATTGAATCCTCTAAATTGAACTCGGTTTTGGCTTCCTCTATCTTTTCTTCAATCTCGTGTCGATTTTCGTCGGTTTTCACGAACTTGGTACCTACACACATTCAAACAAGAAACAAACATATCCAAGGCATATTTGATACATTTAATGCATAATTTCATTGTTTATTAATACAAATGATATGAGTAAATACACTCATATCAAATTCCCCCATGCTAAGCAATTGCCGTGTCCTCACGCAATGATAAAATAAAACTATAACTACACCATTATTTAACTTTTGACATCTTATTTTACAAAGACATAATGAATTTCTTTCATTATTGAAAAATAACTTTAAGGATCATAAAACTCAAATAGATTCATCATCCTCGACTTTTCACTTTTCCATGCCAAGTGCAAAAACAAGATCATTGTTATTATAAGTTGGTAGACTAACACGAACTCATGTGGGATAATTATTCACTTAGACTCCCTTATTCCTAGGTGTATCTCTTATATTTTATTGTTGTCTTGAATGATCACGAGGATGCATTGTTGACTTATTTCGATAATTTATTAGGCCGAAAATAAGGTGAACGATTTAATCAATAGTTAGCTAAAGGACAAAATCTTTTAAAACTGTTTCTCGGGACTTCATAAAGTTCATATCTTGGCATAACTTGCTTCGCGATTTGAGACCTTTCTCAGACCGATATTTGGCAGTGACTTTATACTTCCAACCTTGAGAGACGTTCACGAAATAATGGTCTTCTCTTCATATAGGAATTTCTTCACTTGAAGTTTTGAGAGATTCATACTTGGACCATGACTTCTTCATTTTTCTCCAATCTTTATTTGGGATTTTGATTAACAACGATCCGCCTCCTTTTTGGACTTGGCTTCATTTATCCTCATACCTTATTATGGTCTTTTTGGATAGACTTCTCCATGACTTTTGGGAGTATTTGCTTTTCGTCGTGTGTCTCGATCCTTCATATTGATTTTTGATAAATGAATCTTCACATCACTTGAGATCTTTAGCAATAAAACATAGCCCTCATGTCTTGTTAGGACCTTTTTGGACTCGCCAATCTTCGCATCCCGCTTCAATAAGTTATGCCTTGGCTATGAACTCTAATCCATATCGAGCAACTTTTAAACGATCTTGGGCTAGAAGCTAAGTAACTTTTTAAATCGCTCAACCTTATTTATTGCAAATAACTTTATTAACAAGCGATGGGAGAATAGGCTTATAATTAACTCACATAAATTCTCGAAAGAATACCAAACTTATAATTTGCTCTATCATCTCTTGTTCTCCATATTGTAAAATTTCAAAAATGTGAAATCAATGGATACTTAGCCTATTAAATCAAAGTTTTGGGTTTTCAAGTCATCTATAGGATCTTGCATCTTCTTATACTTTTGCAAGTTTTAGAATTTGCGTTTTAAAGTTCCCTTGATAGACGACTTTCTAGGATCAATTATAGGAGCTTGCGAAAAGTTCTCGTTCTTAACTCGTATGAATTAAGACTTTCGCGTTTTAAAGCTCCCTATATAATAGCCTAGCAAAACTTAATTCAAATATGTTAAGGAAAAGCTAAGGTTAAAACCCGAGTCGAGTCAAAAACTATTCTTATTTTCACCAACGGAAAGCCTACATTCGTGTCAAAAGCACTTATTTTATTTATCAAAACATAAAAATAACACAAAAAATTTAAAATTTTATTGAAAAATGAGAAAAACAATATGTTTGGACACGACAAAAGCAATTGCAAGCGATTATATCGATTGACTCCCCCATGCTAAAACCAAACATTGTCCTCAATGTTTCTTAGCTCAACAGTAACACCCCTTGCTAAAACACGAAGAGTCTAATGCAAATTCCTAGCATGGAAAGAGCACGCAAATCTATAAGCCGTTTATTAATTATGCCTCAAGATAAAACGTTAGTCGATAAAAATCAAAGGTAAGAAAGTGTGCCCCTTTTGGCATTCAAAGAATGGAAGATCAAGTGGACCGGCAAAAATCGAACACGAGAGTCTTCAAATATTAGGGTCATACCTAAGATCACAACACAACAAAACACGAGCACGAGCTTGAAAGATCAAGCCTTATTGGGTGTTAGAAAATAGAAAGAAGATAGAATGTATGGGACTCCCCCACAAGGAACCTCGTTTTTGTTCACCGAGTCATGAGCTCGACACGATCCCCGCATTCATTGGTCCTTAGGGAAAATGGTGTAAACCGGCATATTGGAGTAGAAACCAACATGAAGCACGATGTTGGGGTCAAAGATCTCATCCTCGTTGTCCGATGACAAACGAAAGGATAAAACTCCAACACAAATCTCTAAAACGAGATAGAAGTCACAAATCACTAAATGGATATAGCAAGCTCCCCGAGATAAACTCGCACCAAAAAGATAGAAAAATCTTTCAATTATTACATCGGTGAAAGGCCGAGATTTCCCTAAATCAATGATTCCAGGATCGAATACCTCTTCCTCGGTGGAGAAAGGAATGGATAACTCGGTGTCGTCCCCCCCATGCTAATCCTAAATCATATGAAGCACATGGTAATGGTGGAATAAAAGTTTCATCCAAAGTGGAATCAACATTCTTTGCTTTAACGACCATTTCACCCTTAGAAATGTGATCAATAGGTTCATGGTACTCAATATGAGACACATGAAAAACCCGCACATTAAGGTCAAAGTGGGTGGGAGGAGGACTTGGGACGAAATCATCATCATGTAAATTCTCTAAAAAGAGAGTGTCCCCCTCCGGGTCGATGTCATCAACACCCGGTGGTATCGAATCATTAGAAGCAAGAAAAGTGTCAATCTCCTCCATAAGCGGATCACTATCCTCAACGGGAATAGGAGATGGAGAGAAAGACTTTGGATTAGGATTAGAATTCAAAGCCTCGATCTTAGATATGAGAAGATAGACGTTGGATAACTTCTCACGAAGAACCACGTTTTCCACATCTAAATGAGTAAGTTCATCGGTGAACTTCTCAAGGATCGGAATAGTCAAATCATCCTCATTTCCCAATGGAAATGGGCGAAGAAGAGTAGGTTCATCGGTAAACCCCTCAAAATCCAAATCGTGAATATCATCTTTATAAGAAAGTTCATCGGAGAACTCCTCATTAGAAAATTCACTAGAAGTAGAATCATCCTCAAAATCTTCATTTCCATCACAATTTTCATCATTAGTATTGGAGAAAATATCAAGGTGAATGGAAGAAATCGAGTCATCACAATGTGGCAAATCACACATCTCATTGGAAATACCGTCAAACTCTCTCGGGTTTTGGACAAGAATAGTGCTAATATGCTCGTCCCCCTTTCTTAGAGAATTTTCGGGTTCCACGATAGAAAGATCATGAATAGGAGTAATGATGTCATGAGAGATTTCCTCATCATCTAGGATGGGAAAATCCTCGGGCTCAATAGCCGGCAAGATACGAATAGGAAACACGATAGCACTAGACGAAGGATGAAGAGCCATAAGATCTCTCAAAGAAAGAGTACTATCCTCATCATCATCCAAAAGAAGAGAACGCTTGATTTCACGATTAGCAAGATATTTTTCTTCCTCTTGAATTTTTTCTTTCTTTCGAATTTCAATGCTTAATCCATTATAATCTTGAGAAAGTTGTCTAATCCTTAGTTCACAATCTCGTCTAAATCCCTCATCAATTATTTCTCCATGAAATCGTCGACTTCCTAATTCATTAGTAATGTTATTAATCTCTTGATTAATTTGTCTCTTTTCAAGCAACAAATCTTCAATACGTTTTTCAACAACTTCAACATTTCTTTGATTCATTGTTTCAAATCGTTCAATATCGAAAGAATATTGTGGAGATTGGTCGAAACCGGAAGGAATCGAATTATAGCAAGGATTAGGCTCATAAAAACTTTGATCTCTCGGTTGACAACAAAAACTCTCGTGAGGACCTCCACAATACTCACAACAAAGATGTTGTTGTGATAAACTTGGTAAATCTTGTGGATAACAATTATCATTAAAGTTTGGATTGTAGCTCGGTTCTTGCTCGTAATTAAGCGAGAATCGATGCGAACAATCATCACCAAAATGAGAATCGTTTCCACAAAACTCACACGAGGGTGTCTCGTATGTGGGGTGTGGAGATGGATTGAAATCGAGAGAATTATTAGAAAATTTTGGATTTCCAAATGAGGTAATATTATCACAAGATGGACAAAATCCAACATGTATATCGTTTCGTAAGTCATTTCCACAACGCTCACACGTGCACCACCGACATGGCAAAAAACCATATAACGGTTCTCCACACCCTTCACAATTAACGAAGGAAGAATTAAAATTTAGAGGGTGAGGAGAAAAAGAATTAAACATGATAGATGATTAAGAAGATTATTTTTGGTATTTTATTTGGTATTGCTCAATCAATAATGATCGATAAAAAACAAGGAATAAGGATAACTACTATGGAAGTAAATTACCCTCGGTCGACTTTGAAACGATAGGTAAAAACCTAAACGTCTCGAGGTTCAATAAGTAAACAACAAAAAGTAAGATTTATTACTACTTGAATCAGCAAACCAATAATAGGTCGTCCCTCTCAATATACGCACAAGCAAGCGGGGAAACGAGGTGGCACAAAGCACTTAAAAACCTTTTTCCTTAGACGGCCTTTTATAGCACGTCGCCTTATACCCACCTTATAGTTTGTATAAATCGAGTTCAAACTTCTTATTAGTATTTATCTATTTTGCCTTTTATTTTGTTTTGGATTCGACTACAATAGCTAGGTGATGAAATCCCAACTAAGGCTTATTTGAAAGATATGTAAAATTTATTGTTCTACGTAATACAATATATTATTCACAAAAAACGAGAAAAACGATACATACTATATAATAGGAAAATAACAAAACTTTCCGAGGACGGAAAGGGTCTTCAAATCCACGATCAACAAATCTCCACAAAGACGAAACGTATACAAGATCCCCAGCAGCGGCGCCAAAATTTTTGATGTGTCGTGGATAGTATAGTGATTTATTTGATATACGTTATAGGGTAAATTAGAAAATTACCTTTAGGAAAAAGTAATAGACTAATTATACCAATGACGAATTCAATTAAACACGTTGGTGACTCAAGTTCGTTGTACACGAAGATCTTATGAATTTGAGACGTTTTGTTTTGATTTGGACAATCGATTTGAATTGGTTTTTGGTTTTTAAACTACAAATAAAATCTACTAATTTTAAACTATTTAAATTTATCCTAAAGTGCATGAATCATAAACCCCGCTATTTTTAAAATCTATAATCAATTAATTACTTAAAAATTAAAATTATTAAAAAAATCTAATTAAGACTAATTTACTTTATTTAAAAATTCTTTAGACAAATCTGTTTAAAAACTATATTAATTTAAATCTAAAGTTATAAAAATATAATTAATTAAAGAATAAACTAATTAAACTATTTAAATAAAAACATTTTTTATTTTTTTCTTTTTTTATTTTATCTAAAAAAACTTATTATTTAGAATTTACTTTAATTAGAATTTTAATAAAAAAAACGTAACTTGAATTAACAAACCTAAACAAATACTGCCTAGTTTAAAAAACACTATATTAATGAAATTGAGGACTCTAAAATCAAAAGAGTGCCTAGCACAGTTGGGTAACACGTTAAACCTGTGACCAGGAGGTCACAGGTTCGAATCCTGAAGCATACATAATTTTTGGATTAACTTCTTTTTGGACAGATTAATGAAAAGAGTCTTAGGGAAGACTTTGTGAAGCTTATTTATAAGCTTATTCTGATATGAGCTGTGAGGACACAACTTTTTAGCTTATCAAAACGATTTGATCTGATAAGCAGTTAATCTAAATAATATAACAGCTAGAACAATATAAGTAAAACACCAAAAATAATGACAGTCCACAAATCCATAACAATAACTAGCAAGTCTGTATACAACAGCAAAAACTCAATCTAAAATAAGTTTAAAACATTTAAACCGATAACAGTATACAAAATTCAGTAATATAAACCCAAACTTACATATTAGTTTTATTACAACTAATACAGATTTAGCAGATATAAACTAAACAATTAGACCTAAGCTTTTCGGTTTATCATATAAAACTTAAACAAATTTCTGTATATCAGCTTCAAATCTAAATAAACCTATAAATTAATCCATTATATCAGATTCATAAACATCACAACAAAACTTCGATTCAGCAGACACAATAAACTTCTCAAACAAAGCAGAAAAATCAGCAAACCATATCCAAATACAAACTGACATAAACTCAATCTACAATCCGCAGTCAATATTATTATCCAAACTAGCAGACTCAAACCTTATATCGAAGTATTAATAAGAAAACACTGAGCCAATATCATAACATGGTATAATCAGATTGCACATTAATGAACTAACATTTCTAAACAGATTAAACTAAAAACATAAAAGTAAAATGGGGTAGAACCTTTTTGACGTGTACCGTTGAGTAGAAGACTTGCGCTGAGCAGTCTTAAGGAACAGACACCATCACCGTAACTCCACCATCTTTTATAAACCGAACCAAATTCACCAACAGTTTCACCATTTTAACCAATCGAACCGAGCAGATTTATTATTTTATTATTATCCAGTAGGGATATAATTGATCCAATACTTTACATTAAATATTAATTATAAACTATTACTTAGCTTATAATTAAAATCTCTTATGTTATCTTTGAGAAACAGTAAATAGGGTTAATTCACTTATCAATTTTGAGCAGTAAAGAAATTAAAGGAGACACGAGTAAAAATTAAAAATGTTAAACTTTCATTAATTTTCAGAAAATATTACAAAACTAAATAAAGGAAATACAAGATTAAGCCTAAATCTATTTCAAAAGAATAACATTAAAGAAAGTAAAGGATGAAAAATACAAGATAATTGGGGGGGTTTTATAGCCTTCCCAGGGCTTTCTGATGAAGGATATTCGGATCTCAAATAGAATATTCCATTCTGATCATGGCCTTTGATCTTCACTTCCTTTCTCTTTCTATGATCGGATGGTTGAGATGACTCAATCTAGCACACGGATCGCCAACGTGGCATCCATGTGCTAGTTGTGTTTCTTTCAAGGCCTCTGATTGGTGGGATTGGGAGATTGAGGTGTCATCTCCAATGAGAATCAGCCACGTAGCATAGCCTCACCATTCCTTCTCTTCCTTAAACCATGGGGATTTTATTCCCCTTTGTGTGAATTAAAAATTTAATTAAAAAGCCCCAAATAAAATTGATTTATTTGTGACTTAGGGTTTGTAACAGTAACTAAAAGTTACTGGTTTTTTTTGGGAGAGAAATGGGGAAGAAGGGTTTCACATAGTTTCTATCGAAAGTATATTATTTATTTGTGTGAGAGAAAGTGGGTGACGGTTTACTTAATATGAGTGGGTGAAAACATGTATAAAAGATGAGTGGATGATAAGGGACGTGTGAATGGGATGTTTCGTTTTTTATTGATTGTGAAAAGCTTGACGTGAAAACATGTAAAAACCCTAAAAGCCCAATATCCTTCATTCGTTTCTTTTTCCTTCCATAGCTGTTGGGCTTTGGGCCCAAATAATCATTCCATCCATGTGTTAGTTGTAAAGAATTTGGGCTAATGTCTTAGGCTTTATTTGGCTAAGTACCAAAAGTATTAACATTGTATCCAAATTTGGGCTTTTCAGGCCCAATAAGCTCTTGTGGGTCCCACTTGGCTAAAATCCTTTATTAAAATATTGAATCCTCTAAATTGAACTCGGTTTTGGCTTCCTCGATCTTTTCTTCAATCTCGTGTCGATTTTCGTCGGTTTTCGCGAACTTGGTACCTACACACATTCAAACAAGAAACAAACATATCCAAGGCATATTTGATACATTTAATGCATAATTTCATTGTTTATTAATACAAATGATATGAGTAAATACACTCATATCACTGAGCTGAGTGGAACGCTGCGGGATATCAATCTCCCACAGGTGAGTCATGACATCGGTGCCTCAAGTGTCATGGTTACGGTACCTCCGTAACTAGTAATACTGACTGATCATGCTTGTATATAAGGCTCAGGTAATATCTTAATTATTAAAATAATATAGGATTATTTATAACATGTACTGGGGAAAACATTTGGCTGCATACGAGAAATCCTAATCATGCATAGAAGGGAAGTCCTTACTGAAAGGACGGAAATCTGTACCTCGTGTTCTGTAACCGACCGAGATCAACTGACAGAAAGTCTACTCTGATTTCACGCGAGCTACATGATTAAAGGACGCGAATAAGTGATCTGGTCTTTATTTAATTTACCGATTTTTATTGGCTTCTTATTTATTTGTTTCAGAAATTATGTACGTATATTAACTGATAAATCTGAACTTATAATGATTATTTCTAATATATTACGACCTACTAATAATTATGATACAAACGTATTCTGACGTTATATTAATACTATAATAAATAACTCGTTAAAACATAAGGTTTCTAAATTAGAAAGTTTCTAAAATAATTTAATTCATATTATAAAATTATACCCTTTTAAAACATTATAAACTGTTTTAATTAAATTCATTTAAAATACAATTTTAAACATTTATAAAACAAGTAAGCAAAAGGTATAATATAAAAATCTTCATTTTATTATTATAATTATGCCCCGAGCCTACCGAGATGCCCCTTCTCGGTCGCACTTAAACAATTAAAAAACTATATAAAAATCTGCCTATCTAAAATTAGTGATAGAAATCTGTGTCACTAAAAAGTGTCACCAAAAGCTGCATTTAAAAACTATATAGAAAATCTGTCCTAATAATTCTGCGATAGAATTTCTTGTCACAAAACTGTCGCTAATAAATTATTAAACCCCACTATACTCAGCCCAAATCTTCCCACTGATGAACCATATTGTTTCCCACTGATTCTTGTTTCTTCCCACTGTTTCCTATGAACCAAACGCCCCCTTCTGATTTTATTTTCATACCGAGAGTTTAAACTCTCGGTTTGCTTTCTGTTTGCGACTACCCACTACTATATTAAGCCAAACGCACCATAGTTGGTCACTAATAAGGCCACTACTGAGACTCTAAGAGTCTCGGTTGCACAAATCCTTCAAACCCAATAACCCCTTTTCTGTCTTTTTGGTTCGGTTGGTCGAAATAACAACCACCGAGTGTTTTAAAACTCTCAGTTTGATACCGTGGTTCACCACGCCCCCTTACTGGGCTGTGGTCACACAACTGACAAAAAAGGGTCACCGAAGCCCCCCATGGCTCGGTTTTCTCGTGAACAGCCAAACGCCACACCCCTTTTCTTTCATTCTTGATTATACATTCGTTTTAATATACACATCATGATTTCGTGATTCAAAATATAATTAAAGAAAAAAAGATGATACCGTTATGTGGTGTTAATTAGTGAAGATGCGTATAGAAGGCTGGTAGCAACAATCGCAACTCTTTTTTTTCTAGATCCGGCGGCCAATCCCTAGTTCTCCTTCCTTTTTTTATTGTTTCTGGTTAAGGGAAAAGGAACTCCCGTCGTGTTATTTGTATACCCAAAATGGGCTTAGGCCCTAAATCCTTTTTTTTTTCTTCTTCACACAAACCGGCCCAATTCTATTGTCTCCCATTTCTTTTTTTAACGTATTCGTATGCTTGTATTAAATTCCCGCGTATTATTTTTCTGAATGTTAATTAATACATAAGTAATAAATATTTTTATTTTTTTCTGAATAATAATATGTATTTTATTAAAATCAAAACTGCGTATTTAATATTATCAATTTAAATACGGGTTTTACAATTCTTCCGCTCTAAAAAGAATAATTCGTCCCCGAATTTAAGATACGATTATACTGGGTTTTACAATTCTCCCTCTCTAAAAAAATAATAATTCTTCCTCGAATTTAGGATACTTTAAGTTAGGGAATATATCTAAAGTGAACGACACATGGACTGAAAGAACAAGAAGCTGAAACATACAAGCTGAAAAGACGTGTAACTGAAATACATACCTGAATTCAAACTAGAAGTGAGGATAAGGAGTCCGTACAGACTCCTCTGTTTCCTAAGTGGCCTCCCGCTCGGTACGGTTCCTCCACAGGATCTTGACGAAAGGAATGGTCTTCCTTCTCATAACTTGATCCTGGCGATCTAAAACTGCTTCGGGTTCCTTAATACAAGATAGGTCCTCCCGAATCTGATCGAGTGGATAATTCACTTTGTGAAGCTCATGATAGTTGTACTGTAAAACCTGTAAATTTTAGGTTTTGACTATGTCATCATTGTACACGTCACCTCATGATATATGTATATATATTACCACCTTTGCATGAAATATTTTGAGCAGTCATATGCATCATACATGAGCATACATTATTTTAATCATCAGAACATGGAAACATTTAAGCACATAACAATACATTATGATTTTGAGTATTTAATCATAAGGACACATCCACATTTGTATGACTACATTATATGAGCATGCGAGACAGTAAACAATCACTTCTTTTGGGACATTTAAGTCACCTGAACTTATAATCATAAGCATTCATCATATTGGTTCATAAAAATCCAAACTCATGATCACAATAATAATAGTTACTTAAGAATTATATATATATATATATATATATATATATATATATATATATATATATATATATATATATATATATATATATATATATATTTTATTTTTTATTTTTTTCTCACATCATGAATGACATTATGTTACGACATCAACTGTTTTTATTATTAAACATTACCTTTAACCATTCTAATTTATTTAAACTAAGTTGTCATACATTTTAATAAAGTAGAATATTTTCTCATCTAAATATGACCATACTTTCACCAAGGATCCCAAACATAACCAAAATCAACCTAGACTTAAACCTACTCACACAATACTATACTTATACTCCTAGTAACAATACTTAGACATAAGATTTAAAAACAAAAATACCTTAGACTCACTATTTAGCCGAATGTATACATATACATAACATTACATACCAAAAACCTTTACCAATTACACTTTTGACTTTCAAGACTCTGTACAACACATCTCATTAAACCATACACTATAGAAACACTTCCTTTTTCCCTTGACTAAGCCGATACAACCGGTTTATGTTCAAAACCAAGGCACCATGTACAATTTTGGGCATTTAAAGAATGTACTAACTTAGCTATACTTGTATAATGTAAATAAGACACCTAACACTCCCACTTTGACACTAGACATGTGGTAGAACACACCACACATCCATTTTACTTGTACAAACTTCCCATTATGACTAATACTATGCTAAGTCACATTGTTTCCCCTTGGTTGTTAAACATGCGACGACATAAGGCATTTTGGGGTCTAGTGTACATCTTGGCTCATTAAAACCTTGTACTTACATGGTACACACCAAAATTTATCATATCTAGCTACACACTCTCTCTTAGACATGTATATGCCCCGAACCACACCCCTCAATCTCACATTAACATATTTATCAAACATTTGAACTTCACACATCACTTACACTCCTCACATTCGGATACCCTCTCAACAAAACACCTAGACGAGCTCAAGCATTTACTTCAACCTATTATTGGTCTTCACCAAGCATTTAGTGCATGTTATCTAAGATTATTAGCATTCAAGTTAAGTCCAAGATCATCCTAGGTCACTTATAAGAAGAACACGACGTCTAGAACTCCTAAACCATAGTCATCACCAAGTTTTCTTGAAACAAGTAAGTATGAAACCTTTCTAAACTTTTTCCTTACTCATTACACTTGTCATGCATGTATATGTTATAAAAATGGAGTTAGGAGTACATGCATACGTTTAAAACTCTTAAACAAACCCTTAACAACATATAAGGCCACAACTTATATGGTTTCCATGGATAATCTTGCTTCAAAACCATAAGATTTGTAAGAATATGCATAAGGAACTTAGTGTAAGCCCTAAGTAGATTACTAAGTCATAAAAGTATATAAAATGTAATATAAGCCGAAACATATAAGCATATATAAGCCCATAAGTCATATAAGCCTAGACCTATATAAGCTAGTCATATAAGCCTATAAAACTTATATAAGCCGATACCTAAAACCTTATATAGGCCATGACATAGAAACCCTAAAACCTAATATAAACCGGAACCTAAAACTTATATAAGTTAAGTCATTGAAACCCTGAAAACTTGTTGATCCCAAACTTAGATCGATTTAGCTTGTGTAAACGAGATTAAATCAAGTTAAACACGTAGAGAAACTTTGTTGTATATGAAATAATTCAAGTATTATGCGGAATTAATACTTAAATAAGAACACAAAAACAAGTTAAACCAAACTTTCACTTTGATTGATTAATTGAACTTAGGTACAATGAAAGTGTAAAACTTATAAAACTTATATTGAAACAAAACCTAAAGGCCTCCTTTTATAGATTAAGGAACCTTGTACAAGAGTCTACGTATCAGCTATTCTTGGTAAAGATAAACATAAGAAATACATTGTCAAACATATCTTTACTAGAAACATACTAGAAACATAAAACGCGTAGACTAGAATATCCTATCAGTGCTTGACTTCTTCTTATCAACGCTTGACTTCTTCCTGTCAACGCTTGTCTTGACAACGCTTGATTTCTTCCTATCAATGTCCAAATTGCTCTTGTCAGCGTCCAAGTGTCTTGGCTATATTTTATTCCCAACAATCCTCCCCTAAAGTTGATATCTACTCTAGTAATCAAGTTTCTGAATAAAAATTAAGTACTAGGAGGATTCATACAAATTTTATCAAATTGGAAATAAATAAACCTAATCAAATCTTTGGCCACGTCACTTGAGTAATCCATCTCTAGCTGTGTTGTCATCATTTTATTCAAAACTTCTTTGGACATAGGATACTCAGCATCCACAAGAATATACTCAGAAAACTTTGTAGAAATCAAATTATACACACCAGCTGCTGAATACAAACGCCATTAAAGTCTACTGATATCATCCTCAAGATCCTTCCAAACTGGATCTTCTTCATCTGGTGCACACATTCTTTTGAATGTTGACCAAATCTTTATTCCATTGACTGAAGTAGGTGCTTTAGACTCATACTTGGCCTGCATAAACCTCCAAAGGTCTGCCAAGTCTTCCCTATCCAGGCTTGCAAACAAAGACATCAAAGTAGTAAATGTATGTACCTCTTTCCCATATCTTCCAACCATCCAAAACCCAGTTGTATCTTCTTCATAGCTAACTATAGGGTTTCTGGAATCATGAGGTAATACTTCTACCATATGTGAAGCTTCCAAGGGTGAGAGCTTAATACTCTTTCTAATAACAGCTTCACTGGGATTCACTCTATCCAAATTTGGTGGAAAATCAAGAGGAACTCCCTTCTTCAATGGTCTTGGTGTAATCAAAGCCCTTTGGATCTCCATCTCTTCTACAAGTTCTTCTTTTCTTTCATCTGAAAGAAGTCTAATAGTATTCTGCTCTTGCACCTTTGCCCATATAGGATAAGCCTTATATTCCAATTCATCAAAAGACAATCCTTACAACTTTCTAAAATTCCAACCTGTTTGATGACATCTGAGCAACATGTAATAGAGCTCCCTTCTTTCTGTCTTGGTCTGTTCAAGAACTTTGCTAGCTTTGTACTTCAGAATTACCTTGCAATCTCTTTGAACTCTGAGTAGAATCTCCAAACCTAAAATTTGATCTGATAAAGTCATGTATGGATTCTCTATTACTTTGTTCTCCCATGCAAAGTACATCTTAGCAACTTCAGGCATCTCATAATATACCTGATTCTTCAATTGTGCAAGCTTTTCCCTTGCCAACTCATCACCATATTCAAGCCTTTTTGTTTCTTCAATAATCATGACACTTGAATCTGTGCTCTCATAACCACTGCTTTCCTTATGCTCAATAGCAGTCTCCTTCATCCTATCTTCTTTCTCAAGTTATACAGCCAACATGGAATTAAATTTTACTTGGGCTGCATTCTTGGGAACCACTGTTTCTACCATAATTCATTTACCCTTATCTAATATATCAATGGCGGGTAAAGATGATGATGGTACCTGTGTAGACACTTCCTTGATGATAGCTGATGACTAGAATATATCAACCATACTACAGGTCTATCAACGTCCAAGACCTGTGTGTCAACGCCTAACTTACTCATGTCAGTGCTTGGCTTGTTAGCGTCAAAAATCGGCTTGCCAACGCTCAATTTACTCTTGTCAGCGCTTCTTTGGAACTGCTCCATCATCTCAGTGAAAGATAGATTCAAATTTGTAGGGGTAACCAATGAAACATCAAAACCTGGTTTCCTCTTCAAATCTGTTAGAGCTTCAGCTATACCCAAAGATTCTCCTTCATGTGAGCCTTTGTCACTCACATGTATCTGCTCATCCTCCCCTTTGTAAGAATCCTCCACTCCACGCCTAGGGTTAGAACCTTCCAACTAACAATCCTCTCCCTCAATTACTTAAGTTCAAGGCTTTGTGTAAAGAAAGTATGTACAAGGTCTGCATTTTGCTTTTGCAAGCTAATGCAGACAGCCATCAATTCTAACAATGTATAAGGTTCCAATCTGCCCTCCTCTAGAATGGGTATTTGACCTCCCAAAATAGATTCATAGGGCATGGATGGGGTCTTAATGATGTTAGGACTAGCTTGGCCTGCATCTAAGCTAGTACCAATAGTCCTAGCCCCACCCATATCACCAACCACACTTGTAGTGGTGGTTCTCTCAGCAACATGGCTAGGACCACTAGAGGAGAACACTCCAGTAGTCCTTTGGCGTTTTTCCATCCTAAAGTCTGGGGGTGAAGAGGAAGATGTGGATTGGGGTTCAGTTTAGAGGTTAATGGGTGTTTGGGTTTGTTGTAGAAGGGTGTCAACGTTTGGATTTGAATTGTCAACGCCAACATTTAACGTGTCAGCATTGAACGGATCTTGGTCAAGTTCCATATGTTGGGGTAATGGTGATGGTTCATGTAATGGGTCAAGTTGTGGTTGTGGGTCAGGTTGAGGTTGTGCTGCTGCAATAACAGAAAGCATGGCTTGGGTAAGGGGTAAGTCTCTATGTGGGGGTGAATTCATCTTTCCAAAAATTGCTTTATTTTGCACAGGGATCGTATAAAAGTCATCATGATCCCTGGTGCAATACCTTTGTTCATCAAAAACCATTTGCAAAAATCTTGGGTAAGCCACAGTCATCTTGCTACCCTTTTTTTTACACATGCTATCAAAAATCATTTTAGAAAAATTATATTTTTGCCTAGTAGCAATACACACAATGGCACTTCCAATTGACCTGTTTATTTAATTGTGTGAATTACATTTGGGACTCCAACATTAAAGTATGACATGTATTAATTACTTCCAAGCTGGGGGAAATTCATGTTTAGAATATTTGTTTAAAGTGCCCTCTTCAGGGAAAGGATAACCTAAAGCTTGTAGTCCTTGTTCTAGCTCACCAGTGGGTAGGGTGGTTATACCATCTGCATCATTAAGATGCAAAGCCAGGCGAACCAAGGCTTCATTAACCACCCATGAACGCCCATGGACTGTATCAGTCAATGTAGTCACTTATTAATCGTTGAGGAAGTGAAAGTATTCGAAAACTGCTTAATATGAGTGACAGGGATAAGAGGAGCATGAGAAAGTGAATACCTTAGGGGGATGCATTTAAATACTCCCATCTGAGTATATTGAGGAAATAGAGTGTTGTTAGCCTCCAAATAGGCAATCATATTATGCTGACTTCTAAATCCCAATACCAAATCACTCGGTTTAAACTTAGGCGCCGTTGATGTAGAAATCTGTGTGAAGTGTTATGAAAGATGAATATGTGTGAAAATTTAGTTAGACAAGAATAAGCAGTTACCCTGTTTCAAAATAATGAGCCAAATATATAAGAGAGGTAAACACATGTGATTGGTAAAAAATAAGGCAGTTATTTTCAAAAGATAATGATTAAAATCTTGAAAAGATATAACTTATCTTTTGCATTAATAAAAATTTACCAACTCCTAAAATTACGGCCCAAATTTTCGTCAAAAATAACAACTGGGTAGGACCCAATGAGTGTCAACGGTCAAAAATAACCTATCAACGCTCAACGGCTATATTCTTGTCAACATTGGAAAATGCCATGTCAACGTCAAAATTGGTTCTAACAACGTTTAGAAATAAACATGACAACGTCCAAAAATAAAAATAATAAAAATGAAAAAGGAACTTAACAAAGTGATTTATCCTAGTGAAGATATCCTATAGACTGAAAATTACTATAGGGTGGCAAGCACTGTCCAATCATGCACACTTGCTTAAGCAAGATAGACGTGATTGTCCTCAAGTATCCCTTGCTAACCAAAGTTCTTAACAATGAAGTTATCTTATAAAATCCTTTGTAACTTCCCAGGTAAGCCCAATAAAAATTATCCAAGTCTCCCAACATACCACATCCAATTCTAGGCCAAAAATTCTTAGCAGCGTGCATAGTATATCAACTTTGCATGCTACAATGCCTCATATGTTAGTAAACTAATTCATACTCATCAGTGGACACAATCTAGAATTGTGACAAGAGTATTATATGAATACCCAAAAATTCCTAAAGGTTTCCTAAATCTCCCTTTAAACTATGATACATAAGTTGCCAAATAAAATATATGTATTAAAAATTTATGTCAAGATAGGAATATAAATATTCCAACCATCATCCATAATCTGAAACATGCTCCAATAATGCTCCAAGAATCCTAAGCAACTCTGTATCCATTTGTACAATGCTAACAACGCCTGCATAATTAGATCAAAAACCACCAAACTAACATGTTACTGACAACGTCGAGTTAAAACTTGTCAGCGTTAAAATAACCTTTGTCAGTGTTAGACAAATAAAGTGGAAAATCTAATTTTGTAGAAAGACCAATAACAATGCATATCTTGTACATACTTTTACAATAATCCCCCAAATCGCATATTAAGTGAGATTGATCATTCCAATACTTGTTACCAAGTATTGAAATCTTCCAGTATCAAAAGGTTTAGTTAATAAATCAGTCACATTTTCCTATGTGTCAACCCTATCTGGTTGTATTAAACCTTTTTCAAAACAATCTCTTATAAAATGATGTCTAATTTCTATATGTTTTGTTTTAGAGTGATGTACAAGATTTTTAAAACGCATAAAGTACTGTTATTATCTACAAAAATCTTGGTATGCATGAAATTATACCCATAATCTAACAGTTGGTTCTGAATCCATAAGACTTGTCCACAACAAGCAGTTGCAGCTACATACTCTGCTTCAGTTGTATAATTGGCCACCACTGTTTGTTTCATGCATTGCCAAGATATCAATCTACTCCCAAGGAATTGGCATCCACCAGTTGTGGATTTCCTATCAAACTTGTCCCCACCATAATCACTGTCTGAGTATGCTATGAGTTCCAATGGAGAATCTTTTAGATACCATAATCCCAAGGTCGGATAGCACCTAAGATACCTAAAAATCCTCTTGACAGCATGACGATGACACTCTTTGGGAGTCACTTGATGGCGTGCACATGCACACACAGCAAACATAATATCAGGTCTTGAAGCTGTGAGATACATCAATGATCCAATCATTGACCTATAATGCCTAACATCCACTTCTTTTCCATCTCCAACCTTTCCCCAGGGGTGTTCCCTATCTATGGGTGTGCTAGCCCGTTTCTCATGTGGAGAAAAGCCAAACTTCTTCAAGATTTATGCTACATATTTATCTTGAGAGATGAAGATACCATCTTCTTTATGTTGAACTTGTAAACCTAGAAAGAAGTTCATCTCCCCCATTGCACTCATCTTGAACTTGTCTATCATGAGTTTGGAAAAGTCTTCACTAATCTTTGGACTAGTAGAGCCAAAGATGATATCATCCACAAAGACCTGTACAAGTAAGAAATCCTTACCAGTCTTCTTTGTAAACAAAGTCTGATCTATGGTGCCCCTTTTGAATTCATTTTCCACCAGATAGGTGGACAATGTACCATACCATACTCATGGGGCTTGATGAAGTCCATACATAGCTTTCTTCACTCTATACACCTTGTCTGGATGTTCTGAATCTTCAAAACCAGGAGGCTGCATTACATAAACCTCCTCTGCAATTGTGCCATAAAGAAAAGCACTCTTCACATCCATTTGATAAACTGTAAATCCCATGCACGAAGCATAGGCTAGAAAATCCTTATTGCCTCAATCCTTGCAACAGGTGCAAAGACCTCCTCACAGTCTATCCCTTCCTCTTGTTTATATCCTTGAGAAACTAACCGTGCCTTGTTTCTGACCATAATTCCTCTCTCATCCTTTTTGTTTCTAAGAACCCATCTTGTCCCAATAAGTCTGACATGTCTGGGACAATCAACTAACTCCCAAACATCCTGAATAGCAAATTGGTGAAGCTCATCTTGCATTGCTTCCACCCAACTTGGTTCCTTGAGATCATCGAAAATCTTCTTGGGTTCCTGTTGTGACAGAAAATGGGCAAACAAACATGCTTGAACAAGAGGGGTATCAACCTTCTTGTGAATATTGGCAATAAATCCTCCATGATTCTGATGAGACCTTCTAGTTTGTACAGGAGTCATCACATCACCTATAATAAGAGAAGAAGGATGATTCTTCATAGTAGAGGTAAGTACTCCTCCTTCAATAATTGTATTATCATCAATCTCAGTCTCCATGTTGCCAATATCCTCTTCAAATTCTCTTTCATCAACATCTGAATGAACCTCTCCATGTCTATGTGAAGGTTCACCTTGTTCAAAATTATTGGAAGAGAATAAATGATCAAAAGAGTTGTCAACGCCCGAATTAGGGTTGTCAACGTTTGAACCATCAACGCCTGAATTTGTCTTGTCAGCGCCATATTTTCCTTTGTCAGCGCTTGAAGAATCATGCATGTTTTCAACTGGTGATACTTGTGGACCACCTTTCTCTTTTCCAGCAGCAGTAAATGCATCTGTCCATATAGGAACGGTAACATACTCAAGTATGGATGCTGATTTGTCTACTTGTGATCCAACCTCCTTATTAACCTGTATACCTGAAATTTCAACAACCGGTTCTTCCACAACATTTGAAGTCACCTTCACAATGTCAAAAATACGTTCTCAAAACGCAAATTGTTGGTGATAAGAGTGCCTTTGCCAGTGATAGTCCCATATCCGCCTCCAAGTACACTTTGTCACCATCTTTAATGGGAGTGAAGTTTGTCAAGTAGTCTTCCTTCCCTGTCATGTGCCTAGAGCATCCACTATCCCAATAGCCATAATCATTAACCTGCTTTTGAATGCCCTGCACATAAAGAAAACAAATTAGTTTTCTTTGGGAACTTAAGCCTGAACAGACTTGGATTCATTTAGTTGTTCAACAAGAACAGACTTAGTCCTTGTGACAACCCCTTGTTCATCCCTTTTTGGATTAAACACCCAGTTAAACCCAATTGGTTTAGTTATGACCTTTGAAATATAATGAAATCTGTTACAGGTCATAGAAATCCCATCTAAATTAAGGTTTTGGTCTTGTTTGGGTCTCCATGTCAAGCTAGAATAAGCTTTAGACCCCTTCCCCTTTGGTTGCAAATATTTGACATTACTTGGTCTAGCAACGTTCCCGTCAGCGTTTAATTTGTTCTTGTTAACGCTGAAGTTACCCTTATTAGCGTCAAACCTAGGGTTTGCTACAGGAACCCATTGTCTGTTAGACCATGTATTGGTCTTTTGAAAAGGCCTTTGTTCATAAGTATTAGACCCTTTAGTACAGAATGGGGCTGGTCTAATGACTTGTGGACTTTGCTGGACAAAAGATTTGGGTTGACCATGGTTGACTTTCTATCAGCGTTGACCTTTGAAGCACTGACACACTTATAAGCTAATGCGAAAAACTTCCACAAGTATAATAGGCTTTTCTAGACATAGCTCTAGATCTAGATGAAAAGAAACCTGTCCCATTATCACTAACTTGACTTTTTGGTGACCTAGGTTTTCTATATATTTCTGCATATCTAGTACTAGCTTTTCTAACAACGTTTGAGGCAAGGTCAACAATCTTGCTAGTGGTGGTATTGGTCACTTTTATGGGTGTCGACTCATTTGGGCTATCACTAAGCATGCCACCCTTAACAAACAAAGTAGGGTTTGCTTTCTTCCACTGGTCTCATTCTGTTAATATCTGCTTGTATTCCTCTACAGGGGTAAGAACTCTTGGTGGAGGAATAAATTCCTCTTCTTGGAGTTCTGGTATACCAGTCCAAGACAAATCCTTTCTAAGGACACCATAGAAGTTCTCAGCAAGTGGTGGAACACCATCATACTCTTTCATCGCAATCCCACTCATATCCCTAGAGTCCCTTTGTTCACTGACACATTTTTCTAGGGTTTGAGAAGCTTTATCAAATCTTTAAATTTTAAGATATACATTATCTTTGTTTTTTATAGCCTCATCTAACTTAGCTTGTAAAACAACATTGGATCTCTCCAAGATGTTCCTAACCTCAACACTAGCATTTAAATCATGAGTTAAAATGGTTTGATCTTTTAGGTCAAACTCCATTTTCTTATATTCAGCCACAGTCTTTTCAGTTTGAGTAAGAGCAAGTTGATAAATAGATAAGTTGCATCTTTCATTAACAACATCTGCTGTTAATTTTAAAACTTCTTTGTTAAGCTTTTTAGTGTTTAGACGACAACCCTTACTACAAAATTCATCATCATATACCTTATAGTCTGATGAAGATGAAGAATGTGCCATGAGAGCATAGTGAACATGCTCCTGTTCTTCTTTTTCTACAACCAAAGCCTTGTTATCTTCCTCACCCTTGGCCAAAAAGCTCCAATCCCAGCCAACACCATCT
This sequence comes from Glebionis coronaria, assembly GCA_025667525.1. Taxonomy (NCBI): domain Eukaryota; kingdom Viridiplantae; phylum Streptophyta; class Magnoliopsida; order Asterales; family Asteraceae; genus Glebionis; species Glebionis coronaria. The sequence continues at coordinate 529,663,559 of CM046876.1, forward strand.
ATGTCTTGCATGGCAACCATAGCTTTTGTATCTTCAACCTTGACGATTTGGCTTGAAGGCTTTCCAGCATCAGATCTTCTAGGAGATCTACACTCTCTCATAAAGTGACCCATTTTAAGATAATTGTAACACTCAAGCTTGGATTTATCAAACCCAGCAGTGTCTTTAGCATTGAAAGTCATCTTCTTCCTGAATCTTCTATTCCATCTATTGGCCCTTATGCTAGCAAGTGCCATATTCCACTTTATGTCCATCTCTTCCAAGTTCTCATCACTAATTTGCTCAAGGTCCTTATATGTAATCACTGAACCATTGGACAATGAAGCAATGTATGCACACACAGTATCTAGATCAATACCAGCAGGCTTAACTCTTGGTGAGTCAACATTAGATGTGTCAGCGTCTGAATGTGAGGTGCTGACAAAGCTTGATCCAACGTTGACACAAGGTGATCCAGTAACAAGGTGCATGTATGAATCCCTTTGATCAAATTGACCTTCACTATGTGAGAAGAAGGCCATATTTCCATTGGTAGACTTGATTCCTTGATCCAAAAGGATTTCACTCTCTACAAGCCTCAGTTTATTGTAAACATCATCAAAGGTGGAACTTTTGTGAGTATTATTAGCAATCATAGACCTTGCTTCAATCTTCCACGCATCACCAAGACTTTTAAGGAAGGTGGTGAAGATATCAGCATCATCATGCACTGTTCCCATGAATGACAACTTTCTTGTAATGTCAAGAAGTTTGCTTCTCACTCCACTTAGCTTTTCATTGGGAAGGGCTTTAAATATAGCATACTCATGCAAGAGTTGCTTCTTTTTCTCTGAGACAGTATCATCATTACCACCATAAGCAACTTGAAGGGCTGCCCAAAGATCTTTTGCAGAATCATAGCCTTTATATTTGTGCTGATTGGCTTGTCCCAAATAGAGTTTGAGGATGCTTAGGGTTTTCATGTCGTTCCTTCTCTTTGCAACGTCCTCAGCTGAGACAGCTCTTCCATCTTCAGATTTTTCTTTTCGATCCTCTTCAGTAGAGCCTGGAGTTGATCTTACAACAATAGCAGCTGCAATCTTGGCAGCCTTATTGAATGTGTTTCCATATTCACTAATTTCCCATAGGGTGTGGTCATGGATTTGAAGATACTGCTCAAAGTTAAACTTCCACAACTCAAAGTTGTCTGGGTCTAGCATGGGAATCTTTATGTTAGGGCTTGAGGAGGAGGAGGTTAACTCTGGAGTAGACATGTTGTTTGAATTTTAGGGTTTCTTGAAAATTAGGGTTTTTGGCGATTTAGGGTTTTTGTGTTCTTTAGATCAAATTTTCTCAACAAGCTCTGATACCACTTGTTGATCCCAAACTTAGATCGATTTAGCTTGTTTAAACGAGATTAAATCAAGTTAAACACGTAGAGAAACTTTGTTGTATATGAAACAATTCAAGTATTATGCGGAATTAATACTTAAATAAGAAGACACAAACAAGTTAAACCAAACTTTCACTTTGATTGATTAATCGAACTTGGGTACAATGAAAGTGCAAAACTTATAAAACTTATATTGAAACAAAACCTAAAGGCCTCCTTTTATAGATTAAAGAACCTTGTACAAGAGTCTACGTATCAGCTATTATTGGTAAAGATAAACACAAGAAATACATTTTCAAACATATCTTTACTAGAAACATACTAGAAACATAAAACGCGTAAACTAGAATATCCTATCAGTGCTTGACTTCTTCTTATCAACGCTTGACTTCTTCCTGTCAACGCTTGTCTTAACAACGCTTGATTTCTTCCTATCAACGTCCAAATTTCTCTTGTCAGCGTCCAACTGTCTTGGCTATAGTTTATTCCCAACAAAACTTATATAATCCGAAACCTAAAACCTTATATAAGCTAAGCCATGTAAACCCTAAAAAAATCTATATAAGCCGAGACTTAGAAATACATAAACTAGCTCATTTAAGCCCTAAGAATTGTAAATAAGCCGAGTCATATAAGCTCAGCTATAAGCCATAAATAAGGCGAATGTGAACAAGCCCATAACTTATTTATAAACCTCGTAATATTTAGTTATAAGCCCAACAAGTAAATCATATTTACTAGTACAATTAGTAAACTTATTACTTAATAAAACAAGCCCTTTAGGCCCATTAAACCAAGCCGAGACCCTATTGGGCCAACCAAGCCCAAATCTTATTTGTGGAAACTTTTCGTGCCATTATTGACAATTGGTGAAAGTTAGGGTCGATTTTATAAATTAATAATATGTAAAGGATTTCGTGACTTTATAGAAGTTCAAGGGCCGAATGTGTCATTTCTAAAAGTTTAGAGTGTGTTTGTTTTAAACCGAGAGCTAAACGAAACCACAAGGACTAATTGTGTCATTATGGAAACTAAGTATGAGCCCTAGTTTCCCTTTTTAAATATTCCAAGACTTCAAGGATCATTATTGCCATTATTGAAACTTATTACGAGCCCTAGCCTTATTTTTAAATACTTCGAGACCTCAAGGACCAAAAGTGTCACTTTGGGAAACTTGTTACAAGCCCTAACCATTATTTTTGGATAATTCGAGACTTCAAGGACCATTAGTGTCATTTTGAAAACATAAAACAAACCCTAACCCTTATTTAATTATTTCTGAGACATAGGGGGTGTTTGGTCATTTCCCCAAAGTTTTAGGAGCCCTAGGGGCGTTTTGGTAAATAAATAAAACGGACAAGGACTAACAACGCAATGTACTTAACGAACGAAACCTTAAAGTTTATTTTTGTAAATTGCTATGATATTAAGGACTCAAGTGTAAATTTAATTAAAAATGTTAATAAATTATTTTATTGATAAATTAACTTAGCCGTTTGGATGATTAAACAAATTACTAAGTTTATTCGCGAAACCTTATAAACTGACAAATCACGTTAACCATATTTTGAAGCCTTAAGAAAAGTAAACTGTAATTTATTTTTCTTACAATAAATTAAATAATATAAAAAACTATTTATTTAATTTATTACCCATTTTACTAGACAATTTATATATATTTTTAGAAACTAATATATATATATATATATATATATATATATATACAATTCACTATAAGTGTAAACACTTAAACGATCGTAACATCTTAGTAATCAGTGATGATACATTTTCAACCAAACATTCATCATGCATTATTATCTTGGGTTTACTAAGGCACTTAAAACTACTTAGGTAATTTCTCTAGTTCGTGATCATATTGTGCCAGTTTATTCCGTGACATCATTCTCACATCACTACCACTAAGATGTGTTCATGGCCCCATCTTTACTATTTTATAACTGGGGGAGAAAACATACAAAAACTATATATATATTTAAATATGCAAACACGCACTGATGACAACAACAATTTATTGCCTATTGTTTTCCCCATTCCCATGGACTGTAATAGTTAATAGTGTAGCGCGAAATGTATGAATAGATCTATTCGGATATTGACAACACCCGGCCTGCGAGACTTGCTATCACGAAACGCTTAGGCCAAGCAACATGTTTATTTTATTGTCGGACTAAGGTAACAACATCTGGATAGACCCAAATGGGCGTACTGAGCATCTTTTGTGTAGCTTTTATTACAGTGCAGTAGGAACTACTATATATGATCGTGGTGTTTGGCATATTAGTAATTTATTTATTTAACTAAACCTATGAATTCACCAACTTCGTGTTGACCCCCATATTTTACTCTATATGTATTCTCAGGAAAACAAGATATTAAGTGTGTACCATTAATTCATGTAATATGTTTCAAATGACTATTATGATCATTATTCTATATACTGTGTGCTATCGATCCACCCAAGTAACACCCCATGTACTATTCCGCTACATTTGACCATCAGGGGGTGTTACAGAAATGGTATCAGAGAGCATAGTTATAGAGAACCAGATCGATAATAAAATTTAAAAATATAATAAAAAAATTTAAACTGGACTATAACTGAACTTTTAAAATCAATGAAATAAAAAGAAAGTTGATTTTTGAGGAACCTTTATAAGTTAGGCATATAGCATATAGAGCATACATATTATGTGAACTAACTTCACACTGATTTATAACCTTCGAGTTAATAAATCACCTAAGTATCTACTCATACTTTTAACGAGCGTAGTTAAAAGACATAAACCGCATCACGTATCCATTTTAAAACTTTTTGAATAGTGTAAGCTTAAAACATACTCAACTTTGAAAGGCTATTTTCAGATATCATGACGCCACCTACTGTTCTGACTACCTTCGAGGAGCTCATGGCTCCTACCACCACACCATTATCGCCGACATCAGTATTTGCTGGACCGGCTCTGACACCGAGTCCAGAGGTGACCAGACAGAAGGAGTCAGTATACTTTCAGATTCACCTACCCCATCACCACCTATTGTATCCCCTACTTCACCACTGCTAGTAGTACCTACATCTCCTCCTAGAGAGATGGATCAGGTTGTGCCTTCCTTACCACCTTTGCCACCACCTTCTGCACATCACTCTTACCCCACCAGTGCTCTTCCACCTCACAAGAGGAGGCGTGATTCTATTCATGACTTGACCTTCGAGATAGGAGAGGGATCAGCAGCTGGACAACCCAGTCTTGGCGCCTTACAGGCACAGGTCGACGCACTTGTGGCCCGACAGGCGCAGGATACCGCACTTATTCATGCCCTAATACAGGCGGACCATCATGGTCGCGCCTTACTTCAGGAGAGATATAGTTCTCTCTACTGGGCCGTGGGTAGTGAGTCACACACCACTCAGAGTTCTCTAGGTATGACCCTGGGGACCATAAATTGGTTGTTGGATGAGGTTGCTTACCTTCGATACCGGCTAGCTTCACTAGAGGGTCACTCGTACGAGACCCAGGCTGCTATCCTCACGCACGAGGAGACTTTTCGGACTTCCATAGACCTGGCAGATCTTCGCCATCAGGGAGTCATTGCGGAGACAGATCATCGCATGTAGGAGAACGATGATTCGCATGTAGGATGATCGTGCACCCACAGCACCAGCTGGACCACCCGCACCTGCAGACAGCCATACTAGTGTAGCCTAGATTCCTTTGTACATCACGACAAGCATTGAGTTGCATCTCAGCTCGCATGATTTCGGTCTTTTGTACTTGTATTTTAATTTCAGTTGTATCCGTATCGTAGCACCTAACCTTAGTAGGTAGGTTATCTTTTGTTGTATTACAAACATATGTACCACTATCTCAGACAGGATTGTTGTATCTCTGTCTTAGATTGGTTGTATTTGTATCATATTGATGTTCACCAGTACTGACATATTATCACTTACTTGTTTGCTTGAATTTATATTATTATGAACTCTTGGCAGGTTATCCAATTTGTTGTGAATTCTATGCATATCCATTTTCATGCAGCTTAATATAATACCCCTACTGACTAACTAATAAATCTCATTTTGTGTATGATAGAACAATGGCACAAAGAGTCATTCGACAGAACCCTGACGCTGCTCCCTCAACGACTATTTCAGAAGCACAACTTAGAGTGCTTATCGGTCAAGGCATTATTGATGCGCTAGTCGCTAGGGAAACACACCCCAGCAGAAACCAGGGCGACAGTCAAAATTCGAATGCCAGAGATCAAACTGCCAGAGGATGTACCTATCCCGACTTCCTGAAAGGCAAGCCCAGTTACATTAAGGGCAAGGAAGGGGTAGTAGGACTCATGCAATGGTTCGAAAGGACCGAGACAGTATTCCGCATTAGTGATTGCACCAGGGAAAACAAGGTGAAATTTGCCACCTCTACCCTCCTGGAACATACTCTCACCTGGTGGAACTCTCTAGTTGCTACCCTCGGGCATGATGAAGCCTATGGAATGACCTAGAATGCATTTAAGGAAAAACTTACCACAAAATACTGTCCTCGAGGTGAAATCATGAAACTAGAGATTGACTTGTCGAACCTCAAATACTCAAATCATGACATCACGGCTTACAACAAGAGATTTCAGGAGCTAACTTTGATGTGTACTCGGATGTTCCCTGACATGAAGGACAAAATAGAAAAGTACGTCAGTAGACTTCCTAATTTTGTTGATGACAGTGTACTCGCATCCTGACCCATTACGGTTGAGGGTGCCATAGAATTTGCCACAGAGCTGATGAACAAACGGGGACGTGATCATGTGCTTAGGCAGTATGAGTACAAGAGAAAAGTTGAGGATAACTACCACAATCATCATCAGGCCCAGCCACCAAAGAAACAGAACTTGGGCCAGATCTGTAGTGCTGTTTCCTCAGCACCACCACCATATGCAGGCAACAAGCCGAAGTGCTCCAAGTGCAATTTTGCATCATTTCTCTAATGTTGAATGCCGAAGAGCCAGACAGGGAAACACCCATGTTCCAGCAATCAGGAATAACTCCAGCACCAACTACAAGCCCCACAATGCCAACAGTCAGAACTTCCGCAGAAATGGACAGCAGGGAAACCGCCAGCACATTGGCAGCGGTAACATGGCTCGTAGGGAAGTTTGTTGCTATGGTTGCGGAGAAATCGGGCACATCAAGCCTGATTGCCCAAAGCGAGCAGTTAGGAACGAGAACAGAGGAGGAGCACCATCTAGAGTCTATGTGATAGGAGACGCCAAGACCAACCCAGACTCCAATGTGGTTACCGGTACGTTCCTTCTAAACAATCGCTATGCAAATATTTTATTTGATACGGGAGCCGATAGGAGTTTCATATCCACAGAATTTAGTATCTTACTAGACATCACACCTACACCGTTAAATGACTGTTACAGAGTCGAGTTAGCAGACGGTAACATCATTGAAACTAACACTATTTTAAGAGGTTGTACCTTAAATCTTCTAAATCATCCATTCGACATTCATTTGATACTTGTAATTTTGGGTAGTTTCGACGTCATCATTGGTATGGACTGGTTAGCTAAATATCACGCAACCATCATGTGCGACAAAAAGCTAGTCCGTATACCATGGGGAAAAGAAAATCTCATTGTTCGAGGAGAAGGAAATTCAGATAGAACTGACACCAGACTGAGTGTTATCTCATGCACTAAAGTCCAGAAGTATATACTAAAAGGATGCCCTATCTTTTTAGCACATATTTCAAAAACCGACAAAGAAGAGGAACCAGAGAAGAAACAAATCAAGGACGTACCAATTATCCGCGATTATTCTGAAGTTTTCCCAGACGACTTACCTGGTTTGCCTCCGACTCGTCAAGTAGAATTTCAAATCGACTTGATACCAGGAGCTGTACCTGTAGCTAAAGCACCATACCGATTAGCACCAACCGAGATGAAAGAACTCACTGAAAAACTTCAAGAACTGTCAGACAAAGGTTTTATCAGACCCAGTTCCTCACCTTGGGGAGTTCCAGCACTTTTTTGTCAAAACGAAAGACGGATCTTTCCAAATGTGTATCGATTACAGAGAACTGAATAAGTTAACTTTGAAAAATCGTTACCCACTACCACGAATCGACGACCTATTTGACCAGTTACAAGGATCATGTGTATACTCCAAGATCGACCTACGATCGAGGTATCACCAGTTGAGGGTCAGAGAAGAAGACATACCGAAAACAGCTATCAGAACTCGTTACGGTCATTATGAATTTCAAGTCATGCCATTTGGCCTGACCAACGCTCCAACCATATTCATGGACCTCATGAATCGAGTGTGCAGACCCTACCTGGATAAGTTCGTGATTGTGTTTAACGACGACATACTCATCTATTCCAAGAATGGGCAAGAGCACGGAGAACATCTTGCTCAAGTGGTAAAATTACTTAAGGAAGAGAAGCTGTACGTAAAATTATCAAAGTGTGATTTTTTGATTCCTAAAGTGCATTTCCTCGGTCATGTGATCGATGACAAGGGAATTCAATTGGATCCCGTGAAAGTCGAATCCGTGAAAGATTGGGCATCACCCACTTCACCAAAGGAGATTCGCCAATTCTTATGTCTTGCCGGTTACTACTGGATATTCATAGAAGGATTTTATAAGATAGCTAGATCTATGACGAAGCTTACTCAGAAAGGCATAAAATCGATTGGGGAGAAAAAGAAGAGGCTGCATTCCAAACCATTAGGCAGAAATTGTGTAGTGCATCCATTTTAGCCCTACCAGAAGGCAACAAAGACTTTGTTGTCTACTGTGACGCCTCACACAAAGGCTTATTGATGCAGAGACAGAAAGTGATTGCCTATGCTTCAAGACAATTGAAGAAACACGAGCATAATAACTCTACTCATGATCTAGATCTTGGATCTGTTGTTTTTGCTTTGAAAATTTAGAGACACTACCTGTATGGAAAAAAGTGCACAATGCATACCGATCACAAGAGTTTGCAACATATCCTAGACCAGAAGGAGCTTAACATGAGGCAACGTCGTTGGATAGAATTGCTTAGTGACTACGACTGCGACATCAAATACCACCCAGGTAAAGCCAGCGTAGTTGCAGATGCACTAAGTCGGAAAGGAACGAATCCTCCCATGAGAGTTTGAGCCCTAGTTATGACCATTAGCTTAGATCTACCCAAGTAGATATTAGAGGCTCAACTCCAAGAACAGAAGCCTGAAAACATCGGAAAGGAAGACATAGGAGGAATGCTTAGGACTGGCGTAAGCAAGGAGAAGTTGGAAGCTAGAGCAAACGTATCGTTATGTTTACACGGAAGAAGTTGGTTACCATGTTACGGAGACTTGAGAAACGTGATCATGCACGAATCTCATAAGTCCAAGTACTCCATACATCCCGGATCTGAAAAGATGTATCAGGACATGAAGAAATTATATTGGTGGCCGAACATGAAGGCGGACATTTCCACATACGTGAAGAAGTGTCTGACTTTTGCCAGAGTAAAGACGAAACATCAGAGGCCATCCGGTTTGTTAGTCCAACCTGAAATACCAAAATCGAAATGGGACAACATCACCATGGACTTCATTACCAAACTTCCTACTTCATCTCACGGTTACGATACAATTTGAGTAATCATTGATCGACTCACAAAATCAGCTCATTTCCTGCCCATCAAAGAAAATGACTCTCTGAACAGGTTAGCCAAGTTGTACCTGAAGGAAATCGTGACTAGACATGGTATATGATGAGACTTCTTTTATACATAGTCTCATCTTCCAAAACGGGCTTTAAATGCATTAAATATCATCAAAAATGTTAAATATATGCTTGTGTTTGTTACTTGTGTATTTTAGGTACGGATATTGAGAAAATGACCAAAGATCATAAGAAACATGCAAAAACGAACACGGAAAACGAAGCCGCACAATGAACCAATCCCTAATGAAGATTTTCCAAGAAAAACCCTTCAAGAATTGAAGATTATGCAAGAAGGGTCCTCCAATATTGAAGAATTGACACTTTAAACCCTTGTATATTCATTATTACAAGTTTGGTCCGTAAAGTTTGTCAAATTTACAAAAAGGGCCCTCCACTTTGAAGAATTGGCAAGAATGGTCCCTGAAAAATCATGACTTGTCAATATTAGTCCTCCAAAAATTCAATCATACAAGTCAAGACCATTATCTATAAAGAAAATACCAAAACAGCCCTTCAAGAATCAACAAATGGCAAGAAATACCCCTGAAAATACTTTGGAAAAATATTTGGGGAAAAGTATGAAAATGGAAACTTGATTAACAAAGGAATTCAATTTTATTACCATTTATCACAAAGTTAAAGGAGTTTGAAAACTAAGGGCTTAAGTTGGTAGACAAGGAAAGTAACCTAGACCAACCACCATCCTCCACGTGTCCCACTAACCTAAATCAACCAATCACCACCCACCCTTCCTCCACCTCAGCCTTCCACTCACAACGTATTTAACTAATCTCTGATTAGTTAAATAAATGGCGCTAAACACCTCTTTCAAACATAAAACTGGATTAAACCACCACTATTCATGTTCGTAATCCAAATTGGGTTTTTCCAAACTACTTGAAATTAAGCCACCAAAGTGTCCAGATTTATGATTAAGCTAATCATAATCATAACCCAACTTCAAAAACCCTTGCCACATCATCACCTTGGTCACATGATAAACCCTCCCTACACGGTTTGGGAGAAAAAGCCAAAAACCCTGCCACATCCAACGTCCAAGATTGAAGCTTAAAACTTAAGCTTATTTTGAGCCCTTGATGCAATTCCTACACACTTTACAGCTTCACAAACAGCCAAAGAGTTCACATGATCAAGCATAAAGCCAAAATTATCATGGGCAAAATGGGACTTCTACAGCTTTAGGTTTTACGTTTTTATGTTCTTAGCTAAACATTGTAGCCTACATTAAGCCTTGCTCTTGGTTTTTCCTTTGTTCAAGTTCTGTAAATCCAGTTTCAAGTTTAATGAATTGTGTTTGAATCTTTGAAGAAATCCAATTTACAATCTTTCTAGTTACTTATTATTTTTATATGTTTGCTAAAACTAAATCTCAATATGTTTTCTTTAAGCTTTGTGCAAGAAATTGCCCAAAGCCCTTAAACCTTGATATTTTGCTAAGTTCCTTGGTACACCTTGGAATTCTTGGGCTATAAGTGGATCATAGCATCCTGATATTGTGTTATCAAGGTGTTGTGAGGCTTATAACTTGGGGATAATCAAGTGTGGGGTATAAGGGTTGCATTAATCAAGATTTTATCACCTTTCTGTTTTATATTTTTGCTTCTAACTTTGTTCCATCTTAGCAGCTTGATATTGGAAGCTTGTGCTTGTTATTGCTAGCACATCAGCTCAAACATACGTGGGTGTGGATGTACATCCATGAGGTTTGAACCCTTAATCTTAAAATCTATCAAAAATTTGGATATTTGTGATATTAGAGTTCTGCTTGTGTATGTGTTGTTCTTGGGCTCCAAATCTTGTTGTTTATGTTTAACTTTGATGTTTTGATGCTTATGTATGCATGTGCTAACCTAAATCCAACTTTTGATTTGAAAATCTTAAAATATAAAGGGGTGTTTGGGTCAACTGCATATTAAATTCATAGTGTTATTGGTTAAGTGTTTGCTGTTGTATGTTGCTAGTTCTTGTTTAAGAAGTGCAATAGAGTGATAATCTGAAAGTTGTATGCTTTTGAACACCTAAATCAAACATATGCTTATAAAATCTTGATTAAGTGATATTTTGGACTGTGATTTGGTGCACACCTAGTTCTAGTCTTAGACTTAGGATAAAAAGTGATAAATCATACCCAACATAATCTGTTAAGAAGATTTAAGTGTTTAAATTTGGCTGCGTGGTCAAGTATATCAGCAAGTGTTCATAACTGCATATTCATAGTTCATCAGTAACTTTTGTATGCTTGAATCTTGATCTAGACTTTGAACCAATGCATGAAACCTGTTTGAATTTGTTCATTTGAATTTATTATAGCTTGTGTATGCATTTGGTGAAGTTTGGCTGGCTGATTTTTGCTAAAACTGCTTATTGAGTGTAAACTGCTTATTGTTCATGTCTGTGTCATATCTGATGATGTTTTGAATGAACTGCACTGATTGGCTGTTTGAAATTGTGTTTTTGTCATTGATATTGACTCCTTATGATTAACTAATCATTTGGGTGCCTTTGCTTAACTTGAATCCACAAAAAAGTCATATAAAACAAAATGTCAAAAAGGTCAAGCAGGGGAAAAGTTCCCACTACTCAACCACCAAAACTAGCCCCTGTTAGTGTAAAACATCATTTAGCTTATTCATTAGCCAATTTGGCTTATCCAGACTTGCAACAACTTATTTTTTGTGATAGATCTTCCTCATTTGACCTATTTATTTGATCTGGAGCTTATTAGACTTTGACTTTGACTTTTTACTAGAAAACTCATTAAGTTGACTTTTAAACAAGTGCTTATCTGCTTATTCTGGCTTATTGCTTGTGCTTATTTGAAAACTTTTTGATTATTTTGTTTAGTTAAGTCATTTAAAAGCTTTTGAAAGTTGAATCAGCACTTGAGGTGGTCTAGAACTCAAAAACGACTATTTTGTCATTTTGTGAAGAGAGTCTTGGCTTATTTCAGGCTTATTTCTTGTGCATTTTCCAATTTTCCTTTTATAGACCTCTTAAGTAACTCAAAAGAAGCTTGTATGTCAAATTTTAGCTTATGGCATCAGCTTATAGATTAATGGGCCAAAAAGCCCATTAAGAATAAGGTGCTTTGAAATAAGCTAGCTTAAACACATCTTCAGCTTTTGGGCCTTCATAGTTTTGTTCTTAAAATCAAAGTTTAAGTCAGATAGGAGATTTTGGGCTTATTTGGACAACATTTTTCTTATTGGGCCAATTTGAGCCCATTAAGGGATTGTTTGGACTTTTAGCCCATTTTAAGGCCCAATAGGGGTATTTTGTAATTTCAACTTCATTTTTGTATTATTTAGGTTAAAATAAACTAGTTTGCAATATTTTAGAATTTTTTATAAATTTTGGATTTTTATTAATATTTTATTATTATTTTATTATTAAAAATTAAAATTTATATTTTTCAAGTTTTTTTATTTTTCTTAGATAAAATACATTAAGTTAGTAATTTCACAATTTTTAGAATATTTTTATTGTCATTAGATTAATTTTTAGAATTATTTTAAGTTTTAATAGTTTTTAATTGTTTTTAAATTGTGTTAACTAATTTTAAAATTTTCAAAAATAGTTATAAATTTAGTTAAGTCATTTTAGAGGTTTACAAGTGAAAAAATCTCATTTTGGGCTTTTTGTTAATTAAATTGATTTTTTGGGCTTTAATTAGCATTAAAAAATCATTATTTAATTAAATAAAAGGTTTGAGTGATTTCTGATTTTTTGTAAACTCTAATTACATTTTTTAGGATTTATTTCAATTTTCTAGGAATTTTTAGGGTAAATTTTTAATTTTGTCACTTTTTACGATTTTACGTGCACGACTATTCATCTTATCCATAATCATAACAGTCATTCTCCTCTAATCTCTTTTCTTCTTTTCATTTCTCATCAATATAATCACAAACCTTTAATCATCTCTCTACACAACACATTTTCCTCCTTGAGAACGATCCCCACCTTTGGGTCATTAGTGCTTTGGTTTTCCTAAACCGACACTTAATACTTTCCCTAATTACGCTCTTTTTCCTTAAAGACGTATTTTACAACTATCAGTATACCAGTCTCAATCATTTGTGATCGAGATGGTAGATTTACGTCAAAATTTTGGAAAGCCTTCCAATGAAGTTTAGGAACAAACTTGGACATGAGTACCGCATATCATCCGCAGACTGACAGTCAGAGTGAACGAACAATCCAAACCCTAGAAGACATGCTAAGAGCATGCGTGATCGACGTTGGGAAAGGATGGGTCAAACATATACCATTAGTTGAATTCTCCTACAACAACAGCTACCATGCCAGTATTAAGGCAGCACCATTTGAGGCCCTCTATAGCCGCAAGTGTGATCACCCGCATGTTGGCAGAGGTGGGGGAATTCCAACTGACTGGACCCGAACTAATCCAAGAGACGACTGAGAAGATCACTCTCATCAAGCAGCGACCTCGGGCTGCCCAGGATAGACAGAAGAGCTATGCAGACAGGAAACGGAAACCTATGGAGTTTGTAGTAGGTGACCATGTTATGCTAAAGGTATCACCTTGGAAGGGCGTCGTACGATTTGGGAAATGTGGGGAACTAAATCCACGTTACGTAGGACCTTCCAAGGTGATTGCCAGAATCGGTGAAGTTGCTTATTGTTTAGAGTTGCCCCAGCAGTTGAGTCGGGTACACTCTACATTCCATGTCTCAAACCTGAAGAAATGCTACGCGGATGAGCCGCTAGCCATGCCATTGGTTGGAGTCCACTTTGATGACAAACTTCAGTTCATAGAAGAACCGGTGGAAGTCATGGAGGGAGTAGTCAAGAAGCTAAAGCGAAGCCAAATCCTATTTGTTAAGACATGATGGAACTCCAGGAAAGGTCCTAAGTTCACATGGGAACGCGAAGACTCATTTAGAGCTAAGTACCCACATCTGTTCACCTGAGCAGTAACGTCATCTTAAGCTTTGAGGACAAAGCTAAAATAACGGATTAATGTTGTAAAACCTGTAAATTTCAGGTTTTGACTATGTCATCATTGTACACGTCACCTCATGATATCTGTATATATATTACCACCTTTGGATGAAATCTTTTGAGCATTCATATGCATCATACATGAGCATACATTATTTTAATCATCAGAACATAGAAACATTTAATCACATAGCAATACATTATGATTTTGAGTATTTAATCATAAGGACACAACCACATTTGTATGACTACATTATATGAGCATGCGGGACAGTAAACAATCACTTCTTTTGGGACATTTAAGTCACCTGAACTTATAATCATAAGCATTCATCATATTGGTTCATAAAAATCCAAACTCATGATCACAATTAATAATAATTACTTAAGAATTATTTTAAAGCTTTAAATATATAGATATATATATATTTCTCATATCATGAATGACATTATGTTACGACATCAACTGTTTTTATTATTACATTACCTTTATGTTGATCCCAAACTTAGATCGATTTAGCTTTATGTATACGAGATTAGATCAAGTTATACATGTAGAGAAACCTTTGTATATGTATATAGTAATCTAAGTGTTATGCGGAATTAACACTTAAACAAGAACACACAAAGATGTAAACAAACTTTCACTTGATTAATGATAACAAACTTGCTTACAATGAAAGTGTTTAACGCATGAAAACTTATTATTGAACAATAACCTAAAGGTCTTCTTTTATAGATATAAGAATCCATGTACAAGGGTCTACTTATCAACTATTCTAGGTAAAGATAATTATAGAAAATACAATGTTGAACTTATCTTTACTAGAAACAAACTAGAAAAAATATAAGCGTAGACTAAATCTTCCCATCAGTGCTTGTCTTCAGTGTATCAACGCTTGACTTCTTCTTGTCAACGCTTGATCTGTCAGCGTTTGTTTTCTTCCTATCAACGCTTGTTTTACTCTTGTCAGCGCTCAAGTGAACTGGCTATATTTTATTCCCAACACTTTAACCATTCTAACTTATTTAAACTAAGTTGTCATACATTTTAATAAAGTAGATTATTTTCTCATCTAAATATGACCATACTTTCACCAAGGATCACAAACTTAACCAAAATCAACCTAGACTTAAACCTACTCACACAATACTATACCTATACTCCTAGTAACTATACTTAGACATAAGATTTAAACATAAAAATACCTTAGACTCACTATTTAGTCGAATGTATTCATATACATAACATTACATACAAAAATCCTTTACCAATTACACTTTTGACTTTCTAGACTTTGTACAACACATCTCATTAAACCATACACTATAGAAACACTTCCTTTTTCCCTTGACTAAGCCAATACCACCGGTTTATGTTCAAAACCAAGGCACCATGTACAATATTGGGCATTTAAAGAATGTAATAACTTAGCTATACTTGTATAATGTAAATAAGACACCTAGCACTCCCACTTTGACACTAGACGTGTGCTATAACACACCACACATCCATTTTACTTGTACAAACTTCCCATTATAACTAATACTATGCTAAGTCACATTGTGTCCCCTTGGTTGTTAAACATGCGAAGGCATAACGCATTTTGGGGTCAATTGTACATCTTGGCTCATTAAAACCTTGTACTTACATGGTACACACCAAAATTTACCATATCTAGCTACACACTCTCTCTTACACGTGTATATGCCTTAAACCACACCCCTTAATCTCACATTGAGATATTTATCAAACATTTGAACTTCACACATCACTTATACTCCTCACATTTGGATACCCTCTCAACAAAACACCTAGACGAGCTCAAGCATTTACTTCAACCTATTCTTCGTCTTCACCAAGCATTTAGTACATGTTATCCAAGATTCTTAGCATTCAAGTCAAGTCCAAGATCGTCCTAGGTCACTTATAAGAAGAACCCGACGTCTAGAACTCCTAAACCATAGTTATCACCAAGTTTTCTTGAAACAAGTAAGTATGAAACCTTTCTAAACTTTTTCCTTACTCATTACAGTTGTCATGCATGTATATGTTATAAATGGAGTTAGGAGTACATGCATACGTTTAAAACTCTTAAACAAACCCTAAACAACATATAAGCCCACAACTTATATGGTGTCCATGGATAATCTTGCTTCAAAACCATAAGATTTGTAAGAATATGCATAAAGAAGTTAGTGTAAGCCCTAAGTAAATTACTAAGTCATAAAAGTATATAAAATGTAATATAAGCCGAAACATATAAGCATATATAAGCCCATAAGTCATATAAGCCTAGACCTATATAAGCTAGTCATATAAGCCTATAAAACTTATATAAGCCGAGACCTAAAACCTTATATAAGCCATGACATAGAAACCCTAAAACCTAATATAATCCGAAACCTAAAACTTATATAAGTTAAGTCATTGAAACCTTAATAACTTATATAAGCCGAAACCTAAAACCTTATATAAGCTAAGCCATGTAAACCCTAAAAAAAATCTATATAAGCCGCGACTTAGAAAAATGTATAAACTAGCTCATTAAAGCCCTAAGAATGGTAAATAAGCCGAGTCATATAAGCTCACTTATAAGCCATAAATAAGCTGAATGTGAACAAGCCCATAACTTTTTTATAAACCTAGTAATATTTAGTTATAAGCCCAACAAGTAAATTATATTTACTAGTCCAATTAGTAAACTTATTAGTTAATAAAACAAGCCCTTTAGGCCCACTAAACCAAGCCGAGACCCTATTGGGCCAACCAATCCCAAATCTTATTTGTGGAAAATTTTCGTGCCATTATTGCCAATTGGTGAAAGTTAGGGTCGATTTTATAAATTAATAAAACATGTGTAAAGGATTTCGTGACTTTATAGAAGTTCAAGGCCGAATGTGTCATTTCCAAAAGTATAGGGTGCGTTTGTTTTAAATCGAGAGTTAAACAAAACCACAAGGACTAATTGTGTCATTATGGAAACTTATTATGAGCCCTAGTTTCCCTTTTTAAATATTCCAAGACTTCAAGGGTCATTATTTCCATTATTGGAACTTATTACAAGACCTAGCCTTATTTTTAAATACTTTGAGACCTCAAGGACCAAAAGTTTCACTTTGGGATACTTGTTACAAGCCCTAACCATTATTTTTGGATAATTCGAGACTTCAAGGACCATTAGTGTCATTTTGAAAACTTAAAACAAACCCTAATCCTTATTTAATTATTTCCGAGACATAGGAGGGGTGTTTGGTCATTTCCCTAAAGTTTTAGGAGCCCTAGGGGCGTTTTTGTAAATAAATAAAATGGACAAGGACTAACGACGCAATGTACTTAACTAACGAAACCTTAAAGGTTATTTTTGTAAATTGCTATGATATTAAGGACTCAAGTGTAAATTTAATTAAAAATGTTAATAAATTGTTTTATTGATAAATTAACTTAGCCATTTGGATGATTAAACAAATTACTAAGTTTATTCGTGAAACCTTATAAACTGACAAATCCTGTTAACCATATTTTTGAAGCCTTAAGAAAAGTAAATTGTAATTTATTTTTCTTACAATAAATTAAATAATATAAAAATCTATTTACTTAATTATTACCCATTTTACTAGACAATTTATATATATTTTTAGAAACTAAAAATATATATATATATATATACAATTCACTATAAGTGTAAACACTTAAACGATCGTAATATCTTAGTAATCAGTGATCATGCATTTTCAACCATACATTCATCATGCATTATTATCTTGCGTTTACTAAGGCACTTAAAACTACGTAGGTAATTCTCCAGTTCATGATTATATTATGCCAGTTTATTCCGTGACATCATTCTCAGATCACTACCACTAAGGTGAGTTCATGGCCCCATCTTTACCATTTTATAACTAGGGGAGAAAACATACAAAAACTGTATATATATATATATATATATATATATATATATATATATATATATATATATATATATATATATATATATATATATATATATATATATATATATATATATATATATGCAAACACGCACTGATGACAACAACAATTTATTGCCTATTTTTTGCCCCATTCCCGTGGACTGTAATAGTTAATAGTGTAGCGCGAAATGTTTGAATAGATCTATTCGGGTATTGACAACACCCGGCCTGCGTGACTTGCTATCACGAAACGCTTAGGCCAAGTGTTGGGTTTACTTCTTGAAGGATCTTTGAAGCCTTGATGACAATACAAAGAGTGTGCGGAAACAAATCTTTATATAAGAAGAACAATAGAAATAACCAAACGTTCAAGCATCAATATATTAATACGATCACTCTAAATAGTGATAGGGTTTACAACCTTGAATCTATAACAAACAATGAGAGAAATATGTAGAGAATATGTGTGTGTAGAAGTGTGTTCATCTCTACACCCTAGGACCTCCTTTTGTAGTGCAAGGGGTCCTAGGTGGTTACAATATAATTAATACTTTCCTAAGTATTATACATCAATATTCTTTAATAGTTTCCTAAACAAACTTGTAACCTTCTCATCATCCTTATCATGTTTTAATACTTTCCATAAGACTAGGAAGACTAAGTATTTGATCTTATCTTCTACAATCTTCTTTGATCATATCTTCTATAATCTTCTTTCAACTTTATAATACGACCAGGAGGAACTAGAAGCTGCCAAGAGGAACGAAGTACTCCAGTAGGAACTGCTATATGACCAAGAGTAACTTCTAAATACATTGTTCCTAACAATCCTCCCCTAAACTTGAATTTAACCTTGTTGAGTTCAAGTTTCCAAGTAGACGTGCCACCAATAAGCATGAGGATTGGAATATGAACCACAGCAGCAACAATCTCACTTGATAACACTAGAAGAAACACAAAAGTAGCTGCTGCTACACGAACTGCTAAGCTTTTTTAAAGCTTGAAAACATCTGCACATGTTGATTCTTGACAGCAACAAGAGCAGATTTGATGAGCCTTTACCAAGTAGCTTCTCACTCTTGGGCTAGCCAGTCTTTTGGTGGAATCATGACATCACCCTGGGAGACTAGTACCCAGTCCAACTCTTGGAACGTGAATCATTGGTGAGTTGGAGTACCCTGATGATTTTTGGCAAACCATCACAGCCATCAACGGATTTGATAAAAGTCTTTACCAAGAGTCGTACCCTCTTGGACTAGCCAACTCTCAGCAATAAAGCATGGGTGAGTTGAAAACCCTATAGCTTTGAGCAAGCTATTATAGCTATCAACGGATTTGGGAAAGTCTTTACCACAAACCGTTTGCCTGTGGACTAGCCACTCTTCAGTCTAGGACCAAGGTGAGTGAAAACCATCCAATTTTTGGTAAATTGGAAACCATCAATGGATTTGATAGTCCCACAAGAGCCGTACCCTCAGGGTGAATCAACTCTTTACATGGTGTGTTGAGAACCATTTATTGTGTGGAGGCTAACCAACACCATAGTACCAAACAAAATAGCCCAAAAAGTGAAATATATACAAATTTTTTATTTATTTATTTATTTATTTTTTTAATTTTTTTAATTTTTTTAAAAACAAGTCAAAGACTATGAGTCAACCAGCAGGAACGTAGGATGCACCAGGAAGAACAATGGTCCACTAGAAGTAGGAATAGAGCAACTAGGAGGAACCATGTGCGAATAGGAGCAACTTAATTCTATTAGGAGAAACCATATCCACCAGCAACAATGTCATCCTGCATATATGGTTAGACGAAAAATAAAAAAAATGCACACAACCCTCCCCTTAGGCAAAAAACCTCCCCTCAAACAAAGCTAAGTATCCACCAGCGAGGAAATCCTTTTTTTTAACACTCTTTTTTTCCTGCAAAATGTTAGTTCACACAAATATAGAAAATACAAATCATAGTAGTTTACAATCACACTCGATGAAAAATAAACACAAACCAAGTAAAGATTAGTGCTTATGGAAGTCCCAAGCCAAAACAGACTTGAATCTTCCAAAGACATCAACATAGTCATATCTTGTTAAGGTCTTTGATGCACTATTTGATTTGGAGACATGTTTTAAACCATCTTGTTTAGGTTTCCAAACCCACCAGGCTAAAGCCTTAACAATATTAACCTTTGTTTTTGACCATGCAGACTCAACCCGTGTACCCTTAACATTGTTAAAACATCTTGGTTGTGGAATAATGTTATTTTTAGGATTGGGGTGAAAAACTCTACCAAAGTTCGCGTGATTCACCCATCTTGAGTTATTCCATACCGGTTTAACTTGTTGTTGATCATTAATCTTTCTCTTGTGTTTACAAGTATATTGCAAGTGATCAAAACTACCACACACATAGCAAGCCTTACTTTTGAACTCAAATTTATCACCTAATTTCGGAGTCATCATGCCATTCCAACCTCTTTGATTACCTATAGGACTTGTATTGCTTTTCCTAGGATTATCTGCTTTCCTATTACTTTCATTCTTAGCACAAGCAGATTGAGGATAGAACTTAGGTGATTTAGCATTTAAGGTACACTTACAGGAGGCATATTTATGAGTCATGGGTTCAATTATAATTGGTTCAGGCACAGACTCAAGTGTTTCAACACTAGAGTCGGACTCACAAGAGTCAAGGTCACTAGTATTAGATTCTAAAGACTTACCGTTAGAGTTACAAGAGACAAAGTCATTAGACGCATAATTAGTTTCAATTGAGCCAGTGGACCTTGTACCATATGTCATTTGTGATTCATCAAAGTCAAAGTGTTCTAAGGTAGGCATGAATGTCCATGTGAGAAGTGGAGGAACAACATGCATCTCTACAGCTGGTTTATACCTATTGAAAACAGGCCTACCTTCCACATCTTCAGGGGTAGTGTCAAACACACTAGACAAAGAGGAGTCAAAAACATCATTTGGCCCAATATAGTTTTTAAACCCCAAACCAATTTTAGTCCTACCAGACATGGAGCTATCTACTAGTTTGATTAGGTTTTTAGAAGAACTTGTCCATTTATCAAACCTAGCCAAAGCGCTATCCAGATTAGCCTGTAGCTCCTGCTTTTCTTTGTTTAAATCAACA
Organism: Glebionis coronaria; assembly: GCA_025667525.1. NCBI lineage: Eukaryota > Viridiplantae > Streptophyta > Magnoliopsida > Asterales > Asteraceae > Glebionis > Glebionis coronaria. The sequence goes on from CM046876.1 coordinate 529,684,730, forward strand.
TTAAGTTTTTCAGAATATGATAATAAGTTAGTTGTGTTTTCTAAGTCAATACTTAATATCCTAATCTTATCTTCATACTCTAATTGATTATTTTGAAACCATTTCTTCTGTTGTTCTAATGTTTTAAGAGAACTTTTGTATGACTGAACTTCTAGATAATATTTATCATTTTCAGCATTCAGATCAGCACATTGTTTTTGAAGTTCTAAATATTAATGTTCACATGATTCTACAAAACTAATTTCCAAGTCATATTTATTATAAACATGCATTTTATTCTTTAGTCTAGCATTATATTCTCTACCTTCAGATTCAGTCATACGAATTACCTCATTTTCTAGAATTGAAGTTCTGCACGCCATGTATTCTTTAGAAACACCTTAAATAGAAATCTTGTTCTTCTCAATCAAAGCTTCTCAACGAGGCTCTGATACCACTTGTTGGGTTTACTTCTTGAAGGATCTTTGAAGCCTTGATGACAATACAAAGAGTGTGCGGAAACCAATCTTTATATAAGAAGAACAATAGAAATAACCAAACGTTCAAGCCTCAATATATTAATACGATCACTCTAAATAGTGATAGGGTTTACAACCTTGAAGCTATAACAAACAATGAGAGAAATATGTATAGAATATGTGTGTGTAGAAGTGTGTTCATCTCTACACCCTAGGACCTCCTTTTATAGTGCAAGGGGTCCTAGGTCGTTACAATATAATTAATACTTGCCTAAGTATTATACATCAATATCCTTTAATAGTTTCCTAAACAAACTTGTAACCTTCTCATCATCCTTATCATGTTTTAATACTTTCCATAAGACTAGGAAGACCAAGTATTTGATCTTATCTTCTACAATCTTCTTTGATCATATCTTCTATAATCTTCTTTCAACTTTATAATAGAAGCTACCAGGAGGAACGAAGTACTCCAGTAGGAAATGCTATATGACCAAGAGTAACTTCTAAATACATTATTCCTAACACCAAGCAACAGGTTTATTTCCTTGTCGGGCTGAGGGAACAACATCAGGATAGACCCAAATAGGCGTATTGAGAATCTTTTGTCTAGCTTCTATTACAGGGCAGTAGGAACTACTATAGTATTGGGTTTTGATTGTCCTACTATGATCGTGGTGTTTGGCATATTAGTAATTTATTTATTTAACTAAACCTATGAATTCACCAACTTCGTGTTGACTCCCACATTTTACTCTATATGTTTTCTTAGGAAAATAAAGCAGGTTCATGCATTGGATTCCAGCATTTTAGGGAGCATCATGTGTACCATTGGGCTGGGATATTTACTTCAGTTTTATAATAAATGTGGTTTTATAAACAAGATATTAAGTGTGTACAATTAATTCATGTTATATGTTTCAAATGACTATTATGATCATTGCTCTATATACTGTGTGTTATCGATCCACCCAAGTAACACCCCATGTACTATTCCGCTGCATTTGACCATCAGGGGGGTGTTACATGTACCCTCTGAGTAATGATACATGGAACATGTTGTGAATGTGTGAAAGCTGAGGCGGTAACGCCAACCGATATGATACTTCACCGACACGTTCAAGTATTTCGAACGGTCCGATGTAGCGAGGGCTGATCTTGCCTTTAAGGCCAAAACGTCTGACGCCGCGTGCGGGTGATACTTTGAGGAACACATGATCCCAGTCTGAAATGATAGATCTCTGCGATGCTTGTCGGCGTAACTCTTCTGGCAAGTACGCGCTCTTTGTAGCTTTGCCCTAGCAATGGAGACCTTTTCATTGGTCAGCTCTATTAATTCTGGTCCCTCAATCAAACGTTCTCCAACCTAATCCCAACAAATTGAAGCACGACATTTCCTGCCGTATAACATCTCGAAGGGAGCATGCTTGATACAGGCATGCCAACTGTTGTTGTAGGAAACTCGACCAAGAAAATATAGACATCCTAGTGCCCTGTCCATTCTAATGCACAGGCGCGTAGCATGTCCTCCAAGGTCTGGATGGTACGCTCTGACTGACCGCCCGCCTGCGGGTGGAAAGCTGTGCTAAGCTTGAGCTTGGTTCCCCAAGCTTTATTCAAACCTCCCCAGAAGTGAGAAGTGAAACGTGGATCCCTGTCTGATATAATTTCTGAAGGTGTACCGTGTAATCGTACAATCTCCTTTATGAATAGATCTGCTAATTTACTGACTGCGAAATCTTTACGGATAGGAATGAAATGTGCCGACTTGGTCAAACGATCAACAATAACCCAGATTGCATCATGTCTCTGCTGAGTCTGTTGTAATCCGGTAACAAAATCCATAGAGATCTTCTCCCAATTCCACATTGGAATATCTAATGGCTGGAGAAGACCACTGGAACGCTGATGTTCTATCTTAACCTACTGGCAGGTTACGCATTTAGAAACAAAAGTGGCGACATCCTGTTTCATGTCGCTCCACCAGAAATCCTGCTTAAGATCGTGGTACATCTTAGTGGAACCTGGATGGATAGAAAACGGAGAGCTTTGAGCCTCGGTCATTAAGGCTTCTCTAAGAGCAGGGTCTTCTGGAACGTAGAGTTTGGTACCCTGCCATACGATACCATCGTCATCGATACGAAATTCAGTCTGCTGGTCAATGTTCTAGACAATCGCCCATATTTCACCATTATCCTTTTGTGCAGCTTTAATCCTAGATAGTAAATCTGGTTCTACCCTCAGACTAGCCTAGTATCCCCTCTGTCCGCGTACTAAGAGCTCAATATCATACCGCCTTAAGTCCTAAATAACTTCCTCCTGAACCTTGATGCCATTTATCATTCCTAACTTTCTGCTAAGGACATCTACTACTACATTTTCTTTTCCTAGGTGATACTGAATATTAGTGTCATAGTCTTTCAGTAGTTCCAACCATCGCCTTTATCTCATGTTCAGCTCTCGCTGTGTAAATATGTACTTGAGGCTTTTGTGGTCGGTGAAGATATCACACGACTCACTGTATAAATAGTGCCTCCAGATTTTGAGGGCGAAAACGACTGTTGTGAGTTCTAGGTCATGCGTAGGATAAATTTTCTCATACGACTTTAGCTGACGCGAAGCATAGGCAATGACTTTCCCATGGTGCATAAGTACACAGCCTAAGCCCTTTCCTGAAGCGTCACTGTAAATCTGATAACCACGTGTACCAGATGGGAGAGTAAGTATCAGCGCTGAACTTAAACGATGTTTGAGTTCCTCGAAACTCTTTTCTCTCTCATCGGTCCATATAAACTTTTCCCCTTTATGCATAAGTTTGGTCAACGGTAATGCCAAACGTGAGAAGTTTTCTACAAATCTACGGTAATATCCCGCTAACCTAAGAAAACTACGGATTTCTATAACAGATGTCGGTCTCGGCCATTTAGTGATAGCCTCCACCTTTGAAGGATCCATGGTGATCCCCTCTACAGAATCAATATGGCCTAAAAACGCCACTTTATTCAGCCAAAACTCGCACTTAGAAAATTTAGCATAAAGCTTCTCTCGTTGGAGAATCTGCAAAACTGTACGGAGATGATCCTCATGTTCCTCTTTAGATTTGGAGAAAATAAGGATATCATCAATGAATACAATCACAAACTTGTCTAAGAACTCCTGGAAGACTCGGTTCATCAAGTCCATAAATACTGCAGGCGCATTCGTGAGACCGAATGGCATAACAACAAATTCGTAATCACCGTACCTCGTGGGAAAAGCAGTTTTGGATATATCCTTCTCTTTTACATGCAACTGCCGGTAACCTGATCGTAGATCGATTTTTGAGAAGTGCTTGGCACCCTGAAGCTGATCAAATAAATCGTCAATACGAGGAAGTGGATAACGGTTACGAATGGTGAGCTTATTCAGCTCGCGGTAGTCAATACACAACTGCATACCACCGTCCTTCTTTTTGACAAACAAAAAGGTGGCACACTTGTACGAATGAAAACCCTTTCTAGAAGTTCCTGAAAGCTGATCTTTCAGTTCCTTAATCTCTACAAGAGCCATAAGGTAAGGAGCTTTAGATACTGGTTCTGCACCTGGAATGAGATCGATACCAAACTCTACCTCTTGCATGGGAGGTATGTCTGGGAGTTCATCTGGAAAGACATCCGGAAAATCTGACACGACTGGCTGATCATGAAGTGAAGGTGTCTCAGAAGTAGTGCCATGAACCGTAGCTAGAAAACCCTCACAACCATGGTATAACAGATTACGGGCCTGTAAATCTTAAATGATCTGAACATGTTTTCCTGGTAGGAAACCCCGGTGAGTACACTCTGGTGTCTCGACATCACCGAAGATGACCCGATGAGCATGACAATCTATGGTGGCACGATGGACTGCCAACCAATCCATACCTAGAATAATATCGAACTCGCACATATCTAGAGAAAGGGCACTGATTGGACGGATTTTATCGTCAAACTGAGGGAGATCCTTGTACACCTGGGTAATGAGTACAAAGTCCCGCATCGGTGTAGATATACTAAGTATACTGTCTAGTGGCGTAGGGGTCATGTTTATTCTAACAACATATGACGTAGATATAACTGAGTGTGTGGCGCCTGTATCGAAAAGAACGTAGGCAGCATGTCCGTGTATAAACAAAATTCCAGTAAGGGTACCTGTGGCCTTATTTGCTTGCTCACTGGTAGTAGTGTAGACACGACCAGTGGTTGGTGGTAGTGGTGGTGGTGGAGGTAAAATCTGAGGAATCTGGCCTGAGGTACCGACAGCATCCCCGCTCTTGCAATCCCTCTTCATATGGCCCGGCTGACCACACTTGTAACAACCACTCGAACCACGACGGCAAGGTCCCGGGTGTTTCTTCCCACATGTGATGCATGTGGGATAAGAATACCCAGTAGAAGCAGCTCTGGTTTGCTGGAACCTTATTGACGAGGATGTACACATGTCATGATTCTGATAACATAACTGAAATAAGGCTGTTTGGCTGAAATTTAAAATTACCAAAATTTGCTGGTCGGGCAGACTGCTAACCTCTATTGTTTTGGTCACGCCCCTGTCCAGCATCTCTGTTGGGATAAACAAAATTAAAATTTGTTTTACATGATAGTTTAGTGTTTTTGGAGCTTAAAGAATCACCTATAGTTGCCAGAATGAGTTTGAGCTGCCGCGGTAGTTATCACCACCACTTCTCTTATCTGATCGATTGCGGTCATAAGACTGACCGTGGTTTCTATAGTTCTGCTGTGGAGTAGCCGATTGGGATCGGTCTCCTCCTCTGTGTCTGCAAGATTATAATTGGATAAGACATGATATAAATTGACAATTAAAAATCGGAGTTAAATTGTTTAAGTCTGCTGATTGAGATATACCTCTTCTCAGGACGCTCCACATTCTCGAGCTCATCCCTCTCGAAAAGCATCTCAATATCACGAGATGCATTAGCTACTTGTGACACACTAGTGAACGTGGCACTCATCAGCCTATCTGCAGTCCTTGAGTGAACAGCTCAGCAAAATTGTGTCGCTTGCTCCTTCGCGGTACCCGTAGTCTCTCCTAGGAATCCAGCCATCCTGAGGTATCGGTGCATGAACTCTATACTGTTCTCGCCATGATTCTGACGAATGACGTGAAAGTCCCTCTTCAGTTTAGCTTACTCAAGATGCGGGAAAAACTGGTCATAGAACATTGTCTTAAACTGTGCCCAGGTCAATGTAAGCACCCACACATCTGTTGGGAATAAATGTATGATTATGAGTTCCCCCTGCTGGTTGGTCAGAGTTCCCCCCTGCTAGAGTAAGTTTCCCCTGCTGCATAACAAAGACAGGGGGATTGGTCCCCCTGCTGGAAGTCAAAGACCTTGCTACTAAGATAAACTTGGAAGATATTATGACGCGTTTCAGTTACTACTCCAAGATAGTTTCCTAGTTTGTTAGTAGTGATCTTGTACGTGAGTCCTTGTGCAATAAAAGGACTCACTAGGTTGTCATGTATTACATATCTTTCTCTGTTCATTTCATTTCATACTTTAAGGTTGTGTAACCCTAATACCACTATTCGGTATTCGTATATCTTTGATATATTAAAGTTAAAAGTTTGATTTAAACACTTCTTCTTGTGTTAAACACTATATTTCACATCTTGTTTTGTTACTTTGTATTGCAAAGTTTCTCTGGTGTTAGTTGGAATTTATTCTTTCTATCACAACCCTTAAACAAGCTAAGGTTTAAGATCTGAGTTTGGGATCAACAAGTGGTATTAGAGCTTGTTGAGAAACTTGCATTAAACCAAGAACAAAAATCTCTTATAACCAACATCAACCATGTCCTCATATTCTAACACATCCTCAAACAACAATAATTCTCTCAAACTGCCTATTCTAGATCCTGATGACTTTAAATTATGGGAATTCAGGATTTAACAATATCTCAAGATGGAACACTATTTTCTATGCGAGATCATAGAGTTTGGTGATCAATTCACCAAAACAGTAGTAATTGAAGAGAAGGATAAGGGAGAGACAGGTGGTGAAAGCTCCAAAGGTGATAACAAAAAGAAATCTGCTGCTCTTGCAGACAAGGAGGTACTAGCAAGAAGGCATGATGTCAGAGCTCACAGTTCTTTGCTGTTTGCTCTACCTGATAGACATCGGCTAAGGTTCAGGAAGTACAAGACTGCTAAGGAACTTTGGGAAGCAATAGGCAAAACATTTGGAGGGAATGAGGCTACAAAGAAGAAGAAAAAGAATCATATGCTTGACCATTTGCTTCTTTCAAAGCAATTGGTGATGAAGCAATTGGTACTATCTACAATAGGCTTCAAGATCTGGTTGCTCAGTTGAAGTTCTTTGACATAGAAGTGTCAAGAGAACAGGTGAATACAAGATTCCTCAACAGCCTTCAGAAAGAATAGTTTGTCTACAAATCCATTTGCAAAATAGGGATGATGATGATAAGAACATTGATGACATATACAATAACCTAAATGTTTTTGATCCAGTAGTCAATGAGATGAAGTCATTAGGAACCATCCCCACTAATTCAAGTGGATCTGCTGATTCCCCTACTAATATGGCCTTCATATCTCACAGCAGTGGAATCTCCAAAGGCAGTGGGATTGAAGTTTCCCATGCTACCCATTCCACTGCTGCAAGATCTAGACCATCTTATGATCAAGAAAGGCCTGCAACATTCAGTCTTAACACTACTTGTGCTTTCATAGCATCTCAAGGATCTCAAGGATCTACTGTGTTACATGAAGATCTGAATCAAATCAGTAAGCAAGGACCGGAGGAGATGTTAACATCAAGTGGAACATAGCTCTACTCAGCAAGAGGGCCAACAAATTTTACAAGAAGTATGGGAAGAAGATTTCCATCAATCCTTCTGATGTAGCTGGATTTGACAAATCAAAGGTAGAATGCTACAACTGTGGCAAGAAAGGTCACTTTACTAGGGAGTGCAAAGGACCAAAGAATGGAAGCATCTATAGGAAGGAAAGCAAGAATGAAGATTCTGGTGCTAAGGCTATGGTAGCCATGCAAGGGATAGATGGAGCAGGTGGATGGGACTAGAGTGATATGACAGAGAATGTTGAAAGGAATTAAGCTTTAGTTGCTGAAGATAAAGAGGAAGAGTTTGCTCTTATGGCCATGTCAACCTCTAGTTTAGACAATGAGGTATATGATGATTTATATTGTACTAAAGCTTGTAGAAAAAATACTGAGTCATTGAATGATCAAATAAGAAAGGTAAAAGTTGATTACATTAATTGTGATAATGACTTAGATAACTACAAACGTGCTTTAGAACAGTTAGAGTCCACCATAAGAGAATATAAACAAAGAGAAAATGATTATAAAGATCATATTGTCAGAGAGAGATGCTAGAAAAATGATGATTCCATTAAGGAATTAACTGCTGAATTAGAAGTTTTTAGATCTAACAAGAAGATAGATGAACAAACTGTTGAAAAATTTGGAAAAGCATCTAAAGATCTAACTAAGGCAGTTGAAATAGGGCAGTCTCCAAGGGACAAAACAGGTTTTGGTGTCAAAAATGAACATCCTACCATTCCACCACCACCTGCTAATATACATGCTCCCATGCCTAGGAAATATTTGTCTTGGACTGGTCTTTCTTATTTTAAAAAGCAGGAAGATATTGAGTTTAACTTAAATGCCTACATACCAAAGAATCTAGAAACAGAAGAACCTCTAGTGAAAACTAGTAATGTTAGGGATTTTGAAAAGGAACAAATTACTTTAAAACAGTGGAAAATAGATAACCATGTTCTCTTTTCATAAGAAGGATTGTTTGGAAGTGATTCTAGTTCTAAGAGTAGTTTATCTAGAACCTCTAGCAGATCTGAATCAGGACCAAAGCCCCCTAAGACTACTGTTAAATATGATGGTATGTATAGAACCATTAGAGGTAATCAGAGGAATTGGAACAACCAAAAGTCTCATCAATTAGGAGAGGACTTTGTGAAAAACACCAAACCTTGTTTCACATGTGGCAGTTTTGATCACATTTATCAAGACTATCAAGCACTAATGGAAATGGTGGTTGCAAATCCCTTAAAGGAAATACAACCAAAAGCCATTCTATTGAATGCATGGGTAAAATATTTTTCCACTGCTAAGTATGTTGCCCCTGCTTTGAGCAATAAGGTGTCTGATAAGTATGTAGTTCCTGCACTAAGAAAGGTGATTGATGCATGTCCTAAATCTAGTTCTTATGTGACTGAACAAGAACCTCATACTGCATATAAATCTGTCTATAGACCCTACCAACGCGACAATAGAGGCCAAAACAAAAGATGGGTTCCCTCTGCTAGGCATAGAGATTCCCCTGCTAAGACTAGGGTATCCCCTGCTAGCAAAGTTTTGTCCTCTAGAAACATGGTAAGATGGGGAAAAGATGTGAAAGCCTCAGCTCGTTGGGTTTGGGTACCCAAAAGGGGTACTCAATCCAATGGTGTATCTATAGTCTTTGACAAAGTATCTTACATTGATACACGAGGTAGGTCTAAGTCATTAATGGCTTGGGTCCCTAAAACTAAATTGTTTTTCTTTTTACAGTTGACAAAGCATACCAAGAATGAAAAAGCCTATTGGGATAGTGGATGTTGAAGGAGTATGACTAGACATAAATCCTATCTGTCTAACTTTGTTTCCCTACATGACAATGATGGTGTCTCATTTGGAGATAGGCATGGAACTATTACAGGGAAATGGACCATTGTTACAAATGGTATGACATTTGATAATGTCTACTTGGTGAAAGAGCTTAAGTACAATCTTTTCAGTGTGTCCCAGATGATTGATAACAAGAATTTTGTCCTCTTTATTGATACTGAATGTCTTGTTTTGGGAAAGTTGTTTGTTTTACCACCAGACACTCCTATTGTGCTCAAAACCCCAAGACAGAAGAACATCACTCTTCAAGACAATGAAAACTGTTTCATTGCCAAAGCATCAATTGTTGAATGAAAGAAATGGCATAGAAGACTTGGTCATCTTAACTTAAAGAGCATGAACAAGCTGGTCAAGTTTAATCTTGTTCATGGCCTTCCTTTCAAGACCTTTTCCAATGATCATACTTGTGTTGCTTGCCTGAAAGGGAAGCAACACAGAGCCTCTTGCAAGTAAAAAACAAGTTTGTCCACCACCAAGCCATTAGAATTGCTGCACATGGACCTGTTTGGTCCTAATTCTGTGGCAAGCATAATGAAGAAATGGTACTGCCTAGTGATTACGGATGACTTTTCAAGGTTCACATGGACATTCTCCCTGTTTGAAAAGAGTGCCACAACAGATGTACTCATAGGCTTTATTACTCAGATTAAACTTTCCAAAAGTATGAAGGTGGTGACCATTAGAACAGACAATGGTGGTGAGTTCAGAAACAAGAAGCTGGACACTTTATGCACAAACAAAGGAATAAGGAGGGAAAATTGTATAGCAAGAACACCTCAACAAAACGGAGTTGCAGAAAGAAGAAAGAGGACACTTATTGAAGCTGCAAGGACTATGTTGTCTGATTCTAAGCTTCTAGTTATCTTTTGGGCTGAAGCTGTAGCCACTGCTTGTTATGTTCAAAACAGGGCCTTGGTGGTAAAGGCACATAACAAGACCCCTTATCAGTTGTTCAATGGTAGACCCCCTTTGATTGACTTTTTCAGACCATTTGGATGTCATGTGATCATTTTGAACTCAGTTGACAATTTACGTAAATTCAATGAAAAGGGGGATGATGGGTACTTTATAGGTTATTCATTAAACAACAAGGGATATAGGGTTTTTAACAAGAAGACAAGCAAAGTGATAGAAAATCTCCATGTAGATTTTCTTGAAGACAAGCCTGAAGATGTACAAACAGGTCCTGATTGGTTCTTTGACATTGAAGTCCTTTCTAACTCAATGAATTATGTGCCTGTTGCTTTGCAGAATACTAACATATCAGGTACAAAAGAACCAACTGCTTTGGAGAAGCCACCAATGAGGTACATGATTGTACCCTCATTGTTTCCCATTGATGATGCTGCTACAAAAACAGATGAAGAAGATGACACATCTCAAAGGAAGGAGCAATCAATCCCTTCCCATGCCAAGTCAACTCCTAAAAGCAGTGGAATGGCTGAAAGCTGTAACACCCCCACAAATGCTATGCACAGCGGAACTACAACATTGGGTGCTACACAGTATTCATTGCACACAAGATATATCAAACGACGCTAAAAAGACGTCAACTTAAAACTTGAATTGAAAATTGTTAGATGATACATGTCCACGGTTTTTCCAACCCCAATTTGGTACAACAGAGTTTAGCGTTTTCGGTCCCCATGAATCTCAACCCAGAAATTTCAGTTTCACAACAACATTACATTAAACTTAAAAATTTTTAAGTAGAAAAAGGAGGAAAAACAAGCGGACTCCAAGCCATACACACAACATCCATCCCACGCATGCTCCATTCTACACTTCAGCGGTTACCTGAAACACATGCCAAAAATTTGGTCAACGAAAACGTTGAGTGGAATTCATAGGTTTTACAATCAATTTGAACCTATATAAAATAAAAACCATTCGTGATCATTTATAGACTTGTCGATCAAACAATCTATATTCAGGATACTGACAATTGTGTTTAAGCTCATGACACTAATCCGTTAACTCAATCACCCGCGTAATAAATACCGGCGTGATTCAGATGAAACCAGTGCCCCTTCTAAAGGCATCAGTTGCAATTATACCTTATCTCTCATACAAAATAATCTACCGCAGAACTTACTCAACGTACAGCTTCTCGGCTAGCATTGGGTCGTTAGCCCCGTAGTACTACAAATTTCATAAGCGGCTATTTCCCCCTACTCGAGGGCAGGACAATAGTTAATAGTTCATGAATTTAGGGTCTTTTGCAACTTTGGTACTCAACACAATTTCTAAGGCAACTTTCGGGTCTAACAATCATTCATGATATACGTTCCTTTTAAAAACTAGCATGCATTTCCCTCGCGGGTAAAACAATTTGAAATAAATATAAGCGAGGCTATAAATTCACACCTTAGATATTAAGTAGTCGGTAGTTCGAGGGATGATCACTGACGATGTTACGGATGCCCGGATAAGTCAACACCTATCACAAATAACGCGTAATGAGTAATCTCATTTTAAATACTTTACGGTACTGTATAAAATACATATATACTAGTCACTTAGGACAATTATAACTCACGCCAAAAACATGACAACAAGCATCACTCATTTTATACCATTCATTCTTACTATTTACGTTATCCATTTTTACTCGTTCTCGCCGGTACTTACCGAAAGTACGGGCTGTTTTACTATACTTAACCATACTTATAAAATTTGACAAAATTCTCAAAAATCCTATAAGACCTGTAGATGACATGTTTTTAAGCCCAATAAAAGTTTTTACTTTTACGACCCGTTACGCAACGCTTTTTCCAAAACTACATTTTACGGACTGAAATTGCACTTCGACCAACTTTGACCTTTTTGACCCATTTGAAATGCACCCTTGACTTCTTTGACTCCTAAGTCAACTTATAGACTCATTTATACAGGTTTGTGACCAAATTTTGACTCTTGACCATTTACCAATTCATACTTGTGATCCTCGGGATTTGACTAAAACTTTACATAAATTCGGATTATGAAAGTCCTCGTCTCCCGGTACTCGATCTTTAAAACCTCATAACTTTTAGCTCGTTTTGAGTCACGGGCTCTACCTTATACCAAATTAAAGACAAAAAGACCCTCTACAACTACATTTAGTTTTCAAGACCTGTAAGAAAAATAATTTTTATGAAATGACCTCAAAGTTTCTGCCTAAAATTGACTACTCCAAAATCATGCTTAGACTCGATTTCAAACCTTCTAACCACCACTAGGCAACATCCTAAGCTTCCCTAAACATATCCAAACACAAGTTTTCAGTCCTACCCCTATTGATCAACCAATCTCATAATCTAAAATCGAAGAAATCAAACATGCAATCACTTAAACCTATCTAATACATCACTAAACGCATTGCCAAACACAAGGAAATGTTCAAAATTCATCAACCACCATGGCTCCCCAAACACCCCTTGTGCCGTGGGGTTTGGGTGACCCAATCACCACAACCAAATGAATTTTGGTGGGTTTTTGTTGGTGATTATACACAAACTAGGCATGAATTTAACATGCATAACAACAATTAGCCTCAAAAACGAATTTGGATCATCTTGAAAATTTTTGGAAAATTTTTGTTAGTGCATGTGTAATCAAACCACGGATTAACACTCACCAATGGATTCTAAGAGGTGGTCTAAGGTTAGTTTTTGTGAAAACTCAAAAAAAATGGTGGATTGGGGTGGTGGAGTGGGTTTGGCCGTCGGCCTAAGGACAAGAGAGAGAGTGTGTTTGATTTGTTTTTGTTAAATGTGTTTGTGTGTTTTGTGTTTATGCCTTTTTGTGGTATTGGGAGGGACCAAAGTGCAAATAAGGGTTTCTTTTGGCCTTAAGTATAAAACGTCATCAAAACTTTGCGGGTTCGACTCACTAGTCCATTTTGAAAATTTTACGGGAGTCGGAAATCATCCCGAACACTCCAAAATATTTTTGGGATACTTTAAATGTACTCGGAAGGCTATAAAACTCACCCGACTCAACTTAACACGAATCGTAAGTAAAATTCTCAAAAAATTACATTATCGATAAATCGTCAATAATTATAGAAATTTGGGCATCCCTTGGTATCGTAGTCGTTATCGGTTCTTCTTAAATCGTCAATCGTTAAATTACGACCGTAAACGTCGGTTTCAACTTAACCCGTCAAATAATTCCACGATAAAAATTCTTAAAAATTTCAAAAATATACGTAAAATAGGATTAAATAAATAATGTTGGGCTCGGGATATCACATCCACACGTGAGCCACAACTTAAGAGAGATGCTCATACAGAACAGCTCTTGAGACAATAACTTAGCATCATACGGCACTTTCACTGGTGTTACATCCTTCCCCCCTTAAGGGAGCGACGTCCCGGCGCTCTCCGGTTCTTATACTCGCATTTTGTACTACTAGGAAGATAAAGGTACTTCTTCCTAAAGAGGTATTCATGTTCTGTTCTGGACTTCGGTTCACGTCTGGTGTTCCATCATACCTTCACCATGAGTATTATACCTTGCTTCAATCTCTTAACATCTCGAACCTTGATCTCCACTTCAATTTCTCAAACCCTTCCTTCGGTTATTGACACGTCTCTTCTCACAGCTTCTCGCGGTCAACAAGTGATTCTCAATCTACACCATCTCCTCCGGAGTCTCTCATTCATTTTAGGTTCATTCGACTGACTTTTTCCTACTTCATTTCATCCAACTCGCGGTCTATATTTTCATCAACATAATTCTTCAAATGTCGCAGCTTCCAAGCTAACATGGTAAATGTCATCGTACAAAGGTACTACCAACGGCAATGGTCGATCTCAACAACTACCAAAATCAATCACACACGCTCGGAGCACGTCTTCCAACGTTCGAATCATCCTTTCACTTGGTTCGTTGCCTCATACAAACAATTATTCATAAATGAAAATCGCACGGGTCGCACCTAACCCCCTCGAAAAACGTTCAAAATACAAAAGATGAAGTAATCAATACTAGTCGTACAAAATCACCTTATTACGATATTACGTACATACAAACAAATTCATCGATACGAAATCATTCGGCGTATACATAACTCCCTCGAAGACATCACAATCCAAACAAACACAAAAGCCATTATGAAACACATACAACCACATTACGACATGTTTGCAACATAGCCAAACCATGCCAAACCAATCAGTTCAATCAGTTGACCCACGCTTGCTAATCAACCAAGCCAAGATAACACAAGAATATTGGCATAAGTCTCGGATGAGTCCAGTCAAAAGAAAATTGCAAGTTAAAGAAAGTTTACGAGCTTGCCATCTATGGATGCATCTCCAAAAAGAAATAAAATACATACATGTGTCATCGCAGGGTGCTCACACACGGATCCACACCCAAGAGATATTACAAAGACACCATCTCACTTCCGTCCCAAACGTGGTCAAAATCTCAACAAGCATCACCGTTCACAGTTTAATATAAAAAGAAATATATTACATGGCACGTGTTCTCCATGATCGGACTTCATTGGACAATGTCGCCTCAAGTTCTCACAACTTACGATCACTCGACCAGATGTCTTAACACATAAATACATATAAAGCAGTGGTTTACCACACAAACATCAACTATGGCTATCTATCGTTTAACCATCGATAATCAAGAATGGTTGAGTCAAGCAAAGAGGATTCCTCACTTAAATACGTGAAAACGACAATGGAATTGTCTTTCAATTACTGATGCACAGTTGGTAAATTTCAACAATTTATCATGTGTCGCTTGACATATCAAAAGAACGAGAAAAGAAAATATATAAGGTACGATACATTCGACGTAGGAAAAGTCTTCGTCCTTTCCCTTAGAGTTATTCAAACTCGGTTTTCCTCTACTTCGGAAGTCTTCTATTGTTAAAAACTCTTCTCAGTGTCGATTCGCGCCCCTTTGGTATTTCATCAACACCCTCGTGATTCCGATAAACTTCACACATTACACACAATTCACAAAAACATTTTTCCCAAAATTACTCGGTCACAGTGACTTACTAAGTCAACGCCAAACAGAAGAAAAGATTTCAAAGAACACAAGAAAATTCAAGAATTTCTTTAGGAATCAAAGAAAATACGATTACTTGCATAAGGATCCACCATTTTTAAAAACGTTCTCATCCAAACATTTATCAAAAACACTACCGGTTTTTAGAGATGACCAATTTATTTGAAACTACATCGCCCTTCCAAAACTATGCATAACTAGCTAGATCATGCATACTTAAGGACCAAGCAACGACAATTAACAAAACAGGACTCTTCCCGAATTATGCATAGTTAGCTAAGCTGTGCATAATTGAGGATCGAGTGACGACACAAACATTATTATTACATACCAAACACGACTATAGAAGTTTTCGACCTAATCTTCAAAATAATTAAACCATTTGAAATGAAATTTGAAAGGGGAAAATATTGTTACCATCGTTTTAAGAAACACATCCAACATTTTTAGTCCACTTTGGAAACATACCTTTTGCTTTGCCTTTTTATGAGAAAATAAATAAATAATTAAATAAATAAATCGACACCCTTTGCATTTGTTTCACCAAAACATTTGACACACTCATACCTATTTTCACAATAGACTATTCACAAAATGACGGTAAGGTGGTTCATGATTAAAGATCATTGCAAGCACAACAAGTGATAAAATTAAGATCAATGAGATCGAACGAGGTAAACGAGCAATATAATTGCCAACAGAAATTAACTACATTAGAAATGAAAATACTTCAAATATACGACAAAAGTCTCGGGCTAACAACAGCGATCTACGAATACATAGAGTAAAAATTGAATATCAACACAAGCGTCAAAAATAACACAACGATCATAATTCCCATCGTCTCGAGTTGCACACACATTCCACCAAGGGTATACGGGGAGAGAAGAATAATCACTTGGTCAAATAGGAACAATTTCACCAGGAAGATCGAGTTCTTTCACTTCTACAATTTGGTAAAGCGGCTTCGCCTCCTCGCTTTTGTTAAATATAAATAAACAACTACTCTAACGAAGATTTATAGCACCATACAAGTAAATACAGAATTTTAGGTTCCATTAACCGAAAGAAAAAAAAAATTACGGCGTCCATGAACATGACAAAATACACCGGGTGACATACCCTCATTTTCAAGTACTAGCGAAATAGTAGTTTTAAAATAAATATAACAATAATGGTTTCATACCATAGACAATATTAAAATGAACAATCACATGACGACTCATGTTTAGATACAGACTCACAAAATCAAAGAAGAGATGTCGGACGATTGAACCATCGTGACTCAAAACATTATATATACATCTTTATTAATTAATATACAAGTAGGCGTGTGTTGTGTAATCCAGTTGCGTATAATAATTAGTGTCACCTTGTACATTGTAAAATCGAACATTTACACATTTTCAATTTGTGTTACACCATTAAAGAATTTATACCTTTCATTTTCCAATCTTTACAACGCTTTCATTTCTGGAAAAATTTCAATCTCTCGGAAATTTTTAACATTAGTAAATGCGGTGACTCGGTTATCATAATTGACAAATCATTAGGTTTAAAAATCTCCATACTTGTGTCAAAACCTCATTAATGTTCATATCTTAAGTACCAAAAACATACGTAGTAAGAATTTTCCAAGTTTTACGTTTTTATTATTACGACTTATATTCTCACAAATATACACGTATCCAACATGACTCAAACTAGTCCAATTAACTCTTAAAATCAACCTTTGGCTTTTATTACACACATGTTTTCCCCAAAACTGTTTTGTTAAATCATATTCGCGTAATTCGACTCAATGACAAAGAGGTTTCACGTGGTGTTATCTCGGGTACTTACTGATTTTAGTCGAGACTTAAATCTCAATAATAATAATATAATAAACAATCAAAATGCTTATCTCAATAATTTTAATATATATAAAATTCAACTTTTAATCCTTAGCCCATTATCAAATGATTTTAAAATTAACACATCTCGTCGCGGAATAAAACAAAAGATTTTTCAAACGATTTTAAACAAGCATCATCAAATTACACATATTGATTCTCTATAACGACAATTAACAAACAAATGATTTCCAATGACGTTCCATCAATGTTTAAGATTTTATTTCAAGCATTATAATTTCATACTTAAAGTGTATATTCCGATTTTATCCCAGTTTATTTACTACAACGAGCGACGAGTTCTAGTTTACACCAATGCATACGTAAACATAACCTTATGTTTAAAATAAACCAATTTTACAAAGTTTTTATCTCCAAAATACGTGACCAATTCTTCTACTCATGTTTTACATTACAAGATACGTCAAAAGTCTACTACGTTGACCCGAAATTTAATTCATACTAAATCCAAGTTATATATACTCGACAGTCATATCGCAAATTTTATTATAAAACTCCTTTCTCGAACTAATTTAAACAAATTCTTAACAAGTCCATCACAATCTTTTAGTATCAAATTTTAATATATGAAAACAAGGATTTTACGAGTAATAATAATTACTTATTACGATTTACCGACCAAGGTTGAAGGAAAAATAATTTCACAATGTCCGTTTATTCTCTACACGAATTTTACTTGTTACAAAACACAT
Source organism: Glebionis coronaria (assembly GCA_025667525.1). NCBI lineage: Eukaryota > Viridiplantae > Streptophyta > Magnoliopsida > Asterales > Asteraceae > Glebionis > Glebionis coronaria. The sequence goes on from CM046876.1 coordinate 529,702,524, forward strand.
CATACTTCATTTTTATCCAAAAGTTTCACTCACCAAATATTAAATATATAAAACACTTTATGTTTAAATCATTCAATCAACAAAGTTCGATGTTTACTTAACTTGCACAAATGCCGGACCTCGTCATGTAAAATATTTACTTCAAAATAATGAAACAACAAAACAAAATAAAATAAACGAAGCGAGAATACATATCTCAACTAAATGTTGTTATCGGCCTCGGATGAGTCTCGAAATCGTACTCCACAAAATTAACACAAAAACCAACCAAATTCCAAGTTATCGCGCTTGATCACAACGCCAGTCTATTTTAAAACACATCTCTAAAATTCAAGTAGAATAGTAAACAACGATTAAATGGCAACACGCCTCAACCACGTTTCATAATATACACACATGATTCGCCGCCCCAATGTACGCATCGTCGATTATACTTCGTCTATGTTATAGTTACGTGAACTAACATATCAAACCCATTAGGAATAAAGGAAATAAAGTAATACGTAAGTAAATTACGTTTCAAAAGAAAATGTCCAAAATGACACATCACGGTGCGATAACGACAATCGAGATCGACCTAGTCGATATAAAATATGTTACGAAGCATCATTTACGTATCTAGGATATCAAACGAGGTTCATATTCGGTTATTCGAACAATAAATTAATTATCAAGATTGATAATTTGCGGTGAGGCCGAATTCTCAACAAAACCGCATTATAACTTGTACGATAATCACTCAAGGACCATTGCTTCACGTGCAATGCCTTTAAACACCATAGTATATACATACCTATACGTACAACCACTCCTACATATACGTAGGATTACAACGCAGTGTTGCCATGTAATGCAATGTAGCCCGTTATGCCAAATACATGCAACCTATAATATAATCTTACAAGAATTTGCAAATTACGATGATAAGTACTCAACGTACAAAACAATATATCTCAATATATATCTCAAAGTATTTACTTACTAAATACTTAGGGAATTCATATCAATTTCGAGGGATACATCTAAAATATAATGCAATGCTAAATAATTCTTACCGGAGCCATGCAGGATAGTTGTGTGTGCTTGGACCACTTCTTACGACACCAAAAGTTATAGTTTAGGATTTTCAAAAACGACCTAGTTCTCTATAACTCATGGCTCTGATACCAATGTGTAACACCCCCACAAATGCTATGCACAGCGGAACTACAACATTGGGTGCTACACAGTATTCATTGCACACAAGATATATCAAACGACGCTAAAAAGACGTCAACTTAAAACTTGAATTGAAAATTGTTAGATGATACATGTCCACGGTTTTTCCAACCCCAATTTGGTACAACAGAGTTTAGCGTTTTCGGTCCCCATGAATCTCAACCCAGAAATTTCAGTTTCACAACAACATTACATTAAACTTAAAAAATTTTAAGTAGAAAAAGGAGGAAAAACAAGCGGACTCCAAGCCATACACACAACATCCATCCCACGCATGCTCCATTCTACACTTCAGCGGTTACCTGAAACACATGCCAAAAATTTGGTCAACGAAAACGTTGAGTGGAATTCATAGGTTTTACAATCAATTTGAACGTATATAAAATAAAAACCATTCGTGATCATTTATAGACTTGTCGATCAAACAATCTATATTCAGGATACTGACAATTGTGTTTAAGCTCATGACACTAATCCGTTAACTCAATCACCCGCGTAATAAATACCGGCGTGATTCAGATGAAACCAGTGCCCCTTCTAAAGGCATCAGTTGCAATTATACCTTATCTCTCATATAAAATAATCTACCGCAGAACTTACTCAACGTACAGCTTCTCGGCTAGCATTGGGTCGTTAGCCCCGTAGTACTACAAATTGCATAAGCGGCTATTTCCCCCTACTCGAGGGCAGGACAATAGTTAATAGTTCATGAATTTAGGGTCTTTTGCAACTTTGGTACTCAACACAATTTCTAAGGCAACTTTCGGGTCTAACAATCATTCATGATATACGTTCCTTTTAAAAACTAGCATGCATTTCCCTCGCGGGTAAAACAATTTGAAATAAATATAAGCGAGGCTATAAATTCACACCTTAGATATTAAGTAGTCGGTAGTTCGAGGGATGATCACTGACGATGTTACGGATGCCCGGATAAGTCAACACCTATCACAAATAACGCGTAATGAGTAATCTCATTTTAAATACTTTACGGTACTGTATAAAATACATATATACTAGTCACTTAGGACAATTATAACTCACGCCAAAAACATGACAACAAGCATCACTCATTTTATACCATTCATTCTTACTATTTACGTTATCCATTTTTACTCGTTCTCGCCGGTACTTACCGAAAGTACGGGCTGTTTTACTATACTTAACCATACTTATAAAATTTGACAAAATTCTCAAAAATCCTATAAGACCTGTAGATGACATGTTTTTAAGCCCAATAAAAGTTTTTACTTTTATGACCCGTTACGCAACGCTTTTTCCAAAACTACATTTTACGGACTGAAATTGCACTTCGACCAACTTTGACCTTTTTGACCCATTTGAAATGCACCCTTGACTTCTTTGACTCCTAAGTCAACTTATAGACTCATTTATACAGGTTTGTGACCAAATTTTGACTCTTTACCATTTACCAATTCATACTTGTGATCCTCAGGATTTGACTAAAACTTTACATAAATTCGGATTATGAAAGTCCTCGTCTCCCGGTACTCGATCTTTAAAACCTCATAACTTTTAGCTCGTTTTGAGTCACGGGCTCTACCTTATACCAAATTAAAGACAAAAAGACCCTCTACAACTACATTTAGTTTTCAAGACCTGTAAGAAAAATAATTTTTATGAAATGACCTCAAAGTTTCTGCCTAAAATTGACTACTCCAAAATCATGCTTAGACTCGATTTCAAACCTTCTAACCACCACTAGGCAACATCCTAAGCTTCCCTAAACATATCCAAACACAAGTTTTCAGTCCTACCCCTATTGATCAACCAATCTCATAATCTAAAATCGAAGAAATCAAACATGCAATCACTTAAACCTATCTAATACATCACTAAACGCATTGCCAAACACAAGGAAATGTTCAAAATTCATCAACCACCATGGCTCCCCAAACACCCCTTGTGCCGTGGGGTTTGGGTGACCCAATCACCACAACCAAATGAATTTTGGTGGGTTTTTGTTGGTGATTATACACAAACTAGGCATGAATTTAACATGCATAACAACAATTAGCCTCAAAAACGAATTTGGATCATCTTGAAAATTTTTGGAAAATTTTTGTTAGTGCATGTGTAATCAAACCACGGATTAACACTCACCAATGGATTCTAAGAGGTGGTCTAAGGTTAGTTTTTGTGAAAACTCAAAAAAAATGGTGGATTGGGGTGGTGGAGTGGGTTTGGCCGTCGGCCTAAGGACAAGAGAGAGAGTGTGTTTGATTTGTTTTTGTTAAATGTATTTGTGTGTTTTGTGTTTATGCCTTTTTGTGGTATTGGTAGGGACCAAAGTGCAAATAAGGGTTTCTTTTGGCCTTAAGTATAAAACGTCATCAAAACTTTGCGGGTTCGACTCACTAGTCCATTTTGAAAATTTTACGGGAGTCGGAAATCATCCCGAACACTCCAAAATATTTTTGGGATACTTTAAATGTACTCGGAAGGCTATAAAACTCACCCGACTCAACTTAACACGAATCGTAAGTAAAATTCTCGAAAAATTACATTATCGATAAATCGTCAATAATTATAGAAATTTGGGCATCCCTTGGTATCGTAGTCGTTATCGGTTCTTCTTAAATCGTCAATCGTTAAATTACGACCGTAAACGTCGGTTTCAACTTAACCCGTCAAATAATTCCACGATAAAAATTCTTAAAAATTTCAAAAATATACGTAAAATAGGATTAAATAAATAATGTTGGGCTCGGGATATCACATCCACACGTGAGCCACAACTTAAGAGAGATGCTCATACAGAACAGCTCTTGAGACAATAACTTAGCATCATACGGCACTTTCACTGGTGTTACAAAAGCAGTGAAATCTAGGATTCCCCTGATGGACCAAATGTTTCCCCTGTTACTAAAGAACCAGTTGTCAATGATGTAAATGATGAAGAAAGAGAATCCCCACTCATTTCCTCATCTTCACCAATCACTTTATCTAGCAGTGGAAGCAAAATAATTAGGAATGGAGGTACAACTTATTCAGAGCTACATTCAGCTCACCAGCATCCATACCTTAGTCATGCAGTATCATTTGAAAGATCTTTTGAGGATTTATTTCCCAATCAAGATAGTACTATAAATCCTGATTTAGAAACGGATGAAACATATGTAATCATGAGCATGCAGCCTACCTACAGAATCAATAAAGATCACCCCCAATCCCAAATCATTGGTGATCTTGATACTCCCAGACAAACAAGGTATTCAGCAAAGGAACACATCTTCATTGCCAATATTACTATGAAGTTTAACCATGAAAATATGCAATGTTATATGTTTACTGCCTTTTTGTCACAAGAAGAGCGAAAGAAGATTTTGCAGGCTCTCAATGATCCAAGCTGGGTTGAAGCCATGCAAGAAGAACTTCTACAATTTGACATCCAAGAAGTATGGATTCTGGTAGATTGTCCAAAATAGGCAAGACCCATTGGGACAAAATAGGTGCTCAGGAACAAAAAAAGATGAAAGGGGCATCATAGTCAGAAACAAAGCAAGACTGGTAGCACATGGATATACTCAGGAAGAAGGTATTGATTATGAAGAGGTCTTTGCTCTAGTAGACAGGATTGAAGCCATCTGATTGTTTCTGGCTTATGCTTCCTTCATGGACTTCACAGTATAGTAAATGGATGTTAAGAGTGCCTTTTTATATGGCACCATTGATGAAGAAGTTTATGTGATGCAACCTCCAGGGTTTGATGACCCAGAACACCCAGACAAAGTTTACAAGGTGAAGAAGGCTATGTATGGACTTCATCAAGCTCCTAGGGCCTAGTATGGAACTCTCTCTAAATACCTATTGGATAATGGCTTCAACAGGGGGAAATTGACCAGACCCTGTTTATTAAGACACAGAAGGGTGACTTTCTTTTTGTACAAGTATATGTGGATATATCATCTTTGGATCCATAAACTCTCTACTTAGCAAAGAGTTTGCCAAGTTGATGCAAGATAAATTTCAAATGAGTGCAATAGGTGAACTCAACTTCTTTTTGGGGTTACAAGTCCACCAGAGAAAAGATGGGATCTTTATCTCACAAGACAAGTATGTTGCTGAAACTGTGTAGAAGTTTGGAATGTTTGAAGGAAAGAATGTCTCTACTCCAATGGATAAGGAGCATCCTTGGGGAAAATATGGCCTAGAGAAGCCTATTGATGTTAGGAACTATAGTTCCATGATTGGATCTCTCATGTAATTTATAGCTTCAAGACCTGACACCATGTTTGCAGTCTGTTTATGTGCAAGATACCAAGTGACACCCACAGAGTGTCATTTTTTGTTGTGAAGAGAATCTTTAGGTATTTGAAGTGTCATCCAACTTTAGGACTTTGGTATCCCAAGGAGTCACCATTTGAGCTAGTTTCCTATTCAGATAGTGATTATGTTGGTGACAACAGTGATAGGAAGTCTACAACAGGTGGATGTCAGTTTTTGGGAACCAGACTTATATCTTGGTAGTGTAAAAAGCAGACTATTCTGGCCACATCTACAACTGAAGCTGAATATGTAGCAGCTGCTGCATGTTGTGGAGAAGTTCTTTGAGTTCAGAACCAGCTGCTTGATTATGGGTACAATTTTCTTAAAACCAAGATATTCATTGACAATAACAACACCATTTGCATTATTAAAAATCATGTTTTTTATAGCAAGATTAAACATATTGAAATCAGACATCATTTCATTAGAGATGGTTTTGAAAAAGGACTGATTGTCCCAGAGGCAATTGATATAGAACATAATGTTGCTAATCTGTTGACAAAAGCTTTTGATGTAGGGAGGTTTCAGTACTTGTGTGACAAATCTAACATTTTGAGGTAGTGAAATATTTTCTCGTATAATATTTTGAAACTTATTTTTGTGTTGGTTGACGAACTCACATATTACGGATTTAAATTTGGGCTTACGTGCATAATTTGGCGTCTTTTACGACTAAACCGGAAACCTTAGGATTACGTATTTACGTTTTTGAACTCCGTTTTTGATGAGACAATTTTTATTGGATTCGTTTTGTGACGGTGATTCATAATTTATAAAAACGTTTTTCATAAAATGACCCGAGGGCACGCAAATCAAGAAAACTAGAATCGAGAAATACCCGTAAACTAGTGAGATGGGACAAAACACTTTGTCCCACCCCACTAGCAATATGGGACGGCAACTTGACACCACCACACATATGTGGCATCAAGTCTTAGCTAGCTTACAACATGTGTAAGCATATTCTTACACATTAAGCTAACCTTTCTCCACTAACACAAAACTAGCAAGTTGTTTCATTATACCATCATTCTTACATGCAATCCACTCTAAAATCCTCTCAACTCTCCCTCTCTTTCCGTCCCAAATAAGCCAACAAACACCATCATTGATCTTTTCTAGCCATAAACCACATGTTTACTAGTCTTATTAAGGTGTTCTCATGAAGCCTTGATCATTTGGTGGCCATATTAACAACTTTGGAGGTGATTTGCTTGTGTCCTAGGGCTGATTTTCCAACCTATGTTCTTGATATTTGATGGTCTTGGAGATACTTGTTGTGTTCATCAAGTTCTTGTCTTCCTAAAACAAGAAATCCACTTGGATTGGTAAAGAAGATCATCCTCTACATTTTTCTCTTATTATTTTGTAAAGAACAAATGTATTTTCTTTCATTTTGTATATGTATATGATGTATATATGATGATAAAAATGTTGTGTGGGGATCAAGTGTTGATAAATATGCTTAAAAATGATGATAACCATAAGAAATGAAGCTAAAATCTTGACTATTTAGTTGGCTGTATAAAAACAGTAGATAACTAAAAGATGAACTGATAAAATTGCATGGTTTGATCTATTTACAGTAAGTAGATGATGTTATACACATGTGAGAGTTGGCCATGCAATGGAATCAAAATAATGAGTGAGATATGATCAAAACAAGTTAGGTGGTGTAATCTGAATAAGCAGTTTTGTAGGAACTGATCAGGCAACTTAAACTCAAAATGGGCAGTAGCTATAACTAAGTCATATGTAGCACATATTATTAAGAATTTGTCATCCAAAAATGAGCTTCTAAGTCATTGTAGAACTCTAGATATGGTAAAAATGGTGAATATGAAGTTAAAAATCAGATTTTGGAAATAATGTTTATTATTATTATATAAGCACTCACATTATAATGTATAAAATGTAAAAATATAAACCCACTAACTTATAAAACTTATTTATATAAATGTATAAAAGGTTAATTAAATGGGTAAATTATATAAATGGTGGTAAAATAATATTTATAAGTAATAAAAACTATAAACTTGATTTTTACGACTTTTTCGGCTATCGCCGTAAAATTAACGTTTTTCGCCAAATAAAACTTAGACGACCAAACCCGTCTAATGTAAAGTTTAAAAAAGTTTTATACTGATGTATAAGTAACTAAGACAAGTAAAAACCGATAAAACCCGAACTATAAGAAATACGGACATTTACGAGCTAACTAAACCTATTGGACTAATAATTAGACTTAAAAAGATAAATACTTGTAAAAAGAGCTTATTGGGCTTAACCCATTTGGGCCCAACATGAAAAATATATATACTGATCATATAGGTATAAAATGGGTAAAAACAAGTAAAAGAACTTATAAAAGAATTAATGGACTTAAAATAGGTAAAATCGATAAAACTAGTGAACTAGTAAGACGTTACCAAGACGTAAACACTAAAATGAGTAAACAAGGATGTATAAACCCACTTGATCATCATCATATGTACAAAATCATCATATGTATATTGTTATTTTGATAAAAGTCATTGGACCGAGTCTAAGACCGATTATTATTTATATAGGTTTCCGTGACCGAAGCACGCCCGTAGCCGATAATCCGCCTTTCATTAACAACGTGAGTTCATAGCCTCGCACTCTTTTAAATGTTTTTATAAAATGATTTGTAAACCCGCGAGGGAGATAACATGCTAGATTTTTATAAAAATAGAACACAAGTAGTCCCGATTGTATGCTAAATGATATGGACCCGAATGATGCTATGACCCTATATTCGAGACTAAAAGGATTATTAGTAGTTAGGTTATGTCACTTAAAGTCCCATTAGCATGAATTGTGAACTACCGGGATTTGGTAGACGCTTATGCATTTGATAGTACTATTTGGGGACGATCACCCCAGTTCGCGCCTTGACAGTTGATCCCCGTCGTACCACATTGATTGGTAAGCGAATTTATGTATGAGAAGATTCCATAGCGTGATTTTTGTGACGACATGCTAACTTAGATGGGCAAATTGTTTGTCGGGTTCGCGGCCCGCTGTTTTCACAGTAAGGTAACAATGTCATGCGGCTAATAATAATCCTAATTCAAATACTATAATCTATTCAATCTATATAATTTAAATAAAAGATATGATACGACGCTATTAACGATGAATATATTACCTATCATGGTAATATAGAGACTGCGGTCTCATGGACGGTTTCAGATGTATGCTTGATTTATATATTGCCTGACTAGCAATATGTGGACTTACTTCCGATATTATACTTGTGTTCTGATTTTAAATGAATGTAAATGATTGTTTTATATAACGGTTTTCATTAAACTCTATGAATTCACTCGGCATTCGCTGATATGATTTTTGCATGTTTTCTATCTCAGGTGCTTGAAGGTAATCCGGATGGAGATCGACTCTGATGGCCCACACTTAATATTAAAAATGTTCATTCGATCTGTGTTTTGTAAACTTAATGACCTGTATAATTTGGGACCTGTTGTACACTTTTGAAAATTTTTATCGAATGAATGTTTGTTAAACCTTGTACAACCATTTTTATGTATTGTCTATGATTGGAGTTATTGTGCTATCCCGTAACACTCTAAAAGACCCTTCCGTTGTACCGATACGAAAAATGAGAGTGTTACAGTTTGGTACCAGAGCTCTCGTTATAGAGAACAAAAGATTTTAAAAACCAAGGTTTTGAACAAAACTTTTCAAAATCTTTTGATAATGAACATTTGAGAAAATATTTGAAAAATCTTTTGACTATAACGGTGCCAGAGATCTCCGACGTTACCAACAAGCCCAATTGAGAAGATATATATTTTGATATATATAATTTAATTTATATATATGTATATATCGTGATTTCATTATGTAATTGTTTAACTAGTATGTTATCCTAATACGAGATAAATATATATAAATGCAGATTATCATGGCTGACCCTAATATTCCTGTAGAAAACCATGCTATTCCCGAACCTAATATAGAAGATGATCCTTATTTAGATTTAGTAGATTTTGATATTGATGATGAGGAGGAACCATTTGAGGATCCCGAGCCCGAGATAGGACTAGGAGATCAGATTGCCCCTCAGGTTGACTTAGTAGAGAATGAGATTGAGAATGTGGGTAATGAGAATGTGGAGATTGAGAATGCTGATATTGAGAATGAGGATGAGATTGGGTTAGATAATTTAGATGACGAGATTGACGACGAGGATGTCGAGGAGGATGTAGGTATAGATGTTGAGGTTGATGACGATGAGGAAGCTGAGCTTATTTATCCGTATGATGTTCCAGAGGGCGAGCCTTTGCCCCCACCAGTTTGTTTGTCTGATTCTGAGGATGAGTTACCTAGGGATGAAATGTCTGAATCGTCTGAATCTGATTCTGAATCAGAGGAGGATGAGGATGACGATGCACCTGACGGTACTGATGGTATTGCTACTCGTAGACGTGAGATAGGAGAGTCGTCTAGTACTCGAGAGGCTACTCATATTGATGGTCTTGCACCATGGGCCTTGAGACGTGATCTAGATGCTTCCCGTGTTAAGAGTTGTGTGACAGAGGTTGGATTAGGTGTTGTTCAGACTCAGGTTGCTTATTTGGAGTCGAAGACTAAGGTTGGCGAGAAAGAGCGAGAATTGCTTAGTTTGGATTTGAGTGATGTAGAACATGGTTTTAATGAGGCTTTTAGGAGGTTATCGGTATTGGAAAGTGGTGAGTATGTTGCTATGAAGAGAAAGGTGAATTCTATGGAGATTCAGTTGAGTGTGGCTCGTGCGATGCGTGAGAAAGCCGAAAAGGAGTTGAATATATCTGTGGGTTGGAACAGTAGATTTTATGCCGACATGGTTGAAAGAGGAGTAATCCGTAAGCGCCCAGCTGAAGATGTGTCTAGTGATCGTCCGGCGAAGATCCAGAAGACGATGGATGATGGACCATCTGGCGGTTCTCAGTAGACCAGTCTGTGTTTAGTAGTGACCTTTATATCTTTTGCACTTTTGTAGCTTTGACTGAACCGACTTGTTAGTAATAGATCTGGCACGAATTTTGAGTGTATATAGTGTTAGAACTTTGATATGGGATGTACTAAGACAATACTTTTGTTTCAAATCGAATGAAATATGTATCTTGTCTTGAATTCCATATTGTGCCTTATTTGTATCTTGATTATGAATTCAATCCATATTATATGAATCCTTTGTTGGGTGAATGCTTAATACTTTAAAATTGTGGAATTATAGAACTATGCCGCCCAAGAAGGCTGTGACTGAGGATGATGTACGTAGGATTATTACGGAGCAAGTTACCGCATCTATGACTGAATTTATGGCAAATGCTAGAAGTGAAGCTGGCGGTAGTAGAGTTGGCGGTAGTGGAGTTGGCGGTAGTGGAGCTGGTGGTAGTGGAGCTGGCGGTAGTGGAGCTGGCGGTAGTGGAGCTGGCGGTAGTGGAGCTGGCGGCAGTGGAATTGGCGGTACTAATGTAAATGTGAATGCTAATAATGTGAATGCTAATGCTGGAGGAAATATAGGAGGACTTGGAACGAATGCACCTGAAGTTGGTGGATGTACTTATGTGACGTTCATGAAGTGTGAACCTCTAACTTTTAATGGAACTGAAGGTGCTGTAGGACTAAGCCAGTGGATTGAAAAGATTGAATCGGTGTTTCGAATTAGTAAGTGTAAGGAGGAAGATAAGGTGACTTTTGCTATGGCTACTCTTAAAGGTCGTGCGTTGACTTGGTGGAACGGGAGAATTGCTTTCATGGGTCTTGATGCTGCTAATGCTACTCCTTGGGCTGAAATTAAGAAGTGGATGACTTTGGAGTTTTGTCCTCGTAGTGTGATCATTAGGTTAGAACAGGAGTTGATTCATCTGAGAATGAAAGGTGTGGACATTGATAGTTATACGAATCGATTCCATGAGTTGGCCTTGCTATGTCCTCGATTGGTTGAACCCGAAGAGATCCGAATCGAGCAATATGTGAAAGGGTTGACCAGGAATATCCGGGGGGACGTTACATCATCGAAACCACTAACCATTGATGATGCTGTTCGAATGGCTTACAAACTCATTGGACAGATAATTCAGGATAAGGAAGATGAAGCCCGTGTAGGTGAGAAAAGAAAGGGAGACGGTGATCGTGTAGATAGAGGTGATAATAGGAAGAATTTCAATCGCCGTCAGAACCAGAGAAAGGGGAATGTAAATGCTCTTACCTACAACACACCGCGCAACGATGATAGATGTCCTAAGTGTGGAAACAAGAGGCATGCTGGCGACTGCTGGAAGTGCCGAAATTGCGGAAAGCTTGGACACAAGGTTGAAAGGTGTAAGAAGGGAACCATTTGCTTCAACTGTAATGAAGAAGGTCATAGGAAATCGGAATGCCCCAAGTTGAAAGCGATTGTACCTGGAAGAAACCCCCAGGGTGGTATCTACCAACTTGGAACAATTGAGGTGAAGAAAGAGGATCCGAATGTCGTTACCGGTACGTTTTTACTCAACAATCATTATGCTGTTGCTTTATTCGATTCGGGTGCCGATAGGAGCTTTGTATCCACTAAATTTAGTGCCCTTATTGATATTGAACCTGTTGAGATAAGTACCAGTTACGAGGTAGAATTGGCTGATGGTAAATTAGTGAAAACTAATAAGCTATTAGAAGGATGCTCTCTAAATCTCCTAAACTATTCCTTTCCGATTGATTTGATGTTGACAGAATTAGGTAGTTTTGATATTATTATTGGTATGGATTGGTTGTCGTTGAATAATGCTACTATTTTATGTGGAGAGAAGAAGGTTAAGATTCCTCTTAGGAATAGGACGTTAGTAATTGATGGTAATCGAGGTGAATCCCGTTTGAAAATCGTTTCATGTATTAAAGTCCAAAAGTACATCAGGAACGGTTGTGAGTTATTTTTAGCTCAAGTGACCGGGAATGAGTCTAGGGAGAAACGATTGGAAGATGTACCTATTATTTGTGAATTTCCTGAGGTATTTACTAATGATTTACCCGGACTTCCACCTATAAGGCAAGTAGAGCTTTGAATCGATTTAATTCCTGGTGATGCACCGGTGGCACGTGCGCCTTACCAATTAGCCCCTTCTGAATTAAAGGAGTTATCTGAGCAACTTAAGGAGTTGTCTGATAAAGGTTTTATTCGACCGAGCTTGTCGCCTTGGGGAGCTCCAGTCTTGTTCGTTAAGAAGAAGGATGGATCTTTTCGTATGTGCATTGATTATAGGGAACTGAATAAGTTGACAATTAAAAATCGATATCCTTTACCTAGGATTGATGATTTGTTTGATCAACTGCAAGGATCTAGTGTGTATTCTAAGATAGATTTGCGGTCAGGATATCACCAACTTCGCGTCCGTGAAGAAGATATTCCTATAACTGCATTTAGAACTCGTTATGGACACTATGAATTTCAAGTAATGCCATTTGGGTTAACTAACGCACCTGCGGTTTTCATGGATTTAATGAATCGAGTGTGCAAGCCCTACTTGGATAAATTTGTGATTGTGTTTATTGACGATATTCTAATCTATTCTAAGAATGAAGATGGAGCATTTCAGACATTGAAGCAAAAATTATGTAGTGCACCAATCTTATCATTACCCGACGGGAGTGAAGATTTTGTAGTGTATTGTGATGCATCTCTTAGAGGTTATGGAGCTGTTTTGATGCAGAGAGAGAAAGTGATAGCTTATGCTTCTAGGCAATTAAGGAAGAATGAGGAGAATTATACTGCTCATGATCTTGAGTTAGGAGCTGTGGTCTTTGCTCTTAGGTTGTGGAGACATTATCTGTATGGCACCAAGTGTACGGTATTCACCGATCACAAAAGCCTACAGTATATTCTCGACCAGAAGGAATTGAACATGAGGCAACGAAGATGGATAGAGTTGTTAAGTGATTATGATTGTGATATAAAATATCACCCAGGGAAAGCCAATGTTGTTGCTGATGCGTTGAGTAGGAAAGATAGAGAGCCTATCAGGGTGCGTTCTCTAGTCTTGACCGTGCACAATAATTTGCCTGAGCAAATTAGAAATGCGCAAATAGAAGCTTGTAAGAAGGAGAATTTTGTTAATGAAGGGTTCCGAGGAGAAGGAGATCCTTTAGAGGTTAGAGCTGATGGAGTGAAATGTTTAAGAGGTCGTATGTGGATACCTAAGTTTGGAGGCTTAAAAGATTTGATTATGTTAGAATCCCATAAATCTAAGTATTCCATTCATCCGGGATCTGATAAGATGTACCGTGATTTGAAGAAGTTGTATTGGTCGCCGAATATGAAAGCTGACATAGCTATGTATGTTCTACAATGCTTGACTTGTGCTAGAGTTAAAGCCGAACATCAAAAACCATCAGGACTACTTCAACAACCAAAGATTCTTGAATGGAAGTGGGAGCGAATTACGATGGACTTTATCACCAAGCTTCCTAGAACATCATCTGGAAACAATTCGATTTGGGTTATTGTCGATAGACTGACCAAATCAGCACACTTCATTCTGGTTAAGGAGCAGTTCTCACTGGAGAAGCTGACTCGAATATACCTTGATAATGTTGTATGCAAGCATGGAGTGCCTGTATCGATCATTTCAGATCGAGATCCTAGATTCGCATCGAATTTTTGGAAATCTCTCCAAAGATCTTTGGGAACGAATCTCGACATGAGCACTGCTTATCACCCCCATACTGATGGGCAGAGTGAAAGGACGATACAAACACTGGAAGATATGTTGAGACCTTGTGTGTTAGACTTTGGTAAGAATTGGGATAAACATTTGTCGTTAGCAGAGTTTTCGTATAACAATAGTTACCATTCTAGTATTAAGGCTGCACCGTTTGAAGCTTTGTATGGTAGGAAGTGTAGATCTCCTGTATGTTGGAGTGAAGTTGGGGATACCCAGCTCACGGGACCGGAATTGATCCGGGAGACTACGGAGATGATAGTTCAGATTAAGAAGAGGTTGTTGACTGCCCGAAGTAGACAGAAAAGTTACGCGGATGTGCGGCGGAAGCCAATGGAGTTTGAAGTGGGTGACCGAGTAATGTTGAAGGTATCGCCATGGAAAGGCGTTATAAGATTTGGAAAACGAGGAAAATTGAATCCCTGTTATATTGGACCCTTTAAGATTTTATCTAGAGTAGGTCCGGTGGCTTACAAACTAGAGTTACCCCCAGAACTTCATGGTGTTCACAACACATTCCATGTATCTAATCTGAAGAAATGTCTAGCAGTGAGTGATGAGAAAATTCCGTTAGGTAAGGTTCGAATAGATGGGAAGTTGCATTTTATCGAAGAGCCCATAGAAGTTATGGACCGTGAGGTAAAACAACTGAAACAAAGTCGGATACCTATTGTCAAGATCCGATGGAATTCAAAGCATGGACCGGAGTATACTTGGGAACGAGAGGATGAAATGTGGAAGAAATATCCGCACCTCTTCGATTTCAATAAGAAACGGACATCCAAATGAAATGGATCACGAGGACGTTGATCCTTTTAGGAGGAAAAGCTGTGACAAATCTAACATTTTCAGGTAGTGAAATATTTTCTCGTATAATATTTTGAAACTTATTTTTGTGTTGGTTGACGAACTCACAATTTACGGAATTAAATTTGGGCTTACGTGCATAATTTGGCGTCTTTTACGACTAAACCGGAAACCTTAGGATTACGTATTTACGTTTTTGAACTCCGTTTTTGATGAGACAATTTTTATTGGATTTGTTTTGTGACGGTGATTCATAATTTATAAAAACGTTTTTCGTAAAATGACCCGAGGGCACGCAAATCGAGAAAACTAGAATCGAGAAATACCCGTAAACTAGTGAGATGGGACAAAACACTTTGTCCCACCCCACTAGCAATATGGGACGGCAACTTGACACCACCACACATATGTGGCATCAAGTCATAGCTAGCTTACAACATGTGTAAGCATATGCTTACACATTAGGCTAACCTTTCTCCACTAACACAAAACTAGCAAGTTGTTTCATTATACCATCATTCTTACATGCAATCCACTCTAAAATCCTCTCAACTCTCCCTCTCTTGCCGTCCCAAATAAGCCAACAAACACCATCATTGATCTTTTCTAGCCATAAACCACATGTTTACTAGTCTTATTAAGGTGTTCTCTTGAAGCCTTGATCATTTGGTGGCCATATTAATAACTTTGGAGGTGATTTGCTTGTGTCCTAGGGCTGATTTTCCAACCTATGTTCTTGATATTTGATGGTCTTGGAGATACTTGTTGTGTTCATCAAGTTCTTGTCTTCCTAAAACAAGAAATCCACTTGGATTGGTAAAGAAGATCATCCTCTACATTTTTCTCTTATTATTTTGTAAAGAAAAAATGTATTTTCTTTCATTTTGTATATGTATATGATGTATATATGATGATAAAAATGTTGTGTGGGGATCAAGTGTTGATAAATATGCTTAAAAATGATGATAACCATAAGAAATGAAGCTAAAATCTTGACTATTTAGTTGGCTGTATAAAAACAGTAGATAACTAAAGGATGAACTGATAAAATTGCATGGTTTGATCTATTTACAGTAAGTAGATGATGTTATACACATGTGAGAGTTGGTCATGCAATGGAATCAAAATAATGAGTGAGATATGATCAAAACAAGTTAGGTGGTGTAATCTGAATAAGCAGTTTTGTAGGGACTGTTAAGGCAACTTAAACTCAAAATGGGCAGTAGCTATAACTAAGTTATATGTAGCACATATTATGAAGAATTTTTCATCCAAAAATGAGCTTCTAAGTCATTGTAGAACTCTAGATATGGTAAAAATGGTGAATATGAAGTTAAAAATCAGATTTTTGAAATAATGTTTATTATTATTATATAAGCACTCACATTATAATGTATAAAATGTAAAAATATAAACCCACTAACTTATAAAACTTATTTATATAAATCTATAAAAGGTTAATTAAATGGGTAAATTATATAAATGGTGGTAAAATAATATTTATAAGTAATAAAAACTATAAACTTGATTTTTACGACTTTTTCGGCTATCGCCGTAAAATTAACGTTTTTCGCCAAATAAAACTTAGACGACCAAACCCGTCTAATGTAAATTTTATAAAAGTTGTATACTGATGTAAAAGTAACTAAGACAAGTAAAAACCGATAAAACCCGAACTATAAGAGATACGGACATTTACGAGCTAACTAAACCTATTGGACTAATAATTAGACTTAAAAAGATAAATACTTGTAAAAAGAGCTTATTGGGCTTAACCCATTTGGGCCCAACATAAAAAATATATATACTGATCATATAGGTATGAAACGGGTAAAAACAAGTAAAAGAACTTATAAAAGAATTAATGGACTTAAAATAGGTAAAATCGATAAAACTAGTGAACTAGTAAGACGTTACCAAGACGTAAACACTAAAATGAGTAAACAAGGATGTATAAACCCACTTGATCATCATCATATGTACAAAATCATCATATGTATATTGTTATTTTGATAAAAGTCATTGGACCGAGTCTAAGACCGATTATTATTTATATAGGTTTCCGTGACCGAAGCACGCCCGTAGCCGATAATCCGCCTTTCATTAACAACGTGAGTTCATAGCCTCGCACTCTTTTAAATGTTTTTATAAAATGATTTGTAAACCCGCGAGGTAGATAACATGCTAGATTTTTATAAAAATAGAACACAAGTAGTCCCGATTGTATGCTAAATGATATGGACCCGAATGATGCTATGACCCTATATTCGAGACTAAAAGGATTATTAGTAGTTAGGTTATGTCACTTAAAGTCCCATTAGCATGAATTGTGAACTACCGGGATTTGGTAGACGCTTATGCATTTGATAGTACTATTTGGGGACGATCACCCCAGTTCGCGCCTTGACGGTTGATCCCCGTCGTACCACATTGATTGGTAAGCGAATTTATGTATGAGAAGATTCCATAGCGTGATTTTTGTGACGACACGCTAACTTAGATGGGCAAATTGTTTGTCGGGTTCGCGGCCCGCTGTTTTCACAGTAAGGTAACAATGTCATGCGGCTAATAATAATCCTAATTCAGATACTATAATCTATTCAATCTATATAATTTAAATAAAAGATATGATACGACGCTATTAACGATGAATATATTACCTATCATGGTAATATAGAGACTGCGGTCTCATGGACGGTTTCAGATGTATGCTTGATTTATATATTGCCTGACTAGCAATATGTGGACTTACTTCCGATATTATACTTGTGTTCTGATTTTAAATGAATGTAAATGATTGTTTTATATAACGGTTTTCATTAAACTCTATGAATTCACTCGGCATTCGCTGATATGATTTTTGCATGTTTTCTATCTCAGGTGCTTGAAGGTAATCCGGATGGAGATCGACTCTGATGGCCCACACTTAATATTAAAAATGTTCATTCGATCTGTGTTTTGTAAACTTAATGACCTGTATAATTTGGGACCTGTTGTACACTTTTGAAACTTTTTATCGAATGAATGTTTGTTAAACCTTGTACAACCATTTTTATGTGTTGTCTATGATTGGAGTTATTGTGCTATCCCGTAACACTCTGAAAGACCCTTCCGCTGTACCGATACGAAAAATGAGAGTGTTACAACTTGGTTGCAAGTATTGGAATGATCACTCCTGAAAAATCGATGTCTAATTTGTCTTGTGTATTCAGGATTGTATTATTCTTGTTGTTATTCATATGTTAGTAACTTTTTCCATTATTCTTCATTCCACTGATTTTGAACAAAGATTCCCCTGTTGGGGTTCATCCCCCTGCTAAGGCATATTTCCCTACTAAGAGTTTTTCTCTTAAGTTGGGTTTGTTCTTTTTAAAAGTGGTTATATGTGGTTTTTAGACTAACAATGCAGAGATCCTAATGGAGCATACTATATTATGGGAGGATCAGGTATATGCTCTATGTTTCAGGGGAGGTTAGGTTACACCTTTAGGACGTAGGGTATCCTTAGGATACTCATATATGATTCTAGATCATATCCACTGGTGAGTAAGGGTCTTGGACAATGAAGACTTGCTGCAAAGCCTGTTGGATTTCTGAAACTTTAAGGCACTGTAATGTGTACTTCAAATTCTTTATTGAGCAGCTTGATGCCCAATTTAAGATTTTTAATATATATTTCCAAGACCAACTAACCATAGCAAGGAAATGGTAGGGATGGAGTCTAGGGTATGTTTATTTTATTGGGTTGACCAGGTGCAGGGTTGCTTATGTGTTAACTTTTTCTGGTTGTGTTAGTCCTAAAATGTGAGCGCCATTTACGGAATTACATTAGTTTAATATAGCCACACACGCATGGACTAGTTTTGTTAAGTTAGAATAGTTCATGTGTATCTAGGCTATATATACCCCTCCATACTTCCATGGAGGGGTGAGGATTGCCATTATTCTTTTTCTACTCTCTCTCAGTAAAACACACACACTTAATAGTCTCTCACTTTCTCTCTCTAAAATGTTTAACCATTTCTTTTTTCCTCCCCGACCTCCGGATCACCTCTTTTTAGCTTTGAATATTATGTTTAACAATTGGTATCAGAGCTAACCAGGGGTGTTTTGTGTTTTTGTTTGCTGATTTTGAAGGTGTTCGTATGGGTAGAGCTGTTTGATTGGTCTATTAGTCTAAATCTTCACATTTTCTTATGGTTCGTCTGTCCTAAAGTGGTTAGTATGTTCATCTGGTTTCGATCTGTCTTGCTTAGTTACTCAGTTTCATTTTTTTATCTCATAAATCATGGTTTTTATCATCCAATCAGTAACTATTTTGTCTCTTTCATTCCGTATCTTTTTTCTGAGTCAATTTCTACATACTTTTTTCTTTGTTTCTGATGGTTGAATAACTTGTAGGATATGTAAATCTTACTTATGTTTTAGAGAGAGAAAGAGATAGAAAGATGGTAGATATCACATAATTCTAGAGAGAGAAACTAATGAGAACTATGTGTAAAATATGAAAACCACTACCCTCTCCATCAAAGGAGAGGGTTTATATACCCAAGCCCTTGTCATGGGCTTGGGCTTACATTTGGTCCGGCCTACACATGTTGTAGGCTAGGCTTGGTCTTGTTTGTTAAATAAAGATAATTAACTAAACGACGAGCTATTACATGGACTATCGTTGGAGTGACCGATCCTTCTTAATTCGTAAAACGTATTTCCAACAATATCCCCCTAAGGGAGGTCACTACAAACAAGGGCATTACCCAAGTTACAATAATGAGATAAACCTAGCATACTATGCTTATCTTGAGCTCGTAGTCTTCATCTTTCTTCTCCTTTTCTTTTCTGGTGAACATGCTGATGTGATCTTTGATATCAATTTTGAGAATTAATCTCTTGCCTTGATCTCGAGCATCCATCACTTGTGATCTTCGCCTCTTCGTGACACCATGTCCCACATACTTATACCTTCGTAATTCTTGAAAGCTACAGAGTTCGATACAGCGGAAGACTTAACTTTTAGGCTTTCTTGAATTAGATGAGGTATTAAGTACATAAAGTATAAGCATGCGGGGACGACTTATTCTCGGATTCCGCAGTGCCACCGTTTTCAAATGTCGCAACATAAGTAGACACGAATGAAATGGATTTGAACATTTCATTCTAATTCGGTAGAATTTTACCTCCGGTCGGTGAAGACCGTTGGACGATATAAAATATTGTACTTGTGGCCGGTAGATTTATATAAAAATCTCCTTGACAAGATTTCGCGGGTAAACCCGTTCTCTTTACTCGACCGTCCAAAGCTGACTGCGAACGTAAAGAGTGAATCATTTGGATAAAAATATCCGCATGATTGAAGCCGTCAATTATGATTCCTGGAACAAGTTTGATTCATTTAAGAATCACACCATCGTTGCTTTCTAGTTGTCAAGAGCTTGATTCGTATAGAATCTTGCAAGTTACCTACCAAGCGCTGTTTGAGGTTAACACTAGAAGGATTTCCACTCATCACTGTGAAAACTAAGGTGTCACTCTGAGTGTTCTGTCAAGATCACTAAGATATTGCGTAGAGGTCTGGAACGTGTTTAAGTTCAGTTAAGAATTAAACCACTGTTTCTTTCCAGTTATCACAAGCTTGATTCATAAAGAATCGCACAAGTCACCTACCATGAGCTTTTTGATATTCTCTCAAGAAGGATTTCCATCTTCATTGTAAATACTTTCGTATTACTCGGATGTTCAGGCAAGATCATGAAGATTTTGCGTAGGACTCTTAAGATCTTTCTTACTTTTCACAGTGTGTGAAGAAGTAAGGAAATATGAAAGTGTGTCCTAATGAGATATTTGATGATCTCAAATGGCTCTAGACTCGATCGTGCATTTTGGATTTTAGTGGTCGGAGGCTAGAGAGGAGTGCCACATTTTCAATACCAATTTATTCGGAGTGAATAAATCAATAGATAATGCGTTGTCTCCGTGTGATTAAAACAAATATCTTTTAAGAGATATTTGAGTTAGCTGGAATGGGTTGTGCATTGCATCACTGGGTCCATGATGTCTATCTTCAATATCAAGCATCATTAAAAATGATCTCAATAGCATATGTATTGACCCGGTTTCTGCCTAAAGTTGTAAGGAGGGCTTCTTTCTTTACACCCTTTATCTTTACAATTCTTTTTCATTCTTCAACCCCTTCAATACTTACCAATACGTCATAACTAGCACCTTGTTGTGATTGTTCCAGTGCTAACTTAAGTACTTGGTCGGCATTCAGCTACGTTCACAATCTTTCTCCAACTTTCCTAAGGACTACTATTTCTAGCTATGGAATGTCCTTGGGAAGATTCCTCCGGTTCTGGAAGAATCATAGGACTTAACCTATCCTACCATCCTTATGTCACCACTATCTTCATCGTCGTGAAATAAATGGGTTTTGGGTAAGTATAAATCACCATGAAATCTATTTTTGATATGCAAATCCATTTTGCTCCCCCTTAACATATGCTACGATATTCGAAAACATTTCGCACATGTCAGGATGAGCCAGCACATTAAGTCAAACCATTTTTTATCATTTCCCATATTAAATCACATTTTCTCCCCCATATTAAAAATATTAACCCAATCGATGTTTTTAATATCAATTGATTTAATTAAGTTTTAACAAAGGTTTTGGGAAGAAAAATGCAAGTCCGTTTTATCTTTATGATATCAAATTTATGAGATATGATACCGATTTGTAACATGATCATATATTCACCATATTAGAAAAGAATTAACAAGGTTAGACCTGATAGATGAGAACATCATATGATAAGATCAAATGGTTCTTGTCAGCATATGTTGGTCACCTCGTCATTTTTGAAGTCATCTCTTGACACCACATGTACGATTGGTATTGTTGTCTTAACACCAACTTGTGAACTAGGCACGTTCGGCATTGAAGATTCTGAATGCTTGACAATTGCTCCACCTCAATTGTTGACCCGTGTTATATTGAAAGAGCTGTAGTCATCGGTTGATTAGTCGCATCGTCGAGTATGTAGATACCAATTGTAGATTGCTATGGTTGTAGAGATGATAGCTTCATGAAAACAAGACTTCTAACACCCCCACAAATGCTATGCGCAGCGGAACAAGAACATTTGGGTGCTAGGCAGTTATCATCACACACAAGATATATCAAACGACTCAAAGAGCCGTAAAGTTTTAACATAAGTTAAGCATTGTTAAAAACATACATTTCTACGGTTTTCCAAAACCCAAGATGATACAACACAGAGTTAGCGTTTTGGTCCCCACGAATCTCAACCCCAAAAGATACATTTTCATTAACATGACAGAAAATTTTAAGTGTTCAAGTTAAATATGGGTGGAAAAACAAGTAGACGCCAAGCCATACACAACTCCCATCCATTGCATGCTCCATGCTATACTTCATCGATTACCTGAAACACATGCTAAATTGGGTCAACAAATAATGTTGAGTGGAATTCATAGGTTTTATAATCTCATTTTGAACATATGTGTTATAAAAATCATTCACGATCATTCATAGAATTGTTGATCAAACAATCTATTTTCAAGGTTATGACAATTGTGTTTAAGCTCATGAGACTAATCCGTTAACTCAATCACCCGCGTAATAATTATCGGCGTGATTAAGATGAAACCATTGCCCCTTCTAAAGGCATCAGTTGCATTTATACCTGTTGATCCCAAACTTAGATCGATTTAGCTTTATGTATACAAGATTAGATCAAGTAATACACTTAGAGAAACCTTTGTATATGTATATGATAATCTAAGTGTTATGCGGAATTAACACTTAAACAAGAACACACAAGATATAAACAAACTTTCACTTTGATTAATGATATCAAACTTGCTTACAATGAAAGTAGTTTACGAATGAAAACTTATATCGAACATTAACCTAAAGGTCTTCTTTTATAGACATAAGAAGCCTTGTACAATAATCTACGTATCAACTATTCTAGGTAAAGATAAATAAAGAAAATACATTGTTGTTCCTATCTTTACTAGAAGTAATCTAGAATACAATAAACGCGTAGAGTATATCTTCCCATCAGTGCTTGTCTTTAATGTATTAACGCTTGAGCTGTCAGCGTTTGTTTTACTCCTGTCAACGCTTGTTTTACTCTAGTCAGCGCAAAAGTGAACTGGCCATAATTTATTCCCAACAATCCTCCCCTAAACTTGATATCTACTCCAATGATCAAGTTTCTGAATAAACATTAAGTACTAGGAGGAATCTTACAAACCTTCTCATATTGGTAATAAATAAATCTGATCAAGTTTTTTACCACATCACTTGAATAATCAATTTCCAGCTGAGTGTTCTTCATCTTCTCCAAGATATCCTTGGACATGAAATACTGACCATCTACAAGTAGATCAAACTTTGTAGCACTCAAATAATAAACACCAGCAGCTAAATACAATCTCCATTGAAGACCACTGAGATCATCTTCAAGATCCTTCCAAATAGCAGGATCCTCATCTTTTGGTCCATACATTCTCTTGAATGTGGACCACAGTTTTATTCCATTGGCTGAAGTTGGTGCTTCAGCCTCATACTTGGCCTCTAACAACCTCCATAGGTCTACCAAGTCTTCTCTGTCAAAACTTGCAAACAAAGATATAAGGGTGGTAAAAGTGTGCACCTCTTTTTCATACCTGCCAATCTTCCAAAACCCACATTCATTTTCTTCATAGCTCACAATTGGGTTTCTGGAATCTAGTGATAACACTTGTACCATATCTCAAGCTTCTAATGGTGAGAGCTTGAGGCTCTTTCTTATGACAGCTTCACTTGGATGTAATGGATCCATATCTTTGGGAAACTCAAGAGAAACTTCCTTTTTCACTGGTCTGGGAACAAACATTGCTTTCTTGAGCTCCATTTCCTCTGCAAGTTCTTCTTTTCTTTCATTAGAAAGAAGTCTTAGAGTGTTTGCTTCCTTCACTCTAACCCAAATGGGATAAGCTCTACATTCCAACTCATCAAATGCCAATGCCTTCAATTTTTGATAAGTCCACCCTGTTCCATGACACTTGAGCAACATGCAGTACAACTCCCTTCTATCCCTTTTCAACTCTAAGAGAACATTGTTGGCTTTATGTTTCAAAATGATCTTGCAATCCTTTTGTACTCTGAGAAGAATCTCCAAACCCCATATCTGATCTGAAATGGTCAAGTGTGGATTCTCCATACATCTATCTTCCCAAGCATGATACATTTGAACCACCTCTTGCATGTCAAAATCAACCTGCAATTTCAACTCTCTCAATTTCTCCTTGGCCAACTCATCTTCATACTCAAGTCTTTCTGGCTGTTCTATGATCATAACACTTGAGTCTGAGCTAGCTTCATCACTTCCTTCTTGCTCTTCTGAAGTGACAACAAATGGTGACTCTCTCACCTCCTTTCTTTCTTGTTCCACAATTTGTGCAGCCAACTTTCTGTTAAACTCAATTTGTGCTGCATTCTTTGGAACAACCTCTTCTACCATAACACCCTTACCCTTATCTAATGGATCAATTGTTGGTAAGGTAGATGGTGATACCTGTGAAGAAACCTCCTTGATGATAGTTGATGACTGGGATACATCACCCTAATTTGCAGGTCTATCAACGCCCAATTTTGCTTTGTCAGCGCCCAAAATACACATGTCAGCGTCCAAATTCTCATTGGCAACACTCAAATTTCCTGCCTCAGCGCCTTTTGCAATTTCCTCCAACATGGTTGTAAATGATAAATTTATGTTTGTAGGAGAGACTAGAGACGTATCAAAACCTGTCTGTTTCTTCAAACTTGTTAGGGACTCAGCAACATCCAAAGACTGACCATCATGGCTGCCCTTATCACTCACATTTATTTGATCATCCTCCCCTTTGGAAGATTCCTCCATCCCTCTCCTTGTACTAGCAGTCTCCAAAATAACAATCCTCTCCCTCAATTGCTTGAGTTCAAGGCCTTGTGTGCTGACAACTTGTGCGAAGTCTGCATTTTGCTTTTGCAAGCTCATGCAAACTGTCGTCAATTCCATTAGGGTCATTGGTTCCAATCTGCCCTCTTATAAAATGGGTATTTGACCTCCCAAGTTAGATTCATTGGGCATGGATGAGGTCTTAATTATGGTGGGACTGCCTTGGCCAGCATCTAAGCCAGAACCAATAGTCCCAGCCTCATCCATAACACCAACCACACTTGTGGTGGTGGTTCTCTCTGCTACATGGCTAGGACCACTAGAGGAGAACACTCCAGTAGTCCTTTGGCGTTTTTATAACCTATATTGTGTTGGTGGAGATGATGATGTGGATTGGGTGGATGTGGGTTGGTTAACGGGTGTTTGAGTCTGTGAAGGTTGTGTGTCAACGTTTGAAATAGGCACATCAACGCCAACATTTAACGTGTCAACGTCGAAGGGTTCTTGGTCAATTTGCATATGTTGAGGTGAAGGTAATGGTTCAGGTATTGGGTCAATTTGGGGTTGGGGATCTGGTTGGGGTTGAGCTGCTTCAATAACAGCAATCATAGCTGGGGTTAGGGGTAGGTCACGATGTGGGGGTGAGTTCATCTTCATAAAAATTACTTTCTTTTGCACAGGGATCTCATAAAAATCATTATGATTCCTTGTGCAGTATCCTTGAACATCAAAAACTATTTGTAAAAATCTGGGATAAGATAAAGTCATTTTGTTCCCTTTATTTTTACACATGCCCTCAAAAATCATTTTAGAATAATTAAATTTTTGCCCAGTAGCAATGCACAGAATAGCACTTGCAATAGATCTATTGATCTCATTGTGTGCAGTACATTTGGGACTCAAACATTGTAGGAGGACATGTATGAGGTACTTCCAGGATGGGGGAAATTCCTGCTTATGATATTTATTTAAAGTTCCTTCATCAGGAAAAGGATAACCCAAAGCTCTTAGTCCTTGTTCTATTTCACTAATGGGAAGGGTGGTTATACCATCAGAATCATCAAGATGCAAAGCTTTGCGTACCAAAGCTTCAGTAACCACCCAGGTTCTCCCATGAACAATAGAAGATAATGTAGTCACTCTATTAACTGTTGAGGAACTGACATTGTTCCAAAACTGTTTAATATGTGTGACAGGAATGAGTGGTGCATGAGAAAGAGCATACCTAAAAGGGGATGCGTTCAAATACGCCACCATTTGTGTGTATTGGGGAAACAGAGTATCATCAGCTTCAAGATACGCGATCATGTTGTTTTGACTTCTGAACCCCAATTCCAAATCTGATGGTTTAAACTTTGGTGCCATTGTTGAAAGCTGTGAAAATGATTGATGAAGATGAAGTTGATAAGAGAAAATTGTGTTAGACAAGAATAATAGGTACCCTGTTTAAAAATAGGAGCCAAATTTATAGGAGAAGAAAATGCATGTGATTGGCCCAAAAATAGGCAAGTATTTTCAAAATGTAATCATGAAAATATTGAAAAATAATAAGTTTATCTCATGCATTAAATGAAAGTTATCAACTCCAAAAATTAAGGCCTAAAAATATGTCAAAAATTAACAACTGGGTAGGTCCTATTGAGTGTTAACGGTAGAAAATAACCTATCAACGCCCAACGGCTATATTCTTGTCAACGTTTGCCATAGCCATGTCAGCGTCTAAATTGGTCACAACAACGCTTGGAAAAATTCTTGTCAGCGTCCAAAAATAAAAATGTTTAAAAATGAAAAATGACCTTAACAAAGTAATTTATCCTAGAGAAGATAACCAAAAAGCTGATAATTGTTATAGGGTGGCAAGCACTGTCCAGTTATGCACACTTGCTTATGCAAGATAGACATAACAGTCCTCTAGTGTCCCTTGCTAACCAAAACTCTTAACAACTAAGTTACCTTATAAAATTCCTTGTTACTCCCAGGTAAATCCCATGACAAAATCATTCCCAAGTCTCCCAACAGACCACAACCAATTCTAGGCCAAAAATGTCTTGGCAGCATGCATAGTATATCAACTTTGCATGCTATAGTGCCTCATGATTTAGGAAAACTAACTCATACTCACCTGTGGACACAATCTAGAATTGTGATAAGAGTATCATATGGATACCCAAACATCCTAAAGGTTCCTAAAACCTCCCCTTAAACTATGATACATAAGTTGCTAAAAATATGTATGAACATAAAAATTTATGTCAAGATAGGAATTAAAAATTCCAACCATCATCCATAAACAAAAACATGCCCAAATGCTTCTCCATTGATCCATAAGCAACTCTGTATCCAATGGTATACTGCTAACACCACCTGCACATTTAGATTGAAAACCACAAAACTAACATTGTTGCTGACAACGCCCCGATAACACATGATAGCGTTGAGGAAAGCTTTGTCAGCGTTAGACAAATATATTGCTGACAACGTCACAAAAACACTTATCAGCGTTCAAGCAACCTTTGTCAGTGTTAGAAAAATATAGTGGAAAATCTAAATCCTCAAAAGACCAATAACAATGCATCATCCTGCACATACTTTTACAAAAAGACTTCAAAACACATATTATAGGAGATTGATCATTCCAATACTTGTTACCATGTATTGAAACCTCCCAGCATCAAAAGGTTTAGTTAGTAAATCTGACACATTTTCTTCTGTGTCAACCCTATCTGGTTGTATTAAACCCTTTTCAAAACAATCTCTTATAAAATGGTGTCTAATTTCTATGTGTTTAGTTTTAGAATGATGTACAGGATTCTTAATGATGCATAATGTGCTGTTATTGTCAACAAATATCTTGGTATGCATGAAATTATACCCATAGTCTAACAGCTGGTTCTGAATCCACAAAACTTGTCCACAACAAGCAGCTGCAGCCACATACTCAGCTTCGGTTGTAGAATTAGCCACCACTGTTTGTTTCTTGCATTGCCAAGATATCAACCTGCTCCCAAGAAACTGACATCTACCAGTTGTGGATTTTCTATCAAACTTATCACCTCCATAGTCACTGTCTGAATATGCAATCAACTCCAATGGTGAATCCTTTGGGTACCACAAACCAAGACTAGGATAGCATCTTAGGTACCTAAAGATCCTCTTCACAGCATAAAGGTGACATTCTTTGGGAGTCACTTGATGTCGTGCACAAGCACACACAGCAAACATGATGTCAGGTCTGGAGGCTGTAAGATACATCAATGATCTAATCATGGATCTATAGTGTCTGACATCAACATCTTTCCCATCTCCAATCTTTCCCCAAGGGTGTTCTCTATCCATAGGAGTAGTAGCCCTCTTTTCATGTGGATAAAAGCCAAACTTCTTCAAGATCTCAGCCACATATTTATCCTGGGAGATGAACATACCATCTTCTTTCTGGTGAACTTGTAAATCAAGAAAGAAGTTCATCTCCCCCATAGCACTCATCTTGAATTTGTCTGTCATAAGCTTGGAGAAATCCTCACTCATCTTTGGATCAGTAGACCCAAAAATGATGTCATCAACATATACCTAAACAAGCAACACATCCTTACCTTTCTTCTTTGTAAATAGTGACTGATCTATGGTGCCCTTTTGAATCCATTGTCCACTAAGTAAGTAGACAAAGTACCATACCATGCTCTTAGGGCTTGATGAAGTCCATACATAGCCTTCTTGACTCTATACACTTTATCTGGATTCTCTGGATCCTCAAATCCAGGAGGTTGCATCACATATACCTCCTCAAAAATTGTACCATAGAGGAAGACAATCTTGACATCCATTTAATAGACAGTGAAGCCCATGCAGGATGCATAAGCTAAAAAGATCCTAATAGCTTCAATCCTTGCAACTGGTGCAAAGACCTCCTCATAGTTTATCCCCTCCTCTTGTATATATCCCTGAGCCACTAACCTTGCCTTTTTTCGGACCACAATTCCTCTTTCATCTCTCTTGTTTCTTAGAACCCATCTTGTCCCTATAGGTCTGACATATCTGGGACAATCAACCAGCTCCCAAACATCCTGAATTGCAAATTGGTGAAGCTCATCCTGCATTTCTTCCACCCAACTTGGTTCTTTGAGAGCATCAAATATCTTCTTGGGTTCCTGTTGTGACAGAAAACAGGCAAACAAACATGCTTGCACAAGAGGGGTATCAACCTTCTTGTGAATATTGGCAATAAACCCACCAAGACCTTGATGAGATCTTCTCGTCTGAATAGGAGTCATAATACCACCAATGATTTGAGAAGTGGGGTGATTCTTCATAGTAGAAGTGAGAACTCCTCCTTCAAAAAGTCTGGTGTCCTCAACCTCATTCTCCATGTTGCCAATATCTTCTTCTTTAGACTCTCTTTCATCAACATGAGGATGAACCTCTTCATATAAATTGGAAGGTTCACCTTGTTCAAAAGTGGAAGAGAAAAGATGTGCAGAAGTGTTGTCAACGCCTGAACCATGTTTGTCAGCGTGAGAGCTAACAACGCTTGAACTATTGTTGTCAACGTCTGAGCCATCAACGTCTGAATTGGTCTTGTCAGCGCCAGATTTGCCTTTGTCAGCGCCTGAAGAACCATGCATGTTGTTATCTGGTGGTACTTGGGGACCACCATTATCTTTACCAGCAGTAGCAGCAGCAGCAAAAGCATCTGTCCATATGGGGATTGTAACATATTCTTGTATAGGAGATGACTTTTCTGCTTGTGATCCAACCTTTTAATGAACCTGTGTACCGGAAACATTAACAACTTGTTCTTCCACAACACTTGAAGTTTCCTTCACAATGTCTGGATTAGTGACAGGCATATAATTTAAAGTTCTAGATAAAGGTTCCAAGTCAAACAACCAATTAGGACCACTTTCAGGATCACTAGGTTTATTCTCTAAAAACCTAACATGAACTCTTTCAAGTATACGTTTTTCCTCTTTAAGATAAACCCTATATTCCTTGCTCTGCACTGAATACCCCATGAAGTAGCCTTCATCACCTTTTGCACTAAATTTACCTAAGGCATCACTTGTGTCTAAAACTACTACATGACAACCAAAAGGTCTGAGAAAACCAATATTAGGTTTTCTTCCCCAAAGTAACTCATAAGGTGTTTTGTTCTGAATTTTGTTAACCAATGCTCTATTTTGAACATAACAAGCTGTATTAACAGCCTCAGCCCAAAAGGCTATAGGAAAATGAGCATCAGCCAACATGGTTCTGGCTGCTTCAATTAGGGTTCTATTTTTCCTCTCAGCAACCCCATTTTGCTGTGGGGTTCTAGCAATACTGAATTGCCTAGTAATTCCTTTCCTGGCACAGAAATCATCTAACTTTTTATTCCTAAATTCACCACCATTATCACTCCTAAGTATTTTAACTTCATTGCCAGATTTCTTCTCAATCTGAGTGATAAAATCAATTAAAGTATCAGTTGTATCACTCTTCATAGCTAGAAAGAAGGTCCAAGTAAACCTAGAAAAGTCATCTGTGATGACAAAGCAGTAGGACTTTCCATTCAAACTTTCTATATTGGTTGGACCAAAGAGGTCCATATGAATCAAATGAAGAGGTCTAGTACTAGAGTGCACCTGTTTGGACTTGAATGAGACCTTGTGCTGCTTGCCTTTAAGACATGCAACACAAGAGTGGTCATTGTGGAAGGCCTTCTCAGGCAAACCATCAACCAAGCCAAGTCTCACAAGCCTGTTTATATTCTTAAAATTTATGTGCCCTAGTCTCCTATGCCACAAATTACTTTCATCTACTGAAGTTTTAGCATAAAAACAAGACATATTGTTATTCATTCTAATCCTATTCAGATTCACATTGTATATGTCCTTATGCCTAGGTGTTCTATAGTCAATATATTTCTCATCAGGGATCTTATAATCCTTGCTTAACACCAAACATTCAGTATCAGTAAACATAACTTTATTTTTGTTATCACAAACTTGTGATACACTAAAAAGATTGTAGTCAAGTTCCTTTACCGAAAATACGTTCTCAAAACGTAAGTTCTTGGTGAGAAGGGTTCCTTTGCCTATGATAGTACCATATCCGCCTCCAAAGTAAACCTTATCACCATCCTTAATGGGAGTGAAGTTTGTGAGATAATCTTCCTTCCCTGTCATGTGCCTTGAGCATCCACTATCCCAATATCCATAATCATTGACCTGTTTTTGAATGCCCTACACATAAAGAAAACAAATTAGTTTTCTTTGGGAACCCAAGACTTAGAAGACTTGGATTCATCTGGTTGTTCAATAAGAACAGACTTAGTTCTTATAACAACCACATTTTCATCCTTTTTAGGATGAAATACCCAATTAACCCCAATAGGTTTTGTAATGACCTTTGAAATGTAATTAAATCTGTTGCAGGTCATTGAAATCCCATTATCATTAAGGTTTTGATCTTTCTTTGGTCTCCATGTTAAGCTTGAAGAAGCTTTAGACCCCTTCCCTGTGGTTGCAAATATTTAGGTCTGGTTACGTTTCTGTCAGCGTTGGAATTGGTCTTGTCAACGCTAAAATTTCCCTTGTCAGCGTTGAACTTAGGGTTTGCTATAGAAACCCATTGCCTATTAGACCAAGTGTTTGTCTTTTGAAATGGTCTTTGTCCATGAGTGTTAGACACTCTAGTGAAGAATGGGGCAGGTCTAATCACTTGTGGACTTTGCTGCACACAAGGTTTGGGTCTGACAACGTTTGACTTTCTAACAACGTTGACTTTGTTCCTGTCAGCGCTGAATTTGTTCCTGTCAGCACTGACTTTGGGAGCGTTGACACACTTATATGCCAAGTGTGAAAAGCTACCACAAGTGTAACATGCTTTTCTAGACACAACCCTAGGTCTAGAAGAGAAGAATCCTGTTCCATCATTGCTAACTTGGCTCTTAGGTGACCTAGTATTCCTATACATCTATGCGTACTTAATGCTAGGTTTTCTAATAGTGTTTGAGCCAAGGTCAATAGCTTGACCAGTGATTGGGTTTGTAACCTTAATGGGAGTTGACTCATTCGGACTTTCACATAGCAAGCCACTCTTAACAAATAATGCAGGGTTAGCTTTCTTCCATTTATTCAGGTAAGTCAACTTTTGTTGATACTCTTCAACTGGGGTGACAACTCTTGGTGGAGGAATGAATTCCTCCTCTTGGAGTTCTGGCAAGCCAGTCCAAGATAGGTCCTTTTGTTGGACACCATAGAAGTCACCATCTAGTGGTGGAACCAAAGAGTAGTCTTTCATCCCAATCCCAGTCATGTCCTTAGGATCCCTTTGTTTAATCACACATTCACCTAGGGTTTGTGTTGCCTTATCAAATCTCTGGATTTTAAGGCCAACATTATCTTTGTTTTTAATGGCTTCATCTAACTTAGCCTATAACTCACCATTAACCCTTTTCCATGATGTTTCTAATATCCATACTAGCATTTAACTCATGTTTTAAGATATTTATTTTATCTTTTAAGTCAAATTCCATTTTCTTGTATTCAGAAACTGTCTTCTCAGTTTGAGTGAGAGCTAGTTGGTAATTAGACAGTTTGCATCTTTCAGTACTCACATCATCTAATAATCTTAACACCTCTTTGTTAAGTTTCTCAGTATTTAACCTACAACCTTTACTACAAAAAGCATCATCGTATACCTCATTATCAGATGAAGAGGAGGAGTGTGCCATGAGAGCATATTCAACATGCCCTTCTTCTTCAATTTCAGCAACCAAAGCTTTATCCTCTTCCACATCCTCAGCCAGATAGCTCCAATCCCATCCCATACCATCACTTCCTTGAACTGCAACCATGGCTTTAGGATCCTGAGCTTTAACAACTTGACTTGAGGGTTTACCAGCATCAGATCTTCTAGGAGATCTGCATTCCCTCATGAAGTGCCCCATACGATGACAGTTGTAGAATTCAACTTTGGATTTATCAAATCCAGCTGTGTCCTTTGCATTGAAGTGGCATTAATATCAACATCACCAAGTTGTGTCCCCATGAAGGACAATTTGCTTGTAATATCAAACAATCTGCTTCTCACACTACTTAGCTTCTCATTGGGTTGAGCTTTAAAAACAGCATAATCATGCATGAGTTGTTTCTTCTTTTCTTCCCTAGTATCTTCATTGCCACCATATGCAACTTCAAGAGATGCCCAAAGGTCTTTAGCAGAATCATAACCTCTGTATTTATGCTGGTTCTCTTGTCCCAAAGAGACTTTCAGAATATTTAAGGTTTTCGTATCAACCCTTCTCTTAGCTATATCTTCAGCAGACACAGCTCTACCATCACCAGGTTTTTCTTTCATATCTGTTTCTGAACATCTAGCAACAGCAGTTCTTGTAGCAATAGCAGCAGCAACCTTTTCAGCTCTATTGTATGTGTTCCCATATTCAATGATCTCCTAGAGAGTGTAGTCATAGATCCCCAGATATTGCTCAAAGTTGAATTTCCACAATTTAAAGTTGGCAGCATCAAGCATGGGAATCTTGATGTTTGGCAAAAGTTGGGAGGAAGAGGTTGTTTCTGGAGTTGACATGATGTTATTAGGTTTTTGAGAAAATTAGGGTTTTGGTGATTTTTAGGGTTCTTGTGTTCTTTAAGATCAAAAGTTCCTCAACAAGCTCTGATACCACTTGTTGATCCCAAACTTAGATCGATTTAGCTTTATGTATACGAGATTAGATCAAGTAATACACTTAGAGAAACCTTTGTATATGTATATGATAACCTAAGTGTTATGCGGAATTAACACTTAAACAAGAACACACAAGATATAAACAAACTTTCACTTTGATTAATGATATCAAACTTGCTTACAATGAAAGTAGTTTACGAATGAAAACTTATATTGAACATTAACCTAAAGGTCTTCTTTTATAGACATAAGAAGCCTTGTACAATAATCTACGTATCAACTATTCTTGGTAAAGATAAATATAGAAAATACATTGTTGTTCCTATCTTTACTAGAAGTAATCTAGAATACAATAAACGCGTAGAGTATATCTTCCCATCAGTGCTTGTCTTCAATGTATCAACGCTTGAGCTATCAGCTTTTGTTTTACTCATGTCAACGCTTGTTTTACTCTTGTCAGTGCTCAAATGAACTGGCCATAATTTATTCCCAACAATACCTTATCTCTTATCACAAGTTATCCGTCCGCAGGGGGTACTCAACGTACTAGCCCTCGTCTCGGATAGGGTCGTCAACCCCATAGTACTATCAATTGTATAAGCGGCTATTTTCAATCCACACAAGGATTAGACAATAGTTAATAGTTCATGAATATAGGGTCTTTTGCAACTAGGTACTCAACACGATTTAAGGCAACATTCGGGTCCAACAATCATTCATGACATATGTTAATTTTAGAAAACTAGCATGCATCTCCCTCGCGGGTAAAAACAATTTAAAATAGTAGTAAGGGAGGCTACAAATTCACACCTTATGTATATAGAGTAGTCGACGATTTCGAATGACGATCATTGACGATGATGAGGATGCCCGGGGAATTCAACACCTAACAAACAATAACGCGTAATGAGTAAATCTCATTTATAAACTTCAAGTACTGTATAATATGTACATATTAGTCAAATGTGATAATTACAAACTCATGCCAAAACCAAACGGATAATCGTTACTAGTTTTATACTATTCATCTACGTTATTAACGTTATTACCCTTTTTACGTTTTTCGCCGATACTTACCAAAAGTATGGGCTGTTTTCCTAGACTTAAACCCTTTTTTAAAATTTGGGAAAATTCTCAAAAATACCTTAAGACCTGTTGAAAACCCATTTTTAATCCCATTAAAAGTTCTCACTTTTATGACCCGTTACTCAACACATTACTAAACATACGTTTTTCTGACTGATTTTGCACATTGACCATGTTGGACTTGTTTGACCCATTTAAAATATACCATTGACCCGTTCAGCACCTAAGCCTAATTATAGACTCACAGATGCAGGTTTGAGACCAAAAATCAACCTTTAATCAATTACCAAACTATATCTATGGTCCCCGGGATTTGACCCAAAACCAAACATAATTTCGGATTATGTAGGTTCTCATCTCCCGGTACACGTAATTTCAAAACATCATAACTTTTGACTCGTTAGGAGTCGTAAGCTCTTTCTTATACCAAATCAAAGCTAATACGACGCTCTACAACTATATCCTAGTCTCATGACCTGTTTAAAAAATCAAACTTATGAAAACAAGCCTAAACAATCTGCCTAAATTTACCCTTCTCAACATCAACCCAATACTCGTTTCCAAACCATTTTATCGACACCTAGCCTCAACTTAATCACTCCTAACCATTACTAATCATCCTAATCAGTCCTTAACACCAAAAATACCAAATCCATCCTAAAACCCATTCACTAAATCAAACATGCAATGAGCTTTACCCACTCAAAAACATCTAAAACCATGAATTAAACATAAACCCACAAGTAAAACATCAATCACCAAGATCCACCAAACACCCCCATATTGCCATGGGGTGTGGGTGATCAAAACACCCCAACCAAATTGATTTTGGTTGGTTTGTTGAGTGATTATCCATCTCCTACACTCCAATTAAACATGCATAAACTCTATTAACATCAAAACAAATTTTTGAAAAACCCATTTGATTCTTGAAAATTTTTTATGAATGCATGTGGGATTAAAGCACATCAAAACACTTGAAATGATTAAACTAAATGTGGTCTAACCTTGGTTTTAATCAAAACAAGGTAGAAAAAAATTGTGGTGGTGGTGTGGTGGTTTGGCCGTCGGCCTAAAGAGAGAAAAAGAGAGAGAGTGGAAAATTTTTAGTGTGTGTTTGTGTTGTGTGTGTTGTTTACCCCTTTTGTAAAATTGGGAGGTCCTTGGGTGCAATATTGGCATTCTTTTGGCCTTGTATGAAAACGACCTCAAATGTTTGCGGGAATGACTCACATGTCGACTTGGAAAATTTTGCGGGAGTCGGGGGTCATCCCGAACACTCCAAAATACTTTTAGGTCAATTTAAATGCACCCGGAAAGCAATAAAACGCACCCGACTCGACTTAACACGAACCGAAATTAAAATCCTCGAAAAATTATAATATCGATAAAACGACAATAAACATAGAAATTTGGGCATCCGTCGGGATCGTAGTCGTCATCGTTCTTCTTAAATCGTCAATAGTCAAGATTATGACCTCAAACATTGGTTTCAACCAAAATGATAAAATATATAGTAAATAAAATTTCTTAAAAAATTTCAAAAATAGGCGTAATTTAGGGTAAGGTAAGTGACCTTGGTTTCTGGGTATCACATCCACCCCTCCTTAAAGAGAGCGACGTCCCGGCGCTCGCCTCTTCTTATACTCACATTTCGTGCCGCTGGAACAGATGAGGATATCTCTCCTTGAAAAAGTCCTCACGTTCCCAAGTGTATTCCGGTCCACGCCTAGAATTCCATCGAACCTTCACAATGGGAATTCTACTATGCTTCAGCCTCTTATCTCTCGGTCCATAATTTCCACGGGTTCCTCCACGAAATGCGTTTTATCGTCCAGCTGAATCTCGTCCAAAGGAATCACCAATTCCTTATCCGCCAAACTCTTCTTCAAATTTGATACGTGAAACGTGTCGTGAATAGCACTAAGCTCATTCGGCAATTCTAACTTATATGCTACCGGTCCAATTCGTTTAACAATCTTGAATGGTCCAATATACCTCGGACTCAACTTTCCTTTCTTCCCAAACGAATCACACCCTTCCACGACGAAACCTTAAGCATAACCATGTCTCCGACCTCAAATTCCAATGGTTTTCTTCTATTATCGGCATAACTCTTCTATCGGCTTCTTGCAGCAAGTAAACGGTTCTTAATTTGCACAATCTTCTCTGTCGTCTCCAAAACCATTTCGGGTCCAGTCAACTGACTCTCTCCTACTTCGCTCCAACACACAGGAGATCTACACTTCCTTCCATACAACGCTTCGAATGGTGCAGCCTTGATGCTCGCATGATAACTGTTATTATACGAAAACTCCACTAAAGGTAAGTGGCGTTCCCAACTTCCTCCAAAATCAGTCACGCAAGCTCGGAGCATGTCCTCCATCGTCTGAATAGTTCGTTCGCTTTGGCCATCAGTCTCCGGGTGATAGGCCGTGCTCATACTCAATTCAGTGCCCATCACACGTTGAAGAGATTTCCAAAATTCCGAAGTAAACCTACTATCGCGATCCGAAATGATCGATAAAGGTACACCATGTCTGCAAACAATCTCCTTCACGTACACACTGGCAAGTTTCTCCATGCTGTCCGTCTTCTTTATAGGTAAAAGGTGAGCAGATTTCGTCAATCTATCCACTATTACCCAAATCATATCACATCCACTAGGAGTTCTAGGTAAACCCGTCACGAAATCCATAGCGATCCTCTCCCATTTCCATTATGGGATCTCTTGTTGTACCAACAGCCCAGACGGTTTCTTATGTTCGGCTTTAACCTTCGCACAAGTCAAACACTTACTAACGTAACGAGCAATCTCTGCCTTCATATTCGGCCACCAGTAGACTTTCTTCAGATCATGATACATCTTATCCGCTCCAAGATGTATCGAGTACTTCGACTTATGAGACTCGTTCATAACCAAATCTCGTACTCCAGGCCTTCCTTCCTCGGATGGACACAACATTAACCAAATCCGATTCTCAAAATATCTCAGCCCGTCTGATCTAACAACAAAAAGAGGTTTCAACAGTCTCCCCAGATTCTCAGCGCCAACATTTTCTATCATTAATCCCTTCTCTTGAGCCTTCAATATTGTTTCAGTTAAATCAACACCCTCAGTCATCACTAATGCTCTAACTCTCAAAGGTTTCTCTCTATCCTTCCTACTAAGTGCATCCGCTACAACGTTCGCCTTGCCAGGATGGTAGCGAATCTCGCAGTCATAGTCACTCAGTAGTTCCAACCATCGCCTTTGTCTCATATTCAACTCCTTTTGGTCTAAAATGTGTTGCAAACTCTTGTGGTCAGTGAATACAACACACTTCGTCCCATACAAGTAGTGTCTCCACAACTTAAGCGCAAAAACTACAGCTCCTAATTCCAAATCATGCGTAGTGTAGTTTTCTTCACTCTTCCTCAATTGTCTCAACGCGTAAGCAATCACCTTCTCACGCTACATCAACACAGCTCCATAACCCTTACGAGACGCGTCACAATACACCATGAAGTCTTCGATTCCTTCTGGTAATGACAATATCGGAGCAGAACACAATTTGTCCTTAAGTGTTTTGAAAGCGATTTCTTCATCATCTCCCCATACATACACCCGATTCTTCTCAGTAAGCTTTGTCAACGGCTTTGCAATCAACAAAAATCCTTCGATGAATCTCCGATAATACCCAGCTAAACCAAGAAATTGTCGAACTTCAGTCGGCGTTGTCGGTGCCGACCATTCCTTGATTGCCTCGACTTTGGCAGGATCCACGCGAACTCCTTTGCTATCAATTACGTGCCCAAGGAATTGCACAGATTCTAACCAAAACTCACACTTTGAGAATTTCGCATACAGCTTCTCTTTCTTCAGCAGATCCAATATCTTCCTCATGTGCTTCTCGTGCTCTTCCTTGCTCTTGGAGTAAATAAGAATATCATCGATGAATACAATGACAAACTTATCTAAATACGGCTTGCATACTCGATTCATAAGGTCCATGAATACTGCAGGCGCATTTGTTAGCCCAAAAGGCATCACTCGAAATTCAAAGTGTCCATACCGCGTACGAAAGGCAATTATAGGAATATCCTCCTCTCTAACACGCAGTTGATGATACCCTGATCTCAAGTCGATCTTTGAGTACACACAGGAACCTTGCAATTGATCAAACAAATCGTCAATCATCGGCAATGGATACCGATTCTTAACCGTCAACTTGTTGAGCTCTCTATAGTCGATACACATCCGAAACGACCCATCTTTCTTCTTCACAAACAAAACTGGCGCTCCTTATGGTGATGAGCTCGGTCGAATAAATCCCTTATCCATCAACTCTTTCAATTGATCTGATAACTCCTTCAACTCTGATGGTGCTAATCGATAGGGTGCACGAGCAACTGGTGCAACTCCCGGCATCAAATCGATTCAAAATTCGACTTCACGGGTGGGCGGTAAACCCGGCAACTCATCAGGAAAAACTTCCGGATATTCTCGAATTACAGGTACCTCTTCTAAATTTGCCTCTAAGTCACCATCACTAGAAACTTATGCCAGAAACACATCACATCCATCTTCTACATACCTCATCATTTTCAAGCAAGATATCACTTTCAAACGAGAGGTGCATTCATCTCCCTTCATAGTAAAACCCTATTCCTCAACGGGATTTGAACTAATCTTTCTCCATAAACGATCACGGCACTATGCGCCATTAGCCAATCCATCCCAACGATCACATCAAACGATCCTCCATAACTTGCTCAAGACTAGCACTCAGGTTTGCTATCATCGATCTCAAACTATTAATATCACTCTTATTTGCCACTCCATCAAATTCAACCCTTGCAGTTCTTGCCAACAACCTCTGATGTGCCCTCTCATTCTCGTCGAACCTTTTGATTACTCTAGTTTCCACCACGTACCGCTCGTACATCGACCTATCCATTCTTCTCAAAATAAGCGGAACGTCACGATAAGCTCTTGGTCCGGGGCAGATAACTCTTGCGATGTCCTGATGAAGAGAATTAGTGCTCGCTGCAGCGTTGGAACTTCTAGGGATACTTGGCATACCAATCAGATGAGAAATACGAGTAGGCCTGGGGAAGGTAGTACTCCTTCGATCGGGGTCTTGAGCTTGCACATTGTTCCTCTCGGCTTGTCCTTCAACAGCTGTTCCAACATTTCCCCCTTCGTGTCCTACGACGTATTCGTCTCCATTTCCGTTAGGCGGTACCTCGGCCATTCCTGCAATAACAGAGAATTTTGAAGGGTATGTAAGATTACTATTCAATATTTATAAATACATGCATGCAAATGCAATGCAAAGGTGGTAGACATGCCCAAAATGCGATAATATGATGCTCATGCATATGTAATACAAGAATTACGGTATCGAGTACTCCACGTACAATTTCAACGTTTACATATAGTAGTTCAATATCTACGTAATAAATACCCACATATATTACTTCAACTCAAAGGTATACATCTATACCATCAGTACTAAAATAAACCTTACCGGAGCCATGCAGGATAGTTGTGTGCTTGGACAATTTCTTACGACACCAAAAGTTATAGTTTAGGATTTTTCAAAACGACCTAGTTCTCTATAACTCATGGCTCTGATACCAATCTCTAACACCCCCACAAATGCTATGCGCAGCGGAACTACAACATTTGGGTGCTAGGCAGTTATCATCACACACAAGATATATCAAACGACTCAAAGAGACGTAAAAGTTTTAACATAAATTAAGCATTGTTAAAAACATACATGTCTACGGTTTTCCAAAACCCAAGATGATACAACACAGAGTTAGCGTTTTGGTCCCCACGAATCTCAACCCCAAAAGATACATTTTCGTTAACATGACAGAAAATTTAAAGTGTTCAAGTTAAATATGGGTGGATAAACAAGTAGACGCCAAGCCATACACAACTCCCATCCATTGCATGCTCCATGCTATACTTCATCGATTACCTGAAACACATGCTAAATTGGGTCAACAAATAATTTTGAGTGGAATTCATAGGTTTTATAATCTCATTTTGAACATATGTGTTATAAAAATAATTCACGGTCATTCATAGAATTGTCGATCAAACAATCTATTTTCAAGGTTATGACAATTGTGTTTAAGCTCATGACACTAATCCGTTAACTCAATCACCCGCGTAATAATTACCGGCGTGATTAAGATGAAACCATTGCCCCTTCTAAAGGCATCAGTTGCAATTATACCTTATCTCTTATCACAAGTTATCCGTCTGCAGGGGGTACTCAACGTACTAGCCCTCGTCTCGGATAGGGTCGTCAACCCCATAGTACTATCAATTGTATAAGCGGCTCTTTTAAATCCACACAAGGATTAAACAATAGTTAATAGTTCATGAATATAGGGTCTTTTGCAACTAGGTACTCAACACAATTTAAGGCAACATTCGGGTCCAACAATCATTCATGACATATGTTCATTTTATAAAACTAGCATGCATCTCCCTAGCGGGTAAAAACAATTTAAAATAGTAGTAAGCGTGGCTACAAATTCACACCTTATGTATATAGAGTAGTCGACAATTTCGAATGACGATCACTGACGATGATGAGGATGCCCGAGGAATTCAACACCTAACAAACAATAAAGCGTAATGAGTAAATCTCATTTATAAACTTCAAGTACTGTATAATATGTACATATTAGTCAATTGTGATAATTACAAACTCACGCCAAAACCAAACGGATAATCGTTACTAGTTTTATACTATTCATCTACGTTGTTAACGTTATTACCCTTTTTACGTTTTTCACCGATACTTACCAAAAGTATGGGCTGTTTTCCTAGACTTAAACCCTTTTATAAAATTTGGGAAAATTCTCAAAAATACCTTAAGACCTGTAGAAAACCCATTTTTAATCCCATTAAAAGTTCTCACTTTTATGACCCGTTACTCAACACATTACTAAACATACGTTTTTCTGACTGATTTTGCACATTGACCATGTTGGACTTGTTTAACCCATTTAAATATACCATTGACCCGTTCAACACCTAAGCCTAATTATAGACTCACAAATGCAGGTTTGAGACCAAAAATCAACCTTTAATCAATTACCAAACTATATCTATGGTCTCCGGGATTTGACCCAGAACCAAACATAATTTCGGATTATGTAGGTTCTCATCTCCCGGTACACGTAATTGCAAAACATCATAACTTTTGACTCGTTAGGAGTCGTAAGCTCTTTCTTATACCAAATCAAAGCTAAGACGACGCTCTACAACTATATCCTAGTCTCATTACCTGTTTACAAAATCAAACTTATAAAAACAAGCCTAAACAATCTGCCTAAATTTACCCTTCACAACATCAACCCAACACTCGTTTCCAAACCATTTTATCGACACCTAGCCTCAACTTAATCACTCCTAACCATTACTAATCATCCTAATCAGTCCTTAACACCAAAAGTACCAAATCCATCCTAAAACCCATTGATAGGTGTGAAAACACCCATCCTTTTACCACTTATTTCTTGCTAAAACGAGACCAAAAGGCGTATTTAATGTCATTTGTTTGGAATTATGCGTGGTTTGTATGTTTGTTGTGTTTTCAGAGCCAACCGGATAAATATTGAAGAAATCATGGGATTGCACGGGTTTTATCGAAGAAAAAGACGAAAAGACAAAGTCTATAGTCCAAGAGATGCAAAAGATTTGAACTCAATGGGCCTATTTTAAGATTTATCGAAGAAAAGGACCAAAGATAGAAGATTTACATATGTCGAAGAAACTCAAGTCTATTAAATGAAGAAATTAAAAGACGAGTTGAATTTATTCGTCGATAAATCCCGAATCAAAATAAAAAACGTCAACTTTTCTGAAAAGACGAGAAGACAAAAAGAAAGGGAGAAAGCCCACTCACCAAACCAAGCCAAGCACTATAAATACTCCTCCCATTCACATTTTCCACTAGCTTTTATTTTTTCTGTTATTTCTTTCCTGTTTTGTAGGAACCATCTCCCTTAAGGATATTGGTGATTTTTATTGTCTTTTGATTCTTCCACAATCTTGCAAGTTAATCTTTCCATTTTGTTTGTTTGAATCTTATTCATTAATACAAGTTTCCATTTAATCTTTCTTCCTTCTCTTGTTGATTCAAAGTTCTAAGTTTTTATTTTATTGGTTTGATCTTGAAAAGTAAGTGGGTTTTATGGTTTTGTTGTTTTAGATTGATGTTTATCATAGGTAAATGATTAGTGGTTAAATTGGTTTAAGTTTTGATTGAAAACTTGGTGAATTTTGGGTTAAATTCGTGTGTTAAATAATCCCCTGTTCTTCGTTCTTATTACTGTTTCCTGCCAAGATTCCGGATCAACACCTTATTCCGGATCAAGGGATTTGTGAAGATATTCCGGATCAAGCTCTTTGGTTCGGAATATCAAATATTCCAGATCAGCTATTATATTCCGGATCAAGTTTTATTCCGAGTAAAAAAAATTATTCCGAATCAGCTTGTTCATCCGGAATAATCAATATTCCGGATGAGTAGTTATTCCGAATAAAGGTTTCTTTTAAAACATTCCGAATCAGTCTTCTCTTTTTTTTATTCCGGATCAGTCATTTTATTCCGGATCAACTCATTTATTCCGGATCAGTCATTATTTCGGATCAATCCATTTATTCCGAGTAAAGCAAACATTTCGGAACTGTTATTCCGGATGAAGGCATATTCCGCATGAAGCAAACATTCCGCATGAAGCAAACATTCCGGATCAACACATATATTCCCAATCAAGATCATTCTGAATGAAGCAGATTTTAGGATTATTCCGCATGAGTTGATTTATTCCGCACGAGCCAAATTTCCCAAATATTCCGGATCAAGATATTATTCCGCATCAACTGTTTTCCAAGTTTAGGTACTTTACTGTTTGATTTTAATTCTCGTTTTATGTTCAGTAATTGCTTTTAGTTTAATTTTATTACTTCTAGCATTTATCGTTTTAGTAGATATAGACCAAAGCTCCCCCTTTTTAGTTACCAAGTACAACAATTCCACTTTGAACCGTGATCGATTCGAGAAGATACCAAGAACGAAACAACGACATATACAATTGGGTACGAGCAACGCAAACAAAGATCTTGCAAAAGCAACATTTTTAA
Organism: Glebionis coronaria; assembly: GCA_025667525.1. Lineage (NCBI taxonomy): Eukaryota > Viridiplantae > Streptophyta > Magnoliopsida > Asterales > Asteraceae > Glebionis > Glebionis coronaria. The sequence continues at coordinate 529,746,428 of CM046876.1, forward strand.
TCAACTAAAAAAATAGTTATTAAAATGGCGCCGCTGCCGGCTCTTTTCGTAAGGATCAACGGTTTCTTGTGAGAAAAATGGATTTTGGGATCCGTTCTTTCGGGAACGTTATTTTCAAGCACAAAAATTTTCAAAAACCCATAAAAATATAAAATTTTAAAAAAATACAAAAACATTAAAAACCTATAAAAACCAAAAATATTTTCTCTTGCATTTTCTTTTTAGTTTATGCGTACTCGATCAACGTCTTATTCAGAGCCCGAGACTCTCAAAGATTTAGACATGGCCGATGTACACAACAATAACAATAATAATCCACCCCATAACAACAATAATAATAATCCACCCCACCCCAACATGAATAATCCACCCTTACCCGACCTACGAACCATGGAGGAGCTATGCCAACCTACGATGAATGGACGTGGAGGCCCGATTGCGCCGATGCATATCACGGCTCAGGAGTTTTGATTGAAGCATCACATGATCCAACAAGTGCAAACTAACCCATTTCGCGGAATTCCGGATGAAGATGCCAACAAACACCTCGACAAATTCATTACCATTACCCAAAGCATGAAGTCCCCCGGTGTTTCTATGGATGAACTTCGCCTCCAACTATTTTCCCACTCGCTTTCTCACCATGCCGAAAATTGGTTTGACCGTCTCCCAAAGAATTCTATTCATACTTGGGATGACATGACTCAACGCTTTTTGTCGTGCTACTTCCCACCATCCATGGTCACGAGCCTTCGTAACAAAATTAGTGGATTCATGCAAGACAATGATGAATCGCTCTTTGATGCTTGGGAACGATACAATGATTTGATCGACCGTTGTCTAAATCACAACATGCTCCCCGTCACTCTCATTGATACTTTCTATAATGGTCTCACTTTTCGTGATCGTGACACGATCAACGCCGCCGCCGGTGGTACTTTTGTGAAAAGGAGACCGGAGGAGTGTAGAGAGTTGATTGAAAACATGACTACTCACCACAAGAATTGGGATTCATCCGCATCCTCAAGATCTAATCAGAGAGTCAATGTTTCATCTACTTCTTCCACCACCGACATGTCCGTCATGGAACGTGCTATTCTTGATATTAACAAAAGTCTCCAAATTTTGACTTCTAACCAAACTCAACAAGCTAAAGTCGTTGCTATTTCTTGTGACACATGTGGTGGTCCTCATTCTTACAATGATTGCCCTTCTACTCAAGGCAATTTTTCTGAAAACGTTAACGCGGCATACGGTACTTATCCCACGGGAGGCTATCAAGCTCGTCCTCAAGGAGACCATAGCCTGCTAAGTTATCGTTCAAACAACTATCTTGCTCCACCCGGTTTTCCTCCTCCAAACCAAAACCAACAACCAAGCTATAACCAAAACAACCAATCCCAACCTCGTGCTAACAATCAATATCAATCCCAAAGAAACCCATACCCACCTCAAGGAAATTCTCAAGCTTACCACGCTCCACCTCTTAATCAACCGATGTCATTGAATCCAGACGTCGAGACGTTCATGAAGACTAATAGAGAGATGGTGACGAATCTTCAGAGTCAATTCGTCAACTTGAAGAATGACATGGCGAAACAAGGGAACGATATTCGAGCCGAGCTAAGGAATGACATGGCGAAACAAAGCAATGACATTCGTGCAGACATGAGAGACTCTTTCAGCACTCAAGCGCTTAACATACGTGATATGATCGGTTCGCTCTTCCAAGGTAATCAACCCTCTTCTTCGGGTACTCTTCCGAGTAACACCGTTGCGAATCCAAGAGGGGAGATGAGAGCAATCACCACTCGTAGTGGAAAAGGTTATACGGAACCCGAGCTTCCTACACCTCCACCCGTGATTGTGAACAAGAAAAAAGAGCAACTTTCCCCATCTCATTTGCCTTCTACCCCAATTCCCCCACCACCCGTGGTTGTGAGTGATCCTACCCCCTAAAGCCTTCCTCTTCATCTGATATACCTTATCCTTCAAGGTTGAGGAAAGAGAAGCAAAAGAGCAAGGATGATATTCAAGTTTCAAACTTTCTCAAAATGTTTAAACAATTGAATTTTAACATCTCCTTTGCCGAGGCTCTCGCTCACATGCCTAAATACGCAAAGATGTTTAAAGATCTTTTAAGTGACAAGGAGAAGCTTCTTGACATTGCTCAGACCCAATAATGTAATGATTTTGCTAGTTGAAAAAGTTTGTTTTCTCTGTGTCTAATCGAATTGATTTCCGGTTAATTGTGTGAGATTAGTCGTTCTTGGTGAAACAAATATTTTTGGATTTGGTAAAATAAATATGCAAGACTTAATAATAAAGGACGGGTAATTAAAATTAAAACTAGTTGAAACGTAAACGGTGCAATATTTAAGACTTTAAAAGTAAATGACGAGAATTTGAATGACGTAAAATTAAAGCTTAACGAAAAGTAAATCGACAATTAAATAGAATTACAAGACACAATTAAGATGAACTAAAAATAAAACGAGAAAAATTGACACTTTAACTAAAACAAAATATTAAAACAAAACAAAAACAACCAATCAGAATACACCCGATCGGAATCCAATGGGAATCCGATCGGAATGTACCCCATCGGAAAATGCATGATCGGAATAATCAAAACTAAATCAATCGGAATGTCTAAAATTAGCACCAATCGGAATGTTGGGAACATCTCAGATCGGAATATTTGAAAGTAGTGCCATCGGAATATGGTGAAATTGAGCTAATCGGAATGTTAACCAGAAAGTCCAAATCGTAATAATACTAAAAGGGCAAATCGGAATATGTAAAAACCAAACCAATCGGAATACACAACGGATCACAACAATCGGAATAAGGTAAAATTGCATGTAATCGGAATAACCTCAAAACCCTTTTCCGATCTATATGATCGGAATAAGGTATGCTGATCGGAAAGGACAAATCGGAAAAGGGTTAACCTTTTCCGATTAACAAGGGAATTGAAATCAGCTAGGTAATAAGCTATAACAATAAGCTCACACCAAAAATAGAACGGATCTAAACTGAAACGGAATCAATAAGCTCAAATAACAACTTATCAAACTTAAAATAAACACTTTTTAAATCAAACTTTTAAGATGAATACTTTTAAGGAAACTTGAAATCAAATAAGCATTAGGATGAAATAAGATCAAAGATGATCATGAATCAAAGATAAGCAAAGTAAGAAAGGTAGAAGAAGATGATTAAAAATAAGAGCTTGATTAAAAGAAAAGATTTCAAGATTAAAAGACTTACTAGAATTGAAAATTAAAAGTGCTTAACAAGAATTTAAAATACAAGAAATGAAAATGGTAGAAAGGGTGGTTTGTCAAACCACCCAACAACTCGAAAAATGAAAACTAATGGTCTATTTATAGTGGTGATTAGGGAGGGGCTTAGGAAGCTTCCTCCCTCTTTCCTCTTTTCCTTAATTGCGTCATTAGGTCCCTCCTTTCTTTAATCTTCTTAAATCTTGGACTTAAATGATTTTTGTCTCGGGATTTCTTTGAACTCGTCTTGTATTTTCTTCATAAATAAGACTCGAGTTCTTCGGCTTTTTAGTAAACTTACGTCCTTTGACTTTTTCTTCGATAAATCATCAGAATTGGTCTTGGACTTCCGTTCTTTTTCCACTCTTGATCTTTCGACTTCATCTTTCGTCTTTTTCTTCGATAAGAGCCCGTGAATGCCGTGTTTTCTCCACTTTTCATCTTTTCGTCCTAAATCACAACAAAAACACAAACCACGCATAATTCCGACATAAATGACATAAAATATACGTTTTGGCTCGGTTATTATTGCAATTAAGTGGTAAAAAGGATGGGTGTTTTCACACCTATCAAATCCCCTACACTTAACCATTGCAATGTCCTCATGCAATGCATTAGTTACAAAGCAAGTTTACACTTTTCATCATAATCAGTCCACGTTGGCCTTTATTAAAGAGATAGAAAATTATAAATATTCAAAGTAAAGAAATTAAAAACATACATTGGGTTTTGGAAATGTCGTGACTGATCAACATCCTCAAGTTTTCACTTTCTCCAAACCAAGCTTAGAAACGAGATCATTGTTATTATAAGTTAGCAAACTAACACGAACTCATGTCGGCCAATTATTCACTTAGACTCCCTTATTCCTAGGTGTATCTCTTTTATTTTATTGTTGTCTTGAATGATCACGAGGATGCATTTTTGACTTATTTTGATAGTTATTTAGTCCGAAAATAAAGTGAACGATTTAATCAATAGTTAGCTAAAGGACCAAATCTTTTAAAACTGCTTCTCGGGACCTCATAAAGTTCATATCTTGGCATAACTCGCTTCACGATTTGAGACCTTTCTCGGACCGATATTTGGCAGCGACTTCATACTTCGAATCTTTGAGAGACGTTCTTGAAATAATGGTCTTCTCTTCATAATAGGAATTTCTTCACTTGAAGTTTTGAGAGATTCTTCATCTTAGGACCACGACTTCTTCATTTTTCTCCAATCTTTATTTTGGACTTTGATATACAACGATCCGCCTCCTTTTAGGACTTGGATCTATTTATCCTCATACCTTGTTAGGGTCTTTTCGGATAGACTTCTCCATGACTTTTGGGGAGTTCTTTGCTTTTCGTCGTGTGTCTCGATCCTTCATATTGATTTTTGATAAATGATTCTTCACATCACTTTTGGATCTTTAGCAACAAAATGTAGCCCTCATGCCTTGTTAGGGCCTTTTCGGACTCGCCAATCTTCGCATCCCGCTTCAATAAGTTATGCCTTGGCTATGAACTCTAATCCGTACCGAGCAACTTTTAAACGATCTGGGGCTAGAAGCTAAGTAACCTTTTAAATCGTACAACCTTATTTATTGCAGATAAATTTATTAACAAGCGAAGGGAGAATAGGCTTATAATTAACTCACATAAATTCCCGAAAGAATACCAAACTTATAATTGACTCTATCATCTCTCGTTCTCCACAATTTAAAATCTCAAGTAATGAGACTCGTGGATGCTTAGCCTATTAAATCAAAGTTTTGGGTTTTCGAGTCGCCTATAGGATCTTGCAAACTCTTAGACTTTTTCAAGTTTAGAAATCGCATTTTAAAGTTCCATTGATAAACGACTCTCTAGGATCAATTATAGGAACTTGCGAAAAGTTCTTGTTCTTACCCCGTGAGAGTTAAGATTTTCGCGTTTTATAGCTCCCTATATAAAAGCCTAGCAAAACTTGACTTAAACACGTTAAGGATACTAGCTAGAATAAACTTAGGCAAGTAAACTCGGGTTGAGTCAAAAGATTCACAACGTTTGAAAATTAAAACAACTTATTTAAACATTTATTCTAGCAAGGAAAGAAAATAACTATACAAAGGGATAAACTAATAGGCCAAAATAGATCAAAAATTTTGAAAAATGTCGAAAAATGGATTTTCCGGTTAAAATGAGGACAAATACAAGGAAAAGACCACTTAACTTCGATAGAAGTCCCCCCTACACTTAATATAAACATTGTCCTCAATGTTTAAGCATGTGGGAGTAAAACTCCCCTACACTTAGGACATTGTGCACTTTGTTTAAATCTCGCTAAGGAAAAGACAACTAAAGAGATTCCTATTTTAATATTGAGAAATATAAAATAGTGAATCGAAAAGAGTTTAGGATAGAACCGGGAAGAAGGGAACACGGAATCACGGTTCGTCAAAAGTCATCAAGAGTGTGTCTTCGAAGCTCTAATCCCTGCACATTATAAGAAAGAAAGCAAGAAACAGCACGGGGCTCCCCCCCTACACTTATGGTAAAGATAGATAGATAATTGGGTTGCCCCCCAAAAAGCGCTTGTTTTTGTTAACCGAGTCACGAGCCTGACTCGTCCCCGAATTAAATGATCCATGGGGAAGCCTCGAATGTGATACCAGGATCAAAGACCTTGTCCTCGTTCCCGGAGGACATTAACAAAGGAGAGGCGGGGGGATAAGTCTTGAAAGGGAGAAAGGTCCTTTCGACATACGAAAAGTATGTGAATTCAAGATCCACGGGAGGTGGGTTGGGTAAAGTAAGCATATTGTCCTCCCCCAAAGACAATGGATGCTGAGCAAACGGCAAATCCGTATTGGTATCAATCATAGCATAATCAATGTCACCTCCCGGGTCAAAATACTCATCCTCCGTAATAGTGGCTAAAGGGGAGGATGAAAGGTGCTCGGGAGGGGGACTTGGGTCAATACTATCCTGCAGCAAATTATCAAAAATAATATCCCCCTCCATGTCATCGTCATCATTACCTGGTGGTATGGAGTGAATGTCGATTTCTTCCAGCAATGGGTCATTATCTTCAACGAGAGGAATAGATGGAGGCAAAGACGCGGAAAGAGGATGAGAAGTCAACGCTTCGATTTGAGCAATAAGAAGGTGAACTTTCTGTAATCTATCGTGAAGAAGCACGTCTTCCACCTTATCTACAAGATCATGTTCATCAGTGAACTTCTCGTAAACCGGAGAGAATAAATCGTCATCACCCGCATCTCCCGGTGGATATTGAGAAATTTCAAAAGTGAAATTCTCATAGCTTGGAGAAAAATCGTCATCACTAGGATCGACCTCTTCCGTAAGAGCAACGTCGTCCTCAGGCTCCATAGCAGCTGGTATGTCACAAACCTCATCATCAAACAATTTATCAAGACCAACATCACTAAGCTTACTCAATGTATCACAATCCTTGGACATATTTGGGATATTGAGAGGAGGGATGACAATAGCACTAGGACATTGAGCAGTAAGATCATTCCAAGAAATAGTAGGCTCATCGTCATCATCATCATAATAGTATGGATACACCGGGGGAGGAGGATAAGTCTCGATATTCGAAATTTGCTCCTGTCGTTGATCCTCTTGATAATTTTCGATGATCTTATTCCAAGCTTCTTGAATTTGTTGACTTTGTTTAGCAAGAGTGGCCCATTGTTCGTGGGAGCACAAATGTTCGAAGGAGGGTTGATGATCGATGGGGTGCTGTGGGGGTTCAAAATGTTGAAAACCTGAATTATAGCATGGTTGTGGCTCATAGTAGTTCATCGGTTGAGAAGAATTAGAAACCGGGTTTGGTTCATAATAATCCATTGGTGAAGAAAACTGAGGACACGGATTTGCTCATAATAATTCATTGGTTGACAATAATAGGTATCGTGAGGACCCCCACAGTTGTTGCAAACCGGGTATGGAGAAAACTCAGGTGCGTCTTGTGGATAGCTATTTTCATTGTCATAATTGTACCCCGGTTCCCCCGTGACCATACGGGTATCGAACCGGGCACGAAACATGCCAATGAGAATCGCTTCCACAATAGATGCATGGGGGAACAGGAGGTGGGTTCAAAAAGAATGAATTAGTCGAGTTGCACAAGGGACAAAATCCGTTTTGTGTGTAGTCGATATCATTTCCGCACCGCTCACATGTACACCATTGACAAGAGTTGTTCCCAGATAATTGTTTCCCACACCGGACGCAATGGACATAAAAATCCATAAAGAAAGATAGATAAGCAAGAAAAATATTTTTGGTGCAAAACTTGGAAAAAGAAATGCTTTTTATGATTTTTCAAATGTTTTGGATTTTTGAAAATTTTTGGACACGAAAAATAACGTTCACAAGTGAACGGGTCCCAAAATCCAACGCGTCTCTCACAAAAAACCTTCGATCCTTACGAAAAGAGCCGGCAGCGGCGCCATTTTAATGTAATGATTTTGCTAGTTGAAAAAGTTCGTTTTCTCGGTGTCTAATCAATTGATTTCCGGTTAATTGTGTGAGATTAGTCGTTCTTGGTGAAACAAATATTTTTGGATTTGGTAAAATAAATATGCAAGACTTAATAATAAAGGACGGGTAATTAAAATTAAAACTAGTTGAAACGTAAACGGTGCAATATTTAAGACTTTAAAAGTAAATGACGAGAATTTGAATGACGTAAAATTAAAGCTTAACGAAAAGTAAATCGACAATTAAATAGAATTACAAGACACAATTAAGATGAACTAAAAATAAAACGAGAAAAATTGACACTTTAACTAAAACAAAATATTAAAACAAAACAAAAACAACCAATCGGAATACACCCGATCGGAATCCAATCGGAATCCGATCGGAATGTACCCCATCGGAAAATGCATGATCGGAATAATCAAAACTAAATCAATCGGAATGTCTAAAATTAGCACCAATCGGAATGTTGGGAACATCTCAGATCGGAATATTTGAAAGTAGTGCCATCGGAATATGGTGAAATTGAGCTAATCGGAATGTTAACCAGAAAGTCCAAATCGTAATAATACTAAAAGGGCAAATCAGAATATGTAAAAACCATACCAATCTGAATACACAACGAATCACAACAATCGGAATAAGGTAAAATTGCATGTAATCGGAATAACCTCAAAACCCTTTTCCGATCTATATGATCGGAATAAGGTATGCTGATCGGAAAGGACAAATCGGAAAAGGGTTAACCTTTTCCGATTAACAAGGGAATTGAAATCAGCTAGGTAATAAGCTATAACAATAAGCTCACACCAAAAATAGAACGGATCTAAACTGAAACGGAATCAATAAGCTCAAATAACAACTTATCAAACTTAAAATAAACACTTTTTAAATCAAACTTTTAAGATGAATACTTTTAAGGAAACTTGAAATCAAATAAGCATTAGGATGAAATAAGATCAAAGATGATCATGAATCAAAGATAAGCAAAGTAAGAAAGGTAGAAGAAGATGATTAAAAATAAGAGCTTGATTAAAAGAAAAGATTTCAAGATTAAAAGACTTACTAGAATTGAAAATTAAAAGTGCTTAACAAGAATTTAAAATACAAGAAATGAAAATGGTGGAAAGGGTGGTTTGTCAAACCACCCAACAACTCGAAAAATGAAAACTAATGGTCTATTTATAGTGGTGATTAGGGAGGGGCTTAGGAAGCTTCCTCCCTCTTTCCTCTTTTCCTTAATTGCGTCATTAGGTCCCTCCTTTCTTTAATCTTCTTAAATCTTGGACTTAAATGATTTTTGTCTCGGGATTTCTTTGAACTCGTCTTGTATTTTCTTCATAAATAAGACTCGAGTTCTTCGGCTTTTTAGTGAACTTACGTCCTTTGACTTTTTCTTTGATAAATCTTCAGAATTGGTCTTGGACTTCCGTTCTTTTTCCACTCTTGATCTTTCGACTTCATCTTTCGTCTTTTTCTTCGATAAAAGCCCGTGAATGCCGTGTTTTCTCCACTTTTCATCTTTTCGTCCTAAATCACAACAAAAACACAAACCACACATAATTCCGACATAAATGACATAAAATATACGTTTTGGCTCGGTTATTATTGCAATTAAGTGGTAAAAAGGATGGGTGTTTTCACACCTATCACCCAACTTAATGAGAATTGCTCCGCCGTTCTCTTAAGGAAATTGCCCACCAAACTTGGTGATCCGGGTCGCTTCCTGATTCCTTACAACTTCCCGGGAGTAGAGAATTGCATGGCCCTAGCCGATCTAGGTGCCAGTATAAACTTAATGCCTTTAAGTGTTTGGAAACAATTATCTCTCCCCGAGCTAGTCCCCACCAAAATGACTTTGGAATTAGCCAACCGTACGGTTGCTTATCCAGTGGGGATTGCCGAAGACGTCTTTGTTGGCGTTGACAAATTCACCTTCCTGACGGATTTTGTTTTCGTTTACTACGAGATGGATCCTCGTGTTCCATTAATCGTTGGACGTCCCTTCTTGAGGACCGGTCGCACTCTCATTGATGTAGCCGTGGGCGAGATAATTATGAGAGTTGGTGACGATAAAATTATCTTCAACATGGGTAAGATTTCTAAGCAACCTTATTCATATGAGAGTGTTAATGCTATTGATGTTCTCGATGAGGCTTGTGAAGAACATTTTCATGATGCTTGCAAAAGTACTCTCTCTTCTCTACCCAATGTTGAGACCGTTGCCTCAATTGCTCCGTCATTGACTCCTTTTGGAGAAAGTGACTTGGATGATTTTGAAGCTAGCTTGGGTCCTCTCGATCTTAAGTATGATGATTCTTCCACCGATTGGGATGAAGACATTCGTACTATTGAGAAACTTCTCAATGAAGACCCGTTTTCTCCTCCTTCTCCTAAAGAGGTGACTAATGATGATCCATCGTTAGTTACACCATCTATTGAGGATCCTCCTACTCTTGAGCTTAAGGACTTACCTCCCCATCTCGAGTATGTTTTCTTAGATGGCATTGATCAACTTCCCGTTATCATTGCTAAGGACTTAAAAGCCGATGAGAAAACTCGTCTCATTGAAGTTCTCAAGAAACATAAAAGAGCTATCGCTTGGAAAATCTCCGATATTCGTGGAATTGATCCTCACTTTTGCACACATAAAATTCTCATGGAGGACGACTTTAAGCCCACAATTCAAAGCCACGAAGGGTGAATCCTAAAATCCATGACGTCATCAAAAAAGAGGTTATCAAACTTCTTGATGCGGGTATGATTTACCCTATTTCGGATTCACCATGGGTTAGTCCAGTCCATTGTGTGCCTAAGAAAGGCGGAATTACCGTTGTACCCAATCAAAACAACAAGTTGATTCCTACATGTCTCGTTACTAGGTGGAGAGTTTGTATAGACTATCGCAAACTCAATGATGCCACGAGAAAGGATCATTTCCCTCTTCCTTTTATGGACCAAATGCTTGAACGTTTAGCGGGTAATGTATATTACTGCTTTCTAGATGGTTTCTCTGGTTATTTCCAAATACCCACGATCCCCAAGATCAAGAGAAGACAACATTCACTTGTCCCTATGGCACATTTGCCTACAAAAGAATGCCTTTTGGCTTATGCAATGCCCCCGGGACTTTCCAAAGGTGCATGTTGGCTATCTTCCATGACATGGTTGAGCAAACCATAGAAGTCTTCATGGATGATTTCTCGGTCTTTGGGGATTCCTTCTCTTCTTGCCTTGCCAATTTAGAACGTATGCTTAAGCGGTGCGAAGACACTCGCCTTGTTCTCAATTGGGAAAAATGCCATTTTATGAGTAAAAGAAGGCATTGTGCTAGGACACAAAATCTCTAAAGCCGGTCTTGAAGTCGACCGTGCTAAAGTGGATGTCATAGCCAAATTACATCCACCTTCAACCGTGAAGGGTGTGAGAAGTTTTCTGGGTCATGCGGGCTTCTATCGTCGATTCATTCAGGATTTCTCTAAAATCGCTCGCCCGATGACCCACCTCTTGGAAAAAGATACTCCTTTTATCTTTTCTAAAGAGTGTATCGAAGCCTTCAATCTTCTTAAGGATAAGCTAACTAAGGCACCGGTCTTGGTTACCCCTAATTGGGAGCTACCCTTTGAATTGATGTGCGATGCTAGCGACTTCGCTATTGGTGCGGTTTTGGGACAAAGGATCAGCAAACATTTCCAACCAATCCATTATGCTAACAAGACAATGACGGGGGCTCAATTTCATTATACGACAACTGAAAAAGAGTTTTTAGCTGTTGTCTATGCTTTTGAAAAATTTCGCCCCTATCTTGTTTTATCCACCACCATCGTATACACGGACCATTCCGCGTTGAAGTACTTGATGACTAAGCACGACTCTAAGCCAAGACTTCTTCGTTGGGTTTTACTCCTTCAAGAATTCAATATTGAAATTCGTGACAAGAAGGGAGCCGAAAACCTAGCTGCGAATCATCTAAGTAGACTTGAGGATCCATATCAAGGGGATCATCCGAACAAAGAAATCAATGACTCTTTTCCCCTTGAGACCTTAATGTCTATTAAACTCAATCTGGATGACACCCCGTGGTTTGCCGACATTGCAAACTACCTAGCGGGCGGTGTTCTCATCAAAGGGTTAACATCCCAACAAAAGAAGAAGTTCTTGAATGATGTTAAGACTTTCTTTTAGGATGACCCTTTTCTCTTCAAACAATGCGCTGATTTGATTATTCGCCGATGTGTTGACGGACCGGCACCTTTAGACATTCTCAAGGCTTGCCACAAAGGACCCACCGGTGGTCACTTTGGTCCCAACTACACCGCCAAAAAAGTGTTTGACTTGGGATTTTATGGGCCCACCATTTATCGTGATGCTCACGAAATGGTTAAACATTGTGATGCTTGCCAAAAACAAGGCAAGATCACACATAAAGATGAGATGCCTCAAAATTTCATACAAGAATGTGAAATCTTTGATGTATGGGGCATCGACTTTATGGGGCCATTCCCTTCTTCTAAAGGCAACAAATACATCCTTGTCGCTGTTGACTACGTTTCCAAATGGGTTGAAGCCAAAGCTTTACCCACTAAAGACGCGAGGGTGGTTTGTAATTTCTTGAAACAACTATTTGCTCGATTCGGTGTTCCTCGTGCTATAATCAGTGACCGCGGGACTCATTTTTTCAATGATCAATTTGTAAGAGTCATGGCTAAGTATGGTGTCAATCACCGTCTTTCCACCGCTTACCATCCTCAAACCAACGGTCAAGCCGAAATATCCAACCGTGGATTGAAGAGAATTTTGGAACGTACTGTGGGAGAGCATCGTGCCTCGTGGGCCGATAAACTTGATGATGCTCTGTGGGCTTTCCGTACCGCCTATAAGACACCGATTGGTTGTACACCTTACCGTCTTGTGTACGGGAAAGCATGCCACCTCCCCATCGAGCTGGAACATAAGGCAAACTGGGCCTTGAAGTGGGCTAACTTCGACATCAACAAAGCCGGTGATCTTCACAAGATTCAACTCAACGAGCTACATGAATTGAGGAATGAAGCTTACGAGAACTCATTGATCTACAAGGAGAAGACCAAGATTATCCACGATGCTAAAATCAAGAACCGAGAGTTCCACGTTGGTGATCAAGTCTTACTTTTTAACTCCCGGTTGAAGATCTCCTCGGGCAAGTTGAAGAGCCGCTGGTCTGGTCCATTCACCATCGCCAATGTCTTTCCCTACGGAACCATTGAGCTTTCTCAGCCAAATGGGCCCAATTTTAATGTGAATGACCAGCGTTTGAAGTTGTACTTTGGTGAGGACATCTCTCCTAAGATGATTTCATCCCTCACCATGTTTCCCATGAATTAGTTCAGGACCGAGTCAGGCTCGTGACTCGGTTAACAAAAACAAGCGCTCCTCGGGAGGCAACCCGAGTATCTATCCCCCGTTCCCGTTTTTCATCCTAAGTGTAGGGGGAGCTATATAGGTTGCTTGTGTTTGTATGGTGATGTGATTACAGGGATAAGTGCACTCTTGGAATCTTTGAAGAACCGTGCTCCCATGTAATCCGCAAATCCGGTTCTATCTCTCAACTATCGTGATTCAATCTTCTTCATACTCACATTTGAAATTGATCACTTTAGTTGTCTCCTCCTTAACTTGATTTAACCAACGTGCACAATGTCCTAAGTGTAGGGGAACTTTTCCCACATGCTTAAACATTGAGGAAATGTTTATCTTAAGTGTAGGGGGGACTTCTATCAAAGTTTTAAGTGCACTTTTCCATTAAAATGCCTTCATTTAACCGGAAAATCATCTTTTTCAGCATTTTTCAAATTTTTAATTAACTTTGGCCATTTAGTCGTAATTTTTAAATTTTTATCGTTGCTTTCATATGTATATATCCCGCAATAAAGTCAAAAATATTAATAAAGTGGTGTAGCTAGTTTTGAAATCTTTGACATATTAGGCCCGTTGCGATTATTTTGACTCAACCCGAATATACTTATCCAAGTTTATTCTAGCTAGTATCCTTAACCATGTAGACCTTAATTGGTTTATTAGGCTAAGCATCCATGAGTCTCATTACTTGAGATTTTAAATTGTGGATAACGAGAAATGATAGAGTCAATTATAAGTCGGTATTCTTGCACAAGCACACTTGGTGTGATTATCTGCCTATTCTCCCATACTTGCTAATAATTTATCTACAATAAGTGAGGTCGTACGATTTGAAAAGTTACTTAGCTTCTAGCCCAAGATCGTTTAAAAGTTGCTCGGTAATGATAAGAGTTCATAGCCAAGGCATAACCTATGAAGCGGGGCGCGAAGATTGGCGAGTCCGAAAAGGCCCTAACAAGGCATGAGGATTCAATTTTATTGCTAAAGATCCAAGGTGATGTGAAAAGCATTATTCCCAAAATCAATATGGAGGATCAAGACTCACGACGAAAAGCAATCAACTCCCATAAAGATCATGGAGAAGTCTATCCGAAAAGACCCTAACAAGGTATGAGGATAAATAGATCCAAGTCCGAAAAGGAGGCGGATCGTTGTACCTCAAAATCCCAAATAACGATTGAAGAAATAATGATGAATTCGTGGTCAACAAAGCTGGAGTACCCCTCAAAAGTCTCCAAATGAAGAAACTCTATTAACGAAGAGAAGACCATTATCTCAAGAACGTCTCTCAAGATATGAAGTATGAAGTACATGCCAAATATCGGCCCGAGAAAGGTCTCAAATCGTGAAGCGAGTTATGCCAAGATATTAACTTTTTGATATCCCGAGAAGCAGTTTTAAGAGATTTTGTCCTTTAGCTAACTATTAATCAAATCGTCCTACTTTGCTTTCAGCCTAAATAAACTATCGAAATAAGTCCAAAAATGCATCTTCATGATCATTTTAAGACAAAAATAAAATATAAGAGATACAACTAGGAATAAGGGAGTTTAAACATATAATTAAGCCATGTGTGTAAGTGTTTGATTTGCTAACTTATAATAACAATGATCTCGTTTTTAAGCTTAGTTTGGGTAACGTGAAACTTGAGGGTGATGAATCTTTGCGGCACCGAAGCCCTAATGTAAGTCTTAGATCTCTTTGCAAGTTATTTCCATGTAGCTATTTTCAAGTGAAAATGGTTTTCTATTCCTTTTGTTTCCTTTAAAGTTTTAATTTCTCATAGTATTTAAATATTCGTTTAGTAGTACTTTAATAAGGCCAAGGTTGATTGATTATGAGAAAAGTGTAAATTTGCTTTGTCACTAAGCATTGCATGAGGGCATGGCAATGGTTAAGTGTAGGGGATTTGATAGGTGTGAAAACACCCATCCTTTTACCACTTATTTCTTGCTAAAACGAGACCAAAACGCGTATTTAATGTCATTTGTTTGGAATTATGCGTGGTTTATGTGTTTGTTGTGTTTTCAGAGCCAACCAGATAAATATTGAAGAAAACATGGGATTGGACGGATTTTATCGAAGAAAAGGACGAAAAGTCAAAGTCTATAGTCCAAGAGATGCAAAAGACTTGAAGTCAATGGGCCTATTTGAAGATTTATCGAAGAAAAGGACCAAAGATGGAAGATTTACATATGTCGAAGAAAGTCAAGTCTATTAAATGAAGAAATTAAAAGACTAGTTGAATATATTCGTCGACAAATCCCGAATCGAAATCAAAAACGTCAACTTTTCTGAAAAGACGAGAAGACAAAAAGAAAGGGAGAAAACCCACTCACCAAACCAAGCCAAGCACTATAAATACTCCTCCCATTCACATTTTCCACTAGCTTTTATTTTTTCGGTTATTTCTTTCCTGTTTCGTAGGAACCATCTCCCTTAAGGAGATTGGTGATTTTTATTGTCTTCTGATTCTTCCACAATCATGTAAGTTAATCTTTCCATTTTGTTTGTTTGAATATTATTCATTAATACAAGTTTCCATTTAATCTTTCTTCCTTCTCTTGTTGATTCAAAGTTCTAAGTTTTTATTTTATTGGTTTGATCTTGAAAAGTAAGTGGGTTTTATGTTTTTGTTTTTTTGGATTGATGTTTATCATAGGTAAATGATTAGTGGTTAAATTGGTTTAAGTTTTGATTGAAAACTTGGTGAATTTTAGGTTAAATTCGTGTGTTAAATAATCCCCTGTTCTTCGTTCTTATTACTGTTTCCTGCCCAGATTCCGGATCAACACCTTATTCCGGATCAAGGGATTTGTGAAGATATTCCGGATCAAGCTCTTTGGATCGGAATATCAAATATTCCGGATCAGCTATTATATTCCGGATCAAGTTTTATTCCGAGTAAAAAAAATTATTCCGAATCAGCTTGTTCATCCGGAATAATCAATATTCCGGATGAGTAGTTATTCCGAATAAAGGTTTCTTTTAAAACATTCCGAATCAGGCTTTTCTTTTTTTATTCCGGATCAACTCATTTATTCCGGATCAGTCATTATTCCGGATCAATCCATTTATTCCGAGTAAAGCAAACATTCCGGATCAACTGTTATTCCGGATGAAGGCATATTCCGCATGAAGCAAACATTCCGCATGAAGCAAACATTCCGGATCAACACATATATTCCGAATCAAGATCATTCTGAATGAAGCAGATTTTAGGATTATTCCGCATGAGTTGATTTATTCCGCACGAGCCAAATTTCCCAAATATTCCGGATCAAGCTATTATTCCGCATCAACTATTTTCCAAGTTTAGGTACTTTACTGTTTGATTTTAATTCTAGTTTTATTTTAAGTAATTGCTTTTAGTTTAATTTTATTACTTCTATCATTTATCGTTTTAGTAGATATAGACCAAAGCTCCCCTTTTTAGTTACCAAGTACAACAATTCCACTTTGAACCGTGATCGATTTGAGAAGATACCGAGAACGAAACAACGACATATACAATTGGGTACGAGCAACGCAAACAAAGATCTTGCAAAGGCAACATTTTTAATCAACTAAAAAAATAGTTATTACCCATTCACTAAATCAAACATGCAATGAGCTTTACCCACTAAGAAACATCTAAAACCATGAATTAAACATAAACCCACAGTAAGTAAAACATCAATCACCAAGATCCACCAAACACCCCCATATTGGCGTGGGGTGTGGGTGATGAAAACACCCCAACCAAATTGATTTTGGTTGGTTTGTTGAGTGATTATCCATCTCCTACACTCAAATTAAACATGCATAAACTCTATTAACATCAAAACAAATTTTTGAAAAACCCATTTGATTCTTGAAATTTTTTTATGAATGCATGTGGGATTAAAGCACATCAAAACACTTGAAATGATTAAACTAAATGTGGTCTAACCTTGGTTTTAATCAAAACAAGGTAGAAAAAAAATTGTGGTGGTGGTGTGGTGGTTTGGCCGTCGGCCTAAAGAGAGAAAAAGAGAGAGAGTGGAAAATTTTTAGTGTGTGTTTGTGTTGTGTGTGTGTTGTTTAACCCTTTTGTAAAATTGGGAGGTCCTTGGGTGCAATATTGGCATTCTTTTGGCCTTGTATGAAAACGACCTCAAATGTTTGCGGGAATGACTCACTAGTCGACTTGGAAAATTTTGCGGGAGTCGGGGGTCATCCCGAACACTCCAAAATACTTTTAGGACAATTTAAATGCACCCGGAAATCAATAAAACGCACCCGACTCGACTTAACACGAACCGAAAGTAAAATCTTCGAAAAATTATAATATCGATAAAACGACAATAAACATAGAAATTTGGGCATCCGTCGGGATCGTAGTCGTCATCGTTCTTCTTAAATCGTCAATCGTCAAGATTACGACCTCAAACATTGGTTTCAACCAAAATGATAAAATATATAGTAAATAAAATTTCTTAAAAAATTTCAAAAATAGGCGTAATTTAGGGTAAGGTAAGTGACCTTGGTTTCTAGGTATCACAAGACTTCTCTTGTTTTAACAAATAAATGCACTGAAACGTACATATATTTGTGTTAGACCAAGTTATAAACTAAACTTGATCCCTTACAAGGTTTTAAAGTAAACCTTGCCCGAGAAAATTAATTCCCGTTGAGAGCCAAAGCTTTCATAAGAAATACTTGACTTTAATGTGAAAACCGGGTTGCAGTCAGAAATAACTACAAGTCATATAGGCATGTTTTATGAAATATTTACAACTTTTGTACGAACTCTATTTATGGCGTCGTGTCAATATTAATCAACATTTCTAAGGCCGTAAATATTATCGTACCAAAAGACATGCCTTTGAAAAATAAAGTAAAAAATATTTTTGGATATTTCTGACTTTTTCAATTTTTATGGTTTTTATATGGTTTTATATTTTTGTATTTTGCTTTTGTGGATAAAAATATAAACAATATATACAGATGATCACCAAGGATACAGAGAATAGTTTACCATCACTATTCTTTCGCTTCATCTGCCAGTTCCTTAAGGGTCTCAGGCGAGAAGGTTCTCATTCCTAGCTTGTCGGCCAAAAATTCCATTCGAGCGCGATCTAAAGCCTTCGTGAAAATATCCGCCAATTGATACTCAGATCGGACAAAGTAAAGCTCGATTACTCCATTTTCCACTTGCTCCTTGATGAAGTGGTAACGAATGTCAATATGCTTCAACCGGGAGAATTGAACATTGTTGCAGCATAAGGCAATTTCACTTTTGTTGTCGCAGTACATCAGAATTTTGTTGGAACCTAGACCATAGTCAGTTAATTGTGATCTCATCCAAAGAATTTGAGCACAGCAACCGGACATAGCTATGTATTCTGCTTCCGTACTTGAAATTGCAGCGCTTTTCTGCCTTTTCGATGCCCAAATGATTAATCGATCTCCTAGTAGTTGAAAAGTTCCACTCGTGCAACGCCTGGTATCTTGACAACCCGCGTGATCCGCTTCTGCATATGCCATTAGTGCAATCGAAGAGTCCTTCGAATACCAAAGTCCCCAATTAATGGTTCCTTTAAGATAACGAAAGATCCATTTCACAGTAGCCAAGTGTAACTCAGTAGGCCTTGTTTGATACCGAGCACACATGCATATAGCAAATTGTAGATCAGGTCGACTAGCTGTGATATACAGAAGAGTACCGATTATTCCACGATAAAGTGTCGGATCAACGGCAACTCCATGTGGATCAGCATCAAGTTTAGTTCGTTCGACCATTGGAGTATCCACGGGGTCGCAAGATTCCATCTTGTACTTCTTTAGCGATTCAAGGGCATACTTGGATTGATTGATAAAGATGCCTCTGGGACTCTGAGATATCTGAAGACCAAAGAAGAATGATACCTTGCCCATCATTGACATCTTAAACTTGGAAGACATGAGTGTCCCAAAATCATCGGATAAGGTTTGGGTCGAGGCTGCAAATATAATATCATCAACATATATTTGTACCATAATCATATCTTTACCTCGTTTCTGAATGAACAGCGTGGGATCCACCTTTCCTTTAGCGAAGCCTTGCGTAATGAGGAATTGTGACAATAGATCATACCATGCGTGAGGAGCTTGCTTCAACCCATAGAGAGCCTTCTTAAGTTTGTACACATGATTAGGATAATTAGGATTCACAAAACCATCCGGCTGTTGAACATAGACCTCTTCCTTGATTTCACCATTAAGAAATGCCGTCTTCACATCCATCTGATAGACGATCATATTCATGTGGGCTGCATAAGCGAGGAATAGTCTAATAGCTTCTAAACGGGCAACAGGCGCAAAGGATTCCATAAAGTCGATGCCTAATAATTGCTTGTATCCACGAGCTACTACTCTAGCTTTGTTCTTCAATATTCCGCCTAACTCGTCGAGTTTCACCTTGTAAACCCGTTTCAAAGTGAGTAACTGCACTTGATCCGGGCATGGGACAAGTTCCCAAACTTCAAGACGTATGAATTCGTTAAGTTCTTCTTGCATAGCTTCTATCCAACAAGATTGAGTCATAGCTTGTTGCCATGTCTTAGGTTCAACTTCAGTGAGAAAAGCATCAAAATGACAAAACATTGCATTTTCTTGTAGCTGACTTCGTGTGGATACCGGACGATTAGGATCACCAATAATAGAATCTATAGGATGATCCTTTGTCCACTTGATGTCATGTTCACGAATCCGTGGATTGGAGTAAACTGTAGTAGGAGCTTCCTCTAAGGTGGATGACCCGGCATGATTAGGGTCGGGAATAGGTACACCAAAGAATGGAAGTTCACGCATTTGAGCGAATTCCAAATCATGATCATCATCATCCTCTTCATCATCAATAGGCATGACATGGGTAGTTGAAACATGTGTTGGTTGAGAATTACTCGTTGAAGGTATATCTTGACCAATTGTAGGTGCAGACGTATCTGATTGTGCTTCGGTTGCTGGAGCGACAACTTCGGTTACCGGAGCTATTACCTAAGGTTCTGGAGAAACAATAGTTGGAGGAGTAAAGAATTCATCAAAGAACGGTTGAAACAACGTATCCCATTCATTCCTAGTAGGTTGTATGAATGATGATGAAGTGGGGTTGTTTGGGACAAGACCAGAACTAATGTTACTGGGTCCCATTTCATGAAGTGCGGGTTCAGAGCTGCTTTGCTCAGAAGCCATTGCTGTCAGCTCATCAAAATCAACATTCATAGTTTTGAGGATCTTGCGAGAGTTATGGTTGTAGATTCGGTATGCCTTCTTTGCGGGTGCGTAACCACTGAAAATACCAATATCAGCCTTTGGTTGAAGTTTTCCCAAATTGTCACCATCATTATTTGGATAGCAAAGAGAACCAAATACATGAAGATATGATAAATCTGGTACTTTTCCATGGAGAAGCTCATAAGGTGTTTTACCATGGCGTTTACGAATTAGTGATCGGTTTTGGGTGTACACTGCTGTAGATATTGCTTCTGCCCATAAAAACAATGGAGCCTTTGCGTAAATTAACATCGTTCGAGCAGCTTCCATAAGTGTACGATTTCGCCTTTCAACGACACCGTTTTGTTGTGGAGTGCGTGCAATGGATGTTTCATGAGATATGCTAACTTCTTCATAATAATCACGCAAGATTTGATTCAGAAATTCGGTTCCATTATCTGTACGAATGCGTCGGACAGTAGTGTTGAGACGCACTTGAATCATCTTGAGAAATCCGATGATGAATTTAGGTGCCTCATTTTTTGTTGTAAGAAATTTCACCCATGTAAACCGAGAGTAATCATCGACAATGACGAGGATGTACTTTTTACCACTAAGACTTTCATCATGCATTGGCCCACAAAGATCCATATGCAACAAATAAAGTTTCTCTTGGTTGGTGTCGTCAGTCTTGGGTTTGTATGACTTCTTAGTGCTTTTCCCCATTGTACACACGGAACACAAATGATCCTTGTGAAATGATAGTTTAGGAAGACCGCGAACAAGTTCGTTTTTCGCCAAATGATTAATAGCGTCAAAGTTAAGATGAGATAACCGTCGATGCCATAACCATGACTTAGTCTTCGATGCTTTGGAGAGAAG
This sequence comes from Glebionis coronaria, assembly GCA_025667525.1. NCBI lineage: Eukaryota > Viridiplantae > Streptophyta > Magnoliopsida > Asterales > Asteraceae > Glebionis > Glebionis coronaria. Next base: position 529,767,684 of record CM046876.1, read on the forward strand.
ACATATGGGAGAAGCGGCCATCATGTCTTGTAGAGACAAAGTGTACAAATTATTCACTCGAGTACCTTTCAATAAATCTACCCCTTCCAAATTACGAATAAAGCAGGTATGCTCTCGAAAAGCAACTTCTAGGATTGCATCACAAAATTGTCCCACAGAAAATAAGTTGTGACCGAGACCTTCCACATAATACACTCTTGAAATTATAACATTCCCAATATGATATTCACCATAACCCATTATCTTTGCAATATGATCATTACAAAATCTAACCGTACCAAGAAACTTGCTGACGAAATTTCTGAGCTGAGAGCGATCTCCGGTCATATGCTTGGAGCAACCAAAGTCCAAATACCAGAGAACAATTTGGACCACCTGTTTTCAATAACAACAGTAGACAATGCATTTGGAACTATTGGTTCCGGAGTGTTAGCAGATATAGATATAAGATTATCAGAATTGCTAACATTTGTGTGACCCTTAGATTTCCTGTGTTTTCTAATGTGAGTTTTAGTACTAACAGGTTTTACTGTTCCAACTTTCTTAGGTTTTGGATTATTCGCGGGCACTACAGTGAGACCTATTTAAAGGGCACTTGGTTCCTACAGTAATGTCAGTGTTCCTAGTTAAAGGACACACTTGTGTTTTGGTAGCCTTGGTACTCCTAGTTAAATGACACGCTTTCTTCGCTTTAGTGGGAGTGATCCTATTTAAAGGGCACATATTTCCTACTATAGTGAAAGTTCTACCAGTGGGGCGCCACAACCAACCAACTTGGGTTAAAACTTTCCCAGTCGGTTTCCATTCTAATCCATTTTTCTGGGCATACATCTCATTCACATGGCCAATAAGGCAAGAATCATGACGACTAGAAAACATACATTCATTGCAATTCCAACATTTCAAATTAGAATTCACACTCGGCTTAGAACGCTGCACAACCGCAGAGCCTTTAGGTTTAGCTACATGATTCTTTTTATTCAAAACAAAAATAACATTCCTAGGATGGGCTTCTACTTTCTTCTTCACTTGACTACTAGATGGAGGCAAGATCCTATCATTCTTCTTGTTTCTTTAAAGCTTAGATCTTTGAGCCTTAGTAGTGGTGCTTACTCTTGTAGAAGGCAACATGGGAATATTAGAAGCTGGTTTTGATTCCGCCTTATCTTTTGTGACCAATGTTTGAGAAGGTTTAGTCCTAGGGCCCTTATTAAATGGTGTGACGGCTATAAGGTTCCTTTTGATTGCACTAGAGGATGATGCTGAGACAGTGGCTGCATTATCCACAACATTCTTACCTTTTAGAGTACGAAGTGTTTCTTTAACTCATCCAAGACCAGATTTTTATCACAAATTTGTTCCCTCAAATCAGATATTTCCACCGACTTTCGATTTAATTGTTCAATCAAAGACTGATTCCGTGCAGTGGTATTAGCACGTGCGGGCTTTACTGAATCAAAGAGTCGTGTATGTTTCCGTTTTAAGTTATCAATTTTGGAAAAAATCTTGGAAACTCGATTATCCAGATCAAGTTTAAAATTCTCAGCGGCCTCAAGTACGTTCACACAGTTAAGCTCCTTAGATTTCTCTATGTCTATCTGCAAAGATTTAGCAACTTTGCCACTTGGCTGACGCTGTTTTGATTGTAAATTCAATCGAGAATTCTTTTCAAAGTTTGCATCATCGATATTAACACCTTCAAATGACGTTTCAAAGATTTCTTGAATAAATTTTTGCTTGCATTCAAGCGAAATTCAATGTGTTTGAATCTCATCAAAACGTTTTGAAAGCGAAGAATATTAATCTTGAAGCTTTAAAATTCAGCGTCAGATTCGTGAAAAGTACTATCTACCACATTATCCACATATTCAACATTATGCACAATAGAATCATTATCAACACTTTTATTCACACAGACGGAAACTATATCATGAGACATCACTTGCTTCAGAAGCTGATCATTTTGGCGTGAAACCCGTTCTATTTAAAGTAAACTATTTTCATAGGCATCGTCCATTTCATTGAAAGCACGTCTAACTTCTTCGATTTACAAATTCAAATCTTGATCAAGATTACTAAGACAAGCTTTAACATTCTTTACAAACGGAACAATTTCATCTCGGAACGCATCTCTAGTGTGCTCAAAGTTCCATTCACCTTCCATTATGGCCGAAGCCGTCGTACGTTCCAAAATGACCTTGTCAAAATCGGCTAAGTGTTGGTGTACCGCATTTAAGTTAACAGACGCCTTACTTACCAGTGGAATTAACTTCGTTAAATCCGTTTTGACGAGTGTAGGAGACGTACTAGGAGGGTTTTCATTTGACAAACTTGGGGGCACAAGAACTGTTAGTTCAGCTAATTCCTTTTGTAAGTGAATTCGTGTCTTTTTGGAAAGTTGATCTTTATTATATGTGTCATAATCAATCGTATGGAATTTTGAAAGCATTTTAGAATGAGTTTCTTCCGCAAGTGATTGTGTCTACTCAGTACTACGAACAAAATGTGCTTCTTTCGATTTGCCAATTATGGTCATATCATAAAGACCGGGAATATATTCCCGAGCTTGTTTTGCATAAATCAGGATTAGGTGGTAAATCTTGAAGACGTTTAAGTTCGAGTTCTTTAAATGATTTAGTTAAAAGATGAACCTTTTCTGTGGAAGCGTATTGTTTTAAAAGCTGTTGTTCTTTAAATTTAAGAAGTTTGGTAGCATTAATTTCCGATTCAAACTTTTTAGACTCGAGAGTTTCGAAATCCATTTTATGTTTCTGAAAATCATTGACAACTGACTCTTTTGCTTTTAATTCATTGGAAAGATTAGCTTTTAATGATTCTATTTCTTTCAAGTGTTCAATCTTTTCAAAACAAAATTGGTCAAATTTAGAACATGTTATTTTCTCTGCTTGAGGAACCATTTCAAAAGTTTTGACCTTTTCTTTATGCAACGCAAGCTCGGCAGTTAGGGTGGAATTCGTATCTACGGATTGTCTGAGAGCCATATGCATTTGATAAATTATATGTTTAGGCACCATAACCAAATCATGTTGAGCATAAGATTCCATACCCGTCGTAGCATTTGGTTGAGGTTCACTCAAATGTGTATGATTGGGTACCACATCATTTGAGTTACTAGTTCCCGAATGCTGTTCGAGGTTGTCATTTTCATGCCCAACTTGACGTGGGTTATCATCATTACCAAGATTGGTTGTGGTGGGTACCTCACTTACGACATCAGAACCGTAGTGGGAGAGATTAGCAAAGAGAGCAGCTTGGGCAGAGTGAATGTCATCACAATCCGAATCATATGCGTCAAGATCATCTGCTTGATAAGTTGCATTAGAATTGGAAACGACTGCAATGCCTTCAGTATCTACTGCCCCTGGGTCTGCAAGAAATGCTAACTCCTCTGAATCCAAAATCTTTCCCTTAGACTGAGCATCGACCAAATACATCTTCTCACGAAACCATGCATCATCACTTCTCCTTTTCGGCTGAGTGCATTGCCTAGCCATATGACCTTGTCCTTGGCAATTCTATCAAGTCACAACCTTTTGAGAACCAATAGGACTTCCATTTTCACTAGCTTGAGAATTCGCAGCTTGATTGTTCCCAGTCCTTGTAGGAGGTCCATATGAATTTTGCCTTCCCTGAATAGGTTGCACCGTCACTTGACCATCTTGAACAGTAGCTTGTTGTCGACGATTTGATGAGGTGCGGAGCTGATTGTTTGTTGGTGGAAATCCTCTAGTTGCAACAAGTTTTGACAAGTAGGCAGTGAGATGGTTTAGAACATCAGCTGGCGTATCATTTGGAGTAAAGACCGGTGCTTGGATTGGTGGAAGTTCATTAGAGTAGAAAGCTTGTGCTGGTTGTGCTTCTATTGGAAAGTATCCTTGCTGAGGAGTATAGCCCATTGGAGAAGTGTTGGCTTGTGATGGTTATGTCTGATATGATGGTTGCTGTGGAAAAGATTGTTGATGAACACTTTGTTGAAATGCTTGTTGTGGCATCATTGGTGGTTGATAAGATGGTTGTTGTGGTTGCTGATAGGTGTGTGGTGGTGGCTGTTGCAAGTATGATGGTTGCTGGTAAGTATAAGCCATGTGTTGTTGAGAAGCATACATGGAAAGTGGATCATGAACTTGAGGTGTAGACAACCGAGCCTCGATCACATGGCATTCGTGTTGTTGAAGAAAAGCTTGAAGTTGATTTACATTGGTGTTATGCAAGTCCTTAGCCAATTTAACATCCGTCACATATTTTTTCTATTCTGAAGGAAGAGTGTTCAAATACTTGGTGTTCAATTGAAAGGTAGGAATTGCCATGCCATAGATATTGAGCTCATTCAACAATAGGGTAAATCTCAGATAGTAATCATTGAGAGTCTCCCCTGGCACATAGGCAAACTTATCAAAAGTATCATAAAATTACACTCTCGTTCTTGTTTAGTTAACGAAGTGCCTTGCATTAGAACACGAATTCTATCCCATAACTCTTTGGCAAATTTATGCTTGCTGGCGAGTTTGTAGACATCTGGAGGAAGGGCTTGGCGAATGATATTTGTAGCTTGTTTATCACACTTGTCTTGTATCTTAGCATCTCCAGTTAATTCACCCGTTGTGCGAGGACGAGTAACAACACCTTCCGTCACAGTACCATATACCAATGGTCCATTGAGCACCGATGCCCAAATAAGATGTCCATTTTCCTTGTTCAAGATATAAAGTTCCATTCGGGAAGCCCATTCCTCATACATAGTCTTCACCAACATTGGTGGACGATTATCCGTACATGAGAGAATGGACTTATCCGTTAGAGATGTGTACTCCATTTCAATAAGTTAAGATTTACAAAGTTAATCGGTCAATGAACGAAAGTAAATGTATTTGTTGTTGTGAGTTAAAGCCGAGAAATAATGTTGAAATCCCCTAAAAATTTTCAAAAACACGTTTTTGAAAAAATGTTGGATCGCACCACCTGATCGCAGTGGTGATCGTACTCAGATCGTACTCACTATGATTGTACTCAGATCGTAGTTGTGATCGCACTCACTATGATCATACTTAGATCGTATTGGTGATCGCACTTACTATGATCGTACTCAGATCGTATTGGTGATCTCACTTACTATGATCGTACTCTGATCGTACTTGGATCGCACTCGTTTGATCGTACCCAACGATCGTACTCAGATCGCACTTGTGATCGTACCCAACGATCGTACTTGGATCGCACTCGTTTGATCGTACCCAACGATCGTACTTAGATCGCACTCGTGATCGTACTCAATGATCGCAATGTGTGATCGTACTCTTGATCGCAACGAGTGATCGTACTCGTGATCGCAACGAATGATCGTACTCGTGATCGTACTCGTGATCGCAGCGAGTGATCGTATTATGTGATCGTGCTATTGGATCACTAGTAGAAACCCCAGGTTTATGCCACAATACACAGATCGTACTATGAATCCCACTTTTCTCGGACAGTACAATAGCACAACCAATTCGAGATTCTAAGCCAAAAAATGAATCAAACACCCAAAACTTTTGTGTTTTTAACCCAAATAACAATACCAAAGCACTAAAACGAGTAACAAGATGAAGTATATCAAGATTAACTCAAAAAAACACAGAAATTTTTTTTTGGTTCGTGTGATATTGGATCAAAAATGGCGAGAGAATCAAGAACACAAATACAAAAACCAAACAATCATCCCATGGCTCTTGATACCATTTGTAGGATATGTAAATCTTACTTATGTTTTAGAGAGAGAAAGAGATAGAAAGATGGTGGATTTCACACAATTCTAGAGAGAGAAACTAATGAGAACTATGTGTAAAATATGAAAACCACTACCCTCTCCATCAAAGGAGAGGGTTTATATACCCAATCCCTTGTCATGGGCTTGGGCTTACATTTGGGCCGGCCTACACATGTTGTAGGCTAGGCTTGGTCTTGTTTGTTAAATAAAGATAATTAACTAAACTACGAGCTATTACATGGACTATCGTTGGAGTGACCGATCCTTCTTAATACGTAAAACGTATTTCCAACATAACTAGATCCCATCTAATGAATTAAAAAAATGACATAGATTCACTTTTCGGAGAAACCAAGGAAAAAAGTCAGATCTGAAAAAAAAAACAGATCCACCATTTTCGGGCTAAGGACAAATTTTACTGGTTATTGCGAAGTGTTGCCTAGGGTTTCTGTTTTCCGAAGTGACAATTTTTTCTGAAGTGACAATTTATTCAGAAGTGAACTTTGTGTCAATTATTCCGAACATCAAAAGTTAAAGTTTTTGCGAAGTACATTTTTTTCCGAAGTGCATTTTTTTTCCGAAGTCACCAAGATCCAAAACTCAGACACTCCAAAGTTCCCAAGGAAACTTTATTCCAAAGTTACAAACGAAAAACAAACTGCGAAGTCCAAGATTTTTCCAAAAATCATCTTAACCAACTCAAAACCTCAAACTCCGACTCTATCTATCTTAACCCATCGTCACATGTCCACCTCATCTGCACCTGCCACTTCATCTAACTAGACTCCAACAAACAAAAAACTACGTATCTCAGATTTTGTATTGCATGTCAAGATCTGTTATAGACCTGTTCATGAAATAAACTTCATCATTAATCTATGTAGATGACATATATCACCTTTTCAATATTGGAAATGAAAGCAGAAATAAATAACAAAAATGTTATTTTCTCACTTTGCTTCGATTTAAAGTAACACAAATCATATTATCGCATCAATTATAACATACCCAAGACCCTTTATCATCAGATCTTGCAGCCACATAACCTTTCGTGTCTTGGAAAAACAATAAGAACATGATGTGATTGGTTATTCGGTTCATAAAAAGATTAATTGTAAGAGTTGGTTTTCGTGGGTAACTGATGGGATATGTGATGAGATTGATTCGGACTTGGTGATATTAGATACAGTATTATATGTTTAGATGGTTTGAGGTTAGATATTAGGTACAGTATTCGGATTTGGTGATATGGTTTGAGGATAGAGTATGGTATGAGATTCGATGATGATGATTGTATGAGATGGGAAAGATGGGTTGTATGGAATTTTTTCTGGTTGATTGTTTTTGGGAGTAGTAGATAGGATAAGATAAAGAGGCGGAGAAATAATAAATTAGGTTAAGAAGTGTGAGAAAAATTAGGGCAAACCTACATCTCTATACGTCTTAATTCATTGGGTATCTCACGGCCTTCTTATCCTTGATGATGGTTTGGTATTGTGCTGTGGGCTGTTATTTGAGTTTTTATTGGGCCCAAAGTGTTTTTTATTTTTAGACGCAAGGTTATTCTACCTATATTTCAACAAACAGTAGACGTGTTCAAGTATAGAGTTTTACGAAATTGAAATATGGTATAAAGTTGTGGACTTGTTATAATAAGGTTGGGCTTTGGCTTTATTATTGGACCGAGATATTGATAGTGGACCGAGTTCATTTTGTTGAGCTATGATGACATTAATTTCAATGCTAGGTATTCATTGTGGTTCGATCCGCGCATCAGTTGGGCATATGACTGACGTTGGGCTTAAATGACAAGTTGTCTAGACAAATTTTGTCCCTTAATGACAATTCCTTCGTATTTTGTTCTAGTTAACGACATTCACAACACACAACACCAAAGCAAACAAAACACTTAACGCTAAAACGATCCGATATAAGATTCACTTTAATGACAACGGCTAGTTTTGGTTCTACAAAGATAAGTGATCACGAAGTGGATTTGGTATTCTTAATTTGAAGTTGAAGTGGGATTTCATGAAGGAGTCTACTTATTTCATCATCGAGCCTTCCTTCTATTTTCTACCCCTTTTCTTCAAACCCAGTCTATCGATTGATGACTTGCTTGGGTGATAAAATTTATGAGTGACACTTGAATTATCTAGTTTCTACTGCAAGGGGTGGATGGTCGACGACATGGATTACTATCACTTTTGGGAGATTTGTTGCAGTTCTCAGTGTCACACGCATTTGCTCGTGTGGATAACATCAAGAGGTATAAGAGACTTGTTTCTGCACCATTCTTCAATCGACATAAGTGAAAGCTTAAGTAACAAATTTGGGGGATTGTACTTCAGTTTCAAGTTTGGAATATCGGGTTTACTTCACATGTAGTCACAACAAATAGCCGAATGAATTCGAGGTTGGTAAGTTAGACAGAGAGAGATGGAATCAGCAATCAATTCTCACGGGATATTTATGAGCTACACAACGACAATGATACTTCATATTCTAAGCAAAAAAAATTCAAAGTTTCTCAATGACTTTCAAAACTTTTCAAGAAATTTTCTTAAGACTAAGAACTCTCGAGTATATGGACGTCCACGATAATGATGCTTCCGAGAGTTTGAAATCATCATAGGGGAAGATCGTGTACTTTGAGGTAATCAGATCAACTTCCAAGGGGAAGTAGTGTACATGGAATGGTATCTACTTCACTTTATATGATTTTTATGAAGTATTCTACAGGCGTGAGAAGAATTGTTGCTGATTTCCTGCATGTTACCCCAAACGGATTATCACCAAAACCTAAACGACATGAAACAGTATAGAAGCAGTGTTATTTGGTGTGGTTCTTCTACAAATTTCCGTTGTGCACTTAAACCGATGAGCTAGAAGATTGTTCAAACTACATCAAAGTGTCAGAATCTGCTTAAGATACAGATATTGGTTTGGGGGAAGCTGATTCAGAAACTTCGTCAAAAAGAAGTCTATGAAGAAAGTATTTTAATACATACTGCATGAATTGGGGGGAAGTTAATCCAAATCATGCATATTACAATTGTTCCACAACAAGCAAAGACAAAGAGGATTCAAGCTAAGGTACAAGTTATGAAGACAAGAAGAAATTAAAGACATCCTCAGCACTGAAAGCGCCTTAGAAGACTTTATTTTGTTGTATTTTTTCTTGTTAGGAACATTGTAAGTAATTCCGTATGTCTCCACATTGGGGGAAGATTGTTAGCCCTAAAACGTGAGCGCCATTTACGGAATTACATTAGTTTAATATAGCCACACACGCAGGGACTAGTTCTGTTAAGTTAGAATAGTTCATGTGTGTCTAGGCTATATATACCCCTCCATACTTCCATGGAGGGGTGAGGATTCCCATTATTCTTTTTCTACTTTCTCTCAACAAAACACACACATTTAATAGTCTCTCACTTTCTCTCTCTAAAATGTCTAACCATTTCTTTTATCCTCCCCGACCTCCGGATCACCTCTTTTTATCTTTGAATCTTATGTTTAACAGGTTGGAACTTTAATGAATGGAGGACTCTTGAGTTTATATGTATCTACCTTGTTTTTACAAGGGTGTGCATTAGAGCAGAGCTGTTTAGCATTGATTTACTCAAAATAAGTCTAATACCCTTAGGAAAGTTTCCCCTGCTTGAGTTTTTGATACCCCTGCTAATACACCTTTCCCTTGCTTTGCAAAACATTCCTCTGTTTGACCGTTGACCGACAATACCGTTGCCCTGCTTATAGCCGTTGGGCCTGCTTGCTAACTTTTTGGTTAGGGAATATTTTATTCTTTTTCAAAAGATATTTAAGGCGCTTTCTTAGCTGATTGGTAAGCTTTTTATTATTATTTCAAATAAATTACTTTTTTTATCAAGATTTATTTCTGATCTTTTTGCAAATTAATAATTTGGTCCAATCACAGCTCTTCAATTCGCCTATATAAACTTAATTCCCTTAACCAGCAGGCCTAACTCACCCTTTCGATCAAATCCCACTAACTTGTCACAAACATAAACCTTTTTACTCTTATAATTTCTTCCACGACTCTCAAAATTGCTGCTAACCATAATCAGATTTCTCTTTATCCAAAGAGCCTGCTGAATTCACTGACGTTGTTGCTTACCTAAAATCTTGCTATTTCAGGTTAGCTCTTGTCATCAATCCTAGAATCTACACCTCACACATCCAACAGTTTTGGTTTAATGCAAAAATTGAAATAATGGATGGAGAGGTAACAATTAAAAGTCTAGTTGATGGCCATCCCAAGGTGGTTACACTTTCCTCCATTCGTGACAAATTAGTCTTGGATGATGAGGGTGGGGTGGTTGCTTTCAAAGAGGCTGAAATTCTTGAGGGTATTACAAACTTGGGGTATAACATTTCTGCTGATCAAAAATGGAAGTTTGGTAAAGGTCAGTTTGCACCCCATTGGAAGTTTTTAATTCACACTATTTTGCAATGCTTATCATAAAAAACTACAGCTTTTAATGTATTTAGGAGTCAAGTTGCTTCTGCCCTGATTTGCTTGGCAACGGGGAGAAAGTATTGCTTTTTCTCAAATGATTTTTGAAGGAATGGTCAAAAATGTTACACGTCATTCAAAATTTTGTATGTATCCAAGGTTTGTTGAAATTTTGTTGGATATGAGGCAACATGGTAAAATTCGTCACAAGGACTATTTTGAAGTTAACCCCCATACAACCAAACTATTCACCACTCTTGCAGCACCTACCCTACAATTTTCTTGCAGGGCAGTTCCCCTTATACCAATTATGATGGACCAGATCAAAAGAGAAGCTGCTTCTAAACCAAGAGCAGCCCAACCCCCTTTTGCTGATGGCCCTGCTAGAGATACCCCTACCAGTCAACTTCCCCCTGCCAACCCACAACATGAAAGGAGAACCAAAACTAGGTTTTCTAGGTCTCCTTTGCTTGGTGAATCTTCAAAAGTAGCAAAGAGGAGAGTCTCCAAAAGGTTAGAGCACACTGGGGGTTTGGCTGCCACTACTGTCTCATCCCCAAGGAATGAGCAGGATAGTGACACCATAAATAAGTCCTCTCCCTCAGTGATACCCAAAGAGGGGAGCAATCCCCTCCTAGGTTTTAGAGCAGAATGAAACCACTATCCATCTTGGAATTGACGAATATGTGCATTAGCTTGAAGGAGCAAAATGCACAACTTGTACAAACTATCAAAAAGCAAGGTTTGGTTATCAATGATTTGGAGACCATACTTGCTACACTTGAGGGGGAGAAGACCAAAGCTTATTGTTTCTACAGATGAGGATGCTTCCAAAGGGGAGGAAATTCCTCAAATAGATGAGTCTACTCAATGGTATGCATTTCCTAGTAGTCAGGATCTAGGACAAGAAAAGGTGGCAAGTGATGAGAAAGGGAGTGATAAGGGGAGTGCCACAAAAGATGTTGCCCAAGCCTTGTTGAATATGGGCAATCAAGAAGAAGCCCCTGCTTCTACAAAAGTTTCCCTTGCTACTATTGATCCCCGTGCTGTAAGTCATTCTCCTGCTAAACCTATTACTCAAACATTTGTTAGAAAGAACATAAGGCAACCAGCTCAGAAGGGGATAAGGATTGGAGAAGCTGCACCCAAAGCAAAACCAGCAGTGGATCCAAAAGACAAAGGAAAGGGGAAGATGATTGAACAACCCAAGAGGAAGTACAAACGCAAAACGCCTGAACAACTTAGGGCTCAAGAGGAACATGATGAACATGTAGCTCTTAGAATTCAAGAAGAAGAGCTACATATGCAAGAATAGAGAATGAAACAAATGAGGCCCAAAGAAATGCTTAAACAGGTTGAAATCATGCATAGAGAACTGGATGACAGGGTACCTCATGTTCAAGAATTTCTAGAGAAATGGGACAAGGATTTGGTTAATGCTCTTTTGGAAGAAAGATATGAACTGATTCTTTTGATCTTCAATTATCAAAAGGATTATCTGGAAAGAAGAATGAGTCAGATTCAGAAGGAAAAGTATTTGAGGTCTGAAAAGGGGAGGCTGGCACATTACAAGGTCATGCTTAAAAGACACAAGAGGTGGTCTGATTCTCATTTCAAAGACATGACTTTTGAGGAGATAGAGAGAGCAGCTAGGCCAGTACTAAGGGAGACAAATATGGATGACTTCATAGGCATAAATACTCCTGAAGAGGTTGAGTATCTCAGGAGGAAAGATAAGATGATCCAGAAAGCTAGGGAGTCTAGAAAAAGAAAGGCTGAAGGAGTGGCAGTGGAAACAACACAAGAAGGTGTATCATCACAAGCAGGTGCATCATCATAAGCAGGTGCATCATCCCAAGTAGGTGCAAATTTTCCAGCTGTTGAAGGATCTGTTCTCAATTCATAAAGAGCAGCCAAAAGGTTAAAAAGGATAGAAAATATTGGTACAGACACTAAGGAAACTCAACATCCTTCCAATAAAGAAATTGATCAGCATTTGATTGTGGAAGAGAATGATGAAATTTCACCAAGTGGGTTTGGGAAGAAGTACACCATAGTGGAGTATGTTGTCTATGAGCACAAAGGAATGTCTTGGTGGAAGCTTACAAGAGCTGACAATACAGCACAGACCTTTCTAAGGCTAGATCTGTTATTTCAAACATTAGACAGAGAGGACTTAGATGATCTATGGAAGATTTTGAAAAAGACATTTGGTGCAAATCCTCCTACTTTATATGGTGTAGAGAAAGACTGGGTGATTTGGGACTGCATGCACAGGATGTATGAGCATGAGTTATTTTATCCTATCTTTGATGAAGTAAATGAAGCAAAGATGTTATATTAGAAGCTGTTTACAATTCTAGGGTTTATGAGGTAGCCATGGAAGGTGTAAGTGTTTATTTGCTTAATCATCGTTATTATCCTTTCACTCAAGAGACTTTAAAGAAACTAGCACATGCTGATTTAATTGAGGATGCTAAAGCACTTGTTGCTTATGATTTGGTAAGGCTAATTCAAAGTCAACTTTGGCCAGGAACTTTGTAAGCATCATCATCAACTAGCATTTATTCAGAAACTTGTCTTTAGGCTAAAGCACAAGTTTAGGGGAGGATTGTTAGGAATAAATGTATGAGTATGAGTTCCTCTTGCTGGTTGGTCAGAGTTCCCCCTGCTAGAATAAGTTTCCCTTGCTAGAGTAAGTTTCCCCCTGCCAATCCTGTACCAACCGTTTACTTAGTCAAAAATTAGAAAACCCGACTGATAAAATACATGAGTAGCATGGAAGATAATGACGCCAAAATACAGGAAGTTCTTGGTGACTACCCACTAGTCATAGGTCAAGTTTTAGAGCCTATAGGTCGAACCTTGTGCTCTGATACCATAATTGTAACACCCCACTTGGATAAATGGACCGTTACGTGTATTTATGGCGTCTCATCCAAGCATGCAAGGCAATGTATTAAACATTAACTGACCATAACAGAAATACCGGAATCAAACATCGGTAGTCCAAACATAAGCTCAAAATATAAAGATTAAGTACTGAAAGAAAAGGACGAAACAATTTCCAAACAACCAAAGTAATGTATGTGTGCATAAATTAAAGGAGTCTGGATAACTCCCATCCAACGCACGTACTCTCTTAGAAGTCCTAAGATCGTCCCTATGTACCTGTCATTTGGAAACATGAAAGGAAACTACGGCTGAGCATAACGCTCAGTGAACAGATATAAAGCATGATGATAATATACATGGATTGAATTGATAACAAATACGGAACTAAAAGTGTTATGACAATTTGGAGCAAACTGTGTAAAATCTGATATGTCTGATTTACAAATAATAAAACTGGTTTACTAACTTTTAAATCTGAAAACATGCATTTACTGTAATTTAATTGCCAGAGCTTATATAGGTCATGTGCTGTAACAACTGTGCATGAATAACTGGAGGGGTGACCTCGTCATGCTGTAGAAGGGTGACCTCTAAATAATGTGCTGGGTGGAGGGATCAGATCCAATGTGAAGGATGTAGAGCACACACCACATTCACCTGATAACTATAAACTGATAAGCCTAGGATGCATCCATACCCCCCACTAATAATACTGATATAACGGCCAAGCTGAACTGAGTGGAACGCTGCGGAATATCACTCTCCCACAGGTGAGTCATGACACTGGTGCCTCAAGTTTCATGGTTACGATACCTCTGTAACTATTACTACTGACTGGTCATGCTTGTATATAAGGCTCAGGCAATATCTTAATTATTAAAATAATTTCAGATTATTTATAACATGTAATAGGGAAAACATTTGGCTGCAGACGGGAAATCTTAATCATGCATAGAAGGGAAGTCCTTACTGAAAGGACGAAAATCCATACCTCGTGTCCAGTAACCGACCGAGATCAACTGACCAAAAGTCTACTCTTATTTCACGCGAGCTACATGAATAAAGGACGCGAATAAGTAATCTGATCTTTATTTAATTTACTGATTTTTATTGGCTTTTTATTTATTTATTTCTAAAATTTTGTACGTATATTAACTGATATATCTGAACTTATAATAATTCTTTCTAATATATTAGGACCTATTAATAATTATGATACAAACGTGTTCTGATGTTATATTAATACTATAATAAATAACTCGTTAAAACATAAGGTTTCTAAATTAGAAAGTTTCTAAAATAATTTAATTCATATAATAAAATTATACCCTTTTAAAACATTATAAACTATTTTAATTAAATTCATTTAAAATACAATTTTAAACATTTATAAAACAAGTAATCAAAAGGTATAATATAAAAATCTTCATTTTATTATTATAATTATGCCCCGAGCCTACCCAGATGCCCCTTCTCAGTCGCACTTAAACAATTCAACAACTATATAAAAATCTGTCTATCTGAAATTAGTGACAGAAATCTGTGTCACTAAAAAGTGTCACCAAAAGCTGCATTTAAAAACTGTATAGAAAATCTGTCCTAATAATTCTGCAACAGAATTTCTTGTCGCAAAACTGTCGTTAATAAATTATTAAAACCCACTATATTCTTCCCAAATGTTCCCACTGATGAACCATATTGTTTCCCATTGATTTCTTGTTTCTTCCCACTGTTTCCTATGAACCAAACGCCCCCTTCTGATTTTATTTTCATACCGAGAGTTTAATGCTTTCTGTTTGCGACTACCCAGTGCTATATTAAGCCAAACGCACCCTAGCTGGTCACTAATAAGGCCACCACCGAGACTCTAAGAGTCTCGGTTGCACAAAGCCTTCAAACCCAATAACCCCTTTTCTATCTTTTTGGTTCGGTTGATCGAAATAACAACCACCGAGAGTTTTAAAACTCTCGTTTTGGTACCATGGTTCACCACGCCCCCTTACTGGGCTGTGCTCACACGACTAACAAAAGAAAGGGTCACCGAAGCCCCCCCCCCCCCCCCCCCATGGATCGGTTTTCTCGTGAACATCCAAACGCCACACCCCTTTTCTTTTATTCTTGATTATACATTCGTTTCAATATACACATCATGATTTCGTGATTCAAAATATAATTAAAGAAAAAAAGATGATACCGGTATGTGGTGTTAATTAGTGAAGATGCGTATAGAAGGGTGGTAGCAACAATCGCAGCTCTTTTTTTTTCTAGATCCGGCGGCAAAACCCTAGTTCTCCTTCCTTTTTTTTCTGGTTAAGGGAGAAGGAACTCCCGTCGTGTTATTTGTATACACAAAATGGGTTAGGCCCTAAATCCTTTTTCTTTTCTTCTTCACACAAACCGGCCCGAATATATTGTCTCTCATTTCTTTCTTTTTTTAACGTATTCGTATGCTTGTATTAAATTCCCGCGTATTATTTTTCTTAATGTTAACTAATACATAAGTAATAATTATTTTTATTTTTTCCGAATAATTATATGTATTTTATTAAAATCAAAACTGCGTATTTAATATTATCAATTTAAATATGGGTTTTACACTTTATTTTTAAGAAAATATTTTATTAAAATAGAAAATGAAAATTTGAAGAAGGCATATTCCAAATGGCATAGGAATATCCTTTGAGAGTTTAAATTTCCCCATGTAATATTTCCTCACTAAACAACAAAAAAGAGCGGAGTCTACTACCCGTGGTTCCTTAACTAGGTATGCGGTTCTTTAGTGATAATGAAACGCGGGCTAATTATTGAACTGCACCCAGAGAGCCGTTATTTTTTGTCTCCTATAAATAGTGGATCATATTTTCATTTTCCAAGGAACCTTTTTGGACAAATCTTTATGCTTCTTATCTTCTTTCTATGTTCTTCAATCAATAGTAAATGATCACTTAGTTTGTTAAGTATGTTTACTTATGATTATCCTATTGATCCTCTTGTTTACTTATCCAAAGAAAAGATTTCTCACACATTTGTGATGTGATTAAATATGAAGCTTTGATGAAGACCATCCTTAGATCTAGTCATGTTCATCATTTTGTTTAATTGACTCTTGTATAGATCCAATGTATTTGTGTATACTTAGATTAGAGTTGTGTTGATCCAAGGTACTTATGAATACTTGGGTTAGTCTTGTGTAAATACGTTGTATATGTGTATACTTGGGTTTATGTTATGTAGATCCAAGTTACACGTGTATACATGGATATGTGTTTTTGAGTTGTAATAAGTGTTGTGTGTTAGTTCTCACTAAACTACAAAGTGATGTGTGTATGTGTCTTGTGAGTTCTCACTAAACTTGAAAGTGAAGAGTTGTGAAGATTGGTTATAGCTTTGGATTAGGACTCGACATCCAGCCTAGTGTCGGAAAAGAAGATGGACGACGAAGATTGGTTATAGCTTTCGATTAGAACTCGACATCTAGCTTTGTGTCGGAAAATGGTGAAGTAGGCGACGTGTGTTGATTGGTCCTAGCTAAGATTAGGTCTCGACATTTAGCTTAGTGTCAGAAAATAATGTAAGAAACATTATAAGGTTTTCTTGGCCAAGAAGGGAGCTTGTGGATATAGTGGAAATCTCTAATAAGGTGTAGTCGAGGAGTGGAGTAGGAACGAAGAGAGAGATTCGTTTCCAAACCACTATAAATCTTGGTGTCGTACCTTAGGTGTTTTCTTTCCTTACTCTTTACTTATGCTTTCATTCTTACATTGCATTTCATTGTCACTAGATATTGTTAATGCATTAGAATTGAACCTAACCATTATGAAACTAGTTTTCAAGTAAAAGATAATTTTGGGACAAACCTAATTGAAAGGATTTTTAATTAGGACCTTAATCAAGACAAACTATACCCTCCTTCTAGTTTCTACAATTGGTATCAGAGCGATTATCACTCAAGATCTTTGAAGTATATTGTGATTTAAAGCTTTGATCGATCTATTGTCTCCTTAAATTAGAAGGGTTCGTTGTACTAAAGTTTCTCTTTGGTCAAAACTACTTTTCAATAAAAATAAATCTTTTAATTGGTAATTTAGCATCCTATCTAGGTTAGTAGTTTATATGCATTTTAGATATTTTCTTGAAATGTATCTACTAGTTTGTATCTTTCTTTTTGTAGGTACTCATGAAGACTAATCATTAGCTTGATTGTGGATTGAGCTACTTGCACTTGTAGAAGACTCATCTCCTTTTGAAATTGTAACACTCTCATTTTTCGTATCGGTACAGCGGAAGGGTCTTTCAGAGTGTTACGGGATAGCACAATAACTCCAATCATAGACAACACATAAAAATGGTTGTACAAGGTTTAACAAACATTCATTCGATAAAAAGGTTTAAAAGTGTACAACAGGTCCCAAATTATACAGGTCATTTAGTTTACAAAACACAGATCGAATGAACATTTTTAATATTAAGTGTGGGCCATCAGAGTCGATATCCATCCGGATTACCTTCAAGCACCTGAGATAGAAAACATGCAAAAATCATATCAGCGAATGCCGAGTGAATTCATAGAGTTTAATGAAAACCGTTATATAAAACAATCATTTACATTCATTTAAAATCAGAACACAAGTATAATATCGGAAGTAAGTCCACATATTGCTAGTCAGGCAATATATAAATCAAGCATACATCTGAAACCGTCCATGAGACCGCAGTCTCTATATTACCATGATAGGTAATATATTCATCGTTAATAGCGTCGTATCATATCGTTTATTTAAATTATATAGATTGAATAGATTATAGGATTATTATTAGCCGCATGACATTGTTACCTTACTGTGAAAACAGCGGGCCGCGAACCCGACAAACAATTTGCCCATCTAAGTTAGCGTGTCGTCACAAAAATCACGCTATGGAATCTTCTCATACATAAATTCGCTTACCAATCAATGTGGTACGACGGGGATCAACCGTCAAGGCTCGAACTGGGGTGATCGTCCCCAAATAGTACTATCAAATGCATAAGCGTCTACCAAATCCCGGTAGTTCACAATTCATGCTAATGGGACTTTAAGTGACATAACCTAACTACTAATAATCCTTTTAGTCTCGAATATAGGGTCATAGCATCATTCGGGTCCATATCATTAAGCATACAATCGGGACTACTTGTGTTCTATTTTTATAAAAATCTAGCATGTTATCTCCCTCGCGGGTTTAAAAATCATTTTATAAAACATTTAAAAGAGTGCGAGGCTATGAACTCACGTTGTTAATGAAAGGCGGATTATCGGCTACGGGCGTGCTTCGGTCACGGAAACCTATATAAATAATAATCGGTCTTAGACTCGGTCCAATGACTTTTATAAAAATAACAATATACATATGATGATTTTGTACATATGATGATGATCAAGTGGGTTTATAAATCCTCGTTTACTCATTTTAGTGTTTCCGTTTTGGTAACGTCTTACTAGTTCACTAGTTTTATCGATTTTACCTATTTTAAGTCCATTAATTCCTTTATAAGTTCTTTTACTTGTTTTTACCCATTTTATACCTATATGATCAGTATATATATTTTTCATGTTGGGCCCAAATGGGTTAAGCCCAATAAGCTCTTTTTACAAGTATTTATCTTATTAAGTCTAATTATTAGTCCAATAGGTTTAGTTAGCTCGTAAATGTCCGTAATTCTTATAGTTCGGGTTTTATCGATTTTTACTTGTATTAGTTACTTATACATCAGTATATGACTTTTATAAACTTTACATTAGACGGGTTTGGTCGTCTAAGTTTTATTTGGCGAAAAACGTTAATTTTACGGCGATAGCCGAAAAAGTCGTAAAAATCAAGTTTATAGTTTTTATTACTTATAAATATTATTTTTACCATCATTTATCTAATTTACCCATTTAATTAACCTTTTATACATTTATATAAATAAGTTCTATAAGTTAGTGGGTTTATATTTTACATTTTATAAATTATAATGTGAGTGCTTATATAATAATAATAAACATTATTTCCAAAATCTGATTTTTAACTTCATATTCACCATTTTTATCATATCTAGAGTTCTACAATGACTTAGAAGCTCATTTTTGGATGACAAATTCTTCATAATATGTGCTACATATAACTTGGTTATAGCTACTGCCCATTTTGAGTTTAAGTTGCCTTAACAGTCCCTACAAAACCGCTTATTCAGATTACACCACCTAACTTGTTTTGATCATATCTCACTCATTATTTTGATTCCATTGCATGGCCAACTCTCACATGTGTATAACATCATCTACTTACTGTAAATGGATCAAACCATGCAATTTTATCAGTTCATCTTTTAGTTATCTACTGTTTTTATACAGCCAACTAAATAGTCAAGATTTTAGCTTCATTTCTTATAGTTATCATCATTTTTAAGCATATTTATCAACACTTGATCCCCACACAACATTTTTATCATCATATATACATCATATACATATACAAAATGAAAGAAAATACATTTGTTCTTTACAAAATAATAAGAGAAAAATGTAGAGGATGATCTTCTTTACCAATCCAAGTGGATTTCTTGTTTTAGGAAGACAAGAACTTGATGACCACAACAAGTATCTCCAAGACCATCAAATATCAAGAACATAGGTTGGAAAATCAGCCCTAGGACACAAGAAAATCACCTCCAAAGATATTAATATGGCCACCAAATGAGCAAGGCTTCAAGAGAACACCTTAATAAGACTAGTAAACATGTGGTTTATGGCTAGAAAAGATCAATGATGGTGTTTGTTGGCTTATTTGGGACGACACAAAGGAGAGGATTGAGAGAGTTTTTAGAGTGGTTTGCATGTAGGAAATGATAGAAATGAAATAAGTAGCTTGTTTTGTTTAGTGGTAAAGTGAAGTGGTAAAAGTTAGCTTAATGTGTAAGCATATGCTTACACATGTATAAGTTAGCTAAGACTTGATGCCACATATGTGTTGTGGTGTCAAGTTTGGCCGTCCCATATTGCTAGTGGGGTGGGACAAAGTGTTTTGTCCCATCTCACTAGTTTACGGGTATTTCTCGATTCTAGTTTTCTCGATTTGCGTGCCCTCGGGTCATTTTACGAAAAACGTTTTTATAAATTATGAATCACCGTCACAAAACGAATCCAATAAAAATTGTCTCATCAAAAACGGAGTTCAAAAACGTAAATACGTAATCCTAAGGTTTCCGGTTTAGTCGTAAAAGACGCCAATTATGCACGTAAGCCCAAATTTAAATCCGTAAATTGTGATTTCGTCAACCAACACAAAAATAAGTTTCAAAATATTATACGAGA
The DNA here is from genome assembly GCA_025667525.1 of Glebionis coronaria. Taxonomy (NCBI): domain Eukaryota; kingdom Viridiplantae; phylum Streptophyta; class Magnoliopsida; order Asterales; family Asteraceae; genus Glebionis; species Glebionis coronaria. Next base: position 529,788,160 of record CM046876.1, read on the forward strand.
AAATATTTCACTACCTGAAAATGTTAGATTTGTCACAGCTTTTCCTCCTAAAAGGGATCAACGTCCTCGTGATCCATTTCATTTGGATGTCCGTTTCTTATTGAAATCGAAGAGGTGCGGATATTTCTTCCACATTTCATCCTCTCGTTCCCAAGTATACTCCGGTCCATGCTTTGAATTCCATCGGATCTTGACAATAGGTATCCGACTTTGTTTCAGTTGCTTTACCTCACGGTCCATAACTTCTACGGGCTCTTCGATAAAATGCAACTTCCCATCTATTCGAACCTTACCTAACGGAATTTTCTCATCACTCACTGCTAGACATTTCTTCAGATTAGATACATGGAATGTGTTGTGAACACCATGAAGTTCTAGGGGTAACTCTAGTTTGTAAGCCACCGGACCTACTCTAGATAAAATCTTAAAGGGTCCAATATAACGGGGATTCAATTTTCCTCGTTTTCCAAATCTTATAACGCCTTTCCATGGCGATACCTTCAACATTACTCGGTCACCCACTTCAAACTCCATTGGCTTCCGCCGCACATCCGCGTAACTTTTCTGTCTACTACGGGCAGTCAACAACCTCTTCTTAATCTGAACTATCATCTCCGTAGTCTCCTGGATCAATTCCGGTCCCGTGAGCTGGGTATCCCCAACTTCACTCCAACATACAGGAGATCTACACTTCCTACCATACAAAGCTTCAAACGGTGCAGCCTTAATACTAGAATGGTAACTATTGTTATACGAAAACTCTGCTAACGACAAATGTTTATCCCAATTCTTACCAAAGTCTAACACACAAGCTCTCAACATATCTTCCAGTGTTTGTATCGTCCTTTCACTCTGCCCATCAGTCTGGGGGTGATAAGCAGTGCTCATGTCGAGATTCGTTCCCAAAGATCTTTGGAGAGATTTCCAAAAATTCGATGCGAATCTAGGATCTCGATCTGAAATGATCGATACAGGCACTCCATGCTTGCATACAACATTATCAAGGTATATTCGAGTCAGCTTCTCCAGTGAGAACTGCTCCTTAACCGGAATGAAGTGTGCTGATTTGGTCAGTCTATCAACAATAACCCAAATAGAATTGTTTCCAGATGATGTTCTAGGAAGCTTGGTGATAAAGTCCATCGTAATTCGCTCCCACTTCCATTCAGGAATCTTTGGTTGTTGAAGTAGTCCTGATGGTTTTTGATGTTCGGCTTTAACTCTAGCACAACTCAAGCATTGAAGAACATACATAGCTATGTCAGCTTTCATATTCGGCCACCAGTACAACTTCTTCAAATCATGGTACATCTTATCAGATCCCGGATGAATGGAATACTTAGATTTATGGGATTCTAACATAACCAAATCTCTTAAGCCTCCAAACTTCGGTATCCACATACGACCTCTTAAGCATTTCACTCCATCAGCTCTAACCTCTAAAGGATCTCCTTCTCCTCGGAACCCTTCATTAACAAAATTCTCCTTCTTACAAGCTTCTATTTGTGCATTTCTAATTTGCTCAGGCAAATTATAGTGCACGGTCAAGACTAGAGAACGCACCCTGATAGGCTCTCTATCTTTCCTACTCAACGCATCAGCAACAACATTGGCTTTTCCTGGGTGATATTTTATATCACAATCATAATCACTTAACAACTCTATCCATCTTCGTTGCCTCATGTTCAATTCCTTCTGGTCGAGAATATACTGTAGGCTTTTGTGATCGGTGAATACCGTACACTTGGTGCCATACAGATAATGTCTCCATAACCTAAGAGCAAAGACCACCGCTCCTAGCTCAAGATCATGAGTAGCATAATTCTCCTCATTCTTCCTTAATTGCCTAGAAGCATAAGCTATCACTTTCTCTCTCTGCATCAAAACAGCTCCATAACCTCTAATAGATGCATCACAATACACTACAAAATCTTCACTCCCGTCGGGTAATGATAAGATTGGCGCACTACAAAATTTTTGCTTCAATATCTGAAATGCTCCATCTTCATCACTTCCCCAAACGAAAGGTTTATTCTTCTGAGTAAGCTTAGTCAAGGGTTTAGCTATCAAAGAAAATTCTTTAATGAATCGCCTATAATAGCCAGCCAATCCTAAGAACTGTCGCACTTCCGTTGGCGTTGTCGGTGCAGACCAATTCTTAATAGCTTCAACCTTTGCAGGATCAACATGAATTCCATCTCTGTTAATCACATGACCAAGAAATTGCACAGAATCTAACCAGAAATCACACTTCGAAAATTTGGCATACAACCTTTCATCCTTCAACAACTTCAAAACAATCCTCAAATGTTCTCTATGTTCATCTTCATTCTTAGAATAGATTAGAATATCGTCAATAAACACAATCACAAATTTATCCAAGTAGGGCTTGCACACTCGATTCATTAAATCCATGAAAACCGCAGGTGCGTTAGTTAACCCAAATGGCATTACTTGAAATTCATAGTGTCCATAACGAGTTCTAAATGCAGTTATAGGAATATCTTCTTCACGGACGCGAAGTTGGTGATATCCTGACCGCAAATCTATCTTAGAATACACATTAGATCCTTGCAGTTGATCAAACAAATCATCAATCCTGGGTAAAGGATATCGATTTTTAATTGTCAACTTATTCAGTTCCTTATAGTCAATGCACATACGAAAAGATCCATCCTTCTTCTTAACGAACAAGACTGGAGCTCCCCAAGGCGACGAGCTCGGTCGAATAAAACCTTTATCGAAAAACTCCTTAAGTTGCTCAGATAACTCCTTTAATTCAGAAGGGGCTAATCGGTAAGGCGCACGTGCCACCGGTGCAGCACCAGGAATTAAATCGATTCGAAACTCTACTTGCCTTATCGGTGGAAGCCCGGGTAAATCTTTAGGAAATACCTCAGGAAATTCACAAATAATAGGTACATCTTCCAATCGTTTCTCCCTAGACTCATTCCCGGTCACTTGAGCTAAGAATAACTCACAACCGTTCCTGATGTACTTTTGGACTTTAATACATGAAACAATTTTCAAACGGGATTCACCTCGACTACCATCAATTACTAACGTCCTATTCCTAAGAGGAATCTTAACCTTCTTCTCTCCACATAAAATAGTAGCATTATTCAACGACAACCAATCCATACCAATAATAATATCGAAACTACCTAATTCTATCAACATCAAATCAATCGGAAAAGAATGGTTCAAGAGATTTAGAGAGCATCCTTCTAATAGCTTATTAGTTTTCACTAATTTACCATCAGCCAATTCCACCTCGTAACTGGTACTTATCTCAACAGGTTCAATATCAATAAGGGCACTAAATTTAGTGGATACAAAGCTCCTATCGGCACCCGAATTGAATAAAGCAACAGCATAATGATTGTTGAGTAAAAACGTACCGGTAACGACATTCGGATCCTCTTTCTTCACCTCAATTGTTCCAAGTTGGTAGATACCACCCTGGGGGTTTCTTCCAGGTACAATCGCTTTCAACTTGGGGCATTCCGATTTCCTATGACCTTCTTCATTATAGTTGAAGCAAATGATTCCCTTCTTACACCTTTCAACCTTGTGTCCAAGCTTTCCGCAATTTCGGCACTTCCAGCAGTCGCCAGCATGCCTCTTGTTGCCACACTTAGGACATCTATCATCGTTGCGCGGTGTATTGTTGGTAAGAGCATTTGCATTCCCCTTTCTCTTGTTCTGACGGCGATTGAAATTCTTCCTATTATCACCTCTATCTACACGATCACCGTCTCCCTTTCTTTTCTCACCTACACGGGCTTCATCTTCCTTATCCTGAATTATATGTCCAATGAGTTGGTAAGCCATTCGAACAGCATCATCAATGGTCAGTGGTTTCGATGATGTTACGTCCCCCAGGATATTCCTGGTCAACCCTTTCACATATTGCTCAATTCGGATCTCTTCGGGTTCAACCAATCGAGGACATATCAAGGCCAACTCATGGAATTGATTCGTGTAACTATCAATGTCCACACCTTTCATTCTCAGATGAATCAAATCCTGTTCTAACCTAATGATCACACTACGAGGACAAAACTCCAAAGTCATCCACTTCTTAATTTCAGCCCAAGGAGTAGCATTAGCAGCATCAAGACCCATGAAAGCAATTCTCCCGTTCCACCAAGTCAACGCACGACCTTTAAGAGTATCCATAGCAAAAGTCACCTTATCTTCCTCCTTACACTTACTAATCCTAAACACCGATTCAATCTTTTCAATCCACTGGCTTAATCCTACAGCACCTTCAGTTCCATTAAAAGGTAGAGGTTCACACTTTATGAACGTCACATAAGTACAGCCACCAACTTCAGGTGCATTCGTTCCAAGTCCTCCTACATTTCCTCCAGCATTAGCATTCACATTATTAGCATTCACATTCACATTAGTACCGCCAATTCCACTACCGCCAGCTCCACTACCGCCAGCTCCACTATCGCCAGCTCCACTACCGCCAGCTCCACTACCGCCAGCTCCACTACCGCCAGCTTCATTACCGCCAGCTCCACTACCGCCAGCTCCACTACCGCCAGCTTCATTACCGCCAGCTCCACTACCGCCAGCTCCACTACCGCCAGCTTCATTTCTAGCATTAGCCATAAATTCAGTCATAGATGCGGTAACTTGCTCCGTAATAATCCTACGTACATCATCCTCATTCACAGCCTTCTTGGGCGGCATAGTTCTATAATTCCACAATTTCAAAGTATTAAGCATTCATCCAACAAAGGATTCATATAATATGGATTTAATTCATAATCAAGATACAAATAAGGCACAATATGGAATTCAAGACAAGATACATATTTCATTCGATCTGAAACAAAAGTATTGTCTTAGTACATCCATATCAAAGTTCTAGCACTATATACACTCAAAATTCGTGCCAAGTCTACTACTAACAAGTCGATTCAGTCAAAGCTACAAAAGCACAAAAGATATAAAGGTCACTACTAAATACAGACTGGTCTACTGAGAACCGCCAGATGGTCCATCATCCATCGTCTTCTGGATCTTCGTCGGACGATCACTAGACACATCTTCAGCTGGGCGCTTACGGATTACTCCTCTTTCAACCATGTCAGCATAAAATCTACTGTTCCATCCGTGGGATATATTCAACTCCTTTTCGGCTTTCTCACGCATCGCATGAGCCACACTCAACTGAATCTCCATAGAATTCACCTTTCTCTTCATGGCAGCATACTCACCACTTTCCAATACCGATAACCTCCTAAAAGCCTCATTCAAACCACGTTCTACATCACTCAAATCCAAACTAAGCAATTCTCGCTCTTTCTCGCCAATCTTAGCCTTCGACTCCAAATAAGCAACCTGAGTCTGAACAACACCTAATCCAACCTCTGTCACACAACTCTTAACACGGGAAGCATCTAGATCACGTCTCAAGGCCCATGGTGCAAGACCATCAATATGAGTAGCCTCTCGAGTACTAGACGACTCTCCTATCTCACGTCTACGAGTAGCAATACCATCAGTACCGTCAGGTGCATCGTCATCCTCATCCTCCTCTGATTCAGAATCAGATTCAGACGATTCAGACATTTCATCCCTAGGTAAGTCATCCTTAGAATCAGACAAACAAACTGGTGGGGGCAAAGGCTCGCCCTCTGGAACATCATACGGATAAATAAGCTCAGCTTCCTCATCGTCATCAACCTCAACATCTATACCTACATCCTCCTCGACATCCTCGTCGTCAATCTCATCATCTAACTCATCTAACCCAATCTCATCATCGTTCTCAATATCAGCATTCTCAATATCCACGTCCTCAATATCCACATTCTCAATATCCACATTCTCATTACCCACATTCTCAATCTCATTCTCTACTAAGTCAACCTGAGGGGCAATCTGATCTCCTAGTCCTAACTCGGGCTCGGGATCCTCAAATGGTTCCTCCTCATCATCAATATCAAAATCTACTAAGTCTAAATAAGGATCATCTTCTATATTAGGTTCGGGAATAGCATGGTTTTCTACAGGAATATTAGGGTCAGCCATGACAATCTGCATTTATATATATATCTCGTATTAGGATAACATACTAGTTAAACAATTACATAATGAAATCACGATATATACATATATATAAATTATATTATATATATCAAAATATATATCTTATCAATAGGGCTTGTTGGTAACGTCGGAGATCTCTGGCACCGTTATAGTCAAAAGATTTTTCAAATATTTTCTCAAATGTTCATTATCAAAAGATTTTGAAAAGTTTTGTTCAAAACCTTGGTTTTTAAAATCTTTTGTTCTCTACAACGAGAGCTCTGGTACCAAACTGTAACACTCTCATTTTTCGTATCGGTACAGCGGAAGGGTCTTTCAGAGTGTTACGGGATAGCACAATAACTCCAATCATAGACAACACATAAAAATGGTTGTACAAGGTTTAACAAACATTCATTCGATAAAAAGGTTTAAAAGTGTACAACAGGTCCCAAATTATACAGGTCATTTAGTTTACAAAACACAGATCGAATGAACATTTTTAATATTAAGTGTGGGCCATCAGAGTCGATCTCCATCCGGATTACCTTCAAGCACCTAAGATAGAAAACATGCAAAAATCATATCAGCGAATGCCGAGTGAATTCATAGAGTTTAATGAAAACCGTTATATAAAACAATCATTTACATTCATTTAAAATCAGAACACAAGTATAATATCGGAAGTAAGTCCACATATTGCTAGTCAGGCAATATATAAATCAAGCATACATCTGAAACTGTCCATGAGACCGCAGTCTCTATATTACCATGATAGGTAATATATTCATCGTTAATAGCGTCGTATCATATCGTTTATTTAAATTATATAGATTGAATAGATTATAGGATTATTATTAGCCGCATGACATTGTTACCTTACTGTGAAAACAGCGGGCCGCGAACCCGACAAACAATTTGCCCATCTAAGTTAGCGTGTCGTCACAAAAATCACGCTATGGAATCTTCTCATACATAAATTCGCTTACCAATCAATGTGGTACGACGGGGATCAACCGTCAAGGCGCGAACTGGGGTGATCGTCCCCAAATAGTACTATCAAATGCATAAGCGTCTACCAAATCCCGGTAGTTCACAATTCATGCTAATGGGACTTTAAGTGACATAACCTAACTACTAATAATCCTTTTAGTCTCGAATATAGGGTCATAGCATCATTCGGGTCCATATCATTAAGCATACAATCGGGACTACTTGTGTTCTATTTTTATAAAAATCTAGCATGTTATCTCCCTCGCGGGTTTACAAATCATTTTATAAAACATTTAAAAGAGTGCGAGGCTATGAACTCACGTTGTTAATGAAAGGCGGATTATCGGCTACGGGCGTGCTTTGGTCACGGAAACCTATATAAATAATAATCGGTCTTAGACTCGGTCCAATGACTTTTATAAAAATAACAATATACATATGATGATTTTGTACATATGATGATGATCAAGTGGGTTTATAAATCCTCGTTTACTCATTTTAGTGTTTACGTTTTGGTAACGTCTTACTAGTTCACTAGTTTTATCGATTTTACCTATTTTAAGTCCATTAATTCCTTTATAAGTTCTTTTACTTGTTTTTACCCATTTTATACCTATATGATCAGTATATATATTTTTCATGTTGGGCCCAAATGGGTTAAGCCCAATAAGCTCTTTTTACAAGTATTTATCTTATTAAGTCTAATTATTAGTCCAATAGGTTTAGTTAGCTCGTAAATGTCCGTAATTCTTATAGTTCGGGTTTTATCGATTTTTACTTGTATTAGTTACTTATACATCATTATATGACTTTTATAAACTTTACATTAGACGGGTTTGGTCGTCTAAGTTTTATTTGGCGAAAAACGTTAATTTTACGGCGATAGCCGAAAAAGTCGTAAAAATCAAGTTTATAGTTTTTATTACTTATAAATATTATTTTTACCACCATTTATCTAATTTACCCATTTAATTAACCTTTTATACATTTATATAAATAAGTTCTATAAGTTAGTGGGTTTATATTTTACATTTTATAAATTATAATGTGAGTGCTTATATAATAATAATAAACATTATTTCCAAAATCTGATTTTTAACTTCATATTCACCATTTTTATCATATCTAGAGTTCTACAATGACTTAGAAGCTCATTTTTGGATGACAAATTCTTCATAATATGTGCTACATATAACTTAGTTATAGCTACTTCCCATTTTGAGTTTAAGTTGCCTTAACAGTCCCTACAAAACTGCTTATTCAGATTACACCACCTAACTTGTTTTGATCATATCTCACTCATTATTTTGATTCCATTGCATGGCCAACTCTCACATGTGTATAACATCATCTACTTACTGTAAATGGATCAAACCATGCAATTTTATCAGTTCATCTTTTAGTTATCTACTGTTTTTATACAGCCAACTAAATAGTCAAGATTTTAGCTTCATTTCTTATAGTTATCATCATTTTTAAGCATATTTATCAACACTTGATCCGCACACAACATTTTTATCATCATATATACATCATATACATATACAAAATGAAAGAAAATACATTTGTTCTTTACAAAATAATAAGAGAAAAATGTAGAGGATGATCTTCTTTACCAATCCAAGTGGATTTCTTGTTTTAGGAAGACAAGAACTTGATGAACACAACAAGTATCTCCAAGACCATCAAATATCAAGAAAATAGGTTGGAAAATCAGCTATAGGACACAAGCAAATCACCTCCAAAGATATTAATATGGCCACCAAATGAGCAAGGCTTCAAGAGAACACCTTAATAAGACTAGTAAACATGTGGTTTATGGCTAGAAAAGATCAATGATGGTGTTTGTTGGCTTATTTGGGACGGCACAAAGGAGAGGATTGAGAGAGTTTTTAGAGTGGTTTGCATGTAGGAAATGATAGAAATGAAACAAGTAGCTTGTTTTGTTTAGTGGTAAAGTGAAGTGGTAAAAGTTAGCTTAATGTGTAAGCATATGCTTACACATGTATAAGTTAGCTAAGACTTGATGCCACATATGTGTTGTGGTGTCAAGTTTGGCCGTCCCATATTGCTAGTGGGGTGGGACAAAGTGTTTTGTCCCATTTCACTAGTTTACGGGTATTTCTCGATTCTAGTTTTCTCGATTTGCGTGCCCTCGGGTCGTTTTACAAAAAATGTTTTTATAAATTATGAATCACCGTCACAAAACGAATCCAATAAAAATTGTCTCATAAAAAACGGAGTTCAAAAACGTAAATACGTAATCCTAAGGTTTCCGGTTTAGTCGTAAAAGACGCCAATTATGCACGTAAGCCCAAATTTAAATCCGTAAATTGTGAGTTCGTCAACCAACACAAAAATAAGTTTCAAAATATTATACGAGAAAATATTTCACTACCTGAAAATGTTAGATTTGTCACAGAAATCCAACATCATAGGATGATGATATCAAGATTGGTGTATGTAATACTAGTCCTTGAAGATTTAGTATGCATTTTGGTCAAGTTTGGGTGTTGCATTTGTCCCTAGAAGACTTGGGATGCACTTTGCGGCTAAGGTACGTTTTCGTCCTTCCACACGCCCTATTGATCATTCTATTGGTCATTACTTGACTATTTGCTTGTTCTTGGCATCCTTGCCTTGACATTTTCTTGTGGTGTGTGATTCTATTCTTTCACCCTAAAAACCTTCATGGTCTTGGATACTTGACTCACTTAGGTGTTGTTGTATGAGTTACTAGTAGCTTAAAGTATCAAGAATGATTTTTATGGTTTGTAACTCATACGGTTAGGAGGCCCTATATCGTGTGTAAGATGTTTAATCGAGCTCATCTCTAAGATGATTGATTAATCCTTTGAGATACCAAAACTACATCATAAGTTGTAGTTAGGATATTACACATTTGGAATTGAAATATTCCAAGGATATTGTCATTAAAAAATGATATTTGTCCAATCACGTGGGAGAGGAAGTGAATCTGTACTCTTGCTCATGTTTTGTAAAAGTTTAAGATATTTGTTAGTAAGTGTTCTTACTCTATATAACAAAATTGCTCGGTATGGTTCATTACCAAAACCATTTTGTATTAAGCCGGAAGGCACGTCTTAAAACACTATAGATGACACAAGCTCTTCATTTTTACAACTTGAAGATTGGCATTCATCTTTTGAGCATTGAACTTAGCCTTGATTCACTCCTCCTGATTTCTCTCTTCTTTCTCTTTTCTTACGAGTAGTCGTTTTTCCGAATCGGTCTAATTCGGTCTTTTTCGGTCTCCATTTAACTCGTAATCCTTCATTAAGACATTATAACCTAGTTTTGAAATGGTCCAATGATTTCAAAAAGGCTTGATATATGTTTTAAGTATTTTAGAAAATCTTGGTTTCAAAAATTTCTTCCATTTTATTGGCTAAAACACTACCTCTATTGGCGGTTCTTTAATTGTCGTGGTTCAAATGCGTGGTTCGTTATCATATCGAACCGCAACCTACTAAGGTTAAATTAGGTTTTTATTAAAATAACCTTTTTCAAAAAGTACCCTATCTTTCCTTCTCCTTGATAGCGACGGGTTCTCTCAAAAACCTCCATTAACAAGTTTTGAAAAGCTTCCAGTCACTCAAATTATTTGGTTTCAAGACAAGGGTGTCACTCATCCTTCATCTATCATCAATTAATTGTAAGTATCTTTATTCAATTTCAATCAATTTGTTCTAGGGTTCTTACTTTCAAAATTAGGGATTTTTAAAATTAAAATCGAATTAAAACCTAATTAGGAATGTGGGTTGACATAGTTTTAATACTATGATTTCTTAGGTTTGAATTCCTTGCGATTTAACTAAAACCCACTTATTGAACAAATCCAAATTTTAACTAAAGTATTTTGATGGAATGATGGAATTGATACGAACCCTTGATCACATTCATAATTGCATTGTTAATGCTTACCTAAAAATGAATTTTGTAAAACCAATGTTCAAGTTCATGTTTGATTTTACATCATTCATATGTACTTGTCAAAGATAAAATTGCTAAATTATGGACATGAGAATGTTAAGGATTAATCCTTTGGTTAAGTCAAGTAATTGATTAAACACATTCTTATGATTTTAATTTTTACCTAATATATAACATAAGAGTGATTGTGGAATATATTTTTGTGTTATATAGGTGCTTAATCATGCCTTCGGTATATCATCAAGATCACCACAAAACTAAGGACTATATGCCTAATCTTGTCGAGTCGTGTCCATCCGTTACTCTTGGTAATACCCTTTGTTCACTTAAAAATTGTTACTTTCATGAGGGCAGAGTCGTCTATGGGGACATTGTGGGATATGATTATACTACACATATGTTTAGTGCTATTAACTTCGATTGTTTGTTAGACATTGATGAGCTTATTTATCCCCAATTCCTCCAAGAGTTATTTAGCACTTATTCCGTTTTAGTTAATGAAGGTGGAATGTTTGTTAGGTTCGCCATTCGTGGCCGACTCATTTCTTACTCTCTCGAGGAATTCGGTAAGGCACTTAAAGTGCCATATGTAGGTCACTGCCGGTTTACGGATTCATGGAAAATTGATTATTTGGAAACGTGTATCGAAAATCCTCCATATGACACTAAAGCGCCAGACTCAAAATTCATCCTTGATATCATCACCAACGGTCTTAATAGACCCGTTGTATATAGTATCCACTCTAAGAAACGTGCTTTGAAACGTATTGAGATACTCGTAATCGATCTTAATGATTGTATGGTCTCTTGGGCCGATATCATCAGGGAGAATGTATTTTGTCACGGTGGAAACCGGGATCATGTTCCGGCCTGTATGGCCCACATGATGCATTGCATAAGTCTTTCCATCGATTACAATATTGCATACTTCATCTATAGCGGATCAATTATGTCCTCTCGACCCGAAAAGCTAACCTTCCCTATTCCATGCTCCTTACTCGCCTTTTAAAAAGGGTTGATCATGAATATCACGATCTCGGTCTCTCTAACTATGAGCCCGTCAATCGTGTGATGTTTCCTATTCAAAAAGTGCATCCACTAAAGATTAGGAGTGACCGAGGGACTCATAGAGGTGATCCACAAGAAACCGAAAATGAGGAAAGTTCCTCATCATCAAGTGATGGTGATGTTGCGGGAACTAGTACCAACGTCGGGTTAGACCAAATTAATCGTCCTCCTAGTTCTTCATCGAGTCAACTTCCTCAAAGTTTTGGTCTTGAGGATGTTTATCAGTCAAACCTTCAAACTTGAGAGGAGTTGTATGATCATCGTACGGATTCAAGAGGCGCCTTCAAGGCTATAGAGAGTATGCTCAAGAAGCTTGGCAAGAAAAAGAAGTGATGATTCATTGAAGCTAGTGGTGAAGACGACATTTGGTTGAAAAGGGTGTTAATTTTAGTTTAGTGTTGAACATTTTCATTTCACTAGACTTATTTCTTATTTTCTAGCATTAGACATTGGTTTGTTTTAACTAATACTTTGTGTTTAGATTGATTAATATTTTAATCCTAATGTGCTCATGTTATTTAACTTTCAATTTACATGACTTCATGCAATTATGTGTTAGTTAGCTATCTAGATTTTAGTTTGTAATCTTATTTGGCTTGATAAACTTCTGTCTAAAATCTAGGACAAAGAAAATTGTTGGAAGTCCCATTTTTAAGGGGTTCTGCCGATGGTTCCATAAATACCAGGCGGTTCATTAGTGATATCGAACCGTAGGTATATTTAATGAACGCGAGGTATTACTTCGAAAGAATCTGTGCATTACACTTTTTTCTCTAAATTTTTGTAAACATGGATAAAACTCTTGCTAAATACCAGCTTTTTCCTTAATAAGCCTAGCAAATTATATTGTTCACTAAAATCATTTTTAACACATTACTAGTTTGGATCATCCCATCTGCTTCTTAAACCTCTTTTGGTTATTCTTCTTCTTCATCCTCTAAGCCTTCTTCTAAACCTTGACACACAATCATGGTGTCTACAAGATCCTCAGACTCTACTAAACACTCAACTACCAAAAGAAACCTTAAGATTAAGATTAGGTACCTAAACAAGGTGCTACTCTTTTCTTACACCCAAGAATGAGATTTCTCCTATTCCATCTCTTTATCACCTTCACCACCTCTTGCTCCATGCAAAACTAGTTCAACTCATGGTACTAACCACTCCCATGGTTCTATCGATTCTTCATTCCAATCAAGAATGAATGAGTTGTCCTCACCCTTCACTCTAAGTCCTCCCTTGGATGTGAATCCCCAAGCTATCCAAAGCATTTCATTTGTGAATGACTTTGTTGAGACTTTGCCAAACTCACATTTCACTCCACCAAACTCACCCATATCACCATTGGACACAATGCCATATCCTCCACCTAACACTTCACTTTCGGATGTTCCTCTCTCCAACCTCATGGGTGATCCACACTTATTTGATTACTTTATGAGCAATAGGACTAATTGTCCATGTTTCTTAAATAATTTTAACCTCATTCACATCCTTAGGGGAGATGATTGGGGCTCACATTAAGTTGAAAAGTTTCTTGTTAACTTTGTTCACTAATCCTCCTCCTCCTAGGAGATGAATGATGATATTTTCAAAAAGTCTTTTCAAGAAAACAAGCCAAAGAATATTGCTTAATCCTCCTCCTCCTCCTACTTGATTTTTGTAGTAGCTAGTTGTTTTTCTTTTCTTGTACTTGGTTTCCTTCATGAGTTTATCATGGAGTTGTTTTTACAGATTATCTTTGTTATTTGTTTCTTTTCTACCTTTATTCCACCAATTGTGAATTAATCTTGTCAAAACACTCTCTTTGGACATACTTAGCAAATACTTACTTCTAATTTGAGATTTCTTTTCTTCCTCCCTCTCAAGTTACTTAGTAGGTAGTGACTATAATATATACATCGATGTTTCTTTTCTTTCCACTAACCTTTGTCTGTAGCTTGTCACGATAGCTCGAACACTTGGTGCCCCAAGCTAGGGGGAGTAAGCACCAACGGGGAGCTACTAACAAAGTCAAATCTTCTCTCCTTCAAATACTTGTGCTAACCTTTTTGCTACGACAATGGGGGAGAAATGATAGTGATAAACTCGTTAATAATTCGAAAACTTTTGTTTTTAAATAAATGAGTTTATAGTTTGTCGTAATAAAAAAGAGGAAGATTGTTAATGCGGCCAATGCCTAAAAACATTATTAGTGTTTGTTAAACTCATAAGATTCAAGCTAACAAGAGGTGATCCGAAGGTCGGAGAGGATAAAAGATGTATTTAGACATTTTTAGAGAGAGAAAGATAAAGCTTGAAAATGAGTGTGTGTATTTAGAGAGGGAAGTGAAATACACAATAAGAAGAATCCTCACCCCTCCATGGAAGTATGGAGGGGTATATGTAGCCTTGACACACACGAACTATTCTAACTTAACAAAACTAGTCCCTGGGTGTGTGGCTATATCAAACTAATGTAATTCCGTAAATGGTGCTCACATTTTAGGGCTAACAATCTTCCCCCAATGTGGAGACATACGGAATTACTTACAATGTTCCTAACAAGTACAAATACAACAAAATAAAGTCTTCCAAGGCGCTTCCAATGCTGAGGATGTCTTATAAGTCTTCTTCTCTTCATAACTTGTACCTCAGCTTGAATCCTCTTTGTCTTCGCTTGTTGTGGAACAATTGTAATATGCATGATTTGGATTAACTTCCCCCCAATTCATGCAGCATGTATTAAAAAACTTTCTTCATAGACTTCTTTTTGACGAAGTTTCTGAATCAGCTTCCCCCCAAACCAATATGTGTATCTTAAGCAGATTCTGACACTTTGATGTAGTTTGACCAATCTTCTAGCTCATCGGTTTAAATGCACAGCGGAAATTTGTAGAAGACCCACACCAAATAACATTGCTTTTATACTGTTTCATGTCGTTTATGTTTTGGTGATAATCCGTTTGGGGTAACATGTAGGAAATCAACAACAATTCTTCTCACGCCTGCAGAATACTTCATAAAAATCATCTAAGGTAATACTTCCCCCTGGAAGTTGATCCGATTACTTCAAAGTACACGATCTTCCCCCATGATGATTTCGAACTCTCAGAAGCATCATTATCGTGGACGTCCATATACTCGAGAAGTTCTTAGTCTTAAGCAAATGTCTTGAAAAGTTTTGAAAGTCATTGAGAAACTTTGAAAAATTTTGCTTAGACTATGAAGTACCATTGTCGTTGTGAAGCTCATAAATATCCCGTGAGAATTGATTGCTGATTCCATCTCTCTCTGTCTAACTTACC
This sequence comes from Glebionis coronaria, assembly GCA_025667525.1. Classification (NCBI taxonomy): domain Eukaryota; kingdom Viridiplantae; phylum Streptophyta; class Magnoliopsida; order Asterales; family Asteraceae; genus Glebionis; species Glebionis coronaria. Next base: position 529,803,513 of record CM046876.1, read on the forward strand.
AACCTCGAATTCATTCGGCTATTTGTTGTGACCACATGTGAAGTAAACCCAATATTCCAAACTTGAAAGTGAAGTACAATCCCTCTAATTTGTTACTTAAGCTTGCACTTATGTCGATTGAAGAACTGTGCAGAAACAAGTCTCTTATACCTCTTGAAGTTATCCACACGAGCAACTGCGTGTGACACCCAAAAATGATAGTTATCCATGTCGTCGACCATCCATCCCTTGATAGTGGAAACTAGATAATTCAAGTCTCAATCATAAATTTTATTGTCCAAGCAAGTCATCAATCGATAGACTGGGTTTGAAGAAAAGGGGTAGAAAAATAGAAGGAAGGCTCGATGATGAAATAAGTAGACGGCTTCATGAAATCCCACTTCAACTTCAAATAAAGAATACCAAATCCACTTCGTGATCACTTGTCTTTGTAGAATCAAAACTAGCCTTGTCGTTAAAGTGAATCTTATATCAGATCGTTTTAGCGTTAAGTGTTTTGTTTGCTTTGGTGTTGTGTGTTGAGAATGTCGTTAACTAGAACAAATTATGTAATGAATTGTCATTAGAGAAAAAAATTTGTCTAGATAACTTGTCGTTTAAGCCCAACGTCAGTCATATGCCCACCTGAGGTCGTCGAAAATTTTTCGAAAATATTAGGTTTAAAACCTAAAATTTTCTTTGTCGTTTAAGCAATTTCCATCGAATCATAACAAATACCCGACATCAATAATAAAGTCACCTTATCCCAAATAATACTAGTCCAGTTCAATATCAATGTCTCAACCAACCAATATACGGTCCATCAACATGTTGTAACTGGTTCCACCATTTCAAAATTTCCATTTGTGAAATTAGTAACATGTGACACGTTCGAATTAGAGCCCAAGAATTTTCCTTGATAAATTCTGTTGACAAAAAAACATAGGCCCAACAACGAGAAAGATGGTGCACAGTCCAAAATATGAGATTACCCTAATCTTTAAGATATAAAAGTGTCACATACTTTGCATAACCTAACCATAAAAACACTCGCACCTTATCTTAACCTTCGCCGCTATTAACATCTCATCTCCCAAATCTGATAATCACCAAACTGATCTCATTAAAACCATTGATATTCCTATGCATATAACAACATCTATCATAATTTATGCCTACTGTAATCGTGCACCCCTCGTCCATCTAACACCAATTTATGAGATCTCTCATCTCCATGTATCTCATCAAATTAACCGATCCCATCAATTAGCCACAAAAATAAATCCCACGAATAAAAAAACACAACCGATTAAACCACACCCATACCCACGAGTTATGTCATGTCAGACAACCCATTTGATGAGTCGTCCAAAAAAATGATCTTCAAGATCACTCGTTTGATCTTGGGTAGGTTCTATTTGTTCATGCATGTGGTGTTTTTGGGCTCAACGAATCAAAGAAAGATCATAACATAATTGTTATTGATCTTCTTTTCATTCGAATATTTGGTATTGATCTATGATGATGTCTGATTTTCGTGTATATTGATCTTTAATGGTCACAATTTCTCTTGATTATAAGACGAATTAAGATGAACTGAGATCAATGAAATCTTTTTGATTTTTTGAGTCATTGACGAGGGGATATAGGTTAGCTCGAGTCGAGTTTGGATATGAATTCAGTCTGATTAGTTTGGATGTGGGGTGCATGTGACGAAGGGTTATAGATAGAGTCGTTTTTTGAGTTGATGGAATGAAAGACTTTTATGGTCTCGGTATTTTTCTGATAAGTCACGATGTCACAATGGTTTTTTTTCTTTTTTTTAAAGTAGTCATCGCAATATTCATAACATATTCCATCGCAATGTTGGGAAAATTTTGGCAGCATGACGCCTTATACAACATTGCGATGAATCGACCCATCCATCGCAATGTGACCCATCGGAATGAGTCTCATCGCAATAGATAAAGTCGAACCCATCGTAATGAAAATATGATACCCATCGGATAAATCCGTAGAAGAAGCCATCGTAATGAGGTCATCGAAATGATCATCGGAATATGCATCCGAATGTGACCATCGGAATGTGATTTTGACCTTTTCTTGATATTCCCGAAAATGGTGGATATGGTGATTTTTCAGATCTGTCTGTCTAATTGAAAACCAGATGAAAGAAATTCAGCTAAACAAAGACACCCTTTTTTTTCTTTCAAATCTGATGGAGTAGAAAACAGGACAAGGAAAAAGAAAGATTAGAAAATAAACCATGGGAAACTATGTCAAAGCAATGGACTGATAGATTCAGACGACACAAATTAGACAGACAAATTAAAAAAAAATAACTTTTGGACTCTTGGACGTATACGCAACACCATATTCAGCTAAAAACATACGCATACAAAATAGGCTGAATCTGCCACCAAACACCATAATATAAGCAAACACGAACACAAAACACTCCCGGTTAGCTCTGATACCAATTGTTAAACTCATAAGATTCAAGCTAACAAGAGGTAATCCGGAGGTCGGGGAGGATAAAAGAAGTATTTAGACATTTTTAGAGAGAGAAAGATAAAGCTTGAAAATGAGTGTGTGTATTTAGAGAGGGAAGTGAAATACACAATAAGAATAATCCTCACCCCTCCATGGAAGTATGGAGGGGTATATATAGCCTTGACACACACGAACTATTCTAACTTAACAAAACTAGTCCCTGCGTGTGTGGCTATATCAAACTAATGTAATTCCGTAAATGACGCTCACATTTTAGGGTTAACAGTGTTAACTAATCTTTCTTAGTTTTGATCACGGAAAAGTATAAATACATTTATCGTCAAAGACAATCGAAAGACGAATTATTCAACAAACAATATCATCAATGTAATAATCATTTAGGCTTACACAAACATATCTTAATCATGTTTTGTGATCATAGAAAGTGATTAACCTCAAAACTCACATTTATAAAAATGTGACAAAAGATTTTAATAAACTTTATTTTTAAGAAAATGTTTTATTAAAATAGAAAATGAAAATTTGAATATGGCATATTACAAATGCCATAGGAATATCCTTTGAGGGTTTAAATTTCCCCATATAACATTTCTCCACTAAACGTCAAAAAAGAGCGGAGTCTACTACCCGCGGTTCCTTAAGTATCTATGTGGTTCTTTAGTGATAATGAACCACAGGCTAATTATTGAACCACGCGTAGAGAGACGTTATTTTTTTGTCTCCTATAAATAGTGGATCATATTTTCATTTTCTAAGGAACCTTTTTGGACAAATCTTTCTGCTTCTTATCTTCTTTCTATGTTCTTCAATCATTAGTAAATGATCAATTAATTTGTTAAGTATGTTTACTTATGATTATCCTCTTGATCCTCTTCTTTACTTGTCGAAAGAGAAGATGACTCACGCATTTGTGATGTGATTAAAGATGAATCTTTGATGAAGATCATCCTTTCTTAGATCTAGTCATGTTCATCATTTAGTTTAATTGACTCTTGTATAGATCCAATGTATTTGTGTATACATGGATTAGTGTTGTGTTGATCCAAGGTATTTATGAATACTTGGGTTCGTCTTGTGTAAATATATTGTATATGTGTATACTTGGATTTGTGTTGTGTAGATACAAGTTACATGTGTATACTTGGATATGTGTTTTTGAGTTGTAATAAGTGGTTTTGTGTTAGTTCTCACTAAACTACAAAGTGATGTGTGTATGTGTCTTGTGAGTTCTCACTAAACTTGAAAGTGAAGAGTTGTGAAAATTGGTTCTAGATTTGGATTAGGACTCGACATTAGCCTTGTTTCGGAAAAGAAGATGGGCGAAGAAGATTGGTTCTAGCTTTCGATTAGAACTCGACATCTAGCATTGTGTCGGAAAATGGTGAAGTAGGCGACGTGTGTAGATTGGTCCTAGCTAAGATTAGGTCTCGACATTTAGCTTAGTGTCTGAAAATAATGTAAGCAACGTTGTAAGGTTTTCTCCGCTGAGAAGGGAGCTTGTGGATTTAGTGGAATTCTCGAGTAAGATGTACTCGAGGAGTGGAGTAGGAACAAAGAGAGAGCTTTGTTTCCGAATCACTATAAATCTTGGTGTTGTACCTTAGGTTTTTTCTTTCCTTAATCTTTACTTATGCTTTCTTCTTACATTGCATTTCATTGTTACTAGATATAGTTAATGCATTATAATTGAACCTAACCACTATGAAACTAGTTTTCAAGTAAAAAGTAATTTTGGGATAAACCTAATTGAAAAGATTTTTAATTAGGACCTTAATCAAGACAAACTATTCAACCCCCTCTTCTAGTTTCTACAACATTGATCTCCTTCAAGAACTGTAATTATCAACCAGATATACTTTTAGAAATATACACAAGACCAAGATGATTAGTTGGTAACAGATAAAGTGGGTCATTAGATGTAATTTGTTTAGTAGATGATGAAGGTGTGTTTGTAGATCAATAGGAACCATGGTTGATAGTTGGATGCATCTATGAAGTGATTGAAAATGGTAATAACAATCTAACTAAAAAACTAATTGTTTTGGTGAATTTTTTTTTATCAAAAATGGTCAAAATTGACCAAACTTTATGAGTTTTGATTATTTATGAAGTGTGACTAATGTGAATGGTGATTTGATGTGATAATGATGATTTGATTCATGTATCAAAGCTCTAATATCATATAACAATGGTGGATTAAACAAAATTAAAGGATGAACATAACAATATTCTAACAAACTTTTAGATTAAGAATTTGGCGGGAAAAGTGGTTTATGCCACATTTTGCATTAACAATAAATGAGAGATTACATCACTATTTGTATGATCAAAATTAAGCTAAGCTAGTCTAACTAACTAACTTCTACTATGTACATGTGTTCCAATTACATAGGATTACAAGTTGTGACAACTTTATGTATAAGGAGTTTTTGGAAATACGTTTATGCATATGAAGAATTTCTTATATGGTTGTATTATTTTTGTATTTGGTTGAGCTTGAGCTCGGGTGACTCTATCTTTGTACTTGAGTTGGCCCTGAGATGTAGTAGCATTCCCTTAAGACAATTATAGAATTAGCCCTAAACGAAATACAATACCCTTCATGATAAATAATAAAGGCAATGACACAAGATTACAACGTAAGCCTTACAACGACACACTTCAGGACTAGCTTTGTGATTCTATATATTCACATCAAAGTGTTATAGAGAACTAGAGATCACTCCTTCATTCCATCTTTCTACTACTCTAAAAAATCATACTCGTATTTCAAAATATAGTCTTTGTTTGGAATCATGTTAATTCTACAGGGACTAAACGAGACTCGGGCTAAATAATGAAAGACTAGTGCTATATATATATATATACAGGATAAACTGCAAATTTCATCCCTCGACTTGTCTATTAATGCCAAAAAAAACCATGAGAGCAAAGATGGGGATATTTGCCTTAGAACTTCTTAATTTTAGCAAAAAAAAAAAAACTCTCGAGTCGTTAAAACTTAACTTGCCATGCACATGAGGGCATTTTTGTCATTTCAAGTTATCCCCACTTCTTCTTTCCCGCTTTGATTTTCCAAGAACACCACCACCACCACCGGCACCGCCAACTAATTTTACAGCCAGTTCAAGGTATATTATTGAAATATCATTTGTTGTACTTTGACTCGCAGATTGTTAATATACATCACTAATATTTTTTTAAGTTACAATGCTAATTAAAGAAGTTCCTTTATTTGATTGTGTTGAAGTTAATGAGGCATGATAACTAATAGCTTCCATTTGGGATTCATCTGGTCTATGTTATGCTTACCAGAGCTTTTGTATTACACCAAATAACATTTAAGTTTTGATTGTTTTGATTATGATGGTGTATTAACGTTGTACGTGATTCGAGATATTTTCCGGCATCATATCGTTCCCCAATAGAAAGAAGTTGGAGGTCACTACAACAATTGATGCCTTTTCCATGAATGTGCTTATTCGATTCCTTAACTGCTCTCCAAACCTTGTCTTTAAACTTGACTTTTCAGAAGGCAACTTTTCCTAATATCTCTTGGTGTGCTTTGTAAAATTGGTTCTAACTTCTAAGCATATGCTTGCATAAATAAAAACGTAAACGCGTAAACAAAAGATACTTGGCCCTACATCATCTTAAATCGGATTTTTACAGAGAACTTGAATTTTCAGTGGAAAGGCAAACGAGTAAATTTTGTGGATGGTTATAAATGGGTAGGGTTGACTAAGAGGTTTTGTCCATTTTTTCAGATTCTTAATCTTCACGAAATGTGATAGAAAAATAATCATGGTTATTATTAATCTGATCTTTTGAATGAAGATTAAGGGATTAAAAAACTGATTGTGCTTTAGAAAACTTACAAAGTGCTTGACACGTCTTTTATTCTTGCTTGTTGGCCGGTTATCAAGAAGACTTTGCCACATTGATCCATTCTCAAAGAAACGAAATTAAACTTCAGTCTATACTATTAAGTGCAAAAAGATATTTGAGATTGGTGCCTTTAGGTTATCCTTTGCAAGCTTCAACAACTTATTTAAGCATTTGAGAATCTAATACATTTTTCAATAATTTATAAAAATTAGAATGGGTGTATGCACCCTAAATGTGAAGAACTTATGCCATTGTTTGAGTGCATAGGAACACTTGATAGCGGACTATCAGATGTTAGATAAAGGTGAAACTAGAAGAATCTTATCTTGTCATCTTAAAAGGGTCAAATTCCTCGGGTTCAATAGAAAAACCCCAAATTTAGATATAGCCAGTGATTTACTGAAGCATGGGAAGGCATTGGAGGAGATGGTTTTTAGTTGGTTTTGCAAAGTCGAGTACCATGAGAAGTCAACGAAGATGATGAATAAACTGTCGAAATTCAAGCAGTCTTCTCCAACCGTGATATCTCTTATTTTGAGGACTACCACGACAAGCTTATATAGCTATCAATCTCATTATTATCAGAATATGTGGAGGAAATGCCTCCGATTCTAGTCAAGGACAATTAGGAAAGAAAAAAATATGATGCATTCTTCTAGAGATATACCAGTTTCGTTTCGGCCCACAAAAAACAACAATTACCAGTTTCGTTTTTGGCGGTGGCGAGGGTGGAGGCGGCGGTGATGGTGCTGGTGGTGGGGGTGGTGGTGTTTTTGGAAAATCAAAGTGGGTAAGAAGAAGCGGGGAAGAAGAAGTGGGGGTGGTTTGAAATGACTAAAATGCCCTTATGTACATAGCACATGAGGAGAGATAACAGAGAGAATCGAGTTTTAACGATTCAGAGGTTTTTTCGCTGTTCATGATTCGTAATGACATTTTTACCCATTCTTGCTTTTTTATGTTGAAACATTGCATGCCTTTTTTGTGCTAAGTAACTTGCACGGCTTATAGTCCTTAATCTTTGTCATTTAACTTTACCATTGCTAAGCCACCCAACACAGTTTAAGTCAAATAAAAACAAGTATTGTATTTGTACTCAATGATAGAGGATGAATTATTGAGAGGTTGCCAAAAACAAGATGGAAGATGAATGATGTTGAAGATGAGGGTATTTTTGTCATTTTGTGTTGCCACGTAATATTTTTACCTGCTATCCCAAGTTGTAATGTATGGAGTAAAGTAAACAACCTGTCACGCAAACATAGGTAACCTGAAATCACAAAATGAAAGTTTAGTAACTTAGAACAATTTTTTTGTAGAATTTAATTAACCCATTAAAGAATTAGCCCTAAACAAAACACAAACCCCATTACAAATAATAAAGACAATGACACAACATTATAACCTAAGCCTTACAACGACACACTTCAGGACTAGCTTTCTGATTCCATATATTCACATCAAAGTGAAGTAGACAACTAGAGATCACTCCTTCATTCAAACTCTCGACTACTATAAAAAAAACCATACTCGTGTTTCTTAATATAGTCTTTGTTTGGAATCTTGTTAATTCTACAGGGACTAAGCGAGACGCAGCTTAAAAAATGAATGACTAGTGTACATCTCCTTTCGGATACATCTAGGGTTAAACTTTGTGTTCATTTGATTTCTATCATAAAACTCTTCATCCTACATATTCACATCAAACTCCAACCACTCTCGACAACTAAATAAAACATCATTATGTACCTTGCAATGGATCACGACGACGATGAGTTGACATCTACTAAATCAAAATGCTGCCTTTTATATCTTGACAATGGCACTCTTGGTGAACTAAACTACTATCATAAGAAGGTAAGAAACAAAATCTTGTTTACTTGTTTAGAAATTATGAATATTCTACTTATGAACAAATTATAAAGTTGAGACAATTTTCAGTATCGTGCATAAAGGTTTTATAATTAACTTGTTTAAAGATACCACTCGGTATATTTTTAGAAAGAAAAAAAAGCTACTTGTATAGAAATGTTGTAAATCTATTGATGATTTTATGGGTTTGAAGAATAAAAATAATACTAAGAGGGTGTTTGTTGTTAAATACGGAGTACAACAACCCTGATTAGTTTCAGTATTGTTCATAATCTACTGGATTTGTATTTATCAAGTTAAGGTTTAGGGTTTAATCCCTACAACAACCCTGATTACTAGATGCGGAATATCGATCGTAAAGAACACACACAAGCAGAATCTACAGAAAAGAAAAGCGACGACCACAAGGTAAATCCCTAACCGATTACTCGATTAGTTTATTGAAAGAATGACGTACTTGTTCTTTTCCCCCTCACCTCCTTTTATAGAGATGAGGGAGAACCGACTCTTACAATGACTCCGGGTCGGGTTGGGCTTATATATTGCTAACCGACCTTTATTCTTGCTAATTAGGAAACTAGACTCTTATTAACCTAGACATCGATTTAGGCTAATATTATGACTAAACATAACATAAGGGCTTTAACCATAAAAGGGGGCGTGTTCTAGATTTAATTTAGTTTCATTCTAAGGGTTTATCAAATTAAAAGGGTGACTTACATAGCTTTTAGCAATATTTTATAGATTCTAATTTAAGGGTTTCAAGAAAGATCGGAGATAGAAGTTGAATTGATTATTTAATTTGCAGACATTTGAAAGGGAAGCAATTGAAAAGTGGTTCAAACAGGGTAACAAGACTTGTCCAGTAACTAATGTGCAACTTGATGACCTCAATATAGTTTCAAATCTCTTGGTGAAAGACCTCATAGCGCAATACTTCGCTGATGCAGCTGCATCCGCGGCCTCCTCAACCTCTGCTGCTGCTCCATCTGCGGCCCCAACCTCTACTTCTTAAAATCACTGATCACAAGTCCCTTCATACTCAACATAAGCAGATAAATAAATTCAAAATGAAATGATAGGCATGAGTGTTAAGTACTGAAACACTCATGCCTATCATTTCATTTTGAGTTTATTTATCTGCTTATGTTGAGTAACGAAACACTCATGCCTATCATTTCATTTTGAGTTTATTTATTTGTTTATGTTGAGTACTTTGAGTTTATTTATCTGTATATGTTGAGTACTGAAACACTCATGCTTATCATTTCATTTTGAGTTTATTTATCTGTTTATGTTGAGTACTTTGAGTTTATTTATCTGTTTATGTGAGTACTGAAACACTCATGCTTATCATTCCATTTTGAGTTTATTTATCTGTTTATGTTGAGTACTTTGAGTGTATTTATCTCTTTATGTTGAGTACCGAAACATGCCTATCATTTCATTTTGAGTTTATTTATCTGTTTATGTTGAGTACTTGGAGTTTATTTATCTCTTTATGTTGAGTACCGAAACACTCATTCCTATCATTTTATTTTGAGTTTATTTATCTGTTTATGTTGAGTACTTTGAGTTTATTTATTTGTTTATGTTGAGTACTGAAACACTCATGCGTATCATTTCATTTTGGGTTTACTTATTTGATTATGTTGATTGTTGAGTATTGATTTAGTCATGCCTATCATTTCATTTTGTGGGGAACTTGTGTGCTTTTGTAAAACACTTTTAGTATTGGTGTACTACTTATTACTCCGTATTAACTTCAATTACTATATGTATGGACCAAATCGATAAGATGGTTATTGTGCCTCCATATGGAGTATATTTATCTGCTTTAATAGTTACTGTAATCGTTAAGATGGTTACTGTCAATTGCGGATTCAGCTTTTTAAAATGGATGTGGCACAAATTTTCAAAAAAAATAGAATTGCAAACAAATTTACACCAATCTTCGCATAACAAAATTTCAGGCACACAAGTGGTTCTATATACTACAATTAAAAAAAGGTATTCGAGTATTATGTTATAAAGCCTAGACTATAGAATCATTAAATTACAAACTTAAGAAAAAAAAGAAAAAAAATAGAGTTGATTCGTGAACTAGCAAGTAAATTTGGGCCAAATTGGATTTTTCATCCTAATGGGCTTAGTGGGCTTTATAAGTTTAGTTTTCAAGTTGTTTTCTCCGTCGTCTAGCATATCTATAAAACACAGAATCTAAGAATTTGAAAACCTGCAAGTCTATTAGAAAAACATGGTGGCTAATTTTTTGTGTGACACGTGCCACATGTGGCCATGCCTTAGATCCGCCCATGGTTACTGTGCTTCCATACGAATGTGCTTTGGTAGCTTATGTGTGTGTATTACTTTTATTCCCCTAAACTCCAACATGGTATCGATCATTGCAAACTGAAACACATTACTACATTAACCTGCCTCCCTTTTGCAATTAACCATAAAAATTATATTGGTATCTCGTGGCTTTTTGAGTAGAGATTGTGACTTGTGATCCCATATCAAATTTTAAATTTTACGTAGTACTTTTATAGGTCATTCTTGATGTTCAATTCGAGTGGTGTTGATACAAAAGTTGGATAGACCGAGCTTGACCCAAATTAAGTTTAATTTGGGGTCTTGTGGACTCCGGCTCTTGCACTAAGTGAAACTTGCTTTGAGGACCCTACGCACTAAACATACACCATTAGGCTTACCGTGGGTTTGTGACCCACGATTAGACTCCGGTGTGAGAGTAAGTAATCGATTTGAGTATGTAGTGTTTAGGGTATTGTGTGTATCGTGCCTTGGTGGAACCTATGAGGTTCCTTTTATACCCGAGAGAGTCCTGACTGAGCTCTCCTACTCTTGCGGTCAAAGGAAGAGATAATGACCCGAAATAGTTTGATCTTTATCACATAACCAAGGCAAGTGTATATCCCTTCCCTTTAGGCGAATATATATATATGATAGATTATATTCTTGTCTGATCCTATCGCGCTACGACAAGGACCTGGCTAAGTAATTAACCTCGCGTGCGACAGCGGCTTAACGGGTCTCCTGGGCTTCTGCGCGCATCGCATAAGTACTCAATCCATTCTTGATGGATGCGGGTAGTACTCGTGGGTCGGGCTATCCAGCCCAACTAGGGACTATACGTCATCATGTCCCCCCAGTCTAGTGGTCGCAGGCTCCAACCGCGGCTACTAGACTATAAATCAAGTAGAACACTCGCATAGTCCAAATATGAACAAAGATTTCAAACATTCCCGCCAAGAAGACATCCATCCCCCCTTTTACCTAACCTCCTCGGTACCCAGGAAAAGCGCCTGCCACGTCATAGTTACCCCTTCAACTTCTACCCTTGGATCTAGCAAGTGGGGAACACGTGACACATATCCAACCGTGAACAGTAAATCAGTAGGTATATATATATATATATATATATATATATATATATATATATATATATATATATATATATATATATATATATATATATATATATATATATATATATATATATATATATATATATATATATATATATATATATATATATATATATATATATATATATATATATATATATATATATATATATATATATATATATATATATATATATATATATATATATATATATATATATATATATATATATATATATATATATATATATATATATATATATATATATATATATATATATATATATATATATATATATATATATATATATATATATGTATATATATATATATAGAATCTGGATCGATTGAGAAGGAAAAAAAACCTTCTCAATTGAGAAGGTTTTTCAAAAACCATAGCTTGTTAACTTTGATTCAAGTTTTTCAAGTGTTGATTCATTTTAATATGATAATAATACAAAATGAGTCAAAAAAATTTGAATCAACATTAAAAAACTCTCGATGTTGCGATATTTGTAAAATATTGAGTTTACTACACAAATTTTTTGAATCATTTCATAACTCGATTTTTACAAAGATTTATGAATCAAAATTATGATTTATAGTTTTGATTCACTATTAAATGATGTTAACTAGTGAATCAATGAAAAATTTTCGAATCAATGGCTCAAATGAAGATTTCTCAAATTTCTCAAAATAAAAACCTTCTCAATGGAACCGGAGCCTATATATATATATATATATATATATATATATATATATATATATATATATATATATATATATATATATATATATATATATATATATATATATATATATATATATATATATATATATATATATATATATATATATATATATATATCCCTAACGCCTCCTTTTGACTGTATACTAATTACAAAAACTCTCAAACCTCCATTAACGCCTTCAACACACGACATCATCACAAGATCTTTAGCGAAGGTAATCTGTGCGACCACCGTTTGATACATATAACACCATGGTGAAACAATTATCCGCCATTACATCAACCTTGACCATAGAGGAGCTAGACCAATTCACCACAGATTTCTACATACCTAACTATCTGCACCCAGAAGTTAATAACCCTCAACATAATATAAGCCAGGCCCCAGCGGGAAAGATAGGGGTGTACACCCGGTTCTTCAACTATGAAAACCAACGTATACCCATGCCACGCTTCCTTCTTAGCTTGTTGATGCATTATGAGACCCACGTCTCTCAATTGCATTGTATAGGGGCGGCCAAAATTTCAAATTTCAAAATAAACTGCCGCACCCTAGACATAGAGCCCACCGTAGACCTTTTTCATATATTATACCAACGATAATAAGCCAATGGCTGGGTGTCTTTTGCTATGCGAAAAGGCGGAATGCAATGTTATGACGGAAAAGTAGACTCCCTTAGGGACTGGAATGACAGATTCTTCTTGCTTGACGACGCCGTCTTTCCTTTCCACTTTCCTTTTTTGACCCCCGAAATGGTGAGGAAGGATTCCTTACCTGGCCGCAACTCCAATAATCCTGAAGACGCGGGGACCTTAAACAACAATCTTATCCCCATACAGCCGTATCCAGAGAGTGTGCTAGTCACCCTTGGACTAAGTCGCGCACCAATCTATGGCGCACACAGGATACCCGTCTTCTGCACCCAGGACGACCAGGGTTAGTGTTTCTACCTCCCATCCACTGTAGCATTCTATAAGTACCTTCTTATGCCAAGAAACTAAATTTTATCTTTCTGTGTGTCTGTTTGCTTGTTGCGCGGTTATGGATCTTCTTGAACTCGTTCGTGGTGGATTCCGGGAAGATTTGATGGTATACTCTCGTCCTGAGAGGGAAAATGAAGAATCCATCCGAGACCGTGCCAAGAAGAACACCATGGACCTAGAAGTCGGAGAGGCATCGGCTGCCCAAGAAAATGATGACACAGGCGCGGATCAGCCACCACCCTCAGAATCAGCACAACATCCACAACAGCCACCAGTAGTACAACAGCCACCACCGCCCTTCCTCAGCTCCTCGCTGTCATCGGATAATCTTACCGAGGACACTGAAAAAGGCACAGAAGAATTTGATGAAGAAGACACTTCTACCTTGGGGAAGAGACAAAGGAGCCCCCCATCGTCTTCTCGCAAAGTTGCGCGCACCGGGGCCGGTCCATTATGGATAGAGGTGCGCTCAACCAAAGAAGATTTCGAGGAGAACCTTGCAAAGACTCCCCCCCCCCCCCCCCCCGCACTCCTCCAGTCACCATCAATCTAAGGTAACTTCCTTCCCACACATGGTAGTTTTTGTTCTCATGTTGTGTGTTTTTTTCTTACCACCATTTCTATGTATTAGTGACGACCTAGAGAAGTCCTCTACGAAAGCTGAGGCCACGCCTTCCCCCTACAAGTAGACCTCATCAATTGGGGGAAGTGTGTTTCTCCAAGACCATGTCTTTGCTCCTAGCTGGGAACTGCCTGTATCCTCGAATTTGAAAAGCGCTTTTGACTGCTCATGTTTCTTGGACAACATTGTGCCCCCTGGCCGAGCGGAAATTCTGGAAGGAATGAGTGACGTTGTCCTGGCCGACGAAGCCAGCTATCTAGCAGCGCAGCATGTGACATTGACATCACATCTTAAGAAGAGATTCCTAGTGCTATCTACCCAAGTCCGCACCACAGAGGAAAGACTGAGGCAAGTCACTGAAGGAAAATCCATCACGCCGGGGGATATGCAAGAAAAAATTGACCAAGAGATCGATAGGGGAAGAAAGGATGCAAACCTTCTTCATTCTTTGTCAGAGGAAAGGAACAGGCTATCCATCGCTCTAGATGAAGAGCGCGCCCAGCTCAACCAACTAAAGGCCTCCAACCAAGTTGCTATTGGGGCCTTCGAAAAAGGAAAAAATAAGTTTGTAGCTGATGTTGACGCGTTGGGCCCCAAAGGGAAGGAGGATGTGAGCTACCTTAGCGGTTAATTAAAGAGGCTGAGCCTAGAGCTTGATGAAGACTTGTATCCTCGCTTAATGAAGGAAGTGGCTGAGAAGCGGTGGTTAGTGCGCCATGGTTTGCGCTTAGCCGCGATGGGTACCTTGGAAGACCCCACCTTGCGAACTTCTTTTTCGAAGTCTGTGATAGCTGCGGTTAACGAGGGTACTTCCAAGGGTTTGGTGAAAACACACGAGGCAAAGTTACTGAAGAAAGATTTAGCAGAGGTGTCCTTTTATGACCCGAAGGCCGACTCCAAACTGACAACAGCCTTGTAGGATATGAAAGCATGTCTACTGCCATCCTCTTGTTTAGAGGATAAGGACCATGATGTACCCCTGGAAATTGTGATGGAGAGCCTTACACTGGCGCGCCACAAAGCAGAGGGCGCAGAAGCATTGTCGGACTTCCACCTTAAACCGTCTATGGAGCAGCTGACCATACCCATATTTGCGCATCCTAGGGACGTGCTTGATCCATTTAGAATATAGAAGGAAGTTACACTATCCGAGGTGCTCGCAGCCCATGAGAGTCGCACTACTTCCAAGAGGGCCCTTCTGAACATAGAGGCTGCACCATCTGTTGGCACGGCCCATCTTGCGCCCTCTATTCCTGTGTTGCCACTACCACTGCTAGAGAGGGACTCTCACACATTGGACTGAATGGAGAAGAGCTTAAGGGACTATCGCACCACCGCTTACTGCCCACCATTGCTAAAATTGAAGAGATCATCATCCGAGACCCATTTGCTCACCAACCACTCTACTGATTTGTAAATATGTTACTTATTTTGTGATGCGCAAATGTTCGCTCTTGTTTGTAACAAACAATATTTTTTGATTTATGATAAGTGTGCTTAATGTTTGTAACACGACTTCGCTTAATGAGTTAATGTAAACTCATAAATGGTCCATATGGGTTTAAGAAGCTCATTACGTGCGGTATATCGCTACTACCATAAGGACGGCCAGGTGAGGCTGACCAATTGTTAGGTGCGCACGATTGTGTCTTAACAGTCATAGAGTTTACTGGCTGCATAACTTGCTACGACGTCATAAATAGCAAGGGGCCTAACAAGGATACGCGATCCGTGGTCGATGGGGTTTCATCCCACTTACTCGACGAGTCTAATTAGTAGGGTAGGCTCATTCCTCTTATTTCGCTTGGAAACGTTATGCACGCGTGCGCCAATATGCAATATATAATACATAAAAAAGAAATATATATGACAAAAAGAAATGTTTTCAGAATGCGTCGTGTAACTAGCTAGGTACCACGACAGTTTTATTAATACTTGTAAGTTTTAACACATGAAATAAAAGAAAAAACAATACATTTATTCAAGAAGTCCGCCGCTAAAGGTAGCACTTCTTTAGATGGCATATGTTCCAAGGCCTTTGTAGGTCGCGGCCATCCATGTCACGCAGCCGATACGCGCCATTCCCTAGTGCACCGGTCACTATATAAGGTCCCTCCCACTTAGTTCCAAGTTTTCCTGTATTCTCAGTGCGGCTGGCCGCGTTTGAGCGATACACAAAGTCACCTGGCCTGAAGGAGGTCTTGCGCACCCTAGCATCATAATAGCCTTTAATTTTTTCTTTCGATTTAGCTTCGCGGATTGCTGCCAACTCTCGCCGCTCCTCGATTATGTCTAAGTTCAATCGCAGCTCGTCGTTAGTGACCATGTCTACCTCCGCTGTACGGAGTGTTTGCAATCCGATTTCAGCTGGGATGACTGCCTATGTACCATATGTGAGGGCGAAAGGGGTATCACTCGTGGCTGTCTTGATCATCGTGCGATGTGCCCACGAGAGGTGCGACAACTCATCGACCCAAACTCCTGTTTTCTCTTTCCAAAAGCCCATTAGTTTGTGGATGGGCTACCGATGCGAACCGCTGGTGTATTACATTCTTCGCGCACCAATCCTTGAATGGGTTCTCCGCGAACTGCTTTCCATTATCAGAAACTATTTCACCAGGTAGTCCGAAACGACATACTATGTTGTCCCATACGAACCTCTTCACCTGGTTCCCTGTGATTGTTGCGACTGCCTTCGCTTCAATCCCTCTTGTGAAGTAATCCATCGCGACTATGAGGAACTTAACCCCACTTGCGGCTACGGGAAAAGGTCCCGCGATATCTAATCCCCACTTGAAGAATGGCCAAGGGGAGGTGATTGGCGTGATATCACACCCTCAATTTGGCCCAAGTGTACAATTACACGAGGATGTGACTATCATGACAACCAAGAGACATAGGTACAAGAACGACTAAGAAAATTCATTTTCATTCATAAAAACATAAAGATAAGATTTGTCCTAAGGAAATTGTTTTACACACCATGATAACAGAAATCAAGTTTCCAAATGTTATACATCAAAATCAAGTCTCAAAGGTAAATCATGATAATTTTTATTAACTCTATAGCACAACCACGTCACTCCTCCGCCTTGACACCTGAGAAAAACATTGCTAAAACGTCAACACAAAGGTCGGTGAGTTTATAGGTTTAAGTATAAGTAGTGTGATGAACCATAAGATTTTTGTTAGGCAACCGACAAATAATCTTATAACAAATACAAGATTATCATAAAATAGCATATGTTCATGATATCCTACGTCTAAGCTCATGACACCGAAGCGTTAACCGTACCAACAAGTTTATATAAAAGAGCCCAATCAAATACTACCCCAAAGTATTCGTAACACCTCAAATGTAATTGTATCCAATTTGGTCTCACAACCAATATTAGATAGGGAGGTCAATCTCAATAGATCTATCCATAACATTTGCGCTTACACAAAGTAATTAACGGTTCATGATAGTGGGCTAAAGCATCTAGGGGGTATCGCTACTTAGACATCATGTAGGCACGTATGAGTTTTAAGGTACTTATGTTCATCCGTAAAAACAAGCAATGTTCTCACCCCAAAGAGTTAAAAGCAATTAAAAGTAGGGCTATAAACTCACCTCATAAATCAAGCAAATGGATGGAAATGTAAGGAAACTCGAGAATACGAACACGTTATCCACGACCTAGTTAAGTATAATGAGCGTGTCATAAAGACTGGTAGTTTATAAATAAAATGCATGATATCCTAAGTGTACTTGACATTACGTTTTATTTATGACGAACACAAAAATACTACCCGATTATCAGTGGGCTTTAGTTTAACAAAATAATAACACAATTTCATTTTGGGCTTTTATAACGCAAGTCTAAAATCGGAGAGTCCAATAGTCTAAATTTATTCATGGGCTTGACCCATGATCTGTTTTTCTCAACCCGGCCCAGCTGGGGGCGACACAAACAAGAAAAAAATAGGGGAACACGTTTATATGTTTCATTCACTCTTTGTCTGGTCATTAAACACGACTCACACACACACATAATCCCACCGCCCCATCTTCATCCCTCTCTCTTCCTGGTTATCATCTATATTTAGTTTTATCATTCTTTCATCAAAATCAAACCAAGATAAATGTAAACCTGTTCCATAAACATCAAATGAAAGTGTTCTTGATTAGTTAATAATCTGTTTGTCATGGGTTTTATCCCTACACATGTAATTAGTTCGATTCTTGGTGTTGTTTCTCATTAGAGTTGGTGGTGATTCGTTCAAAGATAAGTCTTGAATCCTTTTGGTTTAACAAAACGTTTTCATATGTTATCTTGATCAATACTTCCAAAATAAAAGGTTTACTTGTTTAAATCGTTCGATTTGTCATCAATTAAAAGAATTAAGTTCGAAGTTGATTTAATTAGAAATTAGGGTTTTAAATAATTTGGGGGTTTTGATAAATCTAACGTTTAAACATAATTAATAAATGTTTTCTTTCATAAAAGCTGATTAATTTCATCAATTAATCTGATTTGTAAATTTTAGGGTTTCGGCCAAATTGGGGATTTGTTCATATCTCGTTTTTAATCTAATTAACTGGTCAATTCAGGTGTAGATTGAGTTTAATTAGAGTTTAAATCAATATCTTAATATTAGGGTTTGTGAAAATTTGGGGTTTTGTGTATATATATGTTTTAATTCGAATTCTAAGGGGTTTATAGAAAAGAAAATAGTATAAATTCTATGTTTTGACTATAAGTTGGTTGATTTAGGGTTTGGTTGATTGGTGTGATTTGCATTCGGTTTGGTATTTGATTTCCAGTGGTGCTATTGACTATCTCATTAAGTTTCACATTAGTTTCTACTTAAGCCAATAATAAAATGGTTCGGTTATATATTCTAACACATGTATTCTTGTTTTCCTAGGGTTGTTGGTCAAGCACTCTATATGCATAATATGGGAATGAGGAGAAAGGTATGAAGGACTCATAATGAAGGTTTTGGTTTCGGCTCGGTGGTGTTTGGATAGACAATGAAGTGTAGCTCGGCTGGAATTAAAGCCTCGGTTGTTGCTCAAGGATTCTGGCCAGATTATCTTTAACAGCCCAGATTTGCTTGTAGTATAACTTGTTTTTGTGTTATTAACTTTGTGAGGAAAGACTGTTATTTAACTTTGTATTCATGGCATAGGGTTAAGCTAAATCTGGAATTGTTAGTCTTGTGATATACCTATTTAGGGTATTTTTGGCATGTGTGTTGTCTTAACCTTATTAGTGGGTTTGTAAAATATGATTTCCAGGTTTGTGAGTTGACTTGGTTTGACTGAGTTTTGAAATCACAGCTTTTGTTATAACTTGTTCAAGTTTTTAGTTTTGGTAACTTTGTGTATACTTTCTTAGTTGAACTCGGTCCAGTAAGGGTTTTAGTGGACAGTTCGGCCCAATTAGGTTGTATATATAACCTTTGGTCCAACAATGGTGATTCAACATGACATTCGGCCCAATCCTCACGGCTTGACAGCTTTTGGTTAATTTGTTAACACTCGATTTCGATTAATACTCAACTAACATGGTTGGTTTAGCTTAGATTCTGGTACGCACACGACTACACAATGTCGTGACCAACAAGAAGTGTGTAGAAACTAGAAGGGGGGGTTGAATAGTTTCTAGTTTATTTTCAAAACATTTCGGCTCAATCCACTGCCCGCGGTTCCTTATCTCTGCCCGCGGTTCCTTATTGATAAGGAACCGCCGGTCCAATAACGAACCGCCGACAGTGGACGTAGCAACATTGTAAATTTGAAACCTTAACAATCCTTTGTATCAAATTCCTTATCAATCTTGACTAGATGTGAGATGTGTTTGATTGAGAGATAAATACTACAAGTAAGAAAACACACAAGCACATCAAATCAAGAGTACATCAAGCAATAGTCTAAACACTAAGCACACACGTACTAAGCACAAGCTTTTCCGCAACTAGGATGTTTAGACTAAGTGATGTACACTTGACCATAATCTAAACATGAAGCACACACGTACTAAGCCATAGCTTTTCCGCAACTTAGATGTTTAGATTATGTGATGCACACAAAGACACACAACACAAGTATGCAACTATAAATACATCTACAAAGGTAAATACATAAATGTAAAGGAAGTTACCGACACGATGATTTATAGTGGTTCGGTCACGAAGCTCCTCTTCGCCCTACTCCACTCCTCGAGTACACCTTACTCGAGAGTTACTTCACTAGTCAACAAACTCCTTAAGGTGGAGAAACCATACACTACGTCGTTTACACATTTCCGACACTAAGCTAGATGTCGAAACCTAATCTTAGGTAGGACCAATCTACACAACGTCGCCCACTTCACCATTTAACGACACAAGGCTAGATGTCGAGTTCTAATCGAAAGCTAGAACCAATCTTCACGACTCTTCACTTTGAAGCTAAGTGAGAACTTCACACAACACAACTACTAATCACTTTAAAGCTAAGTGAGAACTCACAAGACACAACCACATCACTTTATAGTTTAGTGAGAACTACCTAGACACAACCACATCACTTTAGAGTTTAGTGAGAACTACCAAGACACAACCTAATCTACCCACTAGTTATGTTTTATGGCCCAACATAACAAACTTTGTGTTTTATGGCCTAAACACATAAACCATATTGATCTAAGCACACAACACTTAGATCTAGAACTCTAACACTATATCCAAGTACTAACAAGACTTGGATCTACACAACTAACACCTAATCCAAGGATACCCATCACATGGATATTCTACCCTTACAAACACATCCAAGTGTACCCAACACTTGGATCTTCTACATATACATAGTAGGAAGACTAAAAACATAACTTAGATCTATAGAAGGAAAGATCTTCATCATGTAGTGAACCCAACACATCATGGTAATGATAGTGTTCTTCTCTTTGCACTTGAGAGGATGAGGAGATTGAAGATTGAATCACATCTTAAACAAGATTAATCAAAACTAACTAACCAAGGATCTAAGATGGTTTTTGAAAGAAACTGTGCAAAAAGGGTTGAAAGAAAACCTGGAAATGATCCACTATTTATAGGACAACATTACAACGGTCAAAAAGACCCGCGGTTCCTTATCTCTACCCGCGGTACCTTATCAATAAGGAACCGTGGGTTCCTTTAAGGAACCTCCGCGTCGGAGTCCGTGCAAATTTGTCCTTTAGTGGGGATATGTCATCTGGGGTAGTTTATACCCTCAAAGGATATTCCTTTGGCATATGGAATATGCCAAATTCAAATTTCTATTTTCTTTTTAATAAAACATTTTCTTAAAAATAAAGTTAATTAAAATCTTTTGTCACATTTGATTAAAATGTGAGTTTTAAGAAAATATTAATCCTTGATCACTTAGTTAGGTTAATGACATGTTTGTACATACCTTGAGTGATTCATGCCGAATGCGGTCTTGGAGGTGTCGAGAGAAGTATACAAAAGTATTCTTGAGTGATTACGAGTACCTTAACATTTTACATAATGTATTGCGAATTATACGTTTGTCATCAACAAAACATAAAGAGATTATATCGACAAAGCATCGTAATGTTTGCACTAACAATCTCCCCCTTTTTGATGATGACAAACAAGTAAACCGCAACACATATTAAAATGCATAAGTTACTCGTTTACACTTACTTCTCCCCCTTTTGTCGAATCAAAAAGGTAGTCTTCATTTGTAGAAGAGGAGGATCGACTTCGAGAGAACATGCATCCAAAAATCTAATCATCCATAGTGGTTGTCGTTTGAGAGGCGAGAATCCGAACCATAAACCCATCATACAAAAGTATTGAGCTTGCGTCATCCTAGTGAAGTCTTCAATCACCATAGGTTAACCAACTCCAAGCATAATAATATGCTTATCTACGAGTGTCCAAAATGCATTACTTGTAAGATGTTCGATGAATGCAATTTGAGTGAGTCAACGATCGCGAAGGTAATGAATTGAACTCTTGAAAATGCTCCCCCTTGATATGAGCTCCCCCTTGCTTGAGGTACCAACAAAGCAAGAATAGTGACGAGCTACAAAAATGGGTTAGAATTGTCCTACAAAACAAGGTTAGTAGACAAGAGCATATATAAAGAGAGATGTCACCCAAACGGGGATGATAAACAAGTCGTTTGCACAAACAATGACAAGCAAAGAAGTGTGCATGCAATGCTATCAATCCAAAAACAAATCAAAGGAGAGGATCTTGACAAGATCAATTCACAATTGTTGGAATAGAGATAGAAAAAAAAACATCCATACCAATTGTAATGATAATATGTCAAAGGGTAAAAAGCTTAGAATTTTTGGAATCACCCAAGAAAATTCAAGATTTAACCATCAACTCTCAAAAAAAACAAAGAGAGGATTTTGAGAAAATCAATTCAAAATTGTTGGAGTAGAGGTAGAAAACATCCAAGAATTTGAAGATATCATCTCAAGGTGTTAAAAACTTAGAATTGATGGAATCACCCATACCAATTGTAAAT
Source organism: Glebionis coronaria (assembly GCA_025667525.1). Taxonomy (NCBI): domain Eukaryota; kingdom Viridiplantae; phylum Streptophyta; class Magnoliopsida; order Asterales; family Asteraceae; genus Glebionis; species Glebionis coronaria. The sequence goes on from CM046876.1 coordinate 529,826,072, forward strand.
TTTAACCGCAATCAACTCTCAAAAAGAGGAACAAAAATATCTCGACCTAGAGACATTTTTGACCAAAAAATATAAAGGAAAACCAAAAGCGGATAAATCGACGCTTTAATAAAAAACAGGATATAGGACATTATAGGCAAAAATGCGTATGAATGTCGACACCAAATGGTGTTTAGCATACGATAAACTACATGCTCAAAGTTTCGTAGCTCTTCTCAATCATTAAGGATGTTCAAAGAACAATTACATGATGAGGAAAGGGTAAGGTTCGACTCAACTTAGTTTAGAAAGACTAGAAGAAAGAGACTCGACATAAAAGAGCATGATTAAAATGAATTGAGAGAGACTCAACAAAGAAGTTAAGGATAACTTTACGAAACGAGAGAAGAAACTCAAAAGAAGCTCAAGAAGACATGAAAGAGTTAGTACAAAATATAACACATAATCAAGTAAGCACATACGATAATTCATGCAATTCCTAATGAAGTCTACAAAAAACCAATGTAGAGAAGGGTGCAATTAACACGTATGGCATGCAAGAAACATGATTACTTAAAAAGAGAAGACTAAGTAAAACATGTTAGCACGTAGCATTTAAGGACATGCATGAGTTAGACACATCTAAGAGATATTATATCGGATTTGCTTGACAAAGACAAAACCTTTATAATAAGCATGCATTCATTAACTAATCAATTAAGCATATAGCATACGGATAAGCAAGAAGATATATAAGCAAGTAGCATAGAAGCAAGTCATCTATCTAGAAATCACAAATCAAGCTACATGTAATGTAAATCCCCAAGAAGATTCCCAATTCTTATTAGTTTAAGAAAATGACTCAAAATAAGAGAAAAGAAAGAAACATAATAACAACAACATTCAAGACTCAAAGAAAAATCATGTTGAAAATCATGAAAGGAAATAAAAGAGAATAAAAAACAAGCCTAAAACTTAAGCATAATTCTAATCCTAGTTACACTAGGAAACTAAGATTTGCTTAAATTGGATGTCTTAGCAATAAGCAATCCACATGCTTAAATGAAAGACAAGGGTGGTGGCGGAATTTTGGTGGGGTGAAAGGTGAAGTCACCAAGGGTTCAACAAAGTCATTCACAATGGGAATGCTTTGGATGGGTGATGTGGGTGAGTTTGAAGGGGTAAAAGGTGAAGTCAGCAAGGTATCAACAAAGTCATTCACAATGGGAATGCTTTGGATAGGTTGAGGTCGGGTAGTCACATCAAAGAGAGTACTTGGAGTGAAGGGTGAGGTTAGCTCATTCATTCTAGATTGGAATGAAGAGGAGGTAGAACCATGTGAATGGTTGGTACCATGGATTGAGGTAGTCTTGCATGGAGCAAGAGGTGGTGAGGGTGATGAAGAGATGAGAATTGGAACAATCTCATTCTTGGGTGTGTGAAAGATTGAAGAGTTAGTTTAGGTAACTTAATCTTAAATTTGAGGTGCCTCTTTGAAGAGGAGGTTTTGGATGAATTGGAGGTTCTTGTAGAAACCATGGTAGTAATGGGTGGTTCAAGGGGTAAGGATGAATGGTTTGAGGTGCGAAGACCATAACTAACAAGGTGGGTTTAAAAGGGTGAGGGGATGATCCAAACTAGTAATGGGTTAAAAAGGGAAAGCCCAAGATATTTTGGGAGTGATCAAAGGTTTGAAACAAGGATTCCAAAAGGGTGTTGGAACAATTGGAAAGTTTCAGAAAACCCGAATTTGGGAGCTTCGGCCCGCGGTTCTTTATCTCCACCGGCGGTTCCATATTGATATGGAGCCGCGGTCTATTTAAAGAACCGCCTACAGAGGCTAGGTTTAGGTGGTGAAGGAGGATTTTCCAATTCAGCAAATCCTAATGTTCTAGTCTAACTTATCATAAAGTCATGCTTAAGAGCAATAAAAACTAGAACACACACAAAGGAAAGACACATAGGTTCAATTAGCACGTAAGAGGAAAGCTAAAAAAAACTAATGGCTACAAAAGAAAAAGACTCCTAATGACATACAAAGTTCATCAAAGTAAACTATCATTAGTCATATATAGGAAGAGCCATTTAGCCAATTTAGAGAATGAGTATGAGACTATCACTAGAGGTGCTCAATTAAGGCTAAACACGACCATTTTTACGAGTTATACACCAACTCAACTTCCCACATGGAAGTAATTCAACCGTTAGGTCAAATTAAGATCCTAGTGCATAAATTCTCTAGTAGTCATTCTCAAGTTAGACAAAATGTAATTCCAACATTTGCCTAATAAAGTTTAGCAAGGATGAAACTTGCATGGCGACACAATGCATGACCTAATGAGGGTTAAGAATGCACTATTGCATATCTTGTCAAACAAGTCTAGTTAAGGTTATTTACCTTAATAGAACTTGAGGCCAATAACTTTGAAGTGTATAAACAAAGTTTACACAAACCAAAGGAACACTCTTGATTGGTCTTTCGGAAATGACACATTTATAAATTGCATAGCAATGTAAATTACTTGAGTATTTCGGATGAAACATCCAAGTTATCAAACCGACTCTATTGTGTATTATAAGTAATTATTAAACAAAATATGTCTAACAATTTGAACAAGTAGATTCAATATAACACCATCAACACAAGTGTGAGTTATGATCTGATGTATATTATTAATAAACCACATTCATGTCTACACTAAAAAACATGTCAATTAGATTCGATAATAATACCAATCATAGTCTGAATAATGCATTGATATTTAATCGAAATCTTTCTTGATTCCCACAAACACTCTTTTAATAGAAAATAGCTAAGATTTTCAAAGGGTGTTTCATGTTTTATAGTGAGACATTTATCTACTTGAACTAATAACACAATGATCGAGTAAGACGACCCAAATCAATAGATTTGACAAGCTCCCAAAGCTTTCAAACCTAAAAGTGTTAAAGAACATGCCGAGGTGTACAAGATGTTTATGTAACATTTGTAAACCAAGAGATGTTAATCATATATGCAATGCACACATAGTGTTGCAACTAAAATGCAAGAAATCTAGCATACATCCTAATTAGGAAAAACTAGATACTAACAAATACCAAGCAAGGCACAAGAGAGAAGACATATAAGCAATACTACTAAAAATAGCAAGGAACACTTAATAATGTCTACAATTAATAATAACACACAAGAAAACACACACAAACAATTAGCTTAACACATAAAAGCATTCGTCCATGTTTTGAGTGTTAGATACAACAAAGTATTCATAGCTTGATTTTATTTGAAAATAGTCTTTGACCCATTTAAAATTTAACTAAGTTTAACACTTTGTAAATGTATCAATTTTCAAAGATATATCACCAAGTGATGTCCAACTTAATAAAAAAGAGTAAAACACAAGTTTTACGACAAATCGACGCTCAATACTTTGAACAAAGTATGGAACTTAGAAACCATCCAAATTTTAAAGTTTCAATAAGGGTTTGGAAGCATTTTTAATTGAAAGAAAAATCAATTACGTTCGAAATGACGGGTGGCACGACTTCTACGGACTTACGGTTGATTTTATATGATTTTTCAAAGTTTTCAAAAATCAGTGTCGGACTGACCGCGGTTCCTTATTGATAAGGAACCGCGGGGAATAGATAAAGAACCGCGTCCAGAGGACAAAAATGGGGTTTTTGGCCAAAATCATTTGGTAAATTTTTGGAAGGACTTAGGTCTCTAAAAAATCATTTTAGACACATAGAACTTGTATTTTAGAGTTAATTATGACACAAAAGATTTTTATACTTCCAAACATGAAAAGATTTAATTCAAGCTATTATACAAAGTTTATTTAACACCAAAACTTGTACGAATGAAACAACAAAACACATTTCATAAGTAATCACTCTTCATGAACAATTTGATACAAAGATCGTCTATATTTTTAAAAACCGTTTTCATTTTAAAAACCATTTGTTTTGAAAAAGAGAGCAAAGATCGATCCAAGCTTTAAAGTACAATATACTTCAAAGATCTTGAGTAACCTCGCTCTGATACCAATTGTAGAAACTAGAAGGGGGGTTGAATAGTTTCTAGTTCATTTTCAAAACATTTCGGCTCAATCCACTGCCCGCGGTTCCTTATCTCTGCCCGCGGTTCCTTATTGATAAGGAACCGCCGGTCCAATAACGAACCGCCGACAGTGGATGTAGCAACATTGTTAATTTGAAACCTTAACAATCCTTTGTATCAAATTCCTTATCAATCTTGACTAGATGTGAGATGTGTTTGATTGAGAGATAAATACTACAAGTAAGAAAACACACAAGCACATCAAATCAAGAGTACATCAAATAGTCTAAACACTAAGCACACACGTACTAAGCACAAGCTTTTCCGCAACTAGGATGTTTAGACTAAGTGATGTACACTTGACCATAATCTAAACATGAAGCACACACGTACTAAGCCATAGCTTTTCCGCAACTTAGATGTTTAGATTATGTGATGCACACAAAGACACACAACACAAGTATGCAACTATAAATACATCTACAAAGGTAAAGACATAAATGTAAAGGAAGTTACCGACACGATGATTTATAGTGGTTCGGTCACGAAGCTCCTCTTCGCCCTACTCCACTCCTCGAGTACACCTTACTCGAGAGTTACTTCACTAGTCAACAAACTCCTTAAGGTGGAGAAACCATACACTACGTCGTTTACACATTTCCGACACTAAGCTAGATGTCGAGACCTAATCTTAGGTAGGACCAATCTACACAACGTCGCCCACTTCACCATTTAACGACACAAGGCTAGATGTCGAGTTCTAATCGAAAGCTAGAACCAATCTTCATGACTCTTCACTTTGAAGCTAAGTGAGAACTTCACACAACACAACTACTAATCACTTTAAAGCTAAGTGAGAACTCACAAGACACAATCACATCACTTTATAGTTTAGTGAGAACTACCTAGACACAACCACATCACTTTAGAGTTTAGTGAGAACTACCAAGACACAACCTAATCTACCCACTAGTTATGTTTTATGGCCCAACATAACAAACCTTGTGTTTTATGGCCTAAACACATAAACCATATAGATCTAAGCACACAACACTTAGATCTAGAACTCTAACACTATATCCAAGTACTAACAAGACTTGGATCTACACAACTAACACCTAATCCAAGGATACCCATCACTTGGATATTATACCCTTACAAACACATCCAATTGTACCCAACACTTGGATCTTCTACATATACATAGTAGGAAGACTAAAAACATAACTTAGATCTATAGAAGGAAAGATATTCATCATGTAGTGAGCCCAACACATCATGGTAATGATAGTGTTCTTCTCTTTGCACTTGAGAGGATGAGGAGATTGAAGATTGAATCACATCTTAAACAAGATTAATCAAAACTAACTAATCAAGGATCAAAGATGGTTTTTGAAAGAAACTGTGCAAAAAGGGTTGAAAGAAAACCTGGAAATGATCCACTATTTATAGGACAACATTGCAACGGTAAAAAAGACCCGCGGTTCCTTATCTCTACCCGCGATACCTTATCAATAAGGAACCGCGGGTTCCTTTAAGGAACCTCCGCGTCGGAGTCCGTGCAAATTTGTCCTTTAGTGGGGATATGCTATCTGGGGTAGTTTATACCCTCAAAGGATATTCCTTTGGCATATGGAATATGCCAAATTCAAATTTCCATTTTCTTTTTAATAAAACATTTTCTTAAAAATAAAGTTAATTAAAATCTTTTGTCACATTTGATTAAAATGTGAGTTTTAAGAAAATATTAATCCTTGATCACTTAGTTAGGTTAATGACATGTTTGTACATACCTTGAGTGATTCATGCCGAATGCGGTCTTGGAGGTGTCGAGAGAAGTATACAAAAGTATTCTTGAGTGATTACGAGTACCTTAACATTTTACATAACGTATTGCGAATTATACGTTTGTCATCAACAAAACATAAAGAGATTATATCGACAAAGCATCGTAATGTTTGCACTAACAAAGTGGACTTACGTATAATCGATAGTTAAAAATATATTATACCCGCACAAGCCAATAGTACGTCTAAACGTCGTTCATAAACATATAAAATAGTTATAAGAAAACACGTCATTATAATAGTAATAAGACGCGAAAATTTCAAGTTGTTACATTCGCTCTCCCTAAAGAGGGCTTTGTCCGCACAACAAAATTAACAATACATTTTAAGTCGACACCACATTAGTAAACAAGTGCGGGTATTTCGCCTTGAATTGGTCCTCGCGTTCCCAAGTAAATTCGGGTCCTTTACGTGCATTCCAACACACTTTAACAATTGGTATACGACTTTGTTTGAGTCGTTTAACTTCTCGTCCCATAATTTCGACGGGTTATTCAACGAACACGAGTTTGTCATTTAGTTGTATTTCGTCCATTGGTATAACGAGTGTCTCGCCGGATAGGCATTTCTTCAAGTTGAAAATGTGGAAAACATTATGCACACGACTAAGTTCTTGGGGTAACTCCAAACGATAGGCAACATCACCAATGCGTTGAATAATTTCGAAAGGTCCAATATATCGTGGGTTTAGCTTTCCTCGTTTACCAAAACGGATTACACCTTTCCATGGTGCAACTTTTAACATTACTCGATCTCCGACTTTAAATCCCAAAGGCTTTCGTCCCTTGTCGGCATAACACTTTTGTCGATCGCGAGCCGCTTGCATACGACTCTTGATTTGTATGATTTTCTCTGTTGTATCATGAATGATTTCCGGGCCGGTAAGTTGTGCATCACCAAATTCCGCCCAACAAACGGGTGAACGACACTTTCGACCATAAAGTGCTTCAAACAGTGCCGCTTTAATGCTAGTGTGGTAGCTATTGTTGTACGAAAATTATACTAACGGTAAGTGTCGATCCCATCCGTTTCTAATGTCGATTACACACGCGCGAAGCATATCTTCTAAGGTTTGGATGGTTCTTTCGCTTTGGCCATCCGTTTGAGGATGATAAGCCGTACTCATGTCCAATTGCGTTCCCAACGCTTCTTGGAGAGATTGCCAAAATCTCGAGCAATATCGACCATCTCAGTCCGATATGATAGAAATTGGTATGTCGTGCTTAGCAACGATTTCTTTCAATTATAAATATGCCAATTGATGCATCTTCTCGTTTTCCTTCATAGGGAGAAAGTGTGCGGACTTCGTTAAACGATCAACGATGACCCAAATGGTGTCGTAACCCGCAGACGTTTTAGGAAGTTTGGTAATATTGTACATAGTAATTCTCTCCCATTTCCATTCAGGGATCCCAGGTTGGACTAGTAATCCGGAAGTCTTTTGGTGTTCAACTTTAACTTTGGCGCAAGTTAGGCATTTACCAACATAAGTCGCGATGTCGGCTTTCATGTTTGGCCACGAATAGAACATTTTCATGTCATGATACATTTTGTCCGGTCCGATGTGGATCCAATACTTGGACTTGTGTGATTCATGTATGATTAGAGCTCTAACATTACCGTAGCGAGGTAACCAACTTCTATTGTCAAGACACAATGTTCCATCGGCACATGCAACAAGGTTCTTGGTGATCATTCCACCGGCTTCTTCTTTATCGATGTTTTCTATCTTAATAGCTTCCCGTTAGGCTTCTAAGATTTTTGTGGGTATGTTTAAGCCAATAGTCATCACTAAGGCTCGAACTCTTAGAGGTCGCTCACGAGGTTTTCTACTCAAGGCATCGGCTATAACGTTAGCTTTTCTCGGGGTATAACGAATGTCACAATCGTAATCCCCAAGTAGTTCCAACCAATGTCATTGTCTCATGTTGAGTTCTTTTTCGTCCAAGATATGTTGAAGACCTTTGTGAATAGTGTAAACTACACACTTATTATCGTAGAGGTAGTGTCTCCAAATTTTGAGAGCAAAGACAACCGAGCCTAACTCCAAATCGTGAGTAGTGTAGTTTTCTTCGTTCGATTTTAGTTGTCGAGATGCGTAAGCAATGACCTTTTTACTTTGCATGAGAACCGCGCCTAGACCTTTAATCGAAGCATCACAATATACTTCAAAGTCTTCACTACCCTCGGGTAATGCGAGAATGGGCGCGTCACAAAGTTTTTGTTTGAGAGTTTGGAAAGAAGTTTCTTGGTCGTCTCCCCAAATAAACTTCTTGTTCTTTTGAGTCAATTCCGTCATAGACTTAGCGATTTTCGAAAATCCTTCGATAAATCGTCTATAATAACCAGCAAGTCAAAGGAATTGGCAAATCTCCATAGGAGTCGCCCAATCCTTTACCACTTCGATCTTAGAGGGATCCACGTGGATACCACTACTATCGATCACGTGTCCAAGGAATTGTACCGTGTGAATCCAAAATTCACACTTTGAAAATTTGGCGTATAATTGTTCTTGTTTCAACAATTCCAAAATTTTCTTTAGGTGTTCCTCATGTTCTTCCTTGTTACTAGAGTAGATAAGGATATCGTCAATAAATACAATCACGAACTTGTCCAAATAAGGTTTACACACGCGGTTCATAAGGTCCATGAATACCGCGGGTGCATTGGTTAACCCAAATGGCATGACTTGGAATTCAAAGTGACCGTATCGGGTTCAAAACACCGTCTTGGAAATGTCTTCTTCTCGAACTCTAAGTTGATGATTACCCGACCTAAGGTCAATCTTTGAATAAATGCTCGAACCTTAAAGTTGATCAAACAAATCATCGATCCTTGGTAAAGGGTAACAATTCTTTAGTTAGTTTGTTCAATTTGCGATAGTCGATGCACATGCGGAACGATCCGTCTTTCTTTTTAACAAAGAAAACCGGGGCTCCCCAAGGTGAGGAACTCGGTCTTATGAATCCTTTGTCGGTAAGCTCTTTTAGTTGATCGGCTAATTCCTTCATTTCGGTGGGTACTAGTCGATAAGGTGCTCTCGCAACGGGTGCGGCTCCGGGAGTTAGTTCGATGTGAAATTCTACTTGACGAAGAGGAGGTAATCCGGGTAAGTCTTCGGGAAAGACTTCAGGAAAATCACAAACAATTGGAACGTCTTTGATTTTCTTCTCCTTCGGTTCGGCTTCGTTTTTACTAGTAACTTGAATAAGAAAAATAGGACGACCTTCTTCGACGTACTTATGGGTTTTAGTACATGAGATAACATTTAAACTAGCCCGGCTTTTCACACCGTTCTTTTCACCGAGGAAGGTTAAGGTTCGGATTCCGTAGGGAATACAGACTTGTTTTTTGTGGCAAATTATCTCTGCATGGTACTTGGATAGCCAATCCATACCAACGATAACGTCAAAGCTTCCAAGTTCGATAGGTAAAAGTTTGATGATGAAAGGAATATTTTGGAGGCTTAGGGTGCAACCTTTAAGTACGGTGTTTGTAGTGATCGATTTACCATCGGCTAATTCCACATTATAGTCGACATCTAACGGGGTGGGGTTCACATTTAATAGTTCACTAAAGGCAATGGATGTAAAACTTCTATCGGTACCGGAATCAAATAATATGGAAGCATAGATGTTATTGATAAGGAACGTACCGGTGACCACGTTGTTATCTTGGATGGCCGCTTCGGCACATAAAGCGTACACGCGTCCTGGTGCTCCCGTTTGATTCCCATTGTTTCGACCATTTGGATTTCTATGGTTTTGACGAGGCTCTCGACGAGCTTGGTTGTTTTTGTTGTTGTTGTTGTTGTTGTTGTTGTTGCCTCGGATTTGGTTTCCTCGGCCTTGAGTGGTAGCTTTAGGACACCTATTCTTAAAGTGACCTTTTTCGCCACAACCATAGCAAGTGACATCCGCGTATTGAGCATTTGGAGTGATAGGAGTCCGTTGGTTCGTGGGCTTTGGCGCACTACGACAATCCTTGGCGAAGTGACCGGGTTTCCCACAATTGTGACACGTGCCTCCATATGGACCATTGTGGTGTTTGTCACACTTACCACGAAACAGTAGCTTTCCTTGGTAACCGGATCCACCGTTCACATTGAACACTTTTACCACATCTTGGCGTTTGTTAGGGTAGTCACCATGATTGGGGTCATGGTTTCCTTCCCATTTCCGTTTATTATCACCACTCTCCAAGGTGACGGAGTCCATCAAACCATCCACCATTTCAATGGCTTCGTTCAAATCATTGGGTTTTGAAGAGATTACATCTCCTCGGATTGAAGGTGGTAGTCCAACGATGAATCTTTCCACGACTCTTGTCTCATTTGGTATCATTTCGGGACACATCAATCTCAACTCTTGGAATCGTTGAGTGTAAGCCATCAAATTAACTCCATGTACACGGAGTTCCACAACTCGGCTTCCAATCTTTTCATTTCATTCCTAGGGCAATACTTTTTGAGAAGCATTCCCTTGAAATGAGCCCAAGGAGTAGCATTGGCCGCTTCCAAACCTACGGCTTTCACATGAATATTCCACCAAGTCAATGCACCATCAACCAAGGTGCCAGAGCTAAACTTCACTTTGTCACCTTCGGTGACATTGCTCACTCTAAATTGAGATTCAAGTCTCTCAATCCATCGTGCAAGGCCCACGGCACCTTTGGTGCCATTAAAAGTGCTAGTGAAGCATGAGCGAAATTCCTTGTATGAGCAAGCACGAGTAGGGGGTATCAGAGTTGGCACTTGATTCGTTTATTCTTGCGTGCTTGGATTAGTCTCGTTGGCGGCAAGGGCGACGGCAAATCCATCAGCTATCATTTGGCTCAACGCCGATGGGTCGATAGTGATGGGTGCGGTCGGAGTCAGGTCGATTGTATTCTTGCGGGTTTTAGGTGCCATAATCTTATAACCGTAACAAAGTTCATGGTAAGGTTAGTATCACAAGTTCATGGCTAGAGAGTACAATTATGTCACAAAACACAATATAGCAACCAATGACGTGATGATCAACAAGTTATGTAGTGCACAAAATAATCCATTCCATCATAAAATGAGTACAAAGAAATCACCACATAGTCTTAGGAGTTTTACAGATTATAATCACATAAAAGGGAAAATTTAGAATGACGTGCACATGAGTAACTAAACATAACCCTAGTAGAAACGATGCTCGAGAGCCGCGATCCTCTCGGACATGTCGATCAAAGATCTATGCAAAAGGGTACGCAATGCTCCAACCTCATAGTGTTGGTCCGCAATCCTCCTAGCAAGTCCTGCGTAACGGTCGGGTGGGGGTGGGGAATTCTTACCTAAATCCGAGATAACCGCCTCATAGCAAGCCTCGAGTCTCACAAAAGACTCGTAAGATAGTCCACCCATGTTGCGAAGCACATGGGTCACCTTGCTTCGCAAGGTAGCAAGCCTCGTAAAACGATGAGGGGGCATCCCACGTGCCTCAGCGGCCGTGGAGCATTCGTCTCCATTTTAGCCGCACGGTGGGGGTGGCATGGGCATAGTGGGTCGAGAAGGGAATCGTGCCTAGGAGGCACTCTCACGGATAGTGGCTTTGGGAACTGGCGGATCGTACGCGTGGGGTCCAAGTGTCTTGCGGCTAGTCTTTTCCCCGAACATAGATGGCCACATGGTCATCCTCGTTGTACGGTGTTGGCGAAGGGCCCTTGGTGCATGAGATGAGGAGGTGGAGGAAGGAATCATCGGTGCCTTGCCACGTCTTGTGTAGCAAATGAGTGGTGGTGGTGAGGGGCGAGTAGGTGCATGAGCACTCGGATCTCCTCGAGTGGATGATAGAGGTGAGACACCACTAGTGGAGGACTCGCATCGTGCTCCATCCGTGGATGAACTCACGAGGTACATAGATTCTTCGGGCGAGGTAGACATGTCACTGCCAAATTAAGAAAGGCATGTGTAAGAATAAATCAATTTTGCAATATGTTGTAACTTTAGTTTTTCATGGCACACACCATTTAGCACAAAATATTCAAGACATGTTGTTACAAGATCAATATTGTATTCGCATAGCATGGCACAAACCATTTATCGTAGGGTTTTTAAGTAATGTTGAAATAGTATCAATTTTGCATTCACGTAACATGGCACAAACCATTTAGCATAGTGTTCTAGTAGTGTCGAAATAAAATTCAATTTTGCATTCATATAGCAGGGCACAAAACATTAAGCATAGAGTTTCAAGTAGTGTCGAAATAAAATTCAAGTTTGCATTCGTATAGCATAACACAAACCATTAAGCATAGCGTTTCAAGTAGCGTCGAAATAAAATTCAATTTTTGCGTTCGTATAGCATGGCACAAACCATTAAGCATAGCGTTTCAAGTAGCGTCGAAATAAAATCGATTTTGCGTTCATATAGCATGTCACAAACCATTTATAATAGAGTTATAAATTACATCATTTAGTACTTGTAACGATGTAATAGTGTGGTAATAAATGTAACGAGGTAATATAACGTAATCTTAACTAACAACTTACTTGTGTCGAAGACGTGAAGTGAAGTGGTCTATGGAGATGGAGAGGTAGTTATAGTCTAGTGTTACTCTTTTTCCAAAATTTTGTTTTTAACCAAAAATCTTTGTAAAAATGATTTTTATAAAAGTAACCTAGTTCTCTATAACCATGTCTCTGATACCAATCTGTCATAATCTCAATTTGGCCCACGTGTACAATTACACGAGGATGTGACTATCATGACAACCAAGAGACATAGGTACAAGAACGACCAAGAAAAGTCATTTTCATTCATAAAAATATAAAGATAAGATTTTTTCCCAAGGAAATTGTTTTACACACCATGATAACATAAATCAAGTTTCCAAATGTTATATATCAAAATCAAGTCTCAGAGGTAAATCATGATATTTTTATTAACTCCATAGCACAACCATGTCACTCCTCTGCCTTTACACTTGAGAAAAACATTGCTACGTCAACATAAAGGTCGGTGAGTTTATTGGTTTAAGTATAAGTAGTGTGATGTACCATAATATTTTTGTTAGCTAACCGGCAAATAATCTTATAAAAAATACAAGATTATCATCAAATAGCATACATTCATGATATCCTACGTCTAAGCTCATGACACCGAAGCGTTAACCGTACCAACAAGTTTATATAAAAGAGCCCAAGCAAATACTACCCCAAAGTATTCGTAACACCTCAAATGTAATTGTGTCCAATTTTGTCACACAACCAACATTAAATAGGGAAGCCAATACCAATAGATCTGTCCATAACATTTGCGCTTACACAAAGTAATTAACGGTTCATGATAGTGGGCTAAAGCATCTAGGGGTATCGCTACTTAGACATCATGTAGGCACGTATGAGTTTTAAGGTACTTATGTTCATCCGTAAAAACAAGCAATGTTCTCACGCCAAAGAGTTAAAAGCAATTAAAAGTGGGGCTATAAACTCACCTCGTAAATCAAGCAAATGGATGGAAATGCAAGGACACTCGAGAATACGACCACGTTATCCACGACCTAGTTAAGTATAATGACCGTGTCATAAAGACTGGTAGTTAATAAATAAAATGCATGATATCCTAAGGGTGCTTGACATTACGTTTTATTTATGACGAACACGAAAATACTACCCGATTATCAGTGGGCTTTAGTTTAACAAAATAATAACACAGTTACATTTTAGGCTTTTATAACGCAAGTCTAAAATCGGACAGTCCAATAGTCTAAATTTATTCATGGGCTTGACCCATGATATGTTTTGCTCAACCCGGCCCAGCTAGGGACGACACAAACAAGAAAAAAAAGAGGGGAACACGTTTATATTTTTCATTCACTCTTTGTCTGGTCATTAAACACGACTCACACACACACATAATCCCACCGCCCCATCTTCATCCCTCTCTCTTCATGGTTATCATCTATATTCAGTTTTATCATTCTTTCATCAAAATCAAACCAAGATAAATGTAAACCCGTTCCATAAACATCAAATGAAAGTGTTCTTGATTCGCTTAAGATCCGTTTGTCATGGGTTTCATCCCCACACACGTAATTAATTTGATTCTTAGTGTTGTTTCTGATTAGAGTTGGTGGTGATTCGTTCAAAGATAAGTCTTGAATCCTTTTGGTTTAACAAAACGTTTTCATATGTTATCTTGATCAATACTTCCAAAATAAAATGTTTACTTGTTTAAATCGTTCGGTTTGTCCATCAATTAAAAGAATCATGTTCGAATTTGATTTAATTAGAAATTAGGGTTTCGAATAATTTGGGGTTTTTGATAAATCTAAAGTTTAAACATAACTAATAAATGTTTTATCTCATAAAAACTGATTAATTTCATCAATTAATCCAATTTGTAAATTTTAGGGTTTCGGTCAAATTGGGGATTTGTTCATATCTCGTTTTTAATCTAATTAATTGGTCAATTCGGGTTTAGATTGGGTTTAATTAGAGTTTAAATCAATATGTTAAAATTAGGGTTTGTCAAAATTGGGGGGTTTTGTATATATATGATTTAATTCAAATTCTAGGGGGTTTATAGAAAAGAAAATAGTATAAATTCAATGCTTTGATTATAAGTTGGTTGATTTAGGGTTTGGCCGATTGGTGTGATTTGCATTCGGTTGGGTATTTGATTTCCAGTGGTTCTATTTACTATCTCATTAAGTTTCACATTAGTTTCTACTTAAGCCAATAATAAAATTGTTTGGTTATATATTCTAACACATGTATTCTAGTTTTCCTAGGGTTGTTGGTCAAGCACTAATATGGGAATGAGGAGAAAGGTATGAAGGACTCACAATGAAGGTTTTGGTTTTGGCTCGGTGGTGTTCGGATGGACAATGGAGTGTGGCTCGGGTGGAATTAAAGCCTCGGTTGTTGCTCAAGGATTTTGCCCAGATTATCTTTGACAACCCGGGTTTGCTTGTAACATAACTTCTTTTTGTGTTATGAACTTTGTGAGGAAAGACTGTTATTTAACTTTGTATTCATGGCATATGATTAAGCCAAATCTGGAATTGTTAGTCTTGTGATATACCTATTTAGGGTATTTTTAGCATGTGTGTTGTCTTAACCTTGTTAGTGGGTTTGTAAAATATGATTTCCAGGTTTGTGAGTTGACTTGGTTTGACTGAGCTTTGAAACCACAGCTTTTGTTATAACTTGTTCAAGTTTTCAGTTTTGGTAACTTTGTGTATACTTTCTTAATTGGACTCGGCCTAGTAAGGGTTTTAGTGGACAGTTCGGCCCAATTAGGTTGTAAATGTAACCTTTGGTCCAACAATGGTGATTCAACATGACATTCGGCATCCTCACGGCTTGACAACTTTTGGTTAATTTGTTAACACTCGATTTCGATTAATACTCAACTAACATGGTTGGTTTAGCTTAAGATTCTGGTACACACACGACACACAATGTCGTGACCAACAAGGAAGTGGACTTAAGTATTCTCAATAGTTAAAAATATATTATACCCGACACTAGCCGATAGTACGTCTAAACGTCGTTCATAAACATATCAAATAGTTATAAGAAAACACGTCATTATAATAGTAATAAGACATGAAAATTTCAAGGTGTTACACGTGAGCTCCTCCTGGGGTTGCCGAGGTATTGGCATGTGCACCTGGCAGTCATTGCATTTATTAATGAGCGTTCGCGCGTCCGTATGCATGGTCGGCCAGTCGTACCTGCTGCGCAACGCTATTGCTACCACGGAACTTGGTCTTGCGTGCATGCCGCATGACCCCTCGTGGATTTCGCTAATGATGTATTGCGCCTGGCGTGGCCCTACGCATCTTAGCCATGGATGGAGAAATGATCGCTTGTAAAGAACCTCATCGCTGACTTCAAATTTCCTCGAACGCCTTCGTATTCGTCGTGACTTGGTTTCGTCATGTGGGAGTGAATCATTCGTCAGATAATCCACAATCAGTGTCATCCATGTAGGGCCTTCTTCCTCTACGACCGATGTGACCTCTTGATCTTTTATTGTCTTGTCCTTGAGAATCTCCACCAGGACTTGTTTTGATAGGTGTGCAAAACTAGTAGATGCTATTTTACTAAGTGCATCTGCTTTCTTGTTCCCCCCTGGGTACTTGGCGTATTCGGAACTTATTGAAACCTTCAATCAATGCTTTGTATTTTTGTAAGTATTGCACCATGTTCTCTTCTTTCACCTCGTATTCGCCAAGTATATGGTTTGCCACCAGCCGAAAATCTACGTTTCCTTCGAGATTGCACACACCCATTCGTGTTGTGATTCTTAGCCCTTCTATTAGCGCCTCATACTCTGCCTCATTATTTGTGGCTGTGAACTCAAAATGCAATGCGTAGGTGAAATCCATTCCTTCGGGATTGGTAAGTATGAGACTCGCACCTGATCCATCAGTGTCGGAGGACCCATCAGTGAACAAGACCCACGGGATTGGGTCTTCTTCCTTTTGATCTAGCCCTTGAACGTCTTCTTCTGGTTTTTCAATGAGCAAATCTGCCAAAATTTGCCCTTTTACGGAATTGTGCGGTCTTTAGGTAATGTTGTGTTCCCCTAGTAGAACACTCCATTTCTGGAATCTACCTGCGACCTCCGGTTTTGATATTACCTGCTTTATTGGCTGATCAGTTATCACCACTATTGGGTGCGCTTGGAAGTATTGGTGCAACCTCTTTGCCGCAAACACTAGTGCGAGTACTAATTTTTCCATCGGGGTGTAATTTAGCTCCGAGCTTTGCAACGCTCTACTTATGAAGTATACTAGAGTTTGCACATTTTCTCTGTCCGTCATTAGCACTACACTGATTGCTCCATGTGTAACAGACAAATACATTATCAGCTCCTCGTTAGGTCGTGATGTGACTAACATAGGGAGCGAAGCCAAATGTGTTTTAGATTCCTCGAAGGCCTTTTCCGCGTCCTTAGTCCAATTGAAGTCCCCTTTCTTAATGCACCTTTTGAGCATTTTAAATAAAGGGAGTGACTTCTCCACTGACTTGGACAGGGACCTGTTTAGCTCTACGAGTTTACCATTCAGCGACTGTACTTCCTTTTTTGTCTTTGGGCTTTGATGTTTAATGACCGCATCTATTTTTTCCTAACAGGGTTTGATGTCGTTGGGGTCAATCATGTATCCTAGTAACATGCCTTTTGTTGCCCCAAAAGTGCACTTCATGGGATTTAACTTCATGTTGATTCCCTTTAGTGTTGAGAATGTTTCCTCTATATCCCGGATAAGCTCGCTCTCTGTGTGACTTTTGATTACCAAATCGTTGACATACACCTCCAAATTTCGTCCTATTTGGCTTTCAAACGCTTTATCAACCAGCCGTTGATACGTTGCCCTTGCATTCTTGAGTCCAAATGGCATTTTTGTGTAGCAGTACACACCCTGGCTGGTATGGAATGTTGTTTTTTCTTCGTCCTCTTCTGCCATTTTTATTTGGTGGTATCCCTTGTATGCGTCCAAGAAGCATTTGAAGGGGTACCCGCACAACGATTCCACCTTCCAATCTATCTTCAGGAGTGGATAGCAATCTTGGGGACTAGCTTTATTGAGGTCTGTGAAATCAACGCACATGCGCCAGCTACCATCATGTTTCTTTACCATTACTGGGTTAGCGAGCCAGTCATGATAGTAAACTTCCTCATGATTTCTGCATCTACTAGTTTTTTCACTTCCTCGAGAATCACCTTGTTGCGTTCTGGGGCCTGTCCTCTTTTCTTTTGCCTAATCGGAGGGTAACCTTCGCGGATTTGGAGCTTGTGCTCGGCTATTGACCTTGGTACCCCTGTCATATCTTTGTGTTTCCAAGCGAAGATGTCTAGGTTTTCATTTTAAAGGCGACACATGTCCGTCTTTTCTTTGTCAGACATCGTTCCTCTGATCGTAATCTCTTGATCCGGATACTACGGATGCACTGCTACCTTTAGATTTGGCGGTGATTTTACCTTAGGTTCCATTGTGACCCGTGGAGGTTCTGTGATCGCGTTACACTCTGGGGGAGTTATCGATGTATTGAAGATCGTTACGATTCCTCCATCCACTGGGAATTTGATCATGCCATGAGTTGTGGAAGGTATCGCTCGCATTGTTAATATAGCTGGTGTGACAACCCTAGATTTAGGATTTGTCACTTTTTACTGTTTGACTTTGATTATGTGCTTTGTGTGCGTTTACGAGCATTCTGTTTATATTTGAGCCTTAGATTGGATGTTACTCTTCGTTCTTGTATTGCGTGGTGCATTATATAATGATACGATGAGGATGGTTCGTGCTCATGAGTTCACTTGGATGTAAATATGATAGAATGCGGTGCTATTTTAGGATTTTATGTGTACGTATATGTACTATAGTAAATCGTAATTTTTACGATTTAGGGTTTAGCACTTTGAGGTCTCGGATGAGGTATTTAGTCACGGGAATAATTTACGGGATGGTTTTAAGTCATTTATGACTTAGTTATAAAGTTTATTTCATATTTTAATATTCTCATAAAACTGTATATTTTACGTATTTTATGGTAATCGCGTAAATTTGACTAGTTAAAAGGTTTAGGTGTAATTAAATAATTAAGGGATTAATAAAAAATATAATTAAGGAAATTAATTATTAAAAAACGAGTTTAATAAAAAAATAAAAAAATTATTTTTGGTAAAAATAAATTATAAGACGGTGGAAATAAAAAGAAAAAAAAAGAAAAATTAATTATGGTAAGTTGTATTGGGCTAGCACTTTGTATCTATGCTATATAAGTTTTTAACTAAAATCAAAACACATAAAATCTCTGGGTTAAAAAAAACACGCTGATCATCTTCAAGTTTTTAGGGTTTCATCAATTTTTCTTGATTCAAGGTAAGTGATCAATTAAACCTTAATTTAATTCATGTTTTATTAATTAATCATGTTTACAATGTTAATTAACCATCATTGAGATGATTAGGGTTTTATTAATTTTCTGTAATATATAGTAATTAAGATCTATTAATGATTTTAGGGTTCTTGTTTAATAATTTAGGGGTAATTAATGATGTTTAGAAGGTTAGTGCATAAAGGCATAAAACAGTCTGATTTTTAGGGTTGTCTTGTGTCGATTGTTCCAGGCAGTAGGTAGCACCTTTGGTCGAGTTTATTTTTTTAAAATTAAGTTTAGAGAGTCTAGTTTTCAAAAATGTAAGATTGGTCGAAAATGGAGTTCGGGAAGGTCGTCAAACAGTTTTTACAAAAACAGTGCGTTGTTCAGGAATGAATTTGGATTTCGGGAATTTAAGTCAAAACCTAACCAAACGAATGAGATAGCCAAAGCTTTTTGATTTGTAAACTCTTTATAATATATATGAAAGTACTGGAGGTTTTCAATAAAAGTTATGGTGTTTAGATCGGGATTTTGGTGACAAACATTTAGCATGTACTAGAAAATCTGTTTTCGTGAAAACAGCTTTTGGCGTAGAGACTAAATGGAAGGGTTAAACGTGTAAGTAGGAAGTAAAATTGGTTTTTGGAGTTCTTAGATCATATAAAAACATAAATCCAGTAGGGTAGTAGTCAAATGTGGTGTTAAGTTCACTTCATGTGATCGTTTAGTGACTAGTAAACCGTACAGGGGAAAAACTGGATTTTTACGTATAGACTAGCTTGTAGTGAGAGAACTAGATAGTGGGGATTGGGGGATTAGATTCATCTCCTTGATTGTTACTTAACTTGGGTGTTAAGACCTGAGCTAAGGTTGTCGTGTATGATTTTATAGTTTTGCAGGAGTGCTAGCTTGATGTGCTATCAGGTGAGTTCATAGTCCCATTTTCACTGAGTTTTTAAATGTTTTCTTCTAGTATGGGATGGAGATGACACTTGTGGTGTTCTTAGAATGTTTTGGTACTATATTTTTATAAATGTTTGGACATAGATGTGTTATTGTGTGACTTGCGTGCTTATGTGTTCTCATATGTGCTTTGATATGTGTTCTGATATGTGAATCTTGATTGTGTTATGATTGGGATTGGTACATAGATGTATGGGCGTCAATGGGACCAGTTGTGATGTGTGTGGTTCGTGGGGCATGATCCGTCTTAAGTTCTTGTTCCTGAGTTCTTGGTTCGTTGGGCACGATCTATCTTGAGTACTTGTGCATCGTCTCTTCGGAGGCAAGATATCTCGACGGGGATATAGTTCATCTTCCACAGGTGGTGTGGGAAAGATCTGGATAGTGTGGTGTGTGTTCTTGTATGTGTGACGGGATACTTCTTGATTGTTATAGTGTGCTTTGTGAATTGTAGATGTGATCGGTACTTGGTTTAAGTTTTGTTGTGGATGCATGTAACATGATTATCAGATTATGGTCCATTACTATAAATTGTTTTTCTTCAATTTATTTACAGCGGATGTCAAGGTTTCTTATGATGTTCTAGATAACTTAAACCTATGTTCTCACCAACTTTATGTTGACATATTTTAGTGTCATTTTCAGGTGAGATAGTTGAGAAGATGATGTAAGAAGTGGCTAGAGTATAGAGGCTGATAGGATTGCATTAGGAGGAATCCATTTCCTCTTAGATTTTATTTTGTCTTTTGATTTAGTAAATTGTTTGATACCTATGTGCTTGATGTGTGTTATTTGAATGTCTTTGGTAAGAGGTATGACTGTTACCTACTTACCTAGACGCCTACATTATTTGAGATATTGTCATGACATTGTGTCACCTTTTTATGACATTTCTATTTCATTTAGTTAACTCTACAGACACGCTATTGTTGTGATGATATCCATACGTCGCGCCCCATATTCCGCCATGGTGGGGTGTGACAGAATGGTATCAGAGCCAATGGTTATAGAGAATTAGGTTGCCTAGTCGCGTAGCCTAGTCTATAGCTTAAGGGTCCATGCATATAGGCGTCATAGGAGTATGTGTGCATTTTATATTAATTGATGTGTTTGGATGTTATTTATTGCGATGTTTTGACTAGTATGAATTGAACCATAGTAAGTTCATACTTAGCTACATGTTATTTTCTTTTCGAGTTTTGAATAGTGTGGGTTGAACTATAGTCGTATACGCTAGTCATTGTTGGATTTCCTTTAATTACGTTTTCATGTTCTTTATACATTTTGAATTTTGTCTACGGTGGTTCAGTTGGATTACGAGTTTATATGTTTCATGCATTGGCTACGTTATTTTAATACATGGATTTTGGACCTTATTTTATGTTGTGGTTATGTGCTTATATGAGTTGTAGGATCTATGTGCTTATTTGAGTTGGTAGACCGATGTGTTATGTGTAGTATTAATTCTTGTAAGTGTCATCATAGGAGGGAGTGCATTGGTGAAAGGGGACTTGTATAAGTATGGTGGTCAATATAGTTATACAAGTACCAAGACATCAATGTATTCCTAAATATGGTTGCATGAAAGAGGGTTAATACATGCTTGTTTATAGTATTTGCTGGATGAATTTGAGTGTACGTATGCATATGCCTATGAATAATTCCCTTCTACTTACCAGTTGTATTCTTGGGATGGTTTGCTAGCTTGTTCCTCTTCGAGATGTTTAACTTCCGTAGTAGTACGTTTATCGAGTCCACATTTCATGTGTTCGTTTGTACGGTACTTTTGGTGTAGAGGCTATTGAGAGGGTGGAGAATTCTTTTTGGGATAACGGTATCTTTTAGTTTGAATCTTACGTGGTAAAAGAAATGGAATTTGTAAATAGTTAAAATAGTTGTTGGTAGTCGGTGAAATAAGGGTTAAGTGTCGTAAGCGTGTTTGAAATAAGATGGGATATATATTTTTTTAACATATAAGCATGGCTTGTTTATTTTAAAAAACTAAAATTGGTTTTGATCACCTAAAGCTAATGATCTTTAGTTAAATTCTTGTTTTTATTTAATTAAATATGTTAAAATCATGTAATTACTCATATGATGGGTAGGGTTTTTAATTTTCTGGAATTAAAATAAATTAGGTCTTGAATTTGGTAATTAATGAGGGGTTTTAGGGTTTAAAATCGTTTTTTTAGGGTTTAAATCGGATTAGTCAGGAACTGTCGCAAATATGTCAGAGTCCGTCGCTAAATTGTCAGAATCCGTCGCTAATGTCTGGGCAGATTTTAGGTAAAATCGTTTTGGTCATAACTTATTCGTTTTTAAAGCTTTTTGGGTGAATCAAAAGCCTAAAATTATGTACTCGGAAAGTACTTTTAAAATTATCAGAATGTATAGCCTATGGAGGTCAGTAGCTTGGTCGAATTAATTGTACAAGTGTCGAGTTCAAGGTTAATTTTCAGACAACATGGTTTAAACTTATTTTTGGGTATTTTGTGTTAATGAATACTTGGAGGGTTAACATAGAGATGAGTTGGGATAGAATTTGAGATTTATTTAGACCTTAGAGCACATGGTTATATCTTGATGATTTTTGATTTATTGTATTTATGAGTTAGACTGAAATCGGGGTGACAGTTTTAAACCCGTCGAGTTATGTGATGGCTCCTAACTTGGTTTCAAGACAGTTCTTGTTTGATGAGTTGCGAGATTTAGTTAGGTTGGTTACATAAGTTTATGGTTTTAATAAGTTTCCTCGCGGACAGTTATGGCTCATGTGTTGTTGGTTGAGATTAGTATAAACTGAGTTCACGTTTGAACGTAAAGGTTTTATCAAGGATATGTATCCTCGTTTGTTTGCTGAGAATAAGTTTGAGTTTGGGAGTAATTCTTGGGACGAGATTTCTATTAGGAGGGAGTGATGTGACAACCCTAGATTTTGGATTTGTCACTTTTTACCGTTTGACTTTGATTATGTGCTTAGTGTGCGTTTACGAGCATTATGTTTATATTTGAGCCTTGGATTGGATGTTAGTCTTCGTTCGTGTATTGCGTGGTGCATTATATAATGATACGATGAGGATGGTTCGTGCTCATGAGTTCACTTGGATGTAAATATGATAGAATGCGGTGCTATTTTAGGATTTTATGTGTACGTATATATATTATAGTAAATTGTAATTTTTACGATTTAGGGTTTAGCACTTTGAGGTCTCGGATGAGGTATTTAGTCACGGGAATAATTTACGGGATGGTTTTAAGTCATTTATGACTTAGTTATAAAGTTTATTTCATATTTTAATATTTTCATAAAACTGTAAATTTTACGTATTTTACGGTAATCGCGTAAAATTGACTAGTTAAAAGGTTTAGGTGTAATTATATATCTAAGGGATTAATAAAAAAATATAATTAAGGAAATTAATTATTAAAAAACGAATTTAATAAAAAAATAAAAAAAAATATTATTTTTGGTAAAAATAAATTATAAGACGGTGGAAATAAAAAGAAAAAAAAGAGAAAAATTAATTATGGTAAGTTGTATTGGGCTAGGACTTTGTATCTATGCTATATAAGTTTTTAAATAAAATCAAAACACATAAAATCTCTGGGTTAAAAAAAACACGCTGGTCATCTTCAAGTTTTTAGGGTTTCATCAATTTTTCTTGATTCAAGGTAAGTGATCAATTAAACCTTAATTTAATTCATGTTTTATTAATTAATCATGTTTACAATGTTAATTAACCATCATTGAGATGATTAGGGTTTTATTAATTTTCTGGAATATATATTAATTAAGATCTATTAATGATCTTAGGGTTCTTGTTTAATAATTTAGGGGTAATTAATGATGTTTAGAAGGTTAGTGCATAAAGGCGTAAAACAGTCGGATTTTTAGGGCTGTCATGTGTCGATTGTTCCGGGCAGTAGGTAGCACCTTTGGTCGAGTTTCTTTTTTCTAAAATTAATTTCAGAGAGTCTAGTTTTCAAAAATGTAAGGTTGGTCGAAAATGGAGTTCGGGAAGGTCGTCAAACGATTTTTACAAAAACAGTGCGCTGTTCAGTAATAAATTTGGATTTCGGGAATTTGATTCAAAACCTAACCAAACGAATGAGATAGCCAAAGATTTTTTATTTAGAAACTCTTTATAATATATATGAAAGTACTGAAGGTTTTCAATAAAATTGATGGTGTTTAGGTCGGGATTTTGGTGACAAATATTTAGCATGTACAGAAAATCAGTTTTGGTGAAAACAACTTTTGGCGTAGAGACTAAATGGAAGGGTTAAATGTGTAAGTACGAAGTAAAATTGGTTTTTGGAGTTCTTAGATCATATAAAAACATAACTCCAGTAGGGTAGTAGCCAAGTGTGGTGTTAAGTTCACTTCATGTGATCGTTTAGTGACTAGTAAACCGTACAGGGGAAAAACTGGATTTTTACGTATAGACTAGCTTGTAGTGAGAGAACTAGATAGTGGGGATTGGGGGATTAGATTCATCTCCTTGATTGTTACTTAACTTGGGTGTTAAGACCTGAGCTAAGGGTGTCGTGTATGATTTTATAGGTTTGCAGGAGTACTAGCTTGATGTGCTATTAGGTGAGTTCATAATCCCATTTTCACTGAGTTTTTAAATGTTTTCTTCTAGTATGGGATGGAGATGACACTTGTGGTGTTCTTAAAATTTTTTGGTACTATATTTTTATAAATGTTTGGACATAGATGTGTTATTGTGTGACTTGCGTGCTTATGTGTTCTCATATGTGCTTTGATATGTGTTCTGATATGTGAATCTTGATTGTGTTATGATTGGGATTGGTACATAGATGTATGGGCATCTATGGGGCCAGTTGTGATGTGTGTGGTTCGTAGGGCACGATTCGTCCTAAGTTCTTGGTCCTGAGTTCTTGGTTCGTAGGGCACGATCTGTCCTGAGTACTTGTGCATCATCTCTTCTGAGGCAAGATATCTTGACAGGGATATAGTTCATCTTCCACAGGTGGTGTGGGAAAGATCCGGATAGTGTGGTGTGTGTTCTTGTGTGTGACGGGATACTTCTTGATTGTTATGGTGTGCTTTGTGAATTATAGATGTGATCGGTACTTGGTTTAAGTTTTGTTGTGGATGCATGTAACATGATTATCACATTATGGTCCATTACTATAAATTGTTTTTCTTCACTTTATTTACAGCGGATGTCAAGGTTTCTTATGATGTTCTAGATAACTTAAACCTATGTTCTCATCAACTTTATGTTGACATATTTTAGTGTCATTTTCAGGTGAGATAGTTGAGAAGATGATGTTAGAAGTGGCTAGAGTATAGAGGCTGCTAGGATTGCATTAGGAGGAATCCCTTTCCTCTTAGATTTTATTTTGTCTTTTGATTTAGTAAATTGTTTGATACCTATATGCTTGATGTGTGTTATTTGAATGTCTTTGGTAAGAGGTATGACTGTTACCTACTTAACTAGACGCCTACATTATTTGAGATATTGTCATGACATTGTGTCACATTTTTATGACATTTCTATTTCATTTAGTTAACTCTATAGACACGTTATTGTTGTGATGATATCCATACGTCACGCCCCATATTCCGCCATGGTGGGGTGTGACAGCTGGTCTCCTAATAATCTCGTATATTGAGATGGCGACCGTATGATTAGGAAATTCATGGAGACGTTTGTTGAGTGCTCATCGTCTCCTACTTTCACTACTAGCTTTAGTTAGCCCAAAGGCCACACCGCTTCTCCACTAAAACTGATGAACGGGGAGGTTGCAGGTATCATTTGGCTCTGTACTTCTGCACTAAGTTTCAGGAAGCAGTGCTCATACATTATTTCTACTGATGAACCTCCATCCACATACATGCGATGTATGATGTGCTGGCCAATGCTTATTTCTATAACTAACGGGCAACGTTCCTCACGTTGAGTGGGGGGAAGGAAATGTATTTTCCCTTCGAAAATTTCTGGCTCACCTTTTGTCTGATCCTTCGCTGCCATGACTCCACCATGTAAATATTTGCACTAGCGACTTTTTGTCTTTCATCTTTCGTGGTTTCCTTGACAAGGTGTTTCATCTCTCCTTTCTTTACCATATTTTCGATATATTTTTGCAGCTGAATACATTCGTTCGTAGCATGCCCCCACTCATCATGGTAATCACAATATCTATTACCGACACGCTTTTTGACCGGGGTGGTCATTGGTGTTGGCCTTGGGAAATTCGCACCTTCTGATACGAGGATTTCTATTGGGTTTAACTTAAGGGAAGTAAACCTAAAGTTATTAGCTCGTCCCTCTCTTCTCTTTCCCAAGTAATCAAGGCCTAGAGGTCTGCCTTGCCTGCTGGGCCCTTCACTGGGCGCGTAGACAGATCTGTAGACATAAGTGTTTCACGTTACTTTTGAAGCAACTGATTCTCCCTGTATTAAGGACCTTACCCGCCTTAGTACTCCATCGAAGGTTTTGGGCGTTCTTTCGTTCAGCTTCTTTATTAAATCGTTGTTTCGTATGCGCGCCATGAAGCAAGATACTTTCAGAATTTCTAGGAAGTCTTTTATCTGAAGACACTCGCTCTTGAAGCGTTCCAGAAAGTCTTCCAGGTATTCGCCCTGCTTCTGATTTACCCTAGCAAGTGATACAACACTCCTATCATGTCTTTTATGTTGCACATAGTTTCTTTTGAATGCTTTTCGCAACACTTCATATCCGTTGATTGTTCGTGGCGGAAGCCTATCGAACCACATCCGTGCATTATCTTCGAGTGTAGAGTTGAACATGTTGTACCATACGGGTTCTGGCCATTGTTCAATACCTGCTTGGGACTAACAGACTTTTAAGTGGTCTTCTGGATCTGAGGTGCCATCATAGGTTTTCACGTTAGACGGAATGCAGCGCTTTCTTGTATCTTCGTAATACTGTATGCGCCTTGTAAAAGCGTTTTTTCTGGCTCTTCTCCATGGTTGCGAGAAGCTTTGGTCATCCGAGGAGTACCTTGCGCGCATGTGTTTTTCCGGGAGGTTATCACTCGATCCTGAGAGGTTGCTTTCTGAGGATGCGGTGCACTTCGCGCGCTTTGCTTCTTTTATTATCTTCTCGTGTTTAGCAACCAAATGGATCAGGGTTTGTAGGTTATTAGCTACATACTCCTCCATCATGCGTGCCTCCGTAGAAACGACTTCCCCACTCTCCTCTTGGAGCGTCCTTCTTTTTTGTTTATTGGGACTAGGCTGAGTTGACTCCCGTTCCGTGCCTCTTTCCTCCACAGTGGGTAGGCGAGTTGAGAACAGTATGTCTGTCCTTACGATTGGTAGATTGTTTACATCCTGGGTGTTTGCTTCATTGGTAGATCCAGGAGTAGCATTCACGGATGTGATACGGCCATCTACCGTTAAGGATCCTTGACGACCTTCATTCATGCCGCTTTTCGTCATTAGCTAGAGCTTAGTGTGTGTCCCACGGATGACGCCAACTTGTTGATACAAAATTTGGATAGACCGAGCTTGACCTAAATTAAGCTTAATTTGGGGTCTTGTGGACTCCGGCTCTTGCACTAAGTGAAACTTGCTTTGAGGACCCTGCGCACTAAACTGACACCGTTAGGCTTACCGTGGTTTTTTGACCCACGATTAGACTCCGGTGTGAGAGTAAGTAATCGATTTAAGTATGTAGTTTTTATGGTATTGTGTGTATCGTACCATTGTGGAACCTATGAGGTTCCTTTTATACCCGAGAGAGTCCTGGCTGAGCTCTCCTACTCTTGTGGCCAAAGGAAGAGATAACGACCCAAAATAGTTTGATCTTTATCACATAACCAAGGCAAGTGTATATCCCTTCCCTTTAGGCGAATATATCTATATGATAGATTATATTCTTGTCTGATCCTGTCGCGCTGCAACAAGGACTTGGCGAAGTAATTAACCTCACGTGCGACAGCGGCTTACCGGACCTCCTGGGCTTGTGCGCGCATCGCATAAGTACTCAATCCATTCCTGATGGATGCGGGTAGTACCCGTGGGTCGGGCTATCCAGCCCAACTAGGAACTATACGTCATCAAGTGGCCCCACCTTTTTCAAGCCACTTTTAAGAGCACCAAGAGCGATTGACACTATTAAAAAATAGTGTCACGTAAGCTATAACAGTAGAAACTCTATGGCGCCGCATTTCTTGAGGAGTGATATGCTAAAGTAAAAGGATGACTCATAAGTAAAAAGTAGTGTCATTGGTGCACATATACTTTACTTTATTAAATAAATTAAAAAATTAAAAAATTACGATACATTCTCTTGCCTCGTCTTCACGGCGCCTAAACTTTGACACCATAGTGAGAAGTGATGCGTGTAAGCCATGCATTAGCCATCGCACCATCGCTCGCTCGACTTTAATAAACAATCAAGAGACACTAAAAGAATTAGAAGACAAGGTTTGCACATACGGGAGATACTTTAGATCTTGTGGAGTACATACATTGGATGGAGATGATGTCACTTATTACATGCTTCAATATGGCATGTCATATGGTTTAGTGGTTATTCAAGCTATTGCTTGAGGTTAATGTAGCATTACAGCTACATTCCATTGTACTTTATTGCTTTTGGGAATATACTTTTTACCGGGGTTTGAATTCCCCTTTACCCAAAAAATCGGAGATAAGATATCCTTTTGGAAGAAGAATGCTAGAGAGGATGTTGGATCTTCATCTGGAAGATTAAGAAGAATCCACAAGTGCTTTGGAGTTGATTATAATGATCAAGCAGCAAATCAAGGATTTAGAGAGAGAGAGAGGAGGAGGAAGTAGAAAAGGAACTTTAAGTGTTTGACTTCCAGTCACACTTCACAAATGGTCATCAGTTCACCATGTCTAACACACATAAGAACTAGCAAGTCCATAAGCAAACGATTTATGGTAAAGACTTCTTAAACCCGGTGATAGCTGGTAGTTTGCTAAAAACTCCATGGCCATTAACTCACCATGCTTAATTGCAAAGTGTGGGCTAGTCCTAAGGAAAACGGTTTTAGGTAAAGACTCTATCGAATCGGTTATATGGTTGAAAGTTTACCAAAAATTGTAGGGTTATCAGTACACCTTATTCTTGATGAATAAAGTATTGGTTATTCCAGAGTGTACGGCGAACTGGTAAAGAATAAATCAAATTCGTTGGTAGCTGATGATTTGCCAAAAACCATGATGCCAATACAGATTGGTTTGTTGTTAACTATTTTATTTCAGGTGAGTAGAAACAAGCAAGAATGTTGATTCATAAATAACATTGGTGACATGTTCAAGGAGATTTCTGCTTACCAAGGAGATTATACAGAAGGTTTTGTCATCATCAAATAAGAGAAGATGATCCATGATGTAGAGCCACATAGGTTTTATCTCAAGATGACAAGGTCTAAAATATGAAGACATTATAGTTGCTGTAAAGTTTAAAGAATGTTTAAGTGCAAGAAACAGAAGATCATACTTTGAAGACAAATATGAAGTTCATAAAGAATTGGAGTTCATTATACTAGAAGAAGATCTGTCACATTGTTTGGATACTTTCAGTTGTTAAGATCAAAATTACCAAGATCAATCCAATTTTGAAGTGAAGTTTGAAGACATGTATTCTTATACATTCAACACACAAAGAAACAAGATGACAACACGTTATCATTCTTGTTTAAGGGAGGATTGTTGGGAATTATTTGTAAAAGTACCAAGTACTGTTAGTTATGTACTAGGTATCGTTAGTTATTGTGACAAACGTGAAATTTAAAGTCATTATTTAATTATATTTAACGAATATTTTGAATTTTTAATGAGTTTGAATACTATTATGTTTGACGGTTTAAGTTAAAACCGATGTTGAACGTCTTATTTTTTTTTACGTTTTGATGAGTAACGAGGACTATTAGTGATCGCGATATCGACGGATGCCCGATATGTTTTTTTATTATCGGTTGTTTCAATGCTTAATATTTCTTACGTTTTTTTTTTAATTGCGTATTAAGTCGTACCGGGACTATATTATTATCATATTTCGTGTGCGTTTTAAATTTAGAGAAGTATTTTTATGAAACCCGAGACCCGTAAATATTTTCAAAAATTGACTTTTAGTCATTTCCCGCTACTTAAGTTATTATTTACATTTTTGGCTCAAAGAAATGCATTTTGGCGAAAACTACCCTAACTTGGGAGTATAAATATTTTCTCCACTAACTACAAAACACATACAACTATTTTAATCCAAAAAAAATTCTTTCTTCTCTCTTTCTTTTTCTTCTATGACGTGACTCCCTCCCCACATAAACAACCATGGATTTGATTTTCTAGCTTGAATCCATGAAAACTAAAAGAAGACCCATCTTAATCTTGAGCACCCATCATTTTGGTATAATTTTTAACAACATGCATTAACTTTTTCAAAAATTTATTTTCTTGATGAACTAGTAGTGGTTGATCCATTTTTATGATTGTATATAGGTGTTATTATTATTATATTCAAGTATTGTTGGTTGCATGTTTAAATTTTTGAATGGAACATATGAGGAATGATCATGCAAGTGTTTTAGGAGTTGGGGTAGTTGATGGGAATGATAGTAGGATAATATTAGGGGTATGGAATTGGGTAGATGGTGTTGGAAAATTGATTTAGTATGATTTTTAAATAGTTGATTTTGGGCAGTAGGTATAAAGCTATTTTCGAATGTCTTAAGTCTAAGTATAGGTTGATATGATGAGATCATGACGTAGAGAATTTCCTTAGCTTCAATTTGATATAAAGTAGCACTTCCAATTCCAAACGAGGAGGAAGTTATGATATTTTTATTTTCGTATACCGGGAATCGAGTGTTGACACAATCTAAGAATAGTTGTCGATATTTGGATCGAATCTCAGGGACTATAAAATGAGTTTCAAAAGTATTCAATGGCTGTTCTCAGGCTCTAAATTTAGTATTTTGAGTCTATTTTTAGAATCAAGGGTCGGTTTTCTAAATGGAGATGTTTATGTTGGTCAAAATGGTTTCGTAAGTCAAGGTCGCTAAACTGTCCGGATTTTTTGATTCAAAGATGTGTCGGGCAGGGAACTTTAGAAGTAAAATCTTTTGATGGGCTCTTGGGAGGACTTTCTACATATAGTATGTGAGTCCGCCAGGTGGTATCATGAATTTTGAAAGTGTTTAAGTAAGTGAAATCAGCCCGTACATTAGGCATGTTCCGACAGATTGTTGTCGAGTGTGTTGAATAGTTAAAGGGATCATATAAAGGTGAAGTCTAGTAACACTTGCATGGTTGTTTTTATGAGATATCACAACTTAAATGTTTGAACTTTGTTTTTATTAAGTGTGAGTTGTACTTAAGTACATTGGTATTAAAGTGTGCACCTTATTTGATAGGTTGAAACTTTCGTGTTTATCGGGCATCAATTATCGTCGGCGATCGTCGTACTACTAAACTTGTACTAAGGTGAGTCTATAGCCTCGCGTTTAAATTCTTTAATTATTTTAGAACATGTGAGGGGGATAACATGAAAATTGTTTTATTAAAAACTAAAGGGTACAACTATAGGTTACGACAAACCCATTAATGGGTGCAACTAGAAGTTGTGAGAACCCTATTATTGGAAATTAATTTATTGAAAATGAAGGGTACAACTATAAGTTGTGGAAAACCCATGTTTGTTTAAAAATTTAGAACACAAGGAAATGTTTAATGCCATGGGTATTATTATTATAGGTTTTCGCTAAATGAAAGTCCCAATTATATCATGAATTGTTAGCTATCGAGTTATGGTAGGCGCTTATACATGGAATAGTACTATTCGGGAGGACCGACCTCCTCTCGTCCTATAACGACTAGCTATCGTTAGGGCACACTTGAGGCCCAAGGGGGATAAATGCGTGAGATTTTAATACACACTTAGCGAGGTGTATGGTGGGAAAATATTATAAAAAAGTTTCAATGTCATGCGGCCTATAATAATCCATATAACGTTGTTTGATCCACATCGGTATTTCTTGATGGTTTTAAACATATTAGTGTTCAGTAATGTTTATTTATAAACTCTATAGATTCACTCAACTTTTGTTGACAAGTTTTAGCATGTTTTATCTCAGGTCCTTGAAGGTAATGGCAAAGGAGGGATTTCGGTGCTTGCGGTTTAATAATAAAGATCTTTAAAGCTCACCATTATGGAAATAATCGTTCAATGATTTTTAATTATAATAAATGTTGTTTATTTGTTTTGTTAAATGTTTGGGACCATTTTGTGAACGATTTGTAAACTTTTATTACAATCCAATGCTTACTTTTATAACGATTCTTTTCAAGTCATTTTCTATTACTTGAGCTATTATATTATGAAGTAGCACCCCATATGAGCTTCCGCATATGACCCGAAATTGGGGGTGTTACAGATTGGTATCGGAGCTTAAGTTATAGAAAACAAAAGATTTTCCAAAAATAAAAAGTTTTGAAATCTTTTAACTATAACTGTCGCAAGCGAAATCTCCGAATTACCAATGGGACCGGAAAGAGAATATTTATATGTATATGGGATATATATATGTTTTAATTTTGGATTATTTGTACTTGTAAATTACAAGTCATGTGTTCATTTGTTTAATTATACATGTTAATTTTATATTGATACGAGGTAATATTATGACACAGATTGTCACGAAGCCATTTCTAAACTAAACCCCATTCTCCCCGAGTTTAACTAAGTTGTGGATATCCATGATCCCAACGAAATGGGTAATACTCCCAATGATCATTATTTGGTTTCAAAGATTTTGATTCCACGGTTCTTATTCTTGATTTATCTATTGGTTCATCTTGTTTAGTATATTTAATCTTCGTTCTAATCTATCTTCGTTTTCCTTTTTGTTTTTGGAAACATGCTTTCTAAAATCATGCTTGTTGCTTGTAAGGAATTTGTATTGATTGGTACGGGATTTACATGCCTACGAAAATGCCATACCATATCACTAGAATTTCATTATATCGGTCTTCGTTGTATTCAACCTTGATCTTCTGTGTTAAACAAAGATGCTCAAATAAGGCAATTTATCGTTATCTTGTTTAAATAAATTGACCATTTACTTGAACAAGGAAATTATAAATTGTTGAACTATTTATTTATAAAAAATTATTTGCATAGGTTTGGTCGACCCATGAAAATAAGGGCTTATAAATATGTGGGCTTAAGCATATATAGTTTGCACAAAAAGATTTGTTGCTTAGCTTATTCTTTGTCTTGTTCCTCTAATTCTATAATCGTGTGATGGTTCATTTTGGGGTTGTTCCAAAACTGCCAATTTAGGAGGGTGTCGAGCGTCCCGGAAAAACATTAAAGAAATCTTCTTCTAGTGGGACCAAGGAGCCTTTCTAGCACATAAATCACCTACAAACTTTTGGTAGATTATCTTATCATCTATAGTGTCATTGTAAATCACTAACTAAATTGTGACATCAGTTAGTAGTGTTGATCCCAAACTTAGATCGATTAAGCTTTGTGTATACGAGATTAGATCAAGTAATACACGTAGAGAAACCTTTGCTTATGAATAAAGTAACTAAGTGTTATGCGGAATTAACACTTAATCTAAAACACAAAGATGTTAAACAAACTTTCACTTGTATTAGAATGATCGAACTTGATTACAATGAAAGAGGTTTAACTTGTGAAAACTTATGAAAACTGATGATTAACATTAACCTAAAAGATCTTCTTTTATAGAATAAGAAGTCTTGTACAATAAGCTACGAATCAACTATTCTAGGTAAAGATAATAATGAAAAATACAATGTCGAGCTTATCTTTACCATACACAAATAAAGAAACAAATAAACAAAAAGATTCGTATGAAGATATATTCCATCAGTGCTAATCTTCAAGGCTGTCAGCGTTGACTTCTTCAATGTCAACGCTTGGATGTCAGCGTCCAATGTCATCCTATCAGCGCTTGAATTCTTCTTATCAGCGTCTAGTGAACTGACCCATAATTTATTCCCAACAATCCTCCCCTAAAATTAATATCTATTCCAATGATCAAGTTTCTGAATAAAAACTTAAGGCTTAGGAGGAATCTTGCAAAAACTTCTTATGTTGGTGATAAACATATCTAATCAAGTCCTTGGCCACGTCACTAGTATAATCAATCTCCAAGGGTGTCTCCTTCATCTTCTCCAATACTTCTTTGGACAAGAAATAGTCAGCATCCACAAGTAGATACTCTGAAAACTTTGTAGAGCTCAAATGAAACACACCACAAGTAGAATAAAGCCTTCAATGAAGATTACTGAGGTCATCTTCAAGATCCTTCCATATGGCAGGATCTGCTTCCCTTGGACCACACAAAGTCAAAAATGTGTTCCATAGTCTTATTCCATTTGCTGAAGTAGGTGCTTCAGCTGTATACTTAGCCTCTATTAATCTCCATAGATGCACCAAGTCTTCTCTGTCTATGCTTGCAAAGATAGAAATAATTGAAGTGAAAGTGTGTACCTCCTTTCCAAATCTGCCAATCTTCCAAAATCCACACTCATCTTCATCAAAACTTATGATTGGATTTCTGTCATCTAGAGGTACTACATTAACCAAATCTGAAGCTTCCAATGGAGAAAGCTTGAGATGCTTCCTTATAACAGTTTCAGTTGGATAATACACATCCATATCTTTAGGAAATTGGAGAGGATCTCCTTTCTTCACTGGTCTTTGAGCAATCCTCATCTCCTTTTGAATCTGCATTTCCTCAGCAAGCTCTTGTTTCCTTTCTTCTAAAATAAACTGGTAGACATTATTTTCTTGCACATTCCTCCAAATAGGATGTGCCCTATACTCTAGCTCCTCAAAAGATAAAGCCAGCAACTTCTTGTATGTCCATCTAGGTTGATGGCATCTAAGCAACTTGTAATACAACTGCCTTCTATCTCTTTTAAGCCAAGTCTTGACCTCTTGTGCATTAAACCTCAAAATCACCTTTATATCATCTTGTACCCTGAGAAGAACTTCCAACCCCCAAATTTGATCTGACAAACTCATTCCTGGGTTGTCCATTACCTTGTCTTCCCAAGCATGGTACATTCTGGTGATTTCTGGAAGGTCCCAATCAATCTGATTCTTCAAATCACTCAATCTTTCCTTTGCTAACTCATCCCCATATTCAAGTCTTTCTGGATCTTCAATAATTTGAACACTTGAATCTGAGCTATCTCCTTTTTCATCATCACTTTCTTCCTCACTCTCAGAAGTGGCAACAAATGGTGATCTACCACTCCTCTTCAAATCTCTTTCCAAAAGTTGTGCAGCCAACTGTTCATCAAATGCAATTTGTGCTGCATCTTTCTTTGGAACATCTTCTTCAACCAGAATCCCCTTACCCTTGTCTTTTGGATCAATAATAGGTAAGGTAGAAGAAGAAACCTGTGTGGACACATCTTTGATGATTGCTGATGACTGGAATACATCAACACCACCTGCAACTTTGTCAGCGTTCAAGTTACCTTTATCAGCGCCCCGATTACCTTTGTCAGCGCTGGATGTGTCAGCGTTCAAACCTGTATCAGCGCCCATTGTTGCTGTGAAAGATCCTTCCAAGTTCAATGGAGTTACCTTGGATGTATCAATAATTGGGTGCTTCTTCAAGTTGGTGAGTACTTCAGCAACATTTAAAGATTCACTAAATTGTGAACTCTTCTCACTGGCTGTATGAATCAGCTCATCCTCTTCATCCTCCCCTTTGGAAGATTCCTCCATTCTACTCCGGCTACTTGGATTCTCCAAAACAGTTACCCGCTCCCTCAATACTTGGAGTTCACGGCCCTGATTATTGACAATTTGTACAAGGCTGACATTTTGCTTTTGCAAGCTAATGACAGCAGCCGTCAATTCAGTCAATGTCATAGGTTCCAATCTGCCCTCAGCTAGAATGGGGATTTGACCTCCCAAAATAGAATCATAGGGCATGGATGAGGTCTTAATGATGTTGGGACTGTCTTGACCAGCATCTAAGCTTGTGTCAATAGCCCCAGCCTCATCCATAGCACCAGCCACACTTGTGGAGGTGGTTCTCTCTGCAACAAGGCTAGGACCACTAGAGGAGAACACTCCAGTAGTCCTTTGGCGTTTATTCAACCTAGATTGTAATGGGGTGGAAGATGAGGTAGATTGTGTGGGTGTTGGTTGGTTAAGGGGTGTTTGGGATTGTTCAGGGATGTCATCAGCGTTGAGATTGGCTGTGTCAGCGCCAACATTTTGAGTGTCAGCGTTGACATTGGGTTGGTCAACGTCCATGTGGTCAGGGAAAGGTAATGGTTCAAGGATAGGCTCAAGTTGAGGTGCAGGGTCTGGTTGTGGTTGAGCAGCCTGAATTACTTCAAGCATGGCTTGGGTGAGAGGGATAGATCTGTTTGTGGAGCTCATCTTGTCAAAAATGGTTTTCTTTTGCTTAGGGATCTCATAAAAAGTGTCATGATCCCTAGTACAATATTCTTGTAAATCAAAGACCATTTGCAAAAATCGTGGGTAAGCCAAAGTCATTTTACTTCCCTTATTTTTACACATCCCTTCAAAAATCATTTTTGAAAAATTATACTTAAGCCCACGTGACATACAAACCAAAGCACTTGCAATGGACCTGTTTATTTCATTAAAAGCAGTACATTTTGGACTTAAGCATTGAAGAAGGACATGTATCAAATATTTCCAGTCAGAGGGAAATTCCTGCTTATGATATTTATTTAAAGATTTACCAGCAGGAATAGGATAACCCAATTCCCTAAGACCTTGTTCTATTGTTGCAACGGCAAGAGTAGTCACACCATCAGCGTCATCAAGACGCAAAGCTTGGCGAACCAAGGCTTCAGTGACCACCCATGTTCTTCCATGAACAGTAGATGTTAATGTGGTCACTCCATTAGCTGTTGTGGAACTAACATTGTTCCAAAACTGTCTAATGTGTGCGACAGGGACTAATGGTTCATGAGAAAGTGAATACCTTATAGAGGATGCATTTAAAAATGCCACCATTTGTGAATACTGAGGGAACAAACCATTATCAGCAGCCAAGTAAGCGAACATATTATGTTGGCTCTTGAACTCCAATGTCAGATTGGTTGAGTTGAACTTTGGTGCCATGTTTAAAGCTGTTTAGGTTATGTGATATGGGAAAAATCTAGGAGAAAAATGTTAGACAAGAAAATATGAATACCCAGAACAAAAAGTTTAGCCAAA
This sequence comes from Glebionis coronaria, assembly GCA_025667525.1. Classification (NCBI taxonomy): domain Eukaryota; kingdom Viridiplantae; phylum Streptophyta; class Magnoliopsida; order Asterales; family Asteraceae; genus Glebionis; species Glebionis coronaria. The sequence goes on from CM046876.1 coordinate 529,863,020, forward strand.
TTTATAAGAGAGATGCATGATTTGGATTGGTCAAAAATGAGGCAGTTATATTCAAAGAGCAATGATGAAAATATTGAATCAAATATAACTTATCTCATGCATTAATTAAAAGTAACAACTCCCCAAAATTACAGCCAAAGATTAGTCAAAAATAACAACTGGGTAGGCCCACTAGGTGTCAACGGTCAAAAATAGCCCATCAACGCCCAACGGCTATATTTCCTTGTCAGCGTTTCCCTAAAGCCTTGTCAGCGTCACGATTGGACGTAACAGCGTTTGGAGAAAAACTTGTCAGCGTCTAAAAATAAAAAAAAATATTTAAAAAGAAAAAGACCTTAACAAAGTAATTTATCCTAAGGGAAATATCTTACAAGTTGATAATAATTACTGGGCGGCAAGCACTGTCCATTTATGCACACTTGCTTAAGCAAGATAGACACAAATGTCCTCTAGTGTCCCTTGCTAACCAAAATACTTACCAACAAAGTTATTTCATAAAATTCTTTGTAACTCCCAGGTAAACCCATAACAAAACTATTCCCAAGTCTCCCATCAGACAATAACCAATTCTAGGCCAAAAATGTCTTGGCAGCATGCATAGTTTGTCAACTTTGCATGCTACAGTGCCTCATGGTTTAGTAAAACTAACCCATACTCACCTGTGGAGACAATCTAGAATTGTGATGAGAGTATTATAAGAATACCCAAAAGTCCTAAAGGTTCCTTAAACCTCCCCTTAAACTATGATACATGAGTTTCTCAAAATATATATGAACATTAAAAATTTATGGCAAGATAGGAATATAAATATTCCAACCATCATCCATAAACAAAATATGTCCAAATAGCTCTTCAAAGATCCATAAGCAACTCTGTATCCAATGGCATAAAGCTACCACCACCTACACATTTAGATTGAAAACCACAAAACTAACATTTGTTGCTGACAGCGCCCCGACAACACGTATCAGCGTTGAAGGAACTCTTGTCAGCGTTAGACAATAATATCTCTTACAACGGCAAAATAACACTTATCAGCGTTACATTTACCTTTGGCAGTGTTAGAAAAATGAAGTGGAAAAATCTAAATCATCACAAAGACTAATAACAATGCATTATCATGTACATACTTTTACAAAAAGGTTCCAAAACACATATTAAGTGAGATTAACCATTCCAATATTTGTTACCAAATATTGAAATCGTCCAGTATCAAAAGGTTTAGTTAATAAATCAGCCACATTATCTTTTGTGGCTACCCTATCTGGTTGTATTAAACCTTTCTCAAAGCAATCTCTTATAAAATGATGTCTAATTTCTATGTTTTTGGTTTTAGAATGATGTACAGGATTTTTAATAATGCATAAAGTACTGTTATTGTCTACAAAAATCTTGGTATGCATGAAATTATACCCATAATCCAACAGCTGGTTCTGAATCCATAAGACTTGTCCACAACAAGCAGCTGCTGCAACATATTCTGCTTCAGTTGTAGAGTTTGCCACCACTGTTTGTTTCTTGCATTGCCAAGATATCAATCTACTCCCAAGAAATTGACATCCACCAGTTGTGGATTTCCTATCAAACTTGTCACCACCATAGTCACTGTCTGAATATGCAATAAGCTCCAATGGAGAATCTTTTGGGTACCATAAGCCAAGATCTGGATAACATCTTAGGTACCTAAAAATTCTTTTCACAGCAAAAAGGTGACATTCTTTGGGAGTCACTTGATGGCGTGCACAAGCACACACAACAAACATGATGTCAGGTCTTGAGGCTGTAAGATACATCAATGAACCAATCATTGATCTATAGTGCCTAACGTCCACATCCTTTCCAGCTCCAATTTTTCCCCAAGGGTTTTCCCTATCCATAGGAGTGGAAGCACTCTTTTCATGTGGAGAAAAACCATATTTCTTCAAGATTTCAGCTACATACTTGTCTTGGGAGATGAAGATACCATCTTCTTTCTGCTGAACTTGTAAGCCTAGAAAGAAGTTCATCTCACCCATTGCACTCATCTTGAATTTATCTGTCATAAGCTTGGAAAAGTCTTCACTCATCTTTGGATTGGAGGATCCAAAAATGATATCATCAACATAGACCTGGACAAGTAAGACATCCTTACCTTTCTTCTTGGTGAACAATGTCTGATCTATGGTGCCCCTTTTAAAACCATTTTCCACCAAGTAGGTGGACAATGTACCATACCATGCTCTTGGGGCCTGATGAAGTCCATACATAGCTTTCTTCACTCTATAAACCTTGTCTGGATTCTCAGGATCTTCAAAACCAGGAGGTTGCATGACATATACCTCCTCAACAATTGTCCCATAGAGGAAAGCACTCTTCACATCCATTTGATAAACAGTGAAGTTCATACAAGAGGCATAAGCTAGGAAAATTCTTATAGCTTCAATTCTTGCAACAGGAGCAAAGACTTCTTCATAATCTATACCTTCCTCTTGTGTATATCCTTGAGCTACCAAACGTGCCTTGTTTCTGACCACAATACCTCTTTCATCTTTCTTGTTCCTTAGAACCCATCTTGTCCCAATTGGTCTCACATATCTAGGACAATCAACCAGCTCCCAAACATCCTGTATAGCAAATTGGTGAAGCTCATCCTGCATTGCTTCCACCCAACTAGGTTCTTTGAGAGCATCAAAAATCTTCTTAGGTTCTTCTTGTGACAGAAAACATGCAAACAAACATGCTTGTACAAGAGGGGTATCAACCTTCTTGTGTATATTGGCAATAAATCCACCAAGATTTTGATGGGATCTTTGTGTCTGAACTGGAGCCATAACATCACCAATGATCTGAGATGAGGGGTGATCCTTTGTTGTGGAAGTGAGAACTCCTCCTTCAAAAAGTCTGTTGTCCTCAACTTCACGCTCCATGTTGCCAATATCTTCTTCATCAGACTCTCTTTGATCAACAGGAATCTCTTCATGGACATTGGAAGGTCCACCTTGTTCAAAATGTGGAGAGAAAAGATGTGCAAAGGTGTCATCAAAGTCTGAACCTTGTTTGTCAGCGCTTGGGCTAACAACGCTTGAACTGTTGTTGTCAACGTCTGATCCATCAGCGTCTGAATTGCTCTTGTCAGCGCTTGATTTCCCTTTGTCAGCGCCTGAAGAACCATGCATGTTTGTATTTGGTGGTATTTGGACACCACCATTATCTTTTCTAGCAGCAGCAGCAGCATAATACTCATCTGTCCATATAGGAAGTGTAACATATTCTTGTGTGGGAGATGACTCAACTGCTGGTGGTCCATCCTTCTTAGCAACCTGTATACCTGAAACATTACCAATTCTCTTTTCCAAAACACTTGAAGTTACCTTCACAATGTCTGGATCAGTAACAGGCATATAATTTAAAGCTCTAGATAAAGGTTCCAAGTCAAACAACCAATTTGGACCACTTTCAGGATCACTAGGTTTACTCTCTAAAAACCTAACATGTACTTTTTCAAGTATACGTTTTTCCTTTTTAATGTAAACCCTATATCCTTTGCTCTGCACTGAATAACCCATGAAGTAGCCTTCATCACCTTTTGTATCAAATTTACCTAGGGCATCACTAGTTTCTAAAACAACTACATGACAACCAAAAGGCTTGAGAAAGCCAATATTTGGCTTCCTTCCCCAAAGTAACTCATAAGGTGTCTTATTATGTATTTTGTTGACCAATGCCCTATTTTGAACATAACAAGCTGTGTTAACAGCTTCAGCCCAAAAGGCTATAGGAAAGTGGGCATCAGCCAACATGGTTCTGGCTGCTTCAATTAGGGTTCTATTCTTTCTTTCAGCAACCCCATTTTGCTGTGGAGTTCTAGCTATGCTAAACTGCCTAGTAATCCCTTTCTTGGCACAAAAATCATCCAACAACTGATTTCTAAACTCACCCCCATTGTCACTTCTAATAATTTTGACCTCATTACCATTCTTCTTCTCAATCTGGGTAATGAAATTAATCAGACTTTGGGCAGTTTCACTTTTCTTGGCTAAAAAGAAAGTCCATGTAAACCTGGAAAAATCATCAGTGATGACAAAACAATATGATTTACCCTTCAAACTCTCTATATTAGTTGGACCAAAGAGGTCCATATGCAATAAGTGAAGTGGTTTAGAACTAGAGTGCACCTGTTTAGATTTGAATGAGACCTTGTGCTGCTTGCCCTTAAGACATGCAACACAAGAGTGGTCATTGTGGAAAGCCTTTTCAGGCAAACCATCAACTAAACCAAGCCTCACAAGTCTATTGATATTTTTAAAGTTTATGTGCCCTAATCTCCTGTGCCAAAGATTACTTTCATCTACTGAGGCTTTAGCATAAAAACATGACATCATTTTATTATTCATCTTAATTCCATTAAGATTCACATTATATATGTCTTTATGCCTTGGTGTTCTAAATTCTATGTATTTCTCGTCAGGGAGCTTGTAATCTTTGCTTAACACCAAGCACTCAGTATCTGTGAAAAGAACCTTATTTTTGTTATCACACACTTGTGATACACTAAACAAATTATAATCCAGTTCTTTTACCAGGAAGACATTCTCAAAACGTAGATTATTGGTAATAAGGGTTCCTTTTCCTGTGATGGTGCCATAGCCCCCTCCAAAGTATACCTTATCACCATCTTGAATAGGAGTGAAGTTTGTCAGATAGTCTTCCTTTCCTGTCATGTGCCTTGAGCATCCACTATCCCAATATCCATAATCATTGATCTTCTTCTGAATGCCCTGCACATAAAGAAAACACATTAGTTTTCTTTGGGAACCCAAGCCTTGGAAGACTCGGATTCATTTGGTTGTTCAACAAGAACAGACTTGGTTCTCATAACAACCCCATTTTAATCCCTTTTTGGATGAAAAGCCCAGTTAACCCCAATTGGTCTTGACATGACCTTTGAAATATAATGAAACCTGTTGCATGTCATAGAAAGACCAGTAGAATTAGGGTTTTGGTCTTGTTTTGGTCTCCATGTTAAGCTAGTAGAAGCTTTAGACCCATTTCCCTGTGGTTGCAAATACCTAGGTTTGGCAGTGTGTCTGTCAGCGCTGAAATTGTTCTTGTCAGCGCCCCGATTGCCTTTATCAGCGTTAAACCTAGGGTTTGCTACAGGAACCCATTGCCTATTGGACCAAGTGTTTGACTTTTGAAAAGGTCTTAGGCCATGTGTGTTAGACCCTCTAGTAAAGAATGGGGCTGGTCTAACAACTTGTGAACTTTTGTTCACAAAGGTATTGGGTCTGACAGTGTTTGACCTATGTTGACTTTTGTCAGCGCTGAAATGGTTCCTATCAGCATTGACATTGGAAGCGTTGACACATTTGTATGCCAAATGTGAAAAGCTACCACATGAGTAACAAGCTTTTCTAGACATAGTCTTAGGTCTAGAAGCAAAGAAGCCTGTTCCATGGTTACTAACTTGGCTTTTTGGTGACCTAGTATTCCTATACATCTCTGCATACTTAACACTAGGTTTTCTAACAGTTTGTGGGCCAAGGTCAACAGCTTTGCCAATGGTTGGGTGTGTGATTTTAATAGGTGTAGGATCATGGCTCGTGATTGGTGTGGGCTCATTTGGACTTTCACACAACAACCCTCCCTTAACAAACAAAGTGTGGTTAGCTTTCTTCCACTCATCTAGGTCAGTCAGTTTTTGTTTGTATTCTTCAACTGGGGAAGTCACTCTAGGTGGAGGAATGAATTCCTTCTCTTGGAGTTCTGGCAAGCCAGTCCAAGATAAGTCCTTTGATTGGACACCATAGAAATCCCCAGCTGGTGGTGGAACACCAGTATAATCTTTCATCCCAATCCCACTCATGTCCTTAGAGTCTCTTTGTTTACTAACACACTCTCCTAGGGATTGTGTGGCTTTATCAAATCTCTGGATTTTAAGACTCACATTATCTTTATTTTTGTTAGCCTCATCTAACTGAGCTATCAAATCAAGATTAACCCTGTTTGTGATATCTTGAATATCTTTACTTTGATGTAACTCATGATTTAAGATATTTATTTTATCCTTTAAATCAAACTCCATTTTCTTATACTCAGCTACTGTCTTTTCTGTTTGGGTAAGAGCAATTTGATAATTAGATACTTTGCATCTTTCAGCACTTGCCTCATCTAATAATTTTACTATCTCTTGATTTAGTTTTTCAGTATTTAAACGACAACCCTTAGAACAGAAAGCATCATCATATACCTCATTATCTGATGAAGAGGAGGAGTGTGCCATGAGAGCATATTCAACATGCTCTTCTTTAACTTCAGCAACCAAAGCTCTGTCCTCTTCCTCATCCTTAGCCATAAAGTTCCAGCTCCAGTCCCATCCTCCAACACCATCAATTTGTTGAACAGCAACCATGGCCTTGGGATCTTGGCTCTTAACCATTTGGCTTGAAGGCTTACCAGCATCAGATCTTCTTGGAGATCTACATTCCCTCATAAAGTGCCCCATCCGATGACAATTGTAGCACTCAACTTTGGATTTGTCAAATCCAGCAACATCCTTAGCATTAAAGGTCATCTTCTTCTTGAACCTTTTATTAAATCTGTTTGCTCTTAAACTTACAAGAGCCATAGTCCACTTGATGTCCATCTCTTCCAATTGCTCATCACTTATCTGCTCAAGATCTTCATATGTAATCCTTGAATCACTGGGCAAAGAAGCTATGAATGCACACACAGTATCTAGATCTAAACCAGCAGGTTTAATTCCATCAGCGCCAAAGTTGTGAGTGTCAGCGCTTGAGTATAAAGCGTTGACAGGATATGATCCAGCGCTGACAGACTGAGATCCAGTGACTGGATGTCCATAGGAGTTCATGGAATCAAATTGGCCTTCACTTTGTGAGAAGAAGGCCATATTGCTACTGGAAGATTTATTATCACTCTCCAAAAGCCATTCATTCTCCAACAGTCTTAGTTTGTTGAAGATGTCATCAAACCTGGAGGTCTTGTGGGTGTTATTGACAAGAATGGATCTTGTCTCAATTTCCATACATCACCAAGGCTTTTGAGAAAAGTAACATTCAAGTCAGGGTCATCAATCTGTGTTCCCATGAAGGAAAGTTGACTTGTGATGTCAAGCAGTCTACTTCTCACACTGCTGAGATTCTCATTTGGTTGAGCCTTAAAGACAGCATACTCATGCATGAGTTGCTTCTTCTTTTCTTCTTTTGTGTCAGCATTGCCACCATGTGCTACTTCAAGAGCTTCCCAAAGCTCTTTTGCAGACTCAAAGCGTTTGTACTTGTGCTGATTCTCATGACCTAGGGCATGTTTCATGATGTTCAAGATTTTCATGTCCACCCTTTTCTTGGCTATATCTTCAGCAGATACAGCTATTCCATCTTCAGGCTTTTCCTTCTTATCAGCTTCAGGACAATTAGGTACAGCTATCCTTGTGGCAATAGCATTAGCAATCTTTTGAGCTTTGTTGAATGTGTTCCCATATTCAACAATCTCCCAAAGAGTGTAGTCATGGATGGCTATATATTGCTCAAAATTAGACTTCCAAAGCTCGAAGTTCCTGGCATCAAACATGGGAATTTTGATACTAAGGTTTGTGGTGTTGTTTTGTAGCAAAACTGGAGCAGGAGGTTGATTTGTGCCAGACATGATGTTTTTAGGGTTTTGAGAAGTTTAGGGTTTTTAGGGTTTTTGGTGTTTTAGGGTTCTTGCGTTACTTAAAGATCAAAAGTTTCTCAACAAGCTCTGATACCACTTGTGGAGTCCAATGATCGTTAGACTCAATGGTTATGAACCATTATATCTAGGTTGATCATCATTCATATGATAACATAGCGGAATAAGAACAATGATCATAACAAGGTGTTTGGACACAAAGAACACGAATTAAAACAAATGGATTGCTAATTATATTAATAATCAACAATCACTAGGTGTGTGTACATTGAATCCCACACCTAGTCGACACACACTTTAGGTTTACATTGTGAATGAATGATATGAATAAAACCTAAGACTCTTGTTCCTTTTATAGTGGAAGGAACAGAATCTACAAGAGATCAAATCAAATAAACATCTAAATATTCTATTTAGATAAACTATATATTGTGTATATCATAAATAATATACTCAATATATTCCCTAAATAGAATTCTCCATCAAATCTTCAATATCCATCAGCGTTTGACTTTTTGACTGCGTTTGACTTTTGTTGACTTTCTGTCAACGCCTGAGTTGCTCTTGTCAACGCCCAGATTGCTCTTGTCAACGCTTGAACATATTACTTGATATTTTCTTCGATTTTGAGTTTCTGCCACATCAACTTTTTGACCCAACAAGTAGAACTAGTATTTTTAAGTTGTATAGCATTAGACGATGATAATCTATAATGCATAACAGTACAACTTGTACTAGTTGTGATTAATGAAATGACTATCTTTTGTTTCCAAGTTCTATATCGTTCTATGATTATCTTCCCTTTCTTATTTTTTAATCATTTAATTCTTTTCAATCATTTGTTCCTCTTATTAATTCGTTATTGTCGTGATGCAATCATTGAATGAATACTCATTATGATTTGAATTACGTTGTATGATAATCATATCGCTAAATATATATATGACTAAGGCACGTATGCGCCAAGTCATTAATGAACATAATGTTGCATCCTTGACTAAAATCATGGCCAACATGAATGATGGAACTAGTGGCTCTAGTAGGGCTGGTAGTTTGGATGAAGCGAGTGGTTCTAATAGTGCGGTTAGTTTAAGAGACGGAGTTGGTGGCACAAATGGACTGAATGTGCCCTCCATTGAAAAAGAATGCCAAAGGTAAAAACAACCGTGGGGCTGCCTATCAATTGGGAGGTAAAGGCACAACAAGATCCAAGAGTCGCTACTGGTATGTCTTACTCCACAATTGATATTCTACTACCATATTTGATTCGTGTACCGATAAGAGTTTTGAATTTGGAAACTTTTGTACCCTTGTTGATATTGAACCAGATGAATTAGGTACTATTCATGAAACCAATTGGTCAAAGGAAAAACAGCAAGTACCAAAAACATTTTAAGGGGGTGTAATCTAAATCTCTTTTTAATCGTTCCTTCTCAACCGATCTAATGGTTATGGAACTAGGATGTTTTGGATATCATGATTGGGATAGAGTGGTTATCTCGGTATAATGCATCTATCCTATGTGGTGAAAAAAGGTTAAGATACCCTTGAATGGTAAAACTTTGTTATCGATAATGTTTCTGTCGTGCGTTATTTTTCCTCATGTATTTCCTGATGAACTGCCCAGACTTCCGTCACCAAGGCAAATTGATTTTCATATTGATCTTATTCCTGGTGTTGCACCCGTGGTGCGTACACCATATTGTTTAGCACCATCTGAAATGAAAGAATTATTAGAACAATCGCGAGAATTGTCCGAGAAAAGCTTCATTCGACCGAGCTCGTCATCTTGGGGAGCTCATGTCTATTCGTCAAGAAGAAAGATAGTTCGTTCCGTATGAGTATCGATTACCAAGAGCTGAATAAGCTAACGATTGAGAATCGTTACCTGCTTCCAGGAATTGATGATATATTTGATCAACTTCTAGGTTCTCGTGTTTCTCCAAGATTGATCTTCGTTCTGGTTACCATCAACTTCGTATACGTGAGGAAGATATTCCTGTTACGGCGTTTAGGACTCATTTTTGTCATTCTGTGTTTCCGGCTATGCCTTTCGGTTTGACCAATGCACTGACTGTGTTCATGGGTTTAATGAACCGTGTGTGCAATCCGTATCTTGACAAATTCGTGATCGTGTTCATCGATGATATTATGATTTATTCTAAGGATAAAGAAGAGGCATTTCAAACGTTGGATAGCATGTTGCGCGCTTGTGTGATTGATTTTGGTAGTACTTGGGATAAGCACTTACCATTGGAGAAAATTCTCCTACAATAATAGTTATCACACTAGTATTTAAGTCGCACCTTTAGAGACTCTTTATGGAAGGAAATGTCGATCACTAGTATGTTGGAGTGATGTTAGGGATGCCTAACTCACCGGGATGGAATTGGTTCGTAAGACTACTGAGATGATTGTACAAATCAAGAAACGTTGTTAGCCGCTCGTAGTAAACATAAAAGTATGTCGATGTGAGACGAAAACCTTTGAAATTAGAGGTAGGTGACAAGGTTATGCTAAAAGTATTTCCATGGAAAGGCGCTATATGCTTTGGAAAGTATGAGAAATTATGTCCCAGTTATATTGGACCTTTTAAGATTATATCAAGGGTGGGTCCGGAAGCATATACACTTGAATTACCTCGGGAGGTGCAAGGAATTCCACAATACTTTTTATGTGTCAAACCCAAAGAAGTGTTTGTCCGATGAATAACATATTATCCTAATGGATGAAGTTAAGATCAATGACAAGTTGCACTTCATCGAGGAACCCGTCGAGATCATGGACAGGGAGGTGAAGCAATTGAAGCAAAGTCAGATCCTTATTATCAAGGTTCGATGGAACCCAAGGTGTGGACCGGAGTTTACTTGGGAAAGAGAATATCAAATGTGGAAGAAATGTCCGCATTTGTTAAATTTGAACAAGAAACTGGACCATAAGGCGAATTGATCTTCGGGACGAAGATCCTTGTTAGGTGGGAATGCTGTGACAAACTGGAAATTTCAGGTCATTATTTAATTATATTTAACGAATATTTTGAATTTTTAATGAGTTTGAATACTATTATGTTTGACGGTTTAAGTTATGTTGAACATCTTATTTTTTACGTTTTGATGAGTAACGAGGACTATTAGTGATCGCGATATCGACGGATGCCCAAATTTTTTTTTATTATTATCGATTGTTTCGATGCTTAATATTTGTTACGTTTTTATTTTTAATTGCGTATTAAGTCGTACCGGGACTATATTATTATCATATTTCGTGTGCATTTTAAAATTAGAGAAGCATTTTTATGAAACCCGAGACCCGTAAATATTTTCAAAAATTGACTTTTAGTCATTTCCCACTACTTAAGTTATTATTTACATTTTTGGCTCAAAGAAATGCATTTTGGCGAAAACTACCCTAACTTTGGAGTATAAATATTTTCTCCACTTACTACAAAACACATACAACTATTTTAATCCAAAAAAAATCTTTCTTCTCTCTTTCTTTTTCTTCTATGTCGTGACCCCCTCCCCACATAAACAACCATGGATTTGGTTTTCTAGCTTGAATCCATGAAAACTAAAAGAAGACCCATCTTAATCTTGAGCTACCTAATAAGTGTGAAAAACACTTATCCTTTTACCGCTTATTTCCAATAATAACAAGACCAAAACGTGTAATTTATGTCGTAAAAGTCGGAATTATGCGTGGTTTGTGTTTTTATTGTGTTTTAGGACCAAAAGATGAAAAAGGAAGAAAACACGGGCTTTCACGGGATTTTATCGAAGAAAACGAGAAAAGACGAAGTCAAAAGATCAAGAGTGCAAAAAGAACGGAAGTCCAAGGCCTATTCTTAAGATTTATCGAAGAAGAAGTCTAAAGACGGAAGTTTAATGAAGTCGAAGAACTCAAGTCTAATTATAGAAGAAAAATTATAAGATGAGTTCAAATCCCAAGACGACGTCGAGAAAGACAAAGGATTTAAATCGAGTCAAGAAGAAAGGAAGAAGAGGCAGCACATACACACCTTCCCATTTTTCCCTATAAATAACCTCCTAAACACATTAGGAGGGTTGGTTAGTTAGTTAGTTTTTGGTTAGCTAGTTTTATTTTCTTTGTTCTAGTTTTCATTTTAGAGAGAGAAAGTGTTTAACTTTCTCTCACTAAAACTTCATCTTTTCTTTCAAGTTAAGCTTTCTTTAATCTTTGTATTTGAGTTTCATTAATCAAAAGTTCAAGTTTAAGCTTTTAATCTTTTATCTCTTTTTACCTTTCTTGATTTTGCTTTGTCCTTGATCCGAAACTTCATCTTTGATCCGGATAGCTCTTAATTCGTGTTTGATTTTGATGTTTGAGTGTTTAAAAAGTAAATCTTTTTATTCCTACATAAGCTTTCATACGGTTTAAGCTATAATCTCTTTGTGCTTATTGGCTTATTTCATGTTTTTAGCTTATTGCTTTTCGGATTACCTAAAAGGTTTAGGCTTTTTAAAGTTTCTTCTATAAAGTTCATGACTTCCGTATTTTAAAAAGCTTTCGAATTTATGCTATTTGAGACGGTTAAGTTTTGGTTAAGTGAGCTTATTGATAGTGCTTATTGAACTTTGGCTTATTTTTCATTTTCGGATTACTACATGTTCCATCGCAATATTGGGGACTTAAACATTCCGACGTGAAGCTTGTTTGTATCGCAATAACCCTTAAGGGTTTTACTTTGTGATCACTTGGTTTTTCCCCTTATTCCGATCTGGGATTGCGATCGCTCATTGCGATCGCATATTTCGACGGGATTTAAGGTTACTTTGTGACGAAACTCTGCCCGATTTTAGTTTGACACATTGCGACAGCTTGTATTCCGATAGCTTTCTCCCTTATTCCGATCTGGACTTTGCGATAGAACAACATTGCGACAGAATTGATCCTTTACATTCCAGTACAAGAAAATGAAGTTAAGGCAACACTAAGAAAGTGTTGTCTTATGTCTTTAAAATGTTGCAATAAGCATAATGTGACACTTTGTCAAGTGCTATGTTATGCAACGTCGTCTTAGGTATAGGCAACACTTATATTGGATTATGTAACACTTTTCGAAAGTGCTGCTCATGCTTAGCAATTGTCATACTTCAAGATGAAACACTTTCAAAATAAATTGCCACACTTTTTATAATTAAATGCAACACTTATACACACATGTGCAACACTCTTAAGTTTTATAGCAACATTTTTTACATTGATGTGCAACACTTCGATATATTAAAGCAACAACACTTTAATGTACCAATGGCAACACTTGATGGTGTTTTATTATATTATTGCAACACTCTTTATCATGATTTGCAACACTGTTATTCCTGGCAACAAATGTTGAATTCTTATAATACGCAATTTTTTTCACTATTTGTATTAATTGATATTTCCATTGCATAATAAAAGTAATTAAATACAATAAGAAAAGATGATATTATCCTTTAACCAGAATGTAAAATAGCTATACATAATCTAATAGAAACGTTATCTAATAAAAATTCCAGAAATCTTGACATCTTGTTTGAAGCTCCTCAGTCCCCACATGCAACTTTCTTTTGGTAAAGTACCTCAAAGCAATGTACCCTGCTATAAACGAAGACGATATAACATTAGTTTTTCAATTCTATGGTTTTTACAACGTTTTAGTCTGCAATATATGTGGTTTCTATAAGACGTCAACAAATGTATTCAAAAAAACCAAATTGATGTTGCTATTGAAACAATATAACTACTGTAACCATAGTTTGCACACTTAGTATTTATATAAAAATTAATAATATTTGAATAAATAGAGTTTCAGGTCAACCCATATCGTCACTACATAAAATAACCCAATTTGACTCGTTTTGTTACACAAGTGGCCAAATTGTCATGTAAAAAAAGTAATAAGATTTAGGCTCACCAGAACCTCTTTTGTAAGCTAGTTCAACCAATCTATCAATGGCAAGTGTTTTCAAGGTTACTGCCTCATTACAAGATGATGTTATAATTTGTATATACAAAATGCAACTAGCCTACAATATGAAGATGTTTGGTTATGAAAATTTTACCAGACTTAATAATTGCTTTCAACACTTGTAAACACTTTCTCCAAGTTTCCTTCTTTTTAACCTCTTATAAAATTAACAAAAAGGGCAGCTTTTATGTAATACATAAGGTTAAATAAAAAAGAAGAACATATATCAAAATTTAAGCTAGAGATTTTATTATAAAACCTGCTGGTGAAATCTTGTCTCTAGTTCATTAACTTCTTGTTGGATTGGTTCATGTTTCATCTCAGTGTCTAAGCTAGGTTGTCTTACACAAAAGACTAATGAACGAGAAGTGATGACCGAGCACCAGTGGCTAGATAAAAGTGGTTATTAGCTATATGAAAAAGATCAAAAAACGATATGTAATAAAACGGACAGTGAGAAATCATATTCAGATGTGCTCCGGCTATGTTAAGTGTAAGTGTAAACAACTTAAATTCCAGTTTCTTTGGCAACTAAAATATAATATGTTTTTGTGTAGTGAATTTGTGGAATATCCATTCTGGTATTTTGATAGAAAAGTTGTAGTGGCTGTCCCTTTGAGCAAGTTTGCTTTGGAAATTCTCGGTGCCTATATTATCACATATAATATGCAATAAGCTTCGAACGGATTATAATCTATAAATTAATGAAAAAATAACATTTAACAAAGGTACTGAGGTTATATTCGAGATAAGTACCTGAATGGACAACCGAAGCAACGCATAAATATCTTTCTTTATGTTGTCACATATATATTTTTTCAACATATTCATTGTTAATTGCAGCTTGAAAAGCAAAGCAGGGCATTTGGCTTCAACTTGTTGCAATTAGTCTGGTGCACCTGTTGGCCCCCCATCTATTAAATATATATTTACATCTTGTGGAGTTCACGTAAGCTCTACAAAACCATCAAATGCCGGTAACGAATAAGTATATCCTGATACTCTTGCTGCTTCTCATTGAGTGACTTATGTGGTCTCTCCTCCACGTCAGCATCCCCTCATTTGCATTGATGGACTATGAAGATCCTGTGAATTTTGAAAACAGATACAAAAATCAGTAAAGCCATTGGCAATTCTGTTCAAGGTGATATATAAATAAAGACAGATGTGCAGATTAAACATTACCTTCAAGACGGAAATGAAAAAGAAACTAAAGAATACCCTTATTGACTGTGAAGTAGTAGGACCCTAAAATGAGGGTAGCGGTTCGGTATCAGGAGACATATCATTCTATAAAATAGTAGATGGTGTTGTTTAGGAGTGTATAGAAGTTGCATCCTATGACTGAAGTTTTAGTAAACTCTATAATTTGCATAGGTATTTTTATGTTTGTTTTAGAGGTAAGCCATATGATATGTATATGAATTAACATTGTGTAAATAGATGGTAAACCACCATTGCGTACCTATAATTAACTCGATATAATATGCTACAACTATATATAAACCTTTGCCATTTATAAACAATCTTGGATTTCTAAATTTGTATCATACATATGACATATCTATGGTGCATTATGCATATTTCTGTTGCCAGTTAATACTTATGAGTTATATTAAAGAGAAACGTCAACTAACTATAGCTTTTTGAGTCTGTATTTTGGGAAAAGAAGCACTATAAAGTTATAAACTTACGGACATGGTTGTTCGTCAACTAGAATATAGTTAAAACATTCAGTTGGGTCAAGGATTTTGACCTAACAGTATCCATTAAATCTAGGATGCTCGTCAACTAAGCAGTCTTGGATGACGGATGCTTATCAACTAAGTAGTCTTAGACCCAGGTTCCAGATAATCTGGTTTGCGCATCAAACAAAACATTATGATGAAAATCGTTATTAGAACACGTATATATGTCTGAGTTTGATATGTTTAGCTGATAATATAGAGTATTTGAGAAGTACGGAGATGGAGTTTCTAAGCCGGCTTAAACATTTTTTATGAGTATATGAGAATTAGGTTTGGTACCTAAGGACTAATTTAAGTTGCGATACTTTATTTCACATGGAGTCTGAATCTCATCACGACATCACATGTATCAGGCAACACCATACGCTATGCTTGGCCCCATATGTAGTCCAACAGAGCAGTGTAAAGAGTAAGACAAAACTTGTATACTATCTTATAAAAATCAAGTACACAAAATATATCATTAAAAATATGTAGGATATACCATTAGAAACGAACTTAAAGTCCAACTTGAAGATTTTATTTAATGAATGAGATTGTTCATTTGGGGTTTTCTATGTAATTACGACTTAGTGAGATAATTTTGTGCTTCAAAATTTAAACGTATTTGATTTGGTTTCCTAGAGCATCTTATAAAATACTCATTTACTTGACCTATGATCTGATATTAGGGAAAATGACATCTTTATAATATGGAGCATCAAACAAGAAATAAAATGAAATGAAAAGGATAGAGAAAAACCACAATCACACATTTCAGACACATCTACAAAAGTAGACGCGTCTTATTTTATCTTTTGTTTTCTCACTCTTCTCATTTTATCTTTTATTTTCTCACAACATCCCTTCCCTAAACATAATTAGCATCGCATAACAATGCCTAGGTCACATATTGATAAGAGTTGGCTGAGACAAAATTACAACCCAAACCAGTTGATATGTTAAAATTTGCATGACATCAGCAAAAACATGTCATTCCATAAGACAAGTTTGTTGATTTACTTTCACATATGCAGTCACAATCACGTTGTTTACGATTCCATCAGGGTAAGACATAATAACAAAAAATATGGATGCTGTAATAAATAAAAAGATAATATGTCAATTGTACTTGACATTCTGATTAGAGTTATTACTACTTACCTTGCCTAAGAGCCCAACTGCAATTTCAGGCTCTGCACACAAACAGGAAAACCATGGAAGGAACTCGACCCTGTTTGACGCAAGAAGGTTTGCCAATAATTACTTAATGTTGTGCAACCTCCTGATGATGTCATCAGTCTTTGCTTCCACTTGCACAATATGCTTAGTCAATCCTTTCTAACAGCTATTGATGTGTACCATGACTAACCATACAGATCAGTTTTGGGGAGTGAAGTTTGAAGTTGTAGTTTGTTTGCAGAGTAGGCTTAAACCTGAACTAGCAAGAGTAACCATTTACTTTTGGAGAAAACAGATAAATTCATCATTAGATTTCAACCACTCTAACATAAGATTTTGTCAATCACATACTTACATTCCCAAGATCATACTTGATTACTTTCAGATTGATTATGATGTTTTCGTGCAACTATTATCACATTAATTTAGGATAAAACTTATAGCTGAGAAGCCAATTTTTTAGGTAAATTGTTGAGAAGCCTATATACACCCTCTGCATACTGTTTTACTATTTATGACAATGAACACCAGGTTTGAAAAACCCCTATTTTTTACAGCAAAATGTTTGACCGAACACCCCATTTAAGCCAGCAAATTGCATAGCCAAGATACCCATTTACAACTAATTATATTATATTTATATCAAAAATAAAGATTTGTTTTGGTGTCATATAATCTTAATTTACATACAGAGGTTAAAAAACAATAAATTTCAACAAGTTTATTCATAAATCAATAGCTTCTAACCTGGCAATACAAAAAAGTTATAGAAATACATAAGTTATTGTATAATCAAACTTAAGAACATCATTAATGAGATATTAACAAGGATAGTGGCTCACAAACATTAATAGTAGCATTTTTTCCTTTAAAAAATCCAATCAATTTTTGCATTTTCGTACCTCCAGATCTGATTAGTCAGTTGTTGGCCTGCTTCTGTGATGAACGTGGCATGTGACGGCAGTGGTGAGTGACAGTTGTGGCGGTGGTGTTAAGCGGCAGAGAAAAGTAGAGGGTTTTGAGTCGTGAAAATAAAGAGGGGAAAAAGTTAGGTTTTGTGAAAGTAATGGAAATTGGGGATAATGAAGAGGGGAACAAATTACGTTTTTGTGAAAGTAATAAAAATTGGGGAGGGAATTATGGCGCCCAAAAATTTAAGGTTTTGTTTAATTTTTTCGTTTTACTTTTTCGTCAATTTTAAAACATAGTAGGTATCTGGCGCTTTATTTTGGTGATATGATAAAAACTTTAAAGATGAAAGTTAGAGGCATAATTAAAAAAACAATTACATACTACGCGCAATAATAAATAAGATGTCATAAGATAAACTCTGACTCGTAAGTAGATGTTGCAAACTTTTCTCCTTATGGCGTACGTGTCAATCTAGCGTATTTGAGTTCGGCAATAACACATCTAGCCTAACGTATGTAGCTTTTTTCCACTATAAATAAGTGTTGCCATTAAATTTGTGCAAATGTAACTTAACAAAAGCGTTGCAATAGATTATAAAATATGTGACACTTTAAATAAAATGTTGCATTAGAGCTTTAAATGCAACACTTTCTTACAAATTGTTGCCTTATTACAATTCTAAATTAAAACGTAACACATTATGAAAGTGTTACGTCAAAAATGTTGCATTAGGTTTGTTTTCTAGTAGTGTTCCGATCTGCAACATTCCGATAGAATCCATTTTTCACATTCCGATAGCTTTGTCACTAATATTCCGATGGTTTTGAATTTATGCATTCCGATAGAATTGACTTGTTATTATTCCGATTGTTTAAGTTTTTAGTTTTAACAAAGTTTTAAGTTTTAAGTGTTTTTCTATATAACTTTTTAGTTTAATTTTTAAAGACTTAATTTTACTCAACGACAAATTTTCTTATTTGCTTTTAGTTTAATAATAGATAATCAAACCAATCCAAAATTATTTTCCACCAGGAACAATTGAGTCGCACTAATCAACGGTAATCAGTTCGAAAAGATTGGAACAACGAACTTTGATACTTAGCAAATCTTTGTATTACTACCCATCATTTTGGTATAATTTTTAACCATATGCATTAACTTTTTCAAAAATTTATTTTCTTGATGAACTAGTAGTGTTTGATCCATTTTTATGATTGTATATAGGTGTTATTGTTATTATTGTAGAAATGTAAATCTTGCTTATGTTTTTAGAGAGAGAAAGAGATGGTGGATTTCACACTTTTAGAGAGAGAAAGTTAAGAGAACTATGTGTAAATTATGAAACCATACACCCTCTCCATCAAAGGAGAGGGTTTATATACCACGCCCATAAGATGGACTTGGGCTTACATTTGGGTCGGCCATACAAGCATGGACCGGGCTTTTCCTTGTTTAGTTAATTAAAAGATATCTAGACTACGAGCTACAACTTAATATATTGTCGGAGTGACTGAATCTTCCTAAATACGTAAAAACGTATTTCCAACAATCTCCCCCTAAGGGAGGTCACTCCAAACAAGGGCGTCACCCGAGTTACAATAATAAAATAAACCTAGCATACTATGCTTGTCTTGAGCTCGTAGTCTTCGTCTTTCTTTTCTTTTTCTTTTCTGGTGAACATGCTGATGTGATCTTTGATATCAATCTTGAGCACTAATCTTTTGCCTTGATCTTGTGCATCCATCACTTGTGATCTTCGCCTCCTCGTGACACCATGTCCCACATACTTATAACCTTCGTAATTCTTGAAAGCTTCAGAGTTTGATACAGCGGAAGACTTAACTTTTAGGCTTTCTTGAATTAAATGAGATATTAAGTGCATAAAGTATAAGCACGCGGGGACGACTTCTTCTTGGATTCCGCAACGCCACCGTCTTCAAATTCCGCAACATAAGTAGACACGAACGAAATGGCTTTGAACATTTCATTCTAATTCGGTAGCATTTTACCTCCGGTCGGTGAAGACCGTTGGACGATATTAGATATCGTACCCGTGACGGATAGTTTCACTTAAGTAACTTCCTGACAGGATTTCGCGGGTAAACCCGTTCTCTTTATTCGACCGTCCAAAGCTGACTGCGAACATAAAGAGTGAATCATTTGGATAATAATATCCGAATGATTTGAATCCGTCAATTCATGTTCCTGGAACAAGTGAAATTCAATTAAGAACCGCACCATCATTGCTTTCCAGTTGTCACGAGCTTGATTCGTATAGAATCTTGTAAGTTACCTACCAAGTGCTGTTTGATGTTAACACTAGAAGGATTTCCACTCATCACTGTGAACACTAAGGTTTCACTCTGAGTGTTCTGGCAAGATCACTAAGATATTGCGTAGAGGCCTGGAACGTGTTTAAGTTCAGTTAAGAATTAAACAGTTGTTGCTTTCCAGTTATCACAAGTTTGATTCATAAAGAATCGCACAAGTCACCTACCATGAGCTTTTTGATATTCGCTCAAGAAGGATTTCCATCTTCATTGTAAATACTTTCGTATTACTCGGATGTTCAGGCAAGATCATAAAGATTTTGCGTAGGACTCTTGAAATCTTTCTTACTTTTCACAGTGTGTGAAGAAGCAAGGAAATATGAAAGTGTGTCCTAATGAGATTTTTGATGATCTCAAATGGCTCTAGACTCGATCGTGCATTTTGGATTTTAGTGATCAGAGGCTGGAGAGGAGTGCCACCTTTTCAATACCAATTTATTCGGAGTGAATAAATCAATAGATAATGTGTTGTCTCCGTGTGATTAAAACAAATACCTTTTGAGAGATATCTGAGTTAGCTGGGATGGGTTGTGCATTGCATCACTGGGTCCATGATGTCTATCTTCAATATCGAGCATCATTTAAAATGATCTCAATAGCATATGTATTGACCCGGTTTCTGCCTAAAGTTGTAAGGAGGGCTTCTTTCTTTACACCCTTTATCTTTACAATTCTTTTTCATTCTTCAACCCCTTCAATGCTTACCAATACGTCATAACTAGCACCTTGTTGTGATTGTTCCAGTGCTAACTTAAGTATTTGGTCGGCATTCAGCTACGTTCACAATCTTTCTCCATCTTTCCTAAGGACTATTATTTCTAGCTATGGAATGTCCTTGGGAAGATTCCTCCGGTTCTAGAAGAATCATTGGACTTAACCTATCCTACCATCCTTATGTCACCACAATCTTCATCGTCGTGAAATAAATGGGTTTTGGGTAAGTATATGTCACCATGAAAATCCATTTTGATATGCAAATCCGTTTTGCTCCCCCTTAACATATGCCACGATATTCGAAAACATTTCGCACATGTCGGGATGAGCCAGCACATTAAGTCAAACCATTTGTGATAATATCCCATATTAAATCATATTTTCTCCCCCATATTAAAAATATTAACCCAATCGATATTTTTAATATCAATTGATTTAATGAAGTTTTAACAAAGGTTTTGGGAAGAAAAATGCAAGTCCGTTTTATCTTCATGATATCAAACGCATGAGATATGATACCGATTTGTAACATGATCACATATTCACCATATTAAAAAGAATTGACAAGGTTGGACCTGATAGATGAGAACATCATATGATAAGATCAAATGGTTCTTGTCAGCATATGTTGGTCGCCTCGTCATGTTGAAGTCATCTCTTGTCACCACGTGTACGATTGGTATTGTTGTCTTGACACCAACTTGTGAACTTGGCACGTTCGGCATCGAAGATTCTGAATGCTTGACAATTGCTCCCCCTCAATTGTTGACCCGTGTTCTACTGAAAGAGCTGTAGTCGTCGGTTGAGTAGTCGCATCGTCGAGGATGTAGATACCAATTGTAGATATCATGGTTGTAGAGATGATAGCTTCATAAAAACAAGACTTCTCTTGTTTAAACAAATAAATGCACTGAGGCGTACACAGATTTGTGTTAGACCAAGTTATAAAGTAACCTTGATCCCTTACAAGGTTTTAAAGTAAACCTTACCCGAGAAAATTAATTCCCGTTGTGAGCCAAAGCTTTCATAAGAAATACTTGACTTTAATATGAAAACCGGGTTGCAGTCTGAAATAACTACAAGCCATTTAGGCATGTTTTATGAAATATTTACAACTTTTGTACGAACTCTATTTATGGCGCCGTGTCAATATTAATCAACATTTCTAAGGCCGTAAATATTATCGTACCAAAAGACATGCCTTTGAAAAAATAAAGTAAAAATATTTTTGGATTTTTTTGAATTTTTCAATTTTTATATGGTTTTATATTTTTGTATTTTGCTTTTGTGGATAAACATATAAAAAATATATACAAATGATCACCAAGGATACGGAGAATAGTTTTACCAAGACTATTATTTCGCTTCATCTGCTAGTTCCTTTAGAGTCTCAGGCGAGAAGGTTCTCATTCCTAGCTTGTCGGCCAAAAATTCAATTCGAGCACGATCTAAAGCCTTCGTGAAAATATCCGCCAATTGATACTCAGATCGGACAAAGTAAAGCTCGATCACTCCATTTTCCACTTGCTCCTTGATGAAGTGGTAGCGAATGTCAATATGCTTCGACCGGGAGACCTGAACGTTGTTGCAGCATAAGGCAATTGCACTATTGTTGTCACAGTACATCGGAATTTTGTTGAAACCTAGACCATAGTCGGTTAATTGCGATCTAATCCAAAGAATTTGAGCACAGCAACCGGACATAGCTATGTATTCTGCTTCCGTACTTGAAATTGCAGCGCTTTTCTGCCTTTTCGATGCCTAACTGATTAATCGATCTCCTAGTAGTTGCAATGTTCCACTCGTGCTACGCCTTGTATCTTGACAACCCGCGTGATCCGCATCTGCATATGCCATTAGTGCAATAGAAGAGTCCTTTGAATACCAAAGTCCCCGATTAATGGTTCCTTTAAGATATCGAAAGATCCTTTTAACAGTAGCTAAGTGTAACTCAGTAGGCCTAGTTTGATACCTAGCACACATACATATAGCAAACTGAAGATCAGGTCGACTGGCTGTGATATACAGAAGAGTACCTATCATTCCACGATAAAGTGTCGGATCAACAGCAACTCCATGTGGATCTGCATCAAGCTTAGATTTTTCCACCCTTGGAGTGTCCACGGGGTCGCAAGATTCCTTCTTATATTTCTTAAGCTATTCAGGGGCATACTTGGATTGATTAATAAAGATGCCTCTGGGACTCTGAGATATCTGAAGACCTAAGAAGAATGATACCTTGCCCATCATTGACATCTTAAACTTGGAAGACATGAGTGTCCCAAACTCATCCGATAATGTTTGGGTCGAGGCTGCAAATATAATATCATCAACATATATTTGTACCATAATCATATCTTTACCTCGTTTCTGAATGAACAACGTGGGATCCACCTTGTCATTAGCGAAGCCTTGCATAATGAGGAATTGTGACAAAAGATCATACCATGCGCGTGGAGCTTGCTTCAACCCATAGAGAGCCTTCTTAAGCTTGTACACATGATTTGGATAATTAGGATTCACAAAACCATCCGGCTGTTGAACATAGACCTCTTCCTTGATTTCACCATTAAGAAATGTCGTCATCACATCCATTTGATAGACGATCATATTCATGTGGGCTGCATAAGCGAGGAATAGTCTAATAGCTTCCAAACGGGCTACAGGTGCAAAGGATTCCATAAAGTCGACGCCCAATAATTGCTTGTATCCACGAGCTACTAATCGAGCTTTGTTCTTCAATATTCCGCCTAACTCATCAAGTTTCACCTTGTAAACCCATTTCAAAGTGAGTAACTGCACTTGATTCGGGCATGGGACAAGTTCCCAAACTTCAAGACGTATGAATTCGTAAAGTTCTTCTTGCATAGCTTCTATCCAACAGGATTGAGTAAAAGCTTCTTGCCATGTCTTAGGTTCAACTTCAGTGAGAAAAGCATCAAAGTGACAAAAAATTGCACTTTCTTGTAACTGACTTCGTGTGGATACCGGACGATTAGGGTCACCAATAATAGAATCTATAGGATGATCCTTTGTCCACTTGCTGTCATGTTCACGAATCCGTGGATTGGAGTAAACTGTAGTAGGAGCTTCCTCTGAGGTGGACGACCCGACTTGATTAGGGTCGAGAATTGGTACACCAAAGAATGGAAGTTCACGCATTTGAGCGAATTCCAAATCGTGATCATCATCATCCTCTTCATCATCAATAGGCATGACATGGGTAGTTGAAACATGTGTTGGTTGAGAATTACTCGTTGAAGGTATATCTTGACCAATTGTAGGTGCAGATGTGTCTGATTGTGCTTCGGTTACTGGAGCGACAACTTCGGTTACCGGAGCTATTACCTCAGGTTCTGGAGCAACAATACTGGGAGGAGTAAAGAATTCATCAAATAATGGTTGAAACAACGTATCCCATTCAGTCCTAGAAGGTGGTGTAAATGATGATGAAGTAGGGTTGTTTGGGACAAGACCAGAACTAATGTTACTGGGTCCCATTTCATGAAGTGCGGGTTCAGAGCTGCTTTGCTCAGAAGTCATTGTTGTCAGCTCATCAAAATCAACATTCATAGTTTCAAGGATCTTGCGAGAGTTACGGTTGTAGATTTGGTATGCCTTCTTTGCGGGTGCGTAACCAATGAAAATACCAATATCATCCTTTGGTTGAAGTTTTCCCAAATTGTCACCATCATTATTTGGATAGCAAAGAGAACCAAATACATGAAGATATGATAAATCTGGTACTTTTCCATGGAGAAGCTCATAAGGTGTTTTACCATGGTGTTTACGAATTAGTGACCGGTTTTGGGTGTACACTGCGGTAGATACTGCTTCTGCCCATAAAAACAATGGAACCTTTGCGTAAATTAACATCGTTCGAGCAGCTTCCATAAGTGTGCGATTTCGCCTTTCAACGACACCGTTTTGTTGCGGAGTGCGTGCAACGGATGTTTCATGAGATATGCCAACTTCTTCATAATAATCACACAAGATTTGATTCACAAATTCGGTTCCATTATCTGTACGAATGCGTCAGACAGTAGTGTTGAGACGCACTTGAATCATCTTGAGAAATCCGATGATGAATTTAGGTGCCTCATTTTTTGCTTTAAGAAATTTCACCCATGTAAACCGAGAGTAATCATCGACAATGACGAGGATGTACTTTTTGCCACTAAGACTTTCAACATGCATTGGTCCACAAAGATCCATATGCAACAGATAAAGTTTCTCTTGGTTGGTGTCTTCCGTCTTGGGTTTGTATGATTTCTTAGTGCTTTTCCCCATTGTACACGCGGAACACAAATGATCTTTGTGAAATGATAGTTTAGGAAGACCACGAACAAGTTCGTTTTTCGCCAAGTGATTAATAGCGTCAAAGTTAAGATGAGATAACCGTCGATGCCATAACCATGACTTAGTCTTCGATGCTTTGGAGAGAAGACATACGGGAGAAACGGCCATCATGTCTTGTAGAGAAAAAGTATACAAATTATTCCCTCGAGTATCTTTCAATAAATCAACCCCTTCCAAATTCCGAATGAAGCAGGTATGCTCTCGAAAAGCAACTTCTAGGTTTGCATCACAAAATTGTCCCACAGAAAATAAGTTGTGACCGAGACCTTCCACATAATACACTCTTGAAATAATAACATTCCCAATATGATATTCACCGTAACCCTTTATCTTTGCAATATGATCATTTCCAAATCGAACCGTACCAAGAAACTTGCTGACGAAATTTCTGAGCTGAGAGCGATCTCCGGTCATATGCTTGGAGCAACCAGAGTCCAAATACCAGAGAACAATTTGGACCACCTGTTTTCAATAACAACAGTAGACAATGCATTGGAAACTATTGGTTCTGGAGTGTTAGCAGATACAGATATATAATTATCAGAATTGCTAACATTTTTTAGACCCTTAGTTTTCCTGCGTTTTCTAATGTGAGTTTTAGCACTAACAGGTTTTACTGTTCCAACTTTCTTAGGTTTTGGATTATTCGCGGGCACTACACTGGGAGTAGACCTATTTAAAGGGCACTTGGTTCCTACAGTAGTGTCGGTGTTCCTAGTTAAAGGACACGCTTGTGTTTTGGTAGCCTTGGTACTCCTAGTTAAAGGGCACGCTTTCTTCACTTCAGTGGGAGTGATCCTAGGTAAAGGGTACGTATTTCCTACTATAGTGAAAGTTCTACCAGTGGGGCGCCACATCCAACCAACTTGGGTTAACACTTTCCCAGTCGGTTTCCATTCTAATCCATTTTTCCGGGCATACATCTCATTCACATGGTCAATAAGGCAAGAATCATGACGACTAGAAAACATACATTCATTACAATTCCAACATTTCAAATTAGAATTCACAGTAGGCTTAGAACGCTGCACAACCGCAGAGCCTTTAGGTTTAGCTACATGATTCTTTTTATTTAAAACAGAAATAACATTCCTAGGATGGGCTTCTATTTTCTTCTTCACTTGACTACTAGATGGGGGCAAGATCCTATCATTCTTCTTGTTTCTCTTAAGCTTAGATCTTTGAGCCTTAGTAGTGGTACTTACTCCTGTAGAAGGCAACATGGGAATATTAGAAGTTGGTTTTGATTCCGCCTTATCTTGAGTGACCAAAGTTTGAGATGGTTTAGTCCTAGGGCCCTTGTTAAGTGGTGTGACGGCTATAAGGTTCCTTTTGATTGCACTAGAGGACGATGCTGAGACAGTGGCTGCGTTATCGACAACATTCTTACCTTTAAGAGTACGAAGTGTTTCCTTTAACTCAGCCAAGACCAGATTCTTATCACAAATTTGTTCCCTCAAATCAGATATTTCCATCGACTTTCGATTCAATTGGTCAATCAATGATTGATTATGTGCAGTGGTAACAACACATGCGGGCTTTACTGGATCGAAGAGTCATGTATTTTTTCTTTTTTAAGTTATCAACTTTGGACAAAATCATGGAAACTCGATTATCTAGATCAAGTTTAAAATTCTCAGCGGCCTCAAGTACGTTCAAACAGTTAAGCTCCTTAGATTTCTCTATTTCTATCGGCAAAGATGTAGCAACTTTGTCACTTGGTTGACGCTGTTTGGATTGTAAATTCAATCGAAAATTCTTTTCAAAGTTTGCATCATCGATATTAACACCTTCGAATGACGTTTCAAAGATTTCTTGAATAAATTGTTGCTTGCATTCAAGCGAAATACAATGTGTTTGAATCTCATTAAAACGTTTTGAAAGCGAAGAATATGAATCTTGAAGCTTTAAAAATTCAGCGTCAGAATCGTGACAAGAACTATCTACCACATTATCCACAGATTCAACATTATGCACAATAGAATCATTATCAACACTTTTATTCACACAGACGGAAACTATATCATGAGACATCACTTGCTTCAGAAGCAGATCATTTTGGCGTGAAACCCGTTCTATTTCAAGTAAACTGTTTTCAAAAGCATCTTCCATTTCATTGAAAACACGTCTAACTTTTGTTATTTCCAAAAACAAATTTTGATCAAGATTACTAAGACAAGCCTTAACATTGTCTACAAACGGAACAATTTCATTTCGGAACGCAACTCTAGTGTGCTCAAAGTTCCATTCACCTTCCGTTATGGTCGAAGCCGTCGTACGTTCCAAAATGACCTTGTCAAAATCGGCTAAGTGTTGGTGAACCGCATTTAAGTTAACGGACGCCTTGCTTACCTGTGGAATTAACTTTGTGAAATTGAAGGTCTACACGATCTCTGGCCTATTCTAAGATGATTGATTGGATGGATTTAATGTATGGATTGATTAATAAAGTAAAGAAGATGAGAAAGGAGATGATGGAGTAGAGAGAGAAAGGAGAGAAAAGAGAAGAGTAGAGAGAGAAAGTAAAGATTGAAAATGTGAAATGTGAAAATGAGCAACCCCTTCTAACATGCTAGGAGGGGATATATATAGCCCACCCTACATGTGGGCTATATGGACTATACATTTACTAAATGGATCACGAGCCCATTACATAATTATCGTTGGAGCGACCGATCCTTCATAAATACATAAAACGTATTTCCAACAATCTCCCCCTAAGGGAGGTCGCTCCAAGAGACAAAGTTCTAAATAGTCTATATCTCGTGATCTATGCTAACTAAGATGTGACCGAGACTTTATTGGGAAAAACGTATTTCCAACAATCTCCCCCTAAGGGAGGTCACATCTTTTTACAAAATCTTAAACCTAGCATCTATGCTTGAGTCTTCGATCTTGTTCTTGTGAATATGCTTGATGTGATCTTTGACTTTAGTCTTGAGCATGTTTCCTTGCCTTGACCTTGTGCATTCTTCACTTGTGATATTTGCCTCTTCGTGACTTCATGTTCCACATACTTATACTTTTAAATTCTTGAAAGCTTCAGAGTTTGATACAGCAGAAGACTTGACCTTCAGGCTTTCTTGAATTTGTTGAAGTACTAATTGTATGTAGTATAAGCGTGTGGTGACGACTTCTTCTGGATTGTACACCGCAATGCCACCTTCTTGTTATGCTGCATAAGACAGTTAGCAACAAACAATATACACGGATGAAATGGCCTTGAACATTTCATTCTAATTCGGTAGCATTTTACCTCCGGTCGGTGAAGACCGTTGGATGATATTAAATATCGTACTTGTGGCAGGTAGTTTCAATAAAGAACCTCCTCGACAAGATTTCGCGGGTAAACCCGTTCTCTTTACTCGACCGTCCAAAGCTGACTGTGAACGTAAAGAGTGAATCATTTAGATAATCTTATCCGCATGATTTGAAGCCATCAATTCATGTTCCTGGAACAAGTGAAGTTCAATTAAGAACCGCACCATCGTTGCTTTCCAGTTGTCACTAGCTTGATTCATATTGAATCTTGCAAGTTACCTACCAAGTGCTGTTTGATGTTAACACTAGAAGGATTTCCATTCGTCACTATAAATACTTAATAGTATTACTCTGAATGTTCTGGCAAGATCACTAAGATATTGCGTAGAGGCCTGGAACGTGTTTAAATTCATTTAAGAATTAAACCACTGTTGCTTTCCAGTTATCACAAGTTTGATTCATAAAGAATCACACAAGTCACCTACCATGAGCTTTTTGATATTTGCTCAAGAAGGATTTCCATCTTCATTGTAAATACTTTCGTATTACTCGGATGTTCAGGCAAGATCATGAAGATTTTGCGTAGGACTCTTAAGATCTTTCTTACTTTTCACAGTGTGTGAAGAAGCAAGGAAATATGAAAGTGTGTCCTAATGAGATATATGATGATCTCAAATGGCTCTAGACTCGATTGTGCATTTTGGATTTTTAGTGATCGGAGGCTGGAGAGGAGTGCCACCTTTTCAATACCAATTTATTCGGAGTGAATAAATCAATAGATAATGTGTTGTCTCCGTGTGATTAAAACAAATATCTTTTGAGAGATATCTGAGTTAGTTGGGATGGGTTGTGCATTGCATCACTGGGTCCATGATGTCTATCTTCAATATCAAGAATCATTAAAAAATGATCTCAATAGCATATGTATTGACCCGGTTTCTGCCTAAGTTGTAAGAAGGGCTTCTTTCTTTACACCCTTTATCTTTACAATTCTTTTTCATTCTTCAACCCCTTCAATGCTTACCAATACGTCATCACTAGCACCTTGTTGTGATTGTTCCAGTGCTAACTTAAGTACTTGGTCGGCATTCAGCTACGTTCACAATCTTTCTCCATCTTTCCTAAGGACTACTATTTCTAGCTATGGAATGTCCTTGGGAAGATTCCTCCGGTTCTAGAGAAATCATTGGACTTTAACCTATCCTACCATCCTTATGTCACCACAATCTTCACCGTCGTGAATAGAGATGTTTTGGGTAAGTGTATGTCACCATGAAATGCATTTTGAAGTGCAAATCCATTTTGCTCCCCCTTAACATATGCCACGATATCCGAAAACATTTCGCACATGTCGGGATGAGCTAATACGTTAAGTCAAAGCATTTGTGATTAATCATTTCCCATATTAAATCACATTTTCTCCCCCATATTAAAAATATTAACCCAATCGATGTTTTTAATATCAATTGATTTAATAGCATTTTAAGAAAATTTGGGAAGAAAAATGCAAAGCCAATTATCTTCATGAGTTACACAAGCTCCCCCTCAAATTAATGAGGGTCTACTTGAAACGTAAATTAAATACCTTTTAAACACAAGTGTAAGGTATTTAACACGTGCAAAGATCATATGTGATAATGAATTCACAATATTAGCAATTTACGAGGTTGGACCTGAATAATGGAGAACATCATATGAAAGAAGCACCTGGTTCTTGTTCACGAATGTTGGTCTTCCTCGTAACTTCTGAAGTTATCTCTTGACTCCATGTGTATGATTGATATCGTTGTCCTAACACCAATATGTGAACTTGGCACTCTCGGCATCAAGGATTCTGAATGCTGGACAATTGCTCCCCCTCAATTGTTGACCCGTGTTCTATTGAAAGAGCTGTAGTCACCGTTTGAGTAGTCGCATCGTCGAGTATGTAGATATCAATTGCAACGAACTTTGGATTGTGGAGTTGATAACTTCGGATTCTGAAGTCAAATCTTTCCGGTGAAATGCTTGACTTCAAAGTGAAAAGCGGGTTACTATCGGAAATAATAGCAAACCATATGGAGCATGTTTTAAATTTTTTAAACTTCTGCTCGAACTTTATTTACAACCCCGTGTCATTATTGAATGACATTTGTAGGTTCGTAAATATTATCGATTCCAGAAGACATGCTCTTTTTATCAAAACATTTTTGAACACACAATTTTGAAAGATTTAGAAAAACCTTTTGAGAAATTCTTGAAAAATTGTGTTCAAAGTTTTGAAAACCAAATACTTGAGCTTAAGATTTGGAATATCTTAGGAAAGCTCAAGTCCGAGAAGTTGTAAACTTCTCGTTGTAAGGATAAGTTACCATCGGCGATAACCTTTCCTTTTATCTGAAGAACGAGTCCTAAGCTGACATTAACTTAGAAGTCGTGTTCATGAGCTTGAAAACTTTGACTATTTTAACGGAAAGATCATGACCGAGAAAGGTTAATTTCTCGTTACGAGGAAAAGTTCTCTTATTTAAAAGATACACTTTCCTTTCTGAGCTTAAAACTTCGAATGTTTTAATACAAGCTCATGACCGAGAAATGTTAATTTCTCGTTATGAGGATAAGTTATCATAAAAGATAATATTTCCTTTATTTGAAATTCGAGTTACAGTCTGACATTTAACTGTAAGTCATTGTGCATGAGCTTAAAAACTTCGAATGTTTTTAATATTAGCTCATGCCCGAGAAAACTTAATTTCTCGTTGTTAGGATAAGTTTATCATCGGCGATGAACTCTCCTTTCTTTGAAGCACGGGTTACCATCTGATATTTAATGATAAACCATATACACGAGCTTAAAACCTTTGAATGGTTTTAGGATAAGCTTGTGTCCAAGAAAACTTAATTTCTTGTTAAGAGGGTAAGTTATCGTTGCGTAGATAAACTTCCCTGTCTTTGAAGTCCGGGTCGTCGTCTGTCATTTAACGAGGAGCCATTGTGCATGAGCTTAAAAACTTGGAATGTTTTTGATATAAGCTCATGCCCGAGAAAAATTAATTTCTCGTTGTTAGGATAAGTTTACCATCGGCGATAAACTTTCCTTTCTTTGAAGATCGAGTTATAGTCTGTGATGTGACTATAAGTCCTTGTGCATGAGCTTAAAAACATGGAATGTTTTTAACATAAGCTCATGCCCGAGAAAAATGAATTTCTCGTTTTTAGGATAAGTCATCATCGGGATGAACTTTCCTGTCTTTTGAGATCGAGTTACAGTCTGTTATGTGACTGTAAGTCCTGTACACGAGCTTACAACCTTTGAATGGTTTTAACGTAAGCTCGTGTCCGAGAAAATTTAATTTCTCGTTAATGAGGATAAGTTTACCATCGGCGATAAACTTTCATGCCTTTGAAGAACGGGTCATCGTCTGACATTTAACGATGAGCCATAGTGCATGAGCTTAAAAACTTCGAATGTTTTTAACATAAGCTCATGCCCGAGAAAACTTAATTTCTCGTTGTTAGGATAAGTTTATCATCGGCGATAAACTCTCCTTTCTTTGAAGCACGGGTTACCATCTGATATTTAATGATAAACCATATACACGAGCTTAAAACCTTTGAATGGTTTTAGGATAAGCTCGTGTCCAAGAAAACTTAATTTCTTGTTAAGAAGGTAAGTTATCGTTGCGTAGATAAACTTCCCTGTCTCTGAAGTCCGGGTCATCGTCTGTCATTTAACGAGGAGCCATTGTGCATGAGCTTAAAAACTTGGAATGTTTTTGATATAAGCTCATGCCCGAGAAAAATTAATTTCTCGTTGTTAGGATAAGTTTACCATCGACGATAAACTTTCCTTTCTTTGAAGATCGAGTTATAGTCTGTGATGTCACTATAAGTCCTATACATTAAGCTTAACCATGAATCCCCTGAGACACTTGTTTCTCTGATATCTGCTTCTTCAGCAACCAAACTCTGAGATTGTCCTTAGTTGGACTGTATACAATGATTGGACCGCTTCGTTCTTTTAGAACATCAACTTTGGTACCTGCATTCTCATTAGGAGTTTGTATACTTTGACATGGGTTAGCGATATCTATCTTAGAAGCATGTGGGGGTTCACAGTTGGTTTTACTTGTGTCAGAGGCGACCTGAGTAGATGATTCACTTATCTTAGCTGGCAAACGTTTCCTTTTATAGAAAAACTTAAGTTTAGGCTTAAGTGACGTATCATCTTTATCGATTTCCTCCCTAGTAGTCTTAGTAGAATCAGAGACTATCCTAGTTAAAGGGCACTCGTTTCCTACAAGAGTGAAAGTTCTACCAGTGGGGCGCCAAACTTTACCAAAGGGTTTGATTTTAGCTATCCACTGGGACTTAATTCTAGCACGGGAGTTCACCTCATCAAGTAATTTTTTGATACAGGAATCATGATTGGCTCTAAAGACACATTTTCTACATGTTTTACAGGTAGCATATTTAATGTCCGAGTAATTCCTAGATGATTGATCGATGCTCCTAGGAGATGACATGCTACGGTTAGCAGTGTTGGGTAATCTAGAAGGCATGTGACTAGGATTGACATTGCTATCTCTTACATGTGTCTTTTGCATAACTTCCCTTAGACCAGATTTATGGCCAACGTCATTTGAACTAGTTCTAGACGTGGTCTTGGTATTTTTAGGAAAACTAGAGGCAATCATATGATTTGGTCTTGCTAAAGCTGGAGTGATCACATAGGGCCTAGTTGCTGGAGTGTCTGGTCTAGAAAGATGAACCAAATCAACTTGGGAGGCAAACCGCGGTCTCGAGGATTGTGGTCGCTCGGATCTAAATGCAGTAGGTTGTCTGACAATCGGTTGTCTGACGAACTGATTTGTAGGCGGTTTCCCCAAGATTGATGGTTTTTCAAGCTTAGTGTCCACACTAGGTCCTCTATTTTTCCTTAACTCGTTTTTCAACGCGGCTATAGCAAAGACCTTTTCCTGTACTTGAGCTTTTAAGGTCTCATTCTCTTTGAGCAATTCATCTTGGGATGCCAACTTAGATTCAAGCAACTTAATTTGTTTCAAAAGATTATCCTTTTCAGCTTTAGAATCTAAAACGTTTTGATCCAATTTTCTTTCAAGAGAAACATTTGACTTTTCAAGTTTTTCAAAGTATGTTTCAAATTTGTCCGTTTTCTTAGAAAATTCAAGTTTGGCATCCTCAAGATTTTTTGATTGTTGAGCTACAATCGTTTCGATCTCTCTAATCTTAGAATCAGAAGCAGTCAATGAAGTAGTTATAAGACAATTATCATGATATTTAGCATTTTGAACACTTTCTCCCCCATTATGACTCACATCGGGTGAATCAGAAGTGGTATTGCTATCACTCTTCTGCATCCCATGTTTGTCATAATTAAGTTCGGAATGCTCAATATGCGGCATGGCATTAGCATATACATCATAAACAACATTACATTGTACCATGTTTGCAAGCTGTTCGTCATAAACGGGTAAGGTGTCATCAAAAGAGATCTCGTGAACATTCCCTGACGTGTCACTGGTATCATGTTGTCCTCCTGATTCCGTGCTCTTGGCATCGATAGGCTCCAAGTTTTCAACCGTATGACCAGTTTCCTCTTGAATCGAAGAATCTTGCATTCCATTATCATACCCTTGCTGAAGTCGAGATCTTTCATAAATCGAAGACGAGACCGATGTCATGAGTTTCAATATTGTATCACGAAAAACTCGAAGCTCGGTATGTGTATCTCGAATAAATGATTGGCAAAGCATTGAACTTTCAGACTTGATGATATTGAATTGGAGGAAAGGCGTGAGTTGTGTCACAAGAGCCTTATAAGCAAGTGCCGATGCAGAGTGATTAAAGTTTTCATTGGTAAGTTGCTCGGCGAGTTGGCTCAAAGTGGTGAATATTGAGTCGATGAATATATTACGATCTTGACCAAAGATTGTCATAAATTCGCTCCCTCCTTGAAGTCGTGAAAGATTAACTAGATGATACTGAAGCATTCGAAATGAAGTTATACCACTTTCTCTAGCGTTGGCTTGCACTTGATGCGATTCTCCCTTGTTCGATGTCGAATTCAAGAAATCCATTGAAAATCGATGAACAATTACGTTAAGGATTTTTCTTGCCTAAAAAATTCAAAAAATCATAAAAATTAAAAAATTGAAAAAAAACCAAAAAAAAAAAAATTAAAAATTTCAAAAATCCAAAAAGATTTTATCTCTATTGTGTATATATATTGTCTTTGTGTTTGGTTTTGTTTTCTTTTGCATTTTCAGGTGTATGCGTACTAGATCTTCTAACTATCAAGAGCCCGAGCCTCAAGAAGATTTAGCTATGTCAGGTGTAAACAACAATAATCCACCGCACCCTAATAATAACAACAATGCTCTTCCACAACCCGATCTTCGGACCATGGAGGAACTTTGTCAACCTACAATGTTTGGACGAGGAGGACCGATTGCGCCGATGCAAATCAACGCTCCTGAGTTTTCGTTGAAGCACCACATGATTCAGCAAGTGCAAACTAACCCATTCTGTGGATTGCCTGATGATGATGCCAACAAACACCTCGACAAGTTCATTACAATCACCCAAAGCATGAAGTTGGCCGGTGCCACAATGGATGAACTTCGCCTACAACTCTTTCCACATACCTTATTACATCATGCCGAGAAATGGTTTGATCGTCTCCCGAAGAATTCTATTCACACTTGGGATGACATGACTCAACGCTTTTGGTCGCGCTACTTTCCACCATCCATGGTCACAAGCCTTCGCAATCAAATCAGCGGTTTCATGCAAGACCCTGATGAATCTCTCTTTGATGCTTGGGAGCGATATAATGTCTTGATTGATAGATGTCCAAACCACAACATGCTCCCTGTGACCTTAATAGATACTTTCTACAACGGTTTGACTTTTCGAGATCGTGATACGATCAATGCAGCCGCCGGTGGCACATTCATGAAAAGAAGACCCGAGGAGTGTAGAGAGTTAATTGAGAACATGACTACTCACCACAAAAACTGGGATTCCTCTGCTTCTTCTAGGAACAACCCGAGAGTCAATGTTTCCTCCACCTCAGCAAACCCTGAGATGACCGAACTCACCCGCATGATGACCGAAATGAGCAAAAGTATTACGCTTCTCGCTTCAAACCAACAACAACAACATGTTAAAGCGGTTGATACTCCTTGTGAAACATGTGGCGGTCCTCACTCATACACCGATTGTCCTTCGACACAAGGAAATCCGGAAAATGTGTATGCAGCTAATGGTAATTATTCACCAGAAAATTACCAAGCTAGACAACAAGGGGATAGAAATCTGCTGAGTTACCGATCCAACAATTACCTTTCACCCGGTTTTTCTCCTCAAAACCAAAACTCCGCCAACAACTACAATAGAAGCAACCAAATCCCACCAAGAGCTTCTAACCCTTATCAACCACCCACCCAACAAACCCCACCCATTAATCCCGATGTTGAAGCCGTCATGAGAACTCAAGGTGAGCAAATCAAGAATCTACAGAGCCAAATAATCAATTTGAAAGGAGATATCATGAAGCAAGGTAATGACATTAGAACCGAGGTTCGTGATAATATTCAATCCTCCTTCAGCACTCAAACGACTGAATTAAAGAATCTGTTGGCTAGTTTCTTGCCCGCCACTCAACCTTCTACTTCAAGTTCTCTACCTTCAAACACCGTCCCTAATCCGCGAGCTAATGTGAGTGCTATTACTACTCGTAGTGGAGTCACCATCGTAGGACCACCAATCCCACCCCCATCATCTACACCTCCTCCACCACCATGTATCCCTACTCCTCCTACACCTAGTATTAGTGCACCATTACCGTCTCCGCCTCGTCATGACGATGTATCTCGGAAGGACCCTTCAACATCGCAACCTTTACCAACTACACCTTCACCTTCCACCTATAAACCCAGAATCCCATACCCTTCTCGCATAGGCAAGACCAATGATCTAACAAAGGAGGACTCTCAAGTGACAAAATATATCAATATGATTTCTCAAATGGGCTTCAGCATTAGTTTTCTTGAAGCACTTGTCCACATTCCCAAATTTGTTAAAGCATTTAAGGAATTGCTTAACAAGAAGAAGAAGCTGATTGAACTCGCCAACACACGCTTAAATGAAAACTGCTCTGCAGTTATTCTTAAAGAACTTCCGGAAAAGCTAGGAGATCCCGGTCGTTTTGTGTTGCCTTGCGTGTTCAACAAAACTGAAGAATTTACTGCCCTTGCTGATCTCGGGGCCAGTATTAATTTGATGCCACCGAGTGTTTGGAAAACACTATCATTGCCCGACCTCACTCCAACAAAGATGACTCTTGAACTTGCAAACCGCACTCTCGCTTACCCCGTTGGTATAGCCGAAGACGTGTTCATCAAAGTTGGCGCATTTACTTTCCCGGTCGATTTTGTCGTAGTTGATTATGTAATGGACCCTCGTACTCCTTTAATACTTGGTCGGCCATTCTTGAGAACCGGACGTGCTTTAGTGGATGTTGCCGAAGGTGAGTTAATCTTACGAGTCGGGAATGATTCACAAATTTTTAAAATGGGGAAGCTTACAGGCAAATATTATGGACGAGAATCAGTGAATATGATTAATGTGATCGATGACTTTACCGTCTATGACAATCCTCTATTCGATTCTTCCATCGATAATCCACTCTTTGAAGATAATGTGGATGATTCTCTCCCTACTTTGGACGCTTCTCCCATTTATGATTCTCCACCGGTCTTTGATGCTTATGATGATGATGATTCTAGCTCAGATTCGGATGATTATGATGACCTTACTTCTGAGTATCTCGAGCTGCCCACTTTCGATGATTTTGATGAGGCCGATACTCTGTCGAGCGATTCTTCTCACGATGAAGATCCTCCGCCATCACTCGATCCTACTTTGGACGATTACTCATTTGAGGAAGACTTCTCTGAATTCCTCAACACTTGCTTCCCTCATGAGAGTGATGCTCCTCTTTATGACTTTGAAGATTATCGTCTTGATCCTACTTTGGATTTGAAGCACATTCTTTCTAAGGATAAGAAACCGATCGACACCAATATCCGTTGCACATATGATTTGACACCTCTTTGTCCCCCTTCTGAGGACGAGGTTGTGCTTCTTTGCGGATCTTCTTCACACTCGGCTGAGCCTGAATGCTATTTTCCCCTAAAGGAAAAGGTGTTCGACCCCGGTATTGAAGTCTTCAAGCCATCTCAGTATCCACCTGATGAAATAAAAGGAAAAATCTTTGGAAATTTTGAAGACCTGCTTGCACCACTTCACCGTTGCTTCCACCGTGCTCCATCTTTGCTTAAGGGAACCTTGCCTACTCTTCTTTGGCTTGCCTTGTTCGCCTTAAGCTTGTGTTATTTGCTCGATGAAAACTACGTCTTTGATCCTGGTGGATATGTTTCATGCTTCTTCCGTTGATGATCAAGGTCGAGTCAGGCTAATGACTCGGTTAACAAAAATCAAGCGCTTCTTGGGAGGCAACCCATGCATCTATCTTTTCGCTTTCTTTACCATAAGTGTAGGGGAGACCCGTTGGTTTGCTATTTCCTCTCCTCACTTCTTAATCATGGATTCGAGCTTCAATGATCTACTCTTGATGATTCTTGACGACCCGTGATTCCGTGTTCTACTTCTTCCCGGTTCTATCCTAAACTCTTTTCGATTCACTATTTTATATTTTCTCAATATTAAAATAGGAATCTCTTTAGTCGTCCTTTCCTTAGCGAGATTTAAACAACGTGCACAATGTCCTAAGTGTAGGGGAGTTTACTCCCACATGCTTAAACATTGAGGACAATGTTTATCTTAAGTGTAGGGGGACTTCTATCGAAGTTAAGTGGCCTTTTCCTTGTATTTGTCCTCATTTTAACCGGAAAATCAATTTTTCGACATTTTTCAAAATTTTTGATCTATTTTGGCCTATTAGTTTTTACCTTTATATAGTTATTCTCTTTCTTTGCTAGAATAAATGTTTAATAAGTGGTTTTAATTTTCAAACGTTGTGAATCTTTTGACTCAACCCGAGTTTACTTATCTAAGTTACTCTAGCTAGTATCCTTAACGTGTTTAAGTCAAGTTTTGCAAGGCTTTTATATAGGGAGCTATAAAACGCGAAAGTCTTAACTCTTACGGGTTAAGAACAAGAACTTTTCGCAAGTTCCTATAATTGATCCTAGAGAGTCGTTTATTAAGGGAACTTTAAAACGCGATTTCTAAACTTGAAAAAGTCTAAGAATTTGCAAGATCCTATAGGCGACTCGAAAACCCAAAACTTTGATTTAGTAGGCTAAGTATCCACGAGTCTCATTACTTGAGATTTTAAACTGTGGAGAACGAGAGATGATAGAGCCAATTATAAGTTCGGTATTCTTTCGTGAATTTATGTGAGTTAATTATGAGCCTATTCTCCCATCGCTTGCTAATAAATTTATCTGCTAATAAATAAGGTTGTACGATTTGAAAAGTTACTTAGCTTCTAGCCCCAGATCGTTTAAAAGTTGCTCGGTATGGATTAGAGTTCATAGCCAAGGCATAACTTATTGAAGCGGGATGCGAAGATTGGCGAGTCCGAAAAGGCCCTAACAAGGCATGAGGGCTATGTTTTGTTGCTAAAGATCCAAAAGTGATTTGAAGAATCATTTATCGAAAATCAATATGAAGGATCGAGACACACGACGAAAAGCAAAAACTCCCCAAAAGTCATGGAGAAGTGTATCCGAAAAGACCCTAACAAGGTATGAGGATAAATAGATCCAAGTCATAAAAGGAGGCGGATCGTTGTATATCAAAGTCCAAAATAAAGATTGTAGAAGAATGAAGAAGTCGTGGTCCATATATGAAGAATCTCTCAAAAGTTCAAGTGAAGAAATTCCAATTATGAAGAGAAGACCATTATTTCATGAACGTCTCTCAAGATTTGAAGTATGAAGTCACTGCCAAATATCGGTCCGAGAAAGGTCTCAAATCGCGAAGCGAGTTATGCCAAGATATGAACTTTATGAGGTCCCGAGAAGCAGTTTTAAAAGATTTGGTCCTTTAGCTAACTATTGATTAAATCGTGCACTTTATTTTCAGACTAAATAACTATCGAAATAAGTCAAAAATGCATCCTCGTGATCATTCAAGACAACAATAAAATATAAGAGATACCCATAGGAATAAGGGAGTCTAAGTGAATAATTGGCCTACATGAGTTCGTGTTAGTCTACTAACTTATAATAACAATGATCTCGTTTTTAAGCTTGGTTTGGAGAAAGTGAAAAGTTGAGGATGATGATTATTCATGACATTTTCAAAACCCAAGGTATGCTTTTGATTTCTTTGAATGTTCATAGTTTCTATCTCTTTAATAAAGGCCAACGTGGATTAATTATGATGAAAAATGTAAACTTGCTTTGTAACTAATGCATTGCATGAGGACATTGCAATGGTCAAGTGTAGGGGATTGGATATGTGTGAAAACACACATCTTTTCTACCACTTAATTACAATAATAACCGGACCAAAACGTGTATTTTATGTCTTTTATGTCGGAATTATGCGTGGTTTGTGTTTTTGTTGTGATTTAGGATGAAAAGGTGAAAAGTGGAGAAAACACGGGAATTCACGGGCATTTACGGACTTTTATTGAAGAAAAGGATGAAAGACGGAGTCAAGAAGTCAAGAGTGCAAAAATAACGGAAGTCCAAGACCAATTCTGAAGATTTATCGAAGAAAAAGTCAAAAGACGGAAGTTTATCAAAAGCCGAGGAACTCAATTCTATTTTGTTGAAGAATTAAAAGACGAGTTCAAGAGAAATCCCGATCCACAAGTCATTAGAGTCCAAGTTTAAAGAAGATTAGAAGGAAAAAGGACTAATGGTGTAATTAATGAAGATTATATGCTTAAGGGCTTAATGATGCAATTATGAAGAAATGAAGGAGGGGAGGAAGCTTCCTAATCCTCCCCTATATATAGATTAGGATTGTTAATTTTTCATTTTGTTGGCTAATCGTGACAATTAGTCCTTCCACCATTTAATTACCTTGTCATTTACTTATCTTGTCAACTTTAAATACATGTTTTGCACCTTAATTACCATTTTGTTGGCTAAACGTGTCTTTTTCGAAAATTGATCTTTGTTATGTTGATCATAATCAATTGTATGGAATTTTTAAAGCATTTTAGAATGAGTTTCATCCGCAAGTGATTGTGTCTCCTCAGTACTACGAACAAAAGGTGCTTCTTTCGATTTGCCAATTATGGTCATATCATAAAGACCGGGAATATATCCCTGAGCTTGTTTTGCATAACCGGGATTAGGTGGTAAATCTTGAAGACGTTTAAGTTCGAGTTCTTTAAATGATTTAGTTAAAAGATGAACCTTTTATGTGGAAGCGTATTGTTTTAAAAGCTGTTGTTCCTTGAATTTAAGAAGTTTGGTGGCATTAATTTCTGATTCAACCTTTTAAGACTCGAGAGTTTCGAAATCCATTTTAAGTTTCTGAAAATCATTGACAACCGACTCCTTTTCTTTTAATTCATTGGAAAGATTAGCTTTTAATGATTCTATTTCTTTCAAGTGTTCAATCTTTTCAAAACGAAATTGGTCAAATTCAGAACATGTTATTTTCTCTCCTTGGGGGACCATTTCAAAAGTTTTGACTTTTTCTTTATGCAACCCAAGCTCAGCAGTTAGGGTGGAATTCGTATCTACGGATTGTCTGAGGGCCATATGCATTTGATCAATAATATGTTTAGGCACCATGACCAAATCATGTTGAGCATAAGATTCCATACCCGTCGTAGCATTTGGTTGAGGTTCACTCAAATGTGTATGTTTGAGTACCACATCATTTGAATTACTAGTTCCCGAATGCTGTTCGAGGTTGTCATTTTCATGCCCAACTTGATGTTGGTTATCATCAATATTATTAGATGTGGTTGGTACCTCAATGATGACATCAGAACCATAGTGAGAGAGATTAGC
The DNA here is from genome assembly GCA_025667525.1 of Glebionis coronaria. Lineage (NCBI taxonomy): Eukaryota > Viridiplantae > Streptophyta > Magnoliopsida > Asterales > Asteraceae > Glebionis > Glebionis coronaria. The sequence continues at coordinate 529,904,166 of CM046876.1, forward strand.
AACGAGAGCAGCTTGGGCAGAGTGAATGTCATCACAATCCGAATCATATGCGTCAAGATCATCTGCTTGATAAGCTGCATTAGAAGTGGAAACGACTGCAATTCCTTCAGTATCTGCTGCCCCTGGGTCTGCAAGAAATGCTAACTTCTCTGAATCCAAAATCTTCCCCTTAGACTGAGCATCAACCAAATACATCTTCTCACGAAACCATGCATCATCCCTTCTCCTTTTCGGCTGAGTACATTCCCTAGCCATATGACCTTGTCCTCGGTAATTGTAGCAAGTCACAACCTTCTTAGGACCAATAGGACTCCCATTTCCACTAGCTTGAGAATTCAAAGCTTGATTGTTCCCAGTCCTTGTAGGAGGTCCATATGAATTTTGCCTTCCCTGAATAGGTTGCACCGTCACTTGACCATCTTGAACAGTGGCTTGTTGTCGAGGATTTGATGAGGTGCGGAGCTGATTGTTTGTTGGTGGAAATCCTCTAGTTGCAACAAGTTTTGACAAGTAGGCTGTGAGATGGTTTAGAACATCTGCTGGCATATCATTTGGAGTAAAGACCGGTGCTTGGATCGGTGGAAGTTCATTAGAGTAGAAAGCTTGTGCTGGTTGTGCTTCTATTGGAAAATATCCTTGCTGAGGAGTATAGCCCAATGGAGAAGTGTTGGCTTGTGATGGTGATGTCTGATATGGTGGTTGCTGTTGAAAAGATTGTTGATGAACACTTTGTTGATATTCTTGTTGTGGCATCATTGGTGGTTGATAAGATGATTGTTGTAGTTGCTGATAGATGTGTGGTGGTGGCTGCTGCAAGTATGATGGTTGTTGATAAGTATAAGCCATGTTTTATTGAGAAGCATACATTGCAAGTGGATCATGAACTTGAGGTGTAGACAACCGAGCCTCGATCACATGGCATTCGTGTTGTTGAAGAAAAGCTTGAAGTTGATCCACATTGGTGTTATGCAAGTCCTTAGCCAATTTAACATCCGTCACGTATTTTTTCCATTTTGGAGGAAGAGTGTTCAAATACTTGGTGTTCAATTGAAAGGTAGGAATTGCCATGCCATAGATATTAAGCTCATTCAACAATAGGGTAAATCTCAGATAGTAATCATTGAGAGTCTCCCCTGGCACATAGGCAAACTTATCAAAAGTATCATAAAGCTTACACTCTCGTTCTTGTTTAGTTAACGAGGTGCCTTACATGAGAACACGAATTCTATCCCATAACTCTTTGGCAACTTTATGTTTGCTGACGAGTTTGTAGACATCTGGAGGAAGGGCTTGGAGAATGATGTTTGTAGCATACTTATCACATTTATCTTGAATCTTCATATCTCCAGTCAACTCACCCGTTGTGCGAGGACGAGTAGTCGTACCTTTCGTCACTGTACCATAATCTAATGGTCCATTGAGCATCGATGCCCAAATTAGATGTCCATTCTCCTTGTTCAACATATAAAGTTCCATTCGGGAAGCCCATTCCTCATACATAGTCTTCACCAACATTGGTGGACGATTATCCGTACACGAGAGGATGGACTTATCCGTAAGAGATGTGTACTCCATTTCAATAAGTGAAGATTTACAAAGTTTATCGATCAATGAAAGAAAGTAAATGTGTTTGTTGTAGTGTGTTAAAACCGAGAAATAATGTTTAAATCCCCTAAATTATGTCCTCGATAAACCAAAATAATGTTAAAAATTTTCAAAAACACGTTTTTAAAAAAATGTTGGATCGTACTCAGATCGCAGTGGTGATCGTACTCCCTATGATCGTACTCAGATCGTAGTTGTGATCGCACTCCCTATGATCGCACTCAGATCAGACTCCCAGATCGTACCCAACGATCGTACCCTGATCGCACTCCCTTATCGCAACAAGTGATCGCACTCAAATCGGACTCCCAGATCGTACCCAACGATCGTACCCTGATCGCACTCCCTTATCGCAACAAGTGATCATACTCAGATCGTACTCCCAGATCGTAACAAGTGATCGTACTAAGCAATCAGATTGAGGGATCGTACTTTGCAATCGTAGTGATGGATAGTAGTGAGCTATCGAAGTCAAGATCGTAATTTGGATTGTACTAATGATCGCAGTTAGATCGTAACAACAGATCGTAACTATGGATCGCAAGTAGAAACCCCCAGGGTTTATGCAAACACAAAGTCAGATCGTACTATGGATTCCAACGTACCTTTTTTCTCGGACAGTACAGTAACACGTTCAAATCAAGATTCAAAGCCAAAATATGAATCAAACAACCAAAAATTTTGTGTTTTTAACCCAAATAACAATACCAAATCATTATAACAAGTAATAAGATGAAGTAAATCAAGACTAACCCATAAAAACACAAAAAAAAAATTGGTTCGTGTGAAAATAGATCAAAAAATGGCGAGAGAATCAAGAACTAAAAAATCATCCCATGGCTCTTGATACCATTTGTAGAAATGTAAATCTTGCTTATGTTTTTAGAGAGAGAAAGAGATGGTGGATTTCACACTTTTAGAGAGAAAAATTTAAGAGAACTATGTGTAAATTATGAAACCACACACCCTCTCCATCAAAGGAGAGGGTTTATATACCAAGCCCATAAGATGGACTTGGGCTTACATTTGGGCCGGCCATACAAGCATGGACCGGGCTTTTCCTTGTTTAGTTAATTAAAAGATATCTAGACTACGAGCTACAACTTAATATATTGTTGGAGTGACCGAATCTTCCTAAATACGTAAAAACGTATTTCCAACAATTATATTTAAGTATTGTTGGTTGCATGTTTAAATTTTTTAATGGATCATATGAGGAATGATCATGCAAGTGTTTTAGGAGTTGGGGTAGTTGATGGGAATGATAGTAGGGTGATACTAGGGGTATGTAATTGGGTAGATGGTGTTGGAAAATTGATTTAGTATGATTTTTAAATAGTTGATTTTGGGCAGTAGGTATAAAGCTATTTTCGAATGTCTTAAGTCTGAGTATAGGTTGATATAAATAGATCATGACGTAGAGAATTTCGTTAGCTTCGATTTGATATAAAGTGGCACTTCCAATTCCAAATGAGGAGGAAGTTATGATATTTTGATTTTCATATACCGGGAATCGAGTGTTGACACAATCCAAGAATTGTTGTCGATATTTGGATCGAATCTCGTGGACTATAAAATGATTTTCAAAAATATTCAGGGGTTGTTCACAGGCTCTAAATTTAGTATTTTGAGTCTATTTTTAGAATCAAGGGTCGGTTTTCTAAAAGGAGTTGTTTAGGTTGGTCAAAATGGTTTCGTAAGTCAAGGTCTCTAAATTGTCCGGATTTTGTGATTCAAAGATGTGTCGGGCAGGGAACTTTAGAAGTAAAATCTTTTGATGGGCTCTTGGGAGGACTTTCTACATATAGTATGTGATTTCCCCAGGTGGTATCATGAATTTAGAAAGTGTTTAAGTGACTGAAATCAGCCCGTACATTAGGCATGTTCCGACAGATTGTTGTCGAGTGTGTTGAATAGTTAAGGGGATCATGTTGATCCCAAACATATATCGATTTAGCTTGTGTAAACGAGATTAAATCAAGTTAAACACGTAGAGAAACTTTGTTGTGTATAAAACAATTTAAGTATTATGCGGAATTAATACTCAAACAAGAACACACAAACAATGTAAACCAAACTTTCACTTGATTGATTAGAATAAACTTGCGTACAATGAAAGTGTTAAACGTATGAAAACTTATATATTGAAACAAAACCTAAAGGCCTCCTTTTATAGACATAAGGAGCCTTGTACAAGAGTCTACGTATCAGCTATTTTAGGTAAAGATAAACATAGAAAATACATTCTTGATCATATCTTTACTAGAAACAAACTAGAAACAAACTAGAAACATAATATGTGTAGACTAAGTCTTCTATCAGTGCTTGACTTCATCCTATCAACGCTTGACATCTTCCTGTCAACGCTTGTTCTGTCAACGCTTGTTTTCTTCTTATCAACGTCCCGATTGCTCTTGTCAGCGTCCAAATGTACTGGCTACATTTTATTCCCAACAATCCTCTCCTAAACTTGATATCTACTCTAGGATTCAAGGTTCTGAATGAAAACTAAGAACTAGGAGGATTCTTACAAATCTTATCAAATTGGTAATAAACATGCCTAATCAAATCTTTGGCCACGTCACTTGAGTAGTCAATCTCCAGCTGTGTTGTCTTCATCTTTTCAACAACTTCTTTGGACATGGGATACTCAGCATCCACAAGAAGATATTCACAAAACTTTGTAAAACTCAAATAATACACTCCAGTTGCTGAATACAAACGCCATTGAAGTCCACTGATATCATCCTCAAGATCCTTCCAAACAGGATCTTCTTCTTCTGGTGCACAAATTCTCTTGAATGTCGACCAAAGCTTTATTCCATTGACTGAAGTAGGTGCTTCAGTCTCATACTTGGCCAGCAATAACCTCCAAAGGTCTGCCAAGTCCTCCCTATCCATACTTGCAAAGAGAGACATAAGAGTAGTAAATGTGTGTACCTCTTTCACATATCTTCCAATCATCCAAAACCCACTTGCATCTTCTTCATAGCTAATGATAGGCCTTCAGGCATCAAGAGGTAACACTTGTACCATATCTGAAGCTTCCATGGGTGAGAGCTTAATGCTCCTTCTAATAACAGCTTCACTGGGATTCATTTTATCCAAATCTTTAGGGAACTCAAGTGGAACTCCCTTCTTCAAAGGCCTTGGAACAATCATAGCCTTTTGAATCTCCATCTCTTCTGCAAGTTCTTCTCTCCTTTCATCTGAGAGAAGTCTGATAGTGTTCATTTCTTGCACTGTTGCCCAAATAGGATAAGCCTTATACTCCAATTCTTCAAAGGATAATCCCTGCAATTTCTAAAAGTTCCTTCCTGTTTGATGACATCTTAGCAACATGTAATAAATCTCCCTCCTATCTCTCTTCAACAGTGAGAAAACATTGCTAGCCTTATGCTTCAGAATTATCTTGCAATCTCTTTGAACTTTTAGAAGAATCTCCAAACCCCAAATTTGATCTGAAATTGTCATATCTGGATTCTCCATAACCTTATTCTCCCAAGCATGGTACATCTGAGCAACTTCTGGCATATCATAATCTACTTGCAACTTTAACTCTCTAAGTTTCTCCCTTGCCAACTCATCACCATATTCAAGTCTTTCTGGTTGTTCAATTATTATAACACTTGAATCTGAACTTTCATCATCACTTCCTGCTTGTTCCTCTAAAGTAACTACAAATGGTGACTCGCCAATCTTCTTCTTTTCTTGTTCCATAAGTTGTGCAGCCAACTTTGAATCAAACTCTACTTGTGCTGCATCCTTTGGAACCTCTGTTTCTACCATGATTCCATTACCCTTAGCTAATGGATCAATGATGGGTAAAGATGATGATGGTACCTGTGAAGACACTTCCTTGATGATAGCTGATGACTGGAATACCTCAACCATATCTGCAGGTCTATCAATGCTCAAATCCTGTGTGTCAGCGCCCAACTTACTCTTGTTAGCGCTTGATGTGTCAGCGTCCAAAATCTGCTTGTCAACGCCCACCTTATTCTTGTCAGCGCTTCTTGTGAACTGCTCCATTAATTATGTAAAGGATAAGTTCAAATTTGTAGGAGTAACCAAAGATGCATCAAAACCTGGTTGCTTCTTTAATTCAGTAAGGGCTTCAGCAACACCCAAAGATTCTCCATCATGTGAGCCTTTGTCACTCACATGTACCTGCTCATCCTCCCCTTTGGAAGAATCCTCCATTCCACGCCTATTGTTAGCATCCTCCAAAAGAACAATCCTTTCCCTCAATTGCTTGAGTTCAAGGCCTTGTGTACTGACTGTATGTACCAGGTCTGCATTTTGCTTTTGCAAGCTAATGCAGTCAGCCGTCAATTCCAACATTCCTGGTGCTGCACCCGTGTTGCGTACACCATATTGTTTAGCACCATCTGAAATGAAAGAATTATCGGAACAATCGCGAGAATTGTCCGAGAAAAGCTTCATTCAACCGAGCTCGTCATCTTGGGGAGCTCCTGTTCTATTCGCCAAGAATAAAGATGGGTCGTTCCGTATGAGTATTGATTACCAAGAGCTGAATAAGCTAACGATTGAGAATCGTTACCTACTTCCAGGAATTGATGATATATTTGATCAACTTCTAGGTTCTCGTGTTTCTCCAAGATTGATCTTCGTTCTGGTTACCATAAGCTTTGTATACGCGAGGAAGATATTCCTATTACGGTGTTTAGGACTCATTTTAGTCAATCTGAGTTTCTGGCTATGCCTTTCGGTTTGACCAATGCACTGACTGTGTTCATGGGTTTAATGAACCGTGTGTGCAAGTCGTATCTTGAAAAATTTGTGATCGTGTTCATCGATGATATTCTGATTTATTCTAAGGATAAAGAAGAGGCATTTCAAACGTTGGATAGCATGTTGCACGCTTGTGTGATTGATTTTGGTAGTACTTGGGATAAGCACTTACCATTGGAGAAAATTCTCCTACAATAATTTTATCACACTAGTATTTAATTCGCACCTTTAGAGACTCTTTATGGAAGGAAATGTCGATCACCAGTATGTTGGAGTGATGTTAGGGATGCCTAATTCACCGGGCCGGAATTGGTTCATAAGACTACTGAGATGATTGTACAAATCAAGAATCGTTGTTAGCCGCTCGTAGTAAACAGAAAAGTATGTCGATGTGAGACGAAAACCTTTGAAATTAGAGGTAGGTGACAAGGTTATGCTAAAAGTATTTCCATGTAAAGGCGCTATACGCTTTGGAAAGTATGGGAATTTATGTCCTAGTTGTACTGGACCTTTTAAGATTATATCAAGGGTGGGTCCGGAAGCATATACACTTGAATTACCTCGGGGGCTGCAAGGAATTCCACAATACTTTTTATGTGTCAAACCCAAAGAAGTGTTTGTCCGCCGAATAACTTATTATCCTAATGGATGAAGCTAAGATCAATGACAAGGTGCACTTCATCGAGGAACCCGTCGAGATCATGGATAGGGAGGTGAAGCAATTGAAGAAAAGTCGGATCCTTATTGTCAAGGTCCAATGGAACCCAAGGCGTGGACCGGAGTTTACTTGGGAAAGAGAATATCAAATGTGGAAGAAATTTCCGCATTTGTTAAATTTGAACAAGAAACTGGACCATAAGGCGAATTGATCTTCGGGACGAAGATCCTTGTTAGGTGGGGATGCTGTGACAAACTGGAAATTTTAGGTCATTATTTAATTATATTTAACGAATATTTTGAATTTTTAATGAGTTTGAATACTATTATGTTTGACGGTTTAAGTTAAAACTGATGTTGAACGTCTTACTTTTTTTACGTTTTGATGAGTAACGAGGACTATTAGTGATCGCGATATCGAAGGATGCCCGAAATTGTTTTTTATTATTATCGATTGTTTTGATGCTTAATATCTCTTACGTTTTTATTTTTAATTGCGTATTAAGTCATACCGGGACTATATTATTATCATATTTCGTGTGCGTTTTAAATTTAGAGAAGTATTTTCATGAAACCCGAGACCCATAAATATTTTCAAAAATTGACCTTTAGTCATTTCCCACTACTTAAGTTATTATTTACATTTTTGGCTCAAAGAAATGCATTTTGGCGAAAACTACCCTAACTTTGGAGTATAAATACTTTATCCACTAACTACAAAACACATACAACAATTTTAATCCAAAAAAAATATTTCTTCTCTCTTTCTTTTTCTTCTATGCCGTGACCCCCTTCCCACATAAACAACCATGGATTTGATTTTCTAGCTTAAATCCATGAAAACTAAAAGAAGACCCATCTTAATCTTGAGCTACCCATCATTTTGGTATAATTTTTAACCACAAGCATTAAATTTTTCAAAAAAAAATTTTCTTGATGAACTAGTAGTGTTTGATCCATTTTTATGATTGTATATAGGTGTTATTGTTATTATATTCAAGTATTGTTGGTTGCATGTTTAAATTTTTGAATGGATCATATGAGGAATGATCATGCAAGTGTTTTAGGAGTTGGGGTAGTTGAAGGGAATGATAGTAGGGTGATATTAGGGGTATGAAATTGGGTAGATGGTGTTGGAAAATTGATTTAGTATGATTTTTAAATAGTTGATTTTGGGAAGTAGGTATAAATCTATTTTCGAATGTCTTAAGTCTGAGTATAGGTTGTTATTATGAGATCATGACGTAGAGAATTTCGTTAGCTTCGATTTGATATAAAGTAGCACTTCCAATTCCGAACGAGGAGGAAGTTATGATATTTTGATTTTCGTATACCGGGAATCGAGTATTGACACAATCCGAGAATTGTTGTCGATATTTGGATCGACTCTCGGGGACTATAAAATGAGTTTCAAAAATATTCAAGGGTTCTTCTCAAGCCCTCTAAATTTAGTATTTTGAGTCTATTTTTAGAATCAAGGGTCGGTTTTCTAAATGGAGTTGTTTAGGTTGGACAAAATGGTTTCGTAAGTCAAGGTCTCTAAACTGTTCGGATTTTGTGATTCAAAGATGTGTCGGGCAGGGAACTTTAGAAGTAAAATCTTTTGATGGGCTCTTGGGAGGACTTTCTACATATAGTATGTGAGTTCCCCAGGTGGTATCGTGAATTTTGAAAGTGTTTAAATAAGTGAAATCAGCCCGTACATTAGGCATGTTCCGACAGATTGTTGTCGAGTGTGTTGAATAGTTAAGGGGACCATGTTGATCCCAAACTTAGATCGATTTAGCTTGTGTAAACGAGATTAAATCAAATTAAACACGTAGAGAAACTTTGTTGTGTATAAAACAATTTAAGTATTATGCGGAATTAATACTCAAACAAGAACACACAAACAATGTAAACCAAACTTTCACTTGACTGATTAGAATAAACTTGCGTACAATGAAAGTGTAAACGTATGAAAACTTATATATTGAAACAAAACCTAAAGGCCTCCTTTTATAGACATAAGGAGCCTTGTACAAGTGTCTACGTATCAGCTATTTTAGGTAAAGATAAACATAGAAAATATATTGTTGATCATATCTTTACTAGAAACAAACTAGAAACATAATACATGTAGACTAAGTCTTCTATTAGTGCTTGACTGCATCCTATCAACGCTTGACATCTTCCTGTCAACGCTTGTTCTGTCAACGCTTGTTTTCTTCTTATCAATGTCCCGATTACTCTTGTCAGTGTCCAAATGTACTGGCTACATTTTATTCCCAACAATCCTCCCCTAAACTTGATATCTACTCTAGCATTCAAGTTTCTGAATAAAAACTAAGAACTAGGAGGATTCTTACAAATCTTATCAAATTGGTAATAAACATGCATAATCAAATCTTTGGCCACGTCACTTGAGTAGTCAATCTCCAGCTGTGTTGTCTTCATCTTTTCAGAAACTTCTTTGGACATGGGATACTCAGCATTCACAAGAAGATATTCAGAAAACTTTGTAGAACTCAAATAATACACACTAGCTGCTGAATACAAACGCCATTGAAGTCCGCTGATATCATCCTCAAGATCCTTCCAAACAGGATCTTCTTCTTCTGGTGCACACATTCTCTTGAATGTCGACAAAATCTTTATTCCATTGACTGAAGTAGGTGCTTCAGTCTCATACTTGGCCAGCAATAACCTCAAAAGGTCTGCCAAGTCCTCCCTATCCATACTTGCAAAGAGAGACATAAGAGTAGTAAATGTGTGTACCTCTTTCCCATATCTGCCAATCATCCAAAACCCACTTGCATCTTCTTCATAGCTAATGATAGGGTTTCTAGCATCAAGAGGTAACACTTGTACCATATCTGAAGCTTCCATGGGTGAGAGCTTAATGCTCCTTCTAATAATAGCTTCACTGGGATTCATTTTATCCAAATCTTTAGAGAACTCAAGTGGAACTCCCTTCTTCAAAGGCCTTGGAACAATCATAGCCTTTTGAATCTCCATCTCTTCTACAAGTTCTTCTCTCCTTTCATCTGAGAGAAGTCTGATAGTGTTCATTTCTTGCACTGTTGCCCAAATAGGATAAGCCTTATACTCCAATTCTTCAAAGGATAATCCCTGCAATTTCTGAAAGTTCCATCCTGTTTGATGACATATGAGCAACATGTAATAAAGCTCCCTCCTATCTCTCTTCAACAGTGAGAAAACATTGCTAGCCTTATGCTTCAGAATTACCTTGCAATCTCTTTGAACTCTTAGAAGAATCTCCAAACCCCAAATTTGATCTGAAATTGTCATATCTGGATTCTCCATAACCTTATTCTCCCAAGCATGGTACATCTGAGCAACTTCTGGCATATCATAATCTACCTACAACTTTAACTCTCTAAGTTTCTCCCTTGCCAACTCATCACCATATTCAAGTCTTTCTAGTTGTTCAATTATCATAACACTTGAATCTGAACTTTCATTATCACTTCCTTCTTATTCCTCAGAAGTAACTACAAATGGTGAGTCACCAATATTCTTCTTTTCTTGCTCCATAAGTTGTGCAGCCAACTTTGAATCAAACTCTACTTGTGCTGCATCCTTTGGAACCTCTGTTTCTACCATGATTCCTTTACCCTTAGCTAATGGATCAATGATGGGTAAAGATGATGATGGTACCTGTGAAGACACTTCCTTGATGATAGCTGATGACTGGAATACATCAACCATATCTGCATGTCTGTCAACGCTCAAATCCTGTGTGTCAGCGCCCAACTTACTCTTGTCAGCGCTTGATGTGTCAGCGTCCAAAATCTGCTTGTCAATGCCCACCTGATCCTTGTTAGCACTTCTTGTGAACTGCTCTATCATTGATGTAAAGGATAAGTTCAAATTTGTAGGAGTAACCAAAGATGCATCAAAACCAGGTTGCTTCTTTAATTCAGTAAGGGCTTCAGCAACACCCAAAGATTCTCCATCATGTGAGCCTTTGTCACTCACATGTACCTGCTCATCCTCCCCTTTGGAAGAATCCTCCATTCCACGCCTATTGTTAGCATCCTCCAAAAGAACAATCCTCTCCCTCAATTGCTTGAGTTCAAGGCCTTGTGTACTAACTGTTTGTACTAGGTCTGCATTTTGCTTTTGCAAGCTAATGCAGAGACCCGTCAATTCCAACATTGTGTATGGTTCCAATCTGTCCTCCTTTAGAATGGGTATTTGACCTCCCAAAGTAGAGTCATGGGGCATGGATGAGGTCTTAAAGATGTTAGGACTGTCTTGGCCTGCATCTAAGCGAGTACCAATAGTCCTAGCCTCATCCATAGCACCAACCACACTTGTGCTGGTGGTTCTCTCTGCAACATGGCTAGGACCACTAGAAGAGAACACTCCAGTAGTCCGTGGGCGTTTTATCAACCTATATTTAGGGGGTGTAGAAGATGATGTGGATTGGGTGGTAGTTTGAAGGTTAAGAGGTGTTTGGGTCTGTTGTAGAAAGGTGTCAACGTTTGGATTTGAAGTGTCAACGCCAACATTTAATGTGTCTGTGACAATCCGTCAATTTATGGTCGATATTTTATTCTCAATATTTATTTGAAAACATTATTTTAATGTTATAATATGAACTCACTTATTTTTGGGAAGAAATTTGGATTTACATCTTGAAGTAGCATCGACTACGTCTAAACCGGAGGATTCTACGTTACGTGCTTACGTTTACATACACCGTTTTTGGTGACTGTCCGACATTTCAGAAAATAAATTTATCCATGAATATTATTTTAGGATTTTAAATTTGAGTTAGTTCATAAACTCACGAATTTACGAGAAGAGATTAGGACTTACGTGAATAATATAACGTCCTTTACGACTAAACCGGAAACCTTAGGATTACGTATTTACGTTTTCGAACTCCGTTTTTGATGAGACAATTTTTATTAGATTCGTTTTGTGTCGTTGATTCATAATTTATAAAAACGTTTTTCATAAAATGACCCGAGGGCACGCAAATCGAGGAAACTAGAATCGAGGAGTACCCGTAATCATATGGGAATGAGACAAGATAAATCTTGCCCCACCCCCACTCTTAACCGGCCAAACAATGACTCAACACCATGAGGTGTCAAGTTTGTAGCTTACAAGCTACACTTGTCTTACCAAGCTTAACATGTAAGCTAACCAACACAAAACCACTTCAACCTAAACCATTTCTCACATTCCACTTCATGCAAACTACTCTCAAATCCTCTCTTCCTCCTCCTTTGGCCGTCCCTTTTTACCACCACAAAACACCATCTTTGATCAAGTTTATACCATAAATCTTGTGTTTAAACTTGATCAAGATGAAGACCCTTTGAAGATATGAATATTGGAGGTGATCCTAACATCCAAGGAGGTGATTTGGTGATGTCCAAGGGCTTATTTCTAAATGAAGTTTACAAGTATTGGTGGTCATGAAGATTGGTGTTGATCTATCACAAGTTCTTCCATCAAAATCCAAGCCTTGATCATAAACTACTCAACCTTGGTGGTATAAAGATTGTTATTTCCATCCTCTTGTTATTTTGATTATGTAATCATGTATTTTCTTTCTTATTGTATATGTATATGATTAATATATGATGATAAAAATGTTGTGTGGGGATCAAGTGTTGATAAATATGATTAAAAAGTTGAATAACCATAAGAAATAAGGCTAAAATCTTGCTTAAATTTTTGGCTGTATAAAAACAGTAAGTAACCAAGTCTTAAACTGATAAAATTTCATGGTGGAATCCATTTACAGTAAGTGTTAGATGTTATACACATGTGAGAGTTGGCCATGCAATGGAATCATCAAAATGAGTGAGATATGATCAAAACAAGATGAGTGTACCAATCTGAATAGTCTGTTTTGTAGGGACTGATAAGGATAGTAAGACATGGAATGAGCAGTAGCTATACCTAACTTATTTGTAGCACATAATATGAAGTTTATGCCATCCAAAAATGAGCTTCTATCTCCTTATAGAACTCAAGATATGATAAAAATGGTGAAGATGAAACTAAAAATCAGATTTTGAAGAATTAATGTTTAATAGTATTATATAAGCACTCAAAATAATATAGTATAAAATGTGAATTAAAACCCACTAACTTATAAATTTCATTTATATAAATATGTATAAGGTTAAATAAATGGACACTTTATAAAAATGGTAGTTGAATAAGATTTATAAGTTATAAAAACTATAAACATGATTTTTACGACTTTTTCGGCTATTACCGTAAAATTAACGTTTTTCGCCAATTAAAACTTAGACGATCAAACCCGTCTAATGTAAAGTTTTTAAAAGTCGTATACTGATGTATAAGTACCTAATACAAGTAAAAACCGATAAAACCCGAACTATATGACATACGGACATTAACGAGCTAAGTTAGCATATTTGGACTAATAATTTAACTAAATAAGTTAAACACTTATAAAAATTACTTATTCGGCTTAACCCATTTGGGCCCAACATGTAAAGTATAAATACTGATAATACAAGTATAAAATGAATTAATACAAGTTAATAAACTTATAATAGGCTTATTGGACCTAAAACATGTAAATAGGTAAAACTAGTAAACTAGTAAAAAGTTACCAATACATAAATACTAAAATAAGTAAATAAGAATATATAAACCCTCTTGATCATCATCATATGTACAAAATCATCATATGTATATTTGTTATTTTTATAAAGTCATTGGACAAGAGTCTAAGACGAGTATTATTTGTCTAGGTTTCCGTGATTGAAGCGCGTACCGTAAATCCGAATTGCCGGTAACCCACTTTCCCACATCAATGTGAGTTCATAGCCTCGCACTCTTTTAAATGTTTTTATGAAATGTTTTATAAACCCGCGAGGGAGATAACATGTTAGTTTTTATTAAATAGGACACTAGTTGTCCCGATTGTTTGTTTATTGATTTGGACCCGAATGATTGTATAACCCGATGAATGATTAAATGACCCGATAGATGAAATGAAATGGATTATTAAAGTTAGGTTATGTCACTAAAAGTGCCATTAGCATGAATTGTGAACTACCTAGATTTGGTAGACGCTTATGCATATAATAGTACTATTTGGGGACGATCACCCCAGTTCGCGCCGTGACGGTTGATCCCCGTCGTGCCACATTGATTGGTAAGAGAATTTATGTATGAGAAGATTTACACAAGCGTGATTATTGTGACGACACGCTAATTTAGATGGGCAAATGAGTTTCGGGCTAGCTACCCGTTGTTTGTTGTAGTAAGGTAACAATGTCATGCGGCTTATAATAATCCAATTAACGAAATACTGCTTTATATATTTAATTACGATACATTGCCTGACTAGCAATACAGGGTCTTATTATTGATATTATGTTCGTGTTTGGGTTTTATATAACCATATCCATATAACGGTTTTTATTTAACTTTATACAACGTTATAAAACGTATTGTATGATGTTTTTACGACATTGGTTCGTATAATGGTTTTGAAGGCAACAACCTATATTATGATTTTGATAAGGATTTGAATAAAATGACTTTGGCTATTTTATGGCCTATTACAAAGATTTGTACAAAATGATTTTCGGTAATAATTATATACCGATGATATATTGATGGTTTTATTAAACTCTATGAATTCACTCGGCATTATCCCTGACCTTTTCTTTTAACATGTTTTATCTCAGGTACTTGAAGGTAATTCTCAGGAAGACAACAAGAATTCATGGCCCGCACTTAAATAATAATTTCCATTCAAATGTTTTGTAAAATTTTATGAAATGATTATGACTTGGGACCTATGTAAATTTTATATTTATGAATGGAAATGCTTTATTATTAAACGACGCGATTTTTAAGCGTTGTCTATGATGTGAGTAATGTGCTATCCCGTAACACCAACGAGTCTTCCGCTGTATTGAATTGTATAAATTTGGGGGTGTTACAGTTTGGTACCAGAGCTCTCGTTATAGAAAACGAAAGATTTTTAAAACCAAGGTTTTGAATAAAACATTTCAAAATCTTTTAACTTTAAACATTTTTTCTAAAAATGTCTAAAAATCTTTTGACCATAACGGTGCCGAAGAATTCCCGAGTTACCGACAAGGCCAGACTGAGAAGTGTTATTTTAATATATATATATATAAAAATTGGATTATATATATTTGTTGTAATTTTATTACATGATTGTTTGATGATTATTTTGATATTTATACGAGGTATTTATACGACGTAGATTGTCACAAGAAACCCTAACTCCCCTAGTAAATTAATCGAAGCTATTCTCGTAGGAATTCTAGCTATCCTAGATCTAAACCAAGTTGTGGACATTTATGATCCTAACAAATGGTTGATATTCGTAGAAATGTTGATATTAGTTGATTACGATATTAAAGAAGAATTGGCGAGATTAAATCTGATATCGATGTCATGACGGTCTTTCCTTATAGAGTGGAGTTTGACAAAACGTTACCACCTGGAAAGGTGTCATCTGATTCGTTGTCACCCAATTCTTAAATTGAAATCGAAAGGGTGAATGTTTCACTTGAGGCTATCATTGGAACCATTACCCAAAAACCTCATGCCACTCGTACCTTTCCGAGAAGTCTAATCGAATGATCGAGTCATTTCATACTAGTGACTCATTTGATAACCATTGTTGTAAGAGCTATAGGATTGGAAATTAAGTGTTGTTCATATCGAGCTTTTATTGCCCTATTAAGGTCTAAGAATAAGGTTGAAAGTGTTAGAGAATGAGGTAGGATGTTGCATTAAATAAAACTTGATTGAAAACTTGAATAAAGTAAAATTTAACTTGTATGGAATATGAGATTGATAAAAGGAAGCCGTTAAGTTTTGTGATTGAATTATTAGGTTTTAATTGACTGTTCGTTCGTGTTAAGGGTTGTTCCTAGGCCATTGTCCACTAATGAGGATGCCTAGTGTCCAAGAAATAAATTGAAGAAATCTTCTTCTGAGTTGGGACCGATGGATCTTCCGGGACAGGTGGGATACCTAATGACTCTTGTAGATTAGTATTCATTGTGGTATCTTATAAAAATAATCTCTAACTTAACTGAGACATCAGTTGGTAGGATGAGTTCTTGGAATTGTATGACATAGTGACACGTAATGTGTTACGGTACAATTTAGACTTGTTTATGATTAATGAAAAGACTACCTTTGATTGCTAAATTCTACATGTATCGATGTTATCTATCTTTTCTTGCTTGTCTCTAATGCTCGCATTAGTGATGCAACCATTGAACAAGTACTCATCTCGAATTGAGTTACGTTGTGGATTATTCTTTTTGAGTGCCATCGAGGTCATGCACCTCATGATTAATTGGCTAAGCTCATTTCCTATTATATTGTGGTTAGTTCTTGGTAAACAACTCTTCATCACTCTTTTGCAGATCACTCAATGTTTTTATAAGATAAAACATTATCCTTTGAGAAAATTGAATTTTCATCACTATATGGATTATTTAAAGTGAGACTTATAAATAATCATTATTGAAATAAAGTTGATTATGAAATACCTTGGAAAACTTAATTGTTTTCATAACAAAGAAAATCTTTGTAAATTTATTTTTGATTCTTATTTAAGAATTAAGCATGAAAACGTTTTTATTATAAACATGATGATAAAATTTTGACGAACTGAGTATTGCATCGTTAATCTTTAAATTATATATAGTTGCGCGCCTACATACAATTTGGAATGGACCATGCAAGGCTGATTAGTAGTCACCATAAACCTAATGAATAAACACTACATTTTCTTTGAAGATTGTGAAAGATTAAATTTTATGTGATCTGTAAGAAGTGAAAAATAGGGACATAATGTTAGGGACACCTACATATGTGCCTGTAGCATCTATTCTCTTGAGTCGAATTTACTCATCTGTGGAAATTGTCTTATTTGACAATTGACAATTCTTTCTTGTCCAATTCTCCCGTAGTGAGATTCTTAGAAAAATTATCTGATTACCGAGTGTTGATACCCGACTGGATGTATCGACGTTCCTATCATTTCTTTTGATTTGGTTTCATTTGCATGACCTGGGTAACGATCCGAGGAGCTTTCGAATGCGTACTCAAATTATGTAAACATGGGATATATTCATATTCGTTAAATGTTTTCGTCTTTATCTGAATTGAAATTCTCTCACGTAAATTATGCGTTGACATTACTCTTTGGATGATAGTTGTGTCTCCATATATCCTTGATTTTGCGAAGGATTATGAGTTATTATTAGTCTTTTGAGAAGTTCACATCTTATCGACGGCAATAAAACTAAAAAGTTGATAGTGCCAATAGAATGAATTGATTGATTATGACATGACGACATTGTCTTAATTGATGGGAACTCGAGTAGAAATCCCCTAAAAGATAAGATGTCGATTATCAAAAGTGATCTAAATAATTCTTGATGGATGACCATATCCTGCATTTAGACTTGAAATTATATTGTGAATGGTTGTGAATTAGTCATAGATATTATAATCTAGAAAGAACCTAATATGAATTTATTAAAAGATGTTTCTGTTATCTAAAACTTTAGGAAGTATTTGTTGATGAATTACCTAGACTTTCGCCATTAAGTCAAGTTGAAATTGGTATTGATTATATTCCCGGTGCTCCACCTGTGGCTTGTGCATTGTACGTCAGCACCATCTAAATTAAAAGAATTACCGTACAACTGAGAGAGTTGTCAGAGAAAGCTTTTATTCTACCAAGCTCGTCATTATGAAGAGCTATGGTGTTATCATTCCTTATATTTATTGATTACCGTGAACTAGGTAAAATTGACGATTAAAAATCTATATCCACTACCCAAGATGATAGATTGTTCGATCATTTACAAGGTTCTAGCGTATGTTCTAAAGATTTGATTCACGGCAAGGTTATCATCAACTTCGCGTCCGCGAAAAAGATTATCTATTCCAATCACTACATCCAGAATTTGTAATAAACATTATAAGTTTCACGTGATGACGTTTGGATTGACTAATACACATGTAGCATTCATAAATTGGGTGAATCACGTGTGTAGGCTGTAATTTGATAAATTCATGCTTGTGATCATTAAGGACCATTTGTTTGTTTATAAGAATAAGAATGAGTTAATAATTAGTTATAGACTGCCCTAAATTGGCCGAACAATGAAAACCTGTACCTTGAATATTTAAACATGAGATTTAATGCTTAATCCTTTACATAAAATGACCGTTTGATTAATAATGGTAAGATATATATATATATATATATATATATATATATATATATATATATATATATATATTGACTCTTCAAAAATTAAGAGCCCTTTTAAGACTTTGGGTTTTACCAAAAAGAAAGTACAAATATGTTTTGACAAATGTTTTATCAAAAAGAACTTTTGAGGGATTATTCCCTTATACCCAGAACATTTAACTAAACTCCTGTTTAGGGGTAAATGTTTGTGTATATCTCAAGACAACCTAAGAGGGATTGAGGAAACCATTTAAACCATGACTTGAAATTTGAAACGACACTTTTTGCTTTTCAACTAAGAAAATTTTGACCAAAGTATAACCAAAGATTTTTCAAACATTTACGAATCTTATTAATTATTTTCGATAAATCAGCAAAAATCGTGTTAATTAAATTCAAATTTGTTTTGAACATTTTATTATAATTGGTCGAACTAAGAAATTTAAATTTTTAACGTTTACGTTTCATAAAAACTTAATATTTATTGTTAAGTTACGTGTAATAATTATCGACGCTTTAAAACGTCGGATCAAGCAAAACTGATAAAAATAATAGTTGATCAGGGACGAAACTAAAACTTAGAAAATATGAAGAAAGAAATTTTGAATGAATACGGTCATGATAATTATTTTATAAGGAACAGTGAATGTAGATACCGACGCATTATGTATAAAAGATAAAGAATCACATAGGATGTGTTCCTTAATAATGAAGGTGCAAAATAAATTGCCGAACAATATAAAAATAAACAATGCTTGTAAGAAGGATAATATAGATAATAAAAAGAGGTTCGCCGCTAATATGAACCATTAGAATTGAGAAGCCGATGGCGTTAAATGTATAAAAGGCCACTTGTGGTTGCCTAAATATGGAGATTTTGAGATGTAGTAATGTTGGAATCTCGTAAGTTTAAGTATTCTATTCATGCTATTTCTGATTTAATGTATCTTTATCTGAAGAAGTTGTACTGATGGAAAATTATGAAGGCAAAACACCGCCTCATACATTAGTAAACGTCTAATTATTGCAAAGTTCATCATTTGAATTTGATTCGATTTGGGTCATCGTCGACAGACTGACCAAATCTGCTAATATCATTCCTGATAATGATAGATTCTGGATGAAGAAATTGACTCTTTTGTATTTAAAGGAGTTGTGTAAACATAGTGTGCCGTAGCAATCATCTCTATCAATATCCTCGCTTCGCATTGAATTTCTAGAGATTTGCTCAGAAGTCATTAGGAACGAACCTTGATGAGAGCACTATTTACCACCCTAATTAAAGGGACGAGGCAAAGTAACGATACAAAACACTAGAAGTCTTGTGTTATGCTTGAATAATTGACCTTTGGTAATAAACCGTATAATCGTTTTCATTTGGAGAGATTATCACTGAAAACTATCGTATTAGGATCGAGATCGAATCTTGTGAGGATATATATTAGAGCATCTGTAAGCAGGAGTTGGGATAAAGACACCCGACATACACCCATTGTGAGTTGGACATGTCTTTTAGGTTTAAGGTTTCCTATGATGGCGAACCTAACCTTACAAAATACTCGACCCGCGAGACCTGAAATGATTGTTGAAATTAGGATCTGATTATTGACTGCCGGTAGTGGGTAGGAGGTTATGTGAATATGAAATGTAGATCTTGAAGTGCCAGATGGGTAGCGAAGTTATGCCAAAAATTTTAACCATGGAAAAATGAATTGATGATCTGAAAGATCATGGGATATAAGTCCCCGTTGTATGGGACCATTGATGTGGCAATCCGTCAATTTACGATTGATATTTTATTCTCAATATTTATTTGAAAACATTATTTTAATGTTACAATATGAACTCACATATTTTTGGGAAGAAATTTGGATTTACGTTTTGAAGTAGCGTCGACTACGTCTAAACCGGAGGATTCAACGTTACGTGCTTACGTTTACATACACCGTCCTTGGTGACAGTCCGACATTTCAGAAAATAAATTTATCCGTGAATATTATTTTGGAGTTTTAAATTTGTGTTGGTTCATAAACTCACAAATTTACGAGAAGAGATTAGGACTTACGATTTTATTTTAACGTCCTTTACGACTAAACCGGAAACCTTAGGATTACGTATTTACGTTTTCGAACTCCGTTTTTGACGAAACAATTTTTATTGGATTCATTTTGTGACGTTGATTCATAATTTATAAAAACGTTTTTCGTAAAACGACCCGAGGGCACGCAAATCGAGGAAACTAGAATCGAGGAGTACCCGTAAATAAATGGGGATGAGACAAGTGGGACACTTGCCCCACCCCCACTCAAAACCAGCCCTAACTAGCCACACAACACCACCAAACCATATTTTGTGTCAAGTTGTAAGCTAAGTTAACACTTGTCACTTAGGCTTACAACTTAAGCTACCAAATGAACTAAAATTACTAGCCATTACCACTTATTCATTTACCACTCATGCAAACAACTAAATCCTCTCTTCCTCTCTCTAGGATTTCGTCCCAAACTCATCCAAAACAACCTCCATTTGATCTTGATTCAACCATAAATCATATGTATAATTTACATATGATGAAAACACATTGAAGTTATGAAGATTGGAGGTGATTTTAACATGTAAAAAGGAGTTTTCAAGGGAGTTTGGGGGCTGATTTCTCAAGGAGTTTTCATGAAGAACAAGGGCTGATTTTTGGAGGAATCTACAAATACTTGGTGATCCTAGAAGTGGTGTTGATATCTCATAAGATTGGTTACCCAAAACCATGTCTTGTTCATCCAAAAGCTCATCAATTCATCACTTTGGTGGTATAAAGATTGTCCTCCTCATCTTCTTGTTATTTTGATTATGTAAACATGTATTTTATTTCCTATTGTATATGTATATGATTATTATATGATGATAAAAATGTTATGTGGGGATTTGGTGTTGATAAACATGATTAAAAAGGTGAAAAACCATAAGAAACAAGGTTAAAATCTTGGTTAAATTTGTTGGTTGTATAAAACAGTAAAGAAACAGGTCATGGACTGATAAAATGATGAAGTAGAATGGATTTACAGTAAGCTATGGGTCTTGTACACATGTGAGAGTTGGCCATGCAATGGAATCAAAATAATGAGTGAGATATGATCAAAACAAGTTTAGGGTATAAATCTGAGGTTACTGTTTTGGACGATTTTTATAAAATATTTAGAAGATGATTCAACAGAAGCTATAGAAGAGTTAAATGTAGCACATATCATGTAGTTTATGTGATAAAAATTTGAGCTTCTATCTCCATATAGAACTCAATATATGGCAGTTTTGGTAAAAGTAAAGATAAAAATCAGATTTTGGAAATTAAAAGTATAATAATATTATATAAGCACTCAAAACTTTAATGTATAAAATATAAATTAAAACCCACTAACTCATGGATTCTATTTATATAAATATATAAAAGGTGGAATAAGTGTATAAATATTAAAAATGGAAACTTGTTAAATTTTATAAGTTATAAAACTATAAACATGATTTTTACGACTTTTTCGGCTATTGCCGTAAAATTAACGTTTTTGTTAAATAAAACTTAGATGGTTGGACCCGTCTAATGAAAACTTTATAAAACTTATATACTGATATATAGACATGTATAACAAGTAAAAACCGATAAAACCCGAACTATAGGGCATACGGACATTAACAAGTTAAATAAACATATTGGACTAATAAATGGACTAAATAGGATAAAAACTTGTAAAAAGAATCTATTGGGCTTAACCCATTTAGGCCCAACTTGGAAAGTATACATACTGATAATATAGGTACAAAATGGATTAAAATAAGTTAAATAACTTATAATAAGCTTATTGGACTTAAGACACGTAAACGGGTAAAACTAGTAAACTAATATAAAAGTTATCGACATATAACACTAAAATGAGTAAACGAGAATATGTAAACCCACTTGATCATCATATATATATAATCATCATATGTATACATAATTGTTATTTTTATAAAGTCATTGGACATGAGTCTAAGACAGGTATTATTTGTCTAGGTTTCCGTGATTGAAGCGCGTACCGTACGTCCGAATTGCCGATAACCCGCCTTCCCACATCAACGTGAGTTCATAGTCTCGCACTCTTTTAAATGTTTTTATAAATGTTTTATAAACCCGCGAGGGAGATAACATGTTAGTTTTTATAAAATAGGACACCATTTGTCCCGATTGTTTGTTTATTGATTTTGGACCCGAATGATTGAATGACCCGATTGTATGACCCGATAAAGGATTAATAGACCCGATAGATGAAATAAATGGATTATTAAAGTTAGGTTATGTCACTAAAAGTCCCATTAGCATGAATTGTGAACTACCGGGATTTGGTAGACGCTTATGCATTTAATAGTACTATTTGGGGACGATCACCCCAGTTCGCGCCTTGACGGTTGATCCCCGTCGTGCCACATTGATTGGTAAGCGAATTTATGTATGAGAAGATTTCCATAGCGTGACCTTTGTGACGACACGCTACTTTAGATGGGCAAAATTGGTATCGGGTTAGCTACCCGTTGTTGGTTTAGTAAGGTAACAATGTCATGCGGCTTATAATAATCCAAAAATTTACAAAATACTAATAGACGCTCCGAATTACGAAGTATTGCCTGACTAGCAATACAGGGTCATACTATTGATATTATGTTTGTGTTTTGGTTTTCATAACCATATTCATATAACGGTTTTTATTTGATTTTATACAACGTCATAAGACGTATTGTATGATGTTTTTACGACATTGGCTCGTATAATGATTTTTACGGCAAATGCCTATATTATGATTTTCGATAAGGATTTGTATAAAATGACTTTGGCTATTTTATGGCCTATTAAAATGATTTGTACAAAATGATTTTCAGTAAAAATTTTATACTGATATTATATTGATGGAATTTATTAAACTCTATGAATTCACTCGGCGTTATCGCTGACCTTTTCTTTCAACATGTTTATCTCAGGTACTTGAAGGTAATTCTCGGGAAGACAACAAGAATTCATGGCCCGCACTTAAACAATATTTTCCATTCAAATACTTTGTAAAACTTTGTATGAAATATAATGACTTGGGACCTATGTAACTTTGATATTTATGAATGGAAATGATTTATTATTAAACGACGCGATTTTTATGCGTTGTCTATGATGTGAGTAATGTGCTATCCCGTAACACCAACTAGTCTTCCGCTGTACTGAGTTGTATAAATTTGGGGGTGTTACAGTTTGGTACCAGAGCTCTCGTTATAGAGAACGAAAGATTTTTAAAACTAAGGTTTTGAATAAAACTTTTCAAAATCTTTTAACTATAAACATTTTCTCAAAATGTCTAAAAATCTTTTGACTATAACGGTGCCGAAGAATTCCCGAGTTACCGACAAGGCCAAGACTGAGAAGTGTTATTTTAATATATATATATATATAACTTGGATTATATATATGATGTAATTTTATTACATGATTGTTTGATGATTATTTTGATTTTTATACGAAGTATTTATACGACGTAGATTGTCACAAGTAACCCTAACTCCCCTAGTAAATTAATCGAAGCTATTCTCGTAGGAATTCCAAGCTATCCTAGATCTAAACCAAGTTGTGGATATTCATGATCCCAGCAAATGGTTGATATTCGTAGAAATGTAGATATTAGTTGATTGTGATATTGAAAAAGAATTGGCGAGATTAAAACTGATATCGATGTCATGACGATCTTTCCTTATAGAGTGGAGTTTGACAAAACGTTACCACCTAGAAAGATGTCATCTGATTCGTTGTCATCCAATTCTTAAATTTGAAATCGAAAGGGTGAATGTTGCACTTGAGGCTGTCATTGGAACCATTACCCAAAAGCCTCATGCCACTAATACCTTTCCGAGAAGTCTAGTTGAATGATCAAGTCATTTCGTACTAGTGACTCATTTGATAATTGTTGATTGTAAGAGCTATAGGATTGGAAATTAAGTGTTGATTCATATTAAGATTGTATTGCCTTTACAAGGCCGAAGAATAAGGTTGTAAGTATTGGAGAATGAAGTAGGATATCGACTTGAGTATAAAATTGGTTGAAACTTGGATAAAGTAAAATTTAACCCATATGGAATATAAGATTGATAAGAGGAAGTCGTTAAGTTCTGTGATTGAACTATAAGGTTTTAATTGATTGTTGATTCGTGTTAAGGGTTGTTCCTAGGCCATTGTCCACAAATGAGGATGCCCAGTGTCCAACAAATAAATTGAAGAAATCTTCTTCTGAATTAGGACCGATGGATCTTCTGGGACATGTGGAACACCTAATGACTCTTGTAGATTAGTATTCATTGTGGTATCTTTTAAAAATAATCCCTAACTTAACTGAGATATCAGTTGGTAGGATGAGTTCTGAGAATTGTATGACATAGTGACACGTAATGTGTTACGGTACAATTTTGAATTGTTTGTGATTAATGAAAAAGACTACCTTTGATTGCTAAATTCTACATGTATCGATGTTATCTATCTTTTATTGCTTCACCCTAATGTTCGCATTAGTGATGCAACCATTGAACAAGTACTCATCTCGATTTGAGTTACGTTGTGGATTATTCTTTTGAGTGCCATCGAGATCATGAATCTCATGATTAATTGGCTAAGCTCATTTCCTATTATATCGTAGTTAATTCTTGGTAAACAAGCCTTCATCACTTTTCTGCAGATCACACATTGTTTTTATAAAGTTAAAACGGTATCATTTGAGGAAAACTGAATTTTCATCACTATAAGGATTATTCAAAGTGAGATTTATAAGTGATTGATATTAAAATGAAGTTGTTTATGAAACGCTTTGGAAACTTAATTAATTCCATAACAAAGAAAATCTTTGTAAATTTATTCTTGATTCTTATCTAAGAATTAATCATGAAAATGTTTTTATTATAAACATGATGATAAAATTTTGACGAACTGAGTATTGCATCGTTAATCTTGAAATTGTACATAGTTGCGCGCCTACATACAATTTGGAATGGACCATGCAAGGCTGATTAGTAGTCACCACAAAACTTATTAATAAACACCAAAGTTTCTTTGAAGATTGTGAAAGATTAAGAATTTATGAGATCTGCAAGAAGTGTAAAATAAGGACATAATGTTAGGGACACCTACATATGTGCCTGTAGCATCTATTCTTCTGAGTTGAATTTACTCATCTGTGGAAATTGTCTTATTTGACAATTGACAATTCATTCTTTTCCAATTCTCCCGTAGTAAGATTCTTAGGAAAAGTATACGATTACCGAGTGTTGATACCCGACTGGACGTATCGACGTTCCTATCATTTCTTTTGATTTGATTTCATTTGAATGACCTGGGTAACGATCCGAGGAGCTTTCAAATGCGTACTCAAATTATGAAAACATGGGATATATTCATATTCGTTATGTGTTTTCGTCTGTATCTGATTTGAAATTCTCTCGCATAGATTATGCGTTGACCTTACTCTTTTAATAGTAGTTGTGTCTCCGTATTTCCGTGAATCTGTGAAGGATTATGGATTATTATTAGTCTTTTGAGAAGTTCACATCTTATCGACGGCAACAAAACTGGAAGTTGATAGTGCCAGTGGAGTGGATTGATTGATTACGACATGACGATATTGTCTTAAATGATGGGAGCTCGAGTAGAATTCCCTAAAAGATAAGATGTTGATTATCAAAAGTGATCTAAATAATTCGTGATGGATGACCATATCCTGCATTTAGACTTAAAAATTATACCGTGAATGGTTATGAACTAGACATAAGATTTTATAATCTAGAAAGAACCTAATATGAATATACTAAAAGATGTTTATGTTATGTGAAACTTTAGTAAGTATTTGTTGATGGCGAATTACCTAGACCTTCGCCACTAAGGCAAGTTGAAATTGGTATTGATTATATTTCCGGTGTTGCACTTGTGGCTTGTACACTATACGTCAGCACCATCTAAATTAAAGGAATTACCGTACAACTGAGAGAGTTGTCGGAGAAATATTTTATTATACCAAGCCTGTCATCCTGAAGAGCTATGGTGTTATCATTCGTTATATTTATAGATTACTGCGACTGAGTAAATTGACAATCGAAAACGATATCCATAACTCGAAATGGAAGAATTGTTCGATCATTTACAAGGTTCTAGCAAATTTGATCCATAGCATGGTTATCATCAACTTCGCATCTGCGAAAGAAATTATCTATTCCAATCACTACATCCGTTACTTGTAATGAACATTATGAGTTTCACGTGATGTCGTTTGGATTGACTAATGCACATGTAGTATTCATAAATTTGGTGAATCACGTGTGTAGGCTGTAAATTGATAAATTCATGCTTGAGATCATTAAGGACCAATTGTTTGTATATAAGAGTAATAATGAGTTAATAATTAGTTATAGATTGCCCTGAATTGGCCGAACAATTAAAGACTTGAACCTTTACATGATTTAACCGTGTGACTAATAGATAATGAAAGCTATCTTGACTTTTCAAAGGTTAGAACCATTAACGCTTAGGGATTAAAAATTTAATCTTTTACAAAAAAAATGACCGTTGGATTAATAATAGTAAGATGTATGCATATAGACTCTTCAAAAATTAAGAGCCCTTTTAAGACTTTGGATATTACCAAAAAGAAATGGAAATATGTTTTGACAAATGTTTTAACAAAGGATTTTAAGGGATTATTCCCTTATACACAAACCATTTAACTAAACTTCTGTTTAGGGGTAAATGTTTGTGTATACCTCCAGATAACTTAAAAAGGATTGAGGAAAACCATTTATACCATAACCTGAAAATTTGAAACGACACTTTTTACTTTTTAAACTAAGAAAACTTTGACCAAAGTATAAACAAAGGTTTTTCGAACATTTACGAATCTTTCTAAATATTTTCGATAAATCAACAAGAACCCTGTTAATTAAATTCAAATTATTTTTGAACATTTTATATAATTGGTCGAACTAAGAAATTTAAAACTTTTACGCTTCATAAAAATTAACTAATAATTATTTAATTAATTATAATAATTATCGACGCATTAGACGCCGGATTGAGAAAAACTTATAAAAATGATAGTTGAGACGAAACTGAAACATAAAGAATATGAAGAAAGAATTTTGAATAAATAAAGTTATGATATTTATTTCATCAGGAGAAAGTGAACGTAATTACTGACGCATAATGTAGAAAGAATATCTGAGTGAATTGTG
This sequence comes from Glebionis coronaria, assembly GCA_025667525.1. Taxonomy (NCBI): domain Eukaryota; kingdom Viridiplantae; phylum Streptophyta; class Magnoliopsida; order Asterales; family Asteraceae; genus Glebionis; species Glebionis coronaria. Next base: position 529,931,722 of record CM046876.1, read on the forward strand.
GACATGATAATTATATCATCATGAGAAGTGAATATAGATACCGATGCATTATGTAGAAAAGATAAAGAACCAGTTAGGACATGTTCCTTAATAATGAAGGAGCAAAATAAATTGCCGAACAATTTAAAATATGAGCGATATTTGTAAAAAGGTTAATATAGATAATAAAAGGGGTTTGCGGCTAATGCGAACCATTAAAAGTGAGAAGCCAATAGCGTTAAATGTTTTAAAGGCCACTTGTGGTTATATAAATATGGAGGATTGTGAGATATAGTTATGTTAGAATTTGTAAGTATAAGTATTCTATTTATGTCATTTATGACTAAAAGTATCTTTGTCTGAAGAAGTTGTACTAATGGCAATTATGAAGGCAGACATCGCCTCATACATTAGTAAACGTTTAACTATTGCAAAGGTCATCATCTGAATTTGATTCGATTTGGGTCATCGTCGACAGACTAACCAAATCTGCTAATATCATTCCCGTTAATGATAAATGCAAAAGATTTATGTAAACATAGTGTGCTTGTATCGAACATCTTTATCAAGATCCTCGCTTCGCATCGAATTTCTAGAGATTTGCTCAGAAATCATTGAGAACGAACCTTGATGAGAGTACTATATACCACCCCAAATCGAAGGGACGAGGTAAAGTAATGATACAAGGTAATATAAGTATTGTTTTATGTATGAATGAATGACCTTTGGTAATAGACCGTATAATCGTTTTCCTTTGGAGAGATTATCATTGATAATCATCGTATTAGGATTGAGATCGAATCTTGTTAGAATCTAAATATTAGAGCATCTATAAGCAGGAGTTGAGATAAAGACATCCGACATACACCCATTTTGAGTTGGACATGTCTCTTAGGTTTAAGGTTTCCTATGATGGCGAACCTATCCTTGCAAAATACCCGACCCGCGAGATCTGAAATGATTGTTGAAATTAGGATCTGATTATTAACTGTCGATAGTGGGCAAAAGGTTATGTGAATGGGAAATATAGATCTTGAAGTGCTAAATGGGTAGCGAAGTTATGCCACAATTTTTAACCTTGGAAAAATGAATTCATGATCTGACAAATCATGGGATATAAGTCCCCGTTGTATGGGACCATTGAAATGATGAAAAAGTTGGGATTGAAAGGCATATGAGCTGGATCTACCCTAGGACTTCAAGAACTGCGTGAATTCTGTTTCGTAAATCGAACTTGATAAAATATCTATCAAGTGAAAATCTTATTGTTCCTTAGTAAAGCTTAGATCGGCGAAAAGTTGCATTCATCAAAAACCCATGAACATCATGGATAGAGAAAGTAAGTCAACATTAAGCCTGATCTTATTCCCGTAGTTATGTATGATGAAACTCACGTATTATAATGAATTACACTTGTGAGAAAAGACCGAATGTGGAGGAAATACCCACATGGCTTTAACTCTATAGGAAGCGAGTAGTAAGATGATCTTTGAGGACAAAGATCCTGTTTAGGGGTAAATGCTGTGACAATCCGTCAATTTACGATTGATATTTTATTCTCAATATTTATTTGAAAACATTATTTTAATGTTACAATATGAACTCACATATTTTTGGGAAGAAATTTGGATTTACGTCTTGAAGTAGCGTCGACTACGTCTAAACCGGAGGATTCAACGTTACGTGCTTACGTTTACATACACCGTCCTTGGTGACAGTCCGACATTTCAGAAAATAAATTTATCCGTGAATATTATTTTGGAGTTTTAAATTTGTGTTGGTTCATAAACTCACAAATTTACGAGAAGAGATTAGGACTTACGATTTTATTTTAACGTCCTTTACGACTAAACCGGAAACCTTAGGATTACGTATTTACGTTTTCGAACTCCGTTTTTGACGAAACAATTTTTATTGGATTCATTTTGTGACGTTGATTCATAATTTATAAAAACGTTTTTCGTAAAACGACCCGAGGGCACGCAAATCGAGGAAACTAGAATCGAGGAGTACCCGTAAATAAATGGGGATGAGACAAGTGGGACACTTGCCCCACTCCCACTCAAAACCAGCCCTAACTAGCCACACAACACCACCAAACCATATTTTGTGTCAAGTTGTAAGCTAAGTTAACACTTGTCACTTAGGCTTACAACTTAAGCTACCAAATGAACTAAAATTACTAGCCATTACCACTTATTCATTTACCACTCATGCAAACAACTAAATCCTCTGTTCCTCTCTCTAGGATTTCGTCCCAAACTCATCCAAAACAACCTCCATTTGATCTTGATTCAACCATAAATCATATGTATAATTTACATATGATGAAAACACATTGAAGTTATGAAGATTGGAGGTGATTTTAACATGTAAAAAGGAGTTTTCAAGGGAGTTTGGGGGCTGATTTCTCAAGGAGTTTTCATGAAGAACAAGGGCTGATTTTTGGAGGAATCTACAAATACTTGGTGATCCTAGAAGTGGTGTTGATATCTCATAAGATTGGTTACCCAAAACCATGTCTTGTTCATCCAAAAGCTCATCAATTCATCACTTTGGTGGTATAAAGATTGTCCTCCTCATCTTCTTGTTATTTTGATTATGTAAACATGTATTTTATTTCCTATTGTATATGTATATGATGATTATATGATGATAAAAATGTTATGTGGGGATTTGGTGTTGATAAACATGATTAAAAAGGTGAAAAACCATAAGAAACAAGGTTAAAATCTTGGTTAAATTTGTTGGCTGTATAAAACAGTAAAGAAACAGGTCATGGACTGATAAAATGATGAAGTAGAATGGATTTACAGTAAGCTATGGGTCTTGTACACATGTGAGAGTTGGCCATGCAATGGAATCAAAATAATGAGTGAGATATGATCAAAACAAGTTTAGGGTATAAATCTGAGGTTACTGTTTTGGACGATTTTTAGAAAATATTTAGAAGATGATTCAACAGTAGCTAAAGAAGAGTTAAATGTAGCACATATCATGTAGTTTATGTGATAAAAATTTGAGCTTCTATCTCCATATAGAACTCAATATATGGCAGTTTTGGTAAAAGTAAAGATAAAAATCAGATTTTGGAAATTAAAAGTATAATAATATTATATAAGCACTCAAAACTTTAATGTATAAAATATAAATTAAAACCCACTAACTCATGGATTCTATTTATATAAATATATAAAAGGTGGAATAAGTGTATAAATATTAAAAATGGAAACTTGTTAAATTTTATAAGTTATAAAACTATAAACATGATTTTTACGACTTTTTCGGCTATTGCCGTAAAATTAACGTTTTTGTTAAACAAAACTTAGATGGTTGGACCCGTCTAATGAAAACTTTATAAAACTTATATACTGATATATAGACATGTATAACAAGTAAAAACCGATAAAACCCGAACTATAGGGCATACGGACATTAACAAGTTAAATAAACATATTTGACTAATAAATGGACTAAATAGGATAAAAACTTGTAAAAAGAATCTATTGGGCTTAACCCATTTAGGCCCAACTTGGAAAGTATACATACTGATAATATAGGTACAAAATGGATTAAAATAAGTTAAATAACTTATAATAAGCTTATTGGACTTAAGACACGTAAACGGGTAAAACTAGTAAACTAATATAAAAGTTATCGACATATAACACTAAAATGAGTAAACGAGAATATGTAAACCCACTTGATCATCATATATATATAATCATCATATGTATACATAATTGTTATTTTTATAAAGTCATTGGACATGAGTCTAAGAAAAGTATTATTTGTCTAGGTTTCCGTGATTGAAGCGCGTACCGTACGTCCGAATTGCCGATAACCCGCCTTCCCACATCAACGTGAGTTCATAGTCTCGCACTCTTTTAAATGTTTTTATAAATGTTTTATAAACCCGCGAGGGAGATAACATGTTAGTTTTTATAAAATAGGACACCATTTGTCCCGATTGTTTGTTTATTGATTTTGGACCCGAATGATTGAATGACCCGATTGTATGACCCGATAAAGGATTAATAGACCCGATAGATGAAATAAATGGATTATTAAAGTTAGGTTATGTCACTAAAAGTCCCATTAGCATGAATTGTGAACTACCGGGATTTGGTAGACGCTTATGCATTTAATAGTACTATTTGGGGACGATCACCCCAGTTCGCGCCTTGACGGTTGATCCCCGTCGTGCCACATTGATTGGTAAGCGAATTTATGTATGAGAAGATTTCCATAGCGTGACCTTTGTGACGACACGCTACTTTAGATGGGCAAAATTGGTATCGGGTTAGCTACCCCTTGTTGGTTTAGTAAGGTAACAATGTCATGCGGCTTATAATAATCCAAAAATTTACAAAATACTAATAGACGCCCCGAATTACGAAGTATTGCCTGACTAGCAATACAGGGTCATACTATTGATATTATGTTTGTGTTTTGGTTTTCATAACCATATTCATATAACGGTTTTTATTTGATTTTATACAACGTCATAAGACGTATTGTATGATGTTTTTACGACATTGGCTCGTATAATGATTTTTACGGCAAATGCCTATATTATGATTTTCGATAAGGATTTGTATAAAATGACTTTGGCTATTTTATGGCCTATTAAAATGATTTGTACAAAATGATTTTCAGTAAAAATTTTATACTGATATTATATTGATGGAATTTATTAAACTCTATGAATTCACTCGGCGTTATCGCTGACCTTTTCTTTTAACATGTTTATCTCAGGTACTTGAAGGTAATTCTCGGGAAGACAACAAGAATTCATGGCCCGCACTTAAACAATATTTTCCATTCAAATACTTTGTAAAACTTTGTATGAAATATAATGACTTGGGACCTATGTAACTTTGATATTTATGAATGGAAATGATTTATTATTAAACGACGCGATTTTTATGCGTTGTCTATGATGTGAGTAATGTGCTATCCCGTAACACCAACTAGTCTTCCGCTGTACTGAGTTGTATAAATTTGGGGGTGTTACAATTGAGATGATGTAAAAGATTGATTTGAAAGGCATATAAGCTGGATCTACCCTAGGACTTCAAGAGCTGCGTGAATTATGTTTCGTATATCGAACTTGATAAAATGTCTATCAAGTGAGAATCTGATCACTTCTTGATGAAGTTTAGATTGGTAGAAGTTTCATTCATCAAAAACCCAAGAACATCATGGATAGAGAAAGTAAGTCAACATTAAGCCTGATCTTATTCCCGTAGTTATGTTTGATGAAACTCGCGTATTGTAATGAATTACACTTGTGAGAAAAGACCGAATGTGGAGGAAATACCCACATGGATTTAACTCTATAAGAAGCGAGTAGTAAGATAATATGATCTTTGAGGACAAATATCCTGTTTAGGAGTAAATGCTGTTACAATCCGTCAATTTATGGTCGATATTTTATTCTCAATATTTATTTGAAAACATTATTTTAATGTTATAATATGAACTCACTTATTTTTGGGAAGAAATTTGGATTTACGTCTTGAAGTAGCATCGACTACGTCTAAACCGGAGGATTCTACGTTGCGTGCTTACGTTTACATACACCGATTTTGGTGGCAGTCCGACATTTCAGAAAATAAATTTATCCGAGAATATTATTTTGGGATTTTAAATTTGAGTTAGTTCATAAACTCACGAATTTACGAGAAGAGATTAGGACTTACGTGAATAATTTAACGTCCTTTACGACTAAACCGGAAACCTTAGGATTACGTATTTACATTTTCGAACTCCGTTTTTGATGAGACAATTTTTATTAGATTCGTTTTGTGTTGTTGATTCATAATTTATAAAAACATTTTTCGTAAAACGACCCGGGGCACGCAAATCGAGGAAACTAGAATCGAGGAGTACCCGTAATCAAATGGGGATGAGACAAGATAAATCTTGCCCCACCCCCACTCATAACCGGCCAAACAATGACTCAACACCATGAGGTGTCAAGTTTGTAGCTTACAAGCTACACTTGTCTTACCAAGCTTAACATGTAAGCTAACCAACACAAAACCACTTCAACCTAAACCATTTCTCACATTCCACTTCATGCAAACCACTCTCAAATCCTCTCTTCCTCCTCCTTTGGTCGTCCCTTATTACCACCACAAAACACCATCTTTGATCAAGTTTATACCATAAATCTTGTGTTTAAACTTGATCAAGATGAAGACCCTTTGAAGATATGAAGATTGGATGTGATCCTAACATCCAAGGAGGTGATTTGGTGATGTCCAAGGGCTGATTTCTACATGAAGTTTACAAGTATTGGTGGCCATGAATATTGGTGTTGATCTATCACAAATTCTTCCATCAAAATCCAAGCCTTGATCATAAACTACCCAACCTTGGTGGTATAAAGATTGTTCTTTCCATCCTATTGTTATTTTGATTATGTAATCATGTATTTTCTTTCTTATTGTATATGTATATGATGAATATATGATGATAAAAATATTGTGTGGAGATCAAGTGTTGATAAATATGATTAAAAAGATGAATAACCATAAGAAACAAGGCTAAAATCTTGCTTAAATTGTTGGCTGATTAAAAACAGTAAGTAACCAAGTCTTAAACTGATAAAATTGCATGGTGGAATCAATTTACAGTAAGTGTTAGATGTTATACACATGTAAGAGTTGGCCATGCAATGGAATCATCAAAATGAGTGAGATATGATCAAAACAAGATGAGTGTACCAATCTGAATAGTCTGTTTTGTAGGGACCGTTAAGGATAGTTAGACATAGAATGAGCAGTAGCTATAACTAACTTATTTGTTGCACATAATTTGAAGTTTATGCCATCCAAAAATGAGCTTCTATCTCCTTATAGAACTCAAGATATGATAAACATTGTGAAGATGAAACTAAAAATCAGATTTTGAAGAATTAATATTTAATAGTATTATATAAGCACTCAAAACAATATAGTATAAAATGTGAATTAAAACCCACTAACTTATAAATTTCATTTATATAAATATGTATAAGGTTAAATAAATGGACACTTTATAAAAATGGTAGTTGAATAAGATTTATAAGTTATAAAAACTATAAACATGATTTTTACGACTTTTTCGGCTATTACCGTAAAATTAACGTTTTTCGCCAATTAAAACTTAGACGATCAAACCCGTCTAATGTAAAGTTTTTAAAAGTCATATACTGATATATAAGTACCTAATACAAGTAAAAACCGATAAAACCCAAACTATATGACATACGGACATTAACGAGCTAAGTTAGCATATTGGACTAATAATTTAACTAAATAAGTTAAACACTTATAAAAATTACTTATTGGGCTTAACCTATTTGGGCCCCAACATGTAAAGTATAAATACGGATAATACAAGTATAAAATGGATTAATACAAGTTAAAGAACTTATAATAAGCTTATTGGACTTAAAATATGCAAATAGGTAAAACTAGTAAACTAGTAAAAAGTTACCAATACATAAACACTAAAACGAGTAAACAAGAATATATAAACCCACTTGATCATCATCATATGTACAAAATCATCATATGTATATGTATATTCGTTATTTTGATAAAGTCATTCGGGCTAGCTACCCGTTGTTTGTTGTAGTAAGTTAACAATGTCATGCGGCTTATAATAATCCAATTAACGAAATACTGCTTTATGCATTGAATTACGATACATTGCCTGACTAGCAATACAGGGTCTTATTATTGATATTATGTTCGTGTTTTGGTTTTATATAACCATATCCATATAACGGTTTTTATTTAACTTTATACAACGTTATAAAACGTATTGTATGATGTTTTTACGACATTGGTTAGTATAATGGTTTTGAAGGCAACAGCCTATATTATGATTTTGATAAGGATTTGAATAAAATGACTTGGCTATTTTATGGCCTATTACAAAGGTTTGTACAAAATGATTTTCGGTAATAATTATATACCGATGATATATTGATGGTTTTATTAAACTCTATAAATTCACTCGGCGTTATCGCTGACCTTTTCTTTTAACATGTTTTATCTCAGGTACTTGAAGGTAATTCTCGGGGACACAACATGAATTCATGGCCCGCACTTAAATAATAATTTCCATTCAAATGTTTTGTAAAATTTTATGAAATGACTATGACTTGGGACCATTTGATATTTATGAATGGAAATGCTTTATTATTAAACGACGCGATTTTTAAGCGTTGTCTATGATGTGAGTAATGTGCTATCCCGTAACACCAATGAGTCTTCCGCTGTATTGAATTGTATAAATTTGGGGGTGTTACAGTGTCATCGTTGAAGGAATCTTGGTTAAGTTCTATGTGTTGAGGAGAAGGTGATGGTTCAGGCAATGGTTGTGGGTCAGGTTAAGGTTGTGCTGCTGCAATAACAACAAGCATGGCTTGGGTAAGGGGTAAGTATCTGTGAGGGGTGAGTTCATCTTACTAAAAATAGCTTTCTTTTGCACAGGGATCGCATAAAAATCATCATGATCCCTGGTGCAATACCTTTGCTCATCAAAAATCATTTGTAAAAATCTTGGGTAAGCCAAAGTCATCTTATTACCCTTGTTTTTACACATGCCATCAAAAATCAATTTAGAAAAATTATACTTTTGCCCATTTGTAATACACACAATTGCACTAGCAATGGATCTGTTAATTTCATTAGGTGCAATACATTTGGGACTCAAACATTGAAGGATGACATGTATTAAGTACTTCCAAGCTAGGGGGAATTCTTGTTTATTATATTTATTTAAAGTACCCTCTTCAGGGAAAGGATACCCCAAAGCTTGAAGTCCTTGTTCTATCTCATTAATGGGTAGAGTGGTTATACCATCTGCATCATTAAGATGCAAAGCCTGGCGAACCAAGGCTTCAGTAACCACCCAAGAACGCCCATGAATAATAGCTGTTAATGTAGTCACATTATTAAGTGTTCAGGAACTAACAGTGTTCCAAAACTGTTTAATATGAGTGACAGGGATGAGAGGAGCATGAGAAAGAGCATACCGTAATGGAGATGCATTCAAATACGCCACCATCTGGGTGTATTGAGGAAACAGAGCATCATCAGCCTCCAAATAAGCAATCATATTATGCTGACTTCTGAATCCCAATACCAAGTCACTTGGTTTAAATTTAGGCGCCATTGATGTAGAAAGTTGTTTGAGAAAGATTATAAAAGATGAATTATAGGAGAAAAGTTGTTAGATAAGAATATGAGAGTACCATGTTTAAAAAGAAGGAGCCAAATTTATAGGAGGGATAGGCACATGTGATTGGTCAAAAATGAGGCAAGTATTTTTAAAATATAACGATGAAAATATTGAAAAGAAAATAAGTTATCTTGTGCATTAATTAAAAGTTGTCAACTCCCAAAATTACGGCCCCAATTTTCGTCAAAAATAACAACTGGGTAGGACCCAATGAGTTTCAACGGTAAAAAATAACCCATCAACGCCCAACGGCTATATTCTTGTCAACGTTGGTAAAATCCATGTCAATGTCTAAATTGGTCACAACAACGCTTTGAAATATATCTGTCAACGTCCAAAAATAAAAATAATAAAAATGAAAAAGGACCTTAACAAAGTAATTTATCCTAGTGAAGATAACCTATAAACTGAAAATTACCATAGGGTGGCAAGCACTGTCCAATCATGCACACTTGCTTATGCAAGATAGACATAACAGTCCTCTAGTGTCCCTTACTAACCAAGGTTCTTAACAGGTAAGTTATCTCATAAAATCCTTTGTAACTTCCCAGGTAAGCCCAATATAAATCATACCCAAGTCTCCCAACAGACCACATCCAATTCTAGGCCAAAAAGGTCTTGCCAGCATGCCTAGTATATCAACTTTGCATGCTACAATGCCTCATGAGATAGAAAACTAACTCATACTCACCAGTGGACACAATCTAGAATTATGATAAGAGTATTATAAGAATACCCAAAAAGTCCTAAAAGGTTCCTAAACCTCCCCTTAAACTATGATACACAAGTTGCCAAATAATTTGCATGTAAATAAAATTTTATGTCAAAATAGGAATATAAATATTCCAACCATCATCCATAAATTGAAACATGCTCCAATAATGCTCCAAGAATCCATAAGCAACTCTGTATCTAATGGTACAATGCTAACACGCCTGCACAATTAGATCAAAAACCACAAAACTAACATGTTGTTGACAACGTCACGATAACACTTATCAGCGTTAAGATAACCTTTGTCAGCGTTAGACAAATAAAGTGGAAAATCTAATTTCACATACAGACCAATAAAAATGCATATCATGTACATACTTTTACAAATAAGTTCCCAAAACACATTTTAAGTAAGATTGATCATTCCAATACTGGTTACCAAGTATTGAAATCTTCCAGTATCAAAAGGTTTAGTCAATAAATCAGACACATTATCTTCTGTGTCAACCCTATCTGGTTGTATTAAACCTTTTTCAAAACAATCTCTTATAAAATGATGTCTAATTTCTATGTGTTTTGTTTACACAAACTTAAAAAGAACCTTATTTTTGTTATCACAAACTTGTGATACACTAAACAGATTATAGTCAAGTTCTTTTACTAGAAACACGTTTTCAAAACGCAAATTGTTGGTGAGAAGAGTTCCTTTGCCTGTGATAGTTCCATATCCACCTCCAAAGTAAACTTTGTCACCATCCTTAATGGGAGTGAAGTTTGTGAGATAATCTTCTGTTGGGAATTATTTGTTAAGTGTCAAGTACAGTTAGTATATTCCAAGTACCGTTAGTGTTATGTAAGTACCGTTAGTGTTAACGCGATACATAGTAAGTACTGCTACTTATAAAGTAAGCACTGCTATGATGATTAGGACGAATATATCTTTGTATAAGATATGTCATAGTTATAGTTAGAGTATATCTTATGTGATATACCTAAATAGTTAGAATATTGATAATATATCGTCTGTGATATAGTTATCTTTATAGAATATTCTAAGGTTTCTAGGGTTCCTTACTCTATAAAAGGAACATAGGTACAATGTCTTTCATGTACCTCATTCAATTCGATTAATAAGAGAATCGAATAGTTAAAAGTAATTATGTTCTTCTGTGCTCTATAAGTTAGATTCCGCATAACTTATTTAGTGTTAGTAAGAGTGCTCAAAGTGTTTTAGTTTGATTACAAACTATTATACTAATTCTTAACAGAATATAGATCCAACCAAAGGGATCAACAAGTGGTATCAAAGCTTGTTGAGAAACTCTGAAAAAGAAGAACACGACCCCATACACTCCACACATACCAAATCTCAATGTCTCAACCAGATGGTGATAATGCTCACTCGGATGATGCTCAGATCCCTGATCCTATTCCATAGGGACAACCACAAGTTGTGCATCCTACACCAGCACAAGGTGCTCAAATCGTGAATGTTGTAGCTACCTCTACACCAACACCTTCTCATACTCTGTCTGCTGTTAAACTCCCAGTTCTCAAAGGTGACAATTATGAGACTTGGGCTATGCAGATGGAACATTACTTGAGTCACACAGATCACACTGTGTGGCAAGTTATCAAAAATGGGAACACACCAAAGAAGCTACACTGGTTGCCAGACGGTACATGCTATGCTCTACCTGCTGTGACTGCTGAGCAGATACAAGCAAAGATCAAAGAAAGAAAAGCCAGAACTGCTTTGGCTATGGCTCTTTCTGAAGACATTCTACCAAGCTTTCATCATTATAAAGATGCCAAAGCTATGTGGGATGCTATAAAACTTAGATTTGGAGGCAATGACAAATCTAAGAAAATTAAGAAGATTGTTCTTAAATAAGAATTTGATAACTTCTCAATTACCAGTATAGAGGGAATGCATGGTGGATATGGAAGGTTCAGCAAGTTGCTTATTCAGCTAGAAGTTTATGGACAAGTAATTCCTAATGAAGAAGCTAATCTAAAATTCTTAAGAAGTGTTCCACCAGAGTGGAAAGCAATGGCTATGCACTTCATCACAAGAGATGATTTGGAAAAAATTCCGTTTGATCATCTCTACAACAATCTTAGAGCATATGAGATGGATGTGAAAGGCACTGAAGTAAAGACAGCAACTGCTTCAAAGTCTAATTTGGCTTTTGTGTCAGATGGGAACAGCGGTACTTACTTTCAAAATATTGCTAGTGGATCTAGCAGCGGTACATACTTCACAAATACCGATGGAGGACTTACAAGCAGTACTTACCCACAAAGTATTGAAAGCAGTCAAATGGTCTCTCAAAATCCACATGGAAGGACTTCACCATTGTTTAGTGAAAATGATGCCTTCTCATTCTTTGTTGGACAAGACAACAGGCCAAGATTAACTCTCAATGACTTGTTCCAAATGGATGATGCTGATGTTCAAGAGATGGATCTTAAATGGCAAGCTGCTATGGTGTCAGTAAGATCTAATAGGTTCTTCAAGAATACTGGAAGAAAAATGACTGTTGATCCTAATGATCCATTAGGATATGACAAGTCTAAAGTTGAATGCTATAACTGTAGAAGGAATGGACACTTTGCAAGAGAATGCAATAGAGATAAAGTTGATACTAGCAATCTGAAGTCCAAGAACAGCTATAGAACCAGTCCAAGAATAACTGAAAGCTTTCCAAAAGGAAACAGCAGGAGTCCTAAAGGAACCAAAGCATTGGTTACTGTAGATGGAGTGGTGAATTTGGCAGAAGAAGAAGATGAAGAAGAGCTTGGATTAATGGCTCTCTCACATGAAGATATTGAGGTACATCCTTGTTATAAAGATTGTATTCTTAAATTTAATAGTCTAAAAGTAGAACTAGAGGAACAGTATCAAAAGGTTAACACATGCACTAGAGAAATAGAGGCTTTTAAACAGGGTGTTTTTAAATTATAAGAAAATATAGTTTGTACAAAAAGGCTCAACAAAACTATGAAGAGAAAATAAGGATTTTGACTCTTCAAATGAGGGAAAAAGATGTGGAAATAAAAGCTTTTGAAAGACAACTATTAAAAATAAATTTAGAAAATGAAGCTTTAAAAACCAGTCTTTGTAATGAGAGGGAAGTGATTAGTCATTGGCAACAATCCTCTAAGGGAATGGGAAAATTGATTAATTCACAAATGGGGTATTATGATAAAACAGGCCTAGGATATATTAAGGATCAACCTCGGATAACCTTAACTAACAAAGACTTATCAAAAGGGATTTTTGATAGTTCTAGTGAGGTAGATGATACACCTGAAAATGATAGATATGCTGAAGGAATGAAGGCAGTTCCTCCACCAGTATCAGGAATTTTCATGCCCTCTTGTAATGATACTAGTATAGAGTCAAAAGAACCTAAGATTAATAATGTCTTTAACTCTAGTACTGTGTCTCAAGAAAATACTGATGTGACCAAGAATATTGTTTATCTACCTCTAATGAACAACTTTGTTTCTGAGGAATCTAAGACTAGTTCTGCTCCCAAGCAGGTAAAAACTCCTAGCAAGATATTGGAAAACAATACATACTAAAACCAAAAGGGGTGGGCTAGGTTTTGAAAAAGTAAAGTCAAAACAACCTTTTAGGTCTTCTTTAAGAAGAAAAGGATGTTATGTTTGTGGTAGTCTAAGTCATTTTATCAAAGACTGTACATTACATGAAGATAAAATTGTGAAACAGATGGCTACACAAAGGGTCATGAAAAACAGTAATGGGAAAAATGCACAGGTTTATAGGAAACAGAAACTTAAAGATGACAAACCTAAGTTTGATCACACAAGGGTAGTTAAACAGGTTAAAAATAATCCTACCAAAAGTTTTGTTCCTAGGGCAGTACTTATGAAACAAGGACTTGTATCCTTAAAGTCTGGTAAACTAAGTATCGGCAAGCCAAAACCTAAAAGTACTGCTAGACCAAACTCAAGTACTGTTGGTTTCAAGTCTGTAAAACCAATGTTCTCCAAGACTTCTAAGAAAGTTTTTGAAAAAGTTAAAACACCTAGAAGTAAGGACAAGAACAAACCAGTACAAATGTGGGTTCCTAAAAGAGATATACCATGTGTTAAAGCAAGTACCGCTAAAGCAGTACTTAAGTCAAAGAAGTCAAAGCACATAGAGTCACCCTATGAATTTGACTACATAAATGAAACCATGAAGTATAAGAGTAAAAGTAGCATTACTGGAAATGCTTCAGTACAAACTCTTAAATGTGTAGGTCCCACAAGATCCGAGCCAAATGTGGCTTCAGTACAAACTCTTGATGAATTAAAAGATAAAGGAATTGTAGATAGTGGATGCTCAAGACACATGACAGGGAACAAAGATTTTCTTGCTGAATTTGAAGAATTCAGAGGAGGTCCAGTAGCCTTTGGAGGTAGCAAAGGTAGAATCACTGGCAAAGGGAAAATCAACACAGGAAAGTTAGAATTTGAAGATGTTTTCTTTGTAAAAGAATTGAATGAGTTCAATCTCTTTTTTGTATCACAATTGTGTGATAAGAAGAACAAGGTGCTATTCACAGACAAAGACTGCTTGGTATTGTCCAAAGACTTTGAGATGCCCAAGGAATCTTAAATACTGCTTAAAGTACCCAGGAAAGAAAATATGTACACCTTTAATCTTCATACTATTACTCCAACAGGTGGTATTATATGTTTGATATCTAAGGCTTCTTTAGATGAGTCAAACTTATGGTATAGAAGGTTAGGTCATGTGAATTTTAAGAATCTTAATAGATTGGTAAAAATAAATTTAGTTAGAGGTCTACCTAACAAATCTTTTCAAAATGATTTCACATGTGCTGCTTGTCAAAAAGGTAAACAACATAGAGCCTCTTGTAAGACCAAGACTGTAAACACTGTGACAAAACCTTTGCATCTCTTCCATATGGATTTATTTGGTCCAGTTTCTATCAGAAGCATTAGACATAAGACCTTTTGTCTAGTCATAACTGATGATTATAGTATATTCAATTGGGTTTTCTCTTTAGCCCTTAAAAGTGAGACAAGTGAATTACTAAAGGATTTTATCACTTTAGTTGAAAAACAGTTCACTAAACAGGTTTTAATCATTAGGACTGATAATGGAAAAGAATTTAAGAATGCTGATTTTGATGAATTCTGTAGGTCTAAAGGAATTAAGAGACAATTTAGTAATCCTAGAACTCCACAACAGAATGGAGTAGCTGAAAGGAAGAATAGGACATTAATTGAGGCTGCTAGAACTATGCTGGCTGATTCACTTTTGCCAAATACCTTTTGGGCAGAAGCAATCAATACTGCATGTTATGTGTTAAATAGAGTCCTAGTAACTAAGCCTCAAAACAAAACACCTTATGAACTCTTGACTAATGTAAAGCCAAACATATGTCATTTAAAACCTTTTGGGTGTCATGTGTCCATACTAAATACTCTTGATTATTTGGTAAAGTTTGATGGAAAGTCTGATCCAGGATATCTTGTAGGATATTCATTGCAAAGTAAAGCATATAGGGTTTACAATTTGGCAACTAAGAAAGTTGAAGAAAATGCTCATGTCAATTTCTTAGAAAATAAATCCAATGTTCCAGGAATAGGATATGCTTGGATGTTTAATTTAGATTATCTAACTAACTCCATGGATTACTACTCTTTGCAAAAGGATTGTCAAACTAACAATGCAGGTGAGGAGTCAAGTGCAACTAATGTAGGTACTCAAGAAGATGTTTCTTCATCAGACGATGATATTCATATCTATGTGCCAAACATGCCTACTGTTACACCCATGTCTACAACTCCCAAGAAGCAAACCATGCCATCAAATGATGATCAAGCCTCCCAAGAGCTTCAGAGGCTTCAAGATCAAGAAAAGAATGCTACATCTGCTAATAAGCATTCAGGAGAAGAGTCTTTTGAGTCACAACACTCAGCAGTACATACTATACCTAGCGGTACTTCATCTGCAAGTACTACTAAGTCAAAATCTGCTAAATCTGCTGACTCACTAGAAGAGATTTTGCAAGTATTGGATGATGAAGACTTATATGCCAGTGTAGCTGAAAGAATCTTCTCCAAATCTTCCTATGATGAGCAGGGTGCAGTAACTGATTTCAACAATTTGGAAACAGAAATTCCAGTCAGTTCTATTCCCACTCATAAAGTCAACAACAACCATCCTGCAACACAGATTATTGGTGATCCAAAATCTGCTGTACAAACCAGAAGACAACTACAAACCAATATAGAAACTCATGCACTAATGAGTTATGTCAAACAACAGTAGTGAACAAATCATAAAGATACTCAGCATTGTTTGTTTGCCTGTTTCTTATCTCAAGTAGAGCCCAAAAACATCTCTCAAGCTCTTGATGAAGAAAGTTGGGTAGATGCCATGCAAGAAGAATTAACACAATTTGAGCTACAAAAGGTTTGGATTCTTGTGGATCTTCCCTCAGGTAAAAGAGTAATTGGTACTAGATGGGTCTTTAGAAACAAGAAGGATGAAAGAGGGGTTGTTGTGAGACAGGAAGAAGGGATAGACTATGATGAGGTTTTTGCACCAGTGGCAAGGATAGAAGCCATTAGGTTATTTTTGGCCTTTGCATCATATATGGGATTTATATTCTATCAAATGGATGTGAAAAGTGCCTTTCTATATGGTACTATTTCAGAGGAGGTATATGTCTCACAACCTCCAGGTTTTGTAGATCCTAAATTCCCCAATAGAGTCTACAAAGTTATCAAAGCACTTTATGGTCTACATCAAGCTCCAAGAGCCTGGTATGCAACTTTATCCAACTTTTTGCTAGAACGTGGATATAGGAGAGGAACCATTTACAAAACTTTGTTCATCAAGAAAAATGCCAAAGACATCATTCTAGTTCAAGTCTATGTTGATGACATCATTTTTGGTTCTACCAAGAAGACATGGTGTGAAGAGTTTGAAGCTTTGATGAAAGGAAGATTTCAAATGAGTTCCATGGGAGAACTAACTTTGTTTTTGGGACTTCAAGTCAAACAAAGGAAAGATGGACTATTTATCAGCCAAGATAAATATGTTGCTGAAATCTTAGAGAAATTTCATGTATGGATACAAGGAGTACAAGAACACCTTTTGAAGCCAAGAAATCTTTATCAAAAGATGAACATGGAGAAGATGTTGACATTCATCTCTATAGGTCAATGATTGGTTCATTGATGTATCTTACTGCTTCAAGACTAGATATAATGTTTGTTGTGTGTGCCTGTTCAAGATTCCAAATTCATCCAAAGGTGTCACATCTATATGCTGTGAAGAAGATTTTTAAATATCTTAAAAGTCAACCTAATTTAGGATTATGGTATCCTAGAGATTCCACCTTTAAATTGGAAGCTTACTCAGATAGTGATTATGTTGGAGCAAATCATGATAGGAAATCCAAAACAGGAGGTTGTCAATTCCTAGGCAGAAGACTCATATCATGGCAGTGTAAGAAGCAAACCGTTGTTGCTACTTCTACAACTGAAGCTGAATATGTAGCTACTGCTCATTGTTGTGGACAAGTACTTTGGATTCAAAATCAATTGTTGGACTATGGGTTTAATTTCATGAACACCAAGATTTACATTGATAATGAAAGTACTATATGCATTGTCAAGAATCCAGTATTTCACTCCAAGACTAAGCATATTGAAATAAGACATCACTTTATAAGAGATGCTTATGACAACAAGCTTATTCAAGTCTTGAAGATTCATACAGACAACAATGTAGCTGATTTGTTGACCAAGGCATTTGATGCAAAGAGATTCGAATTCTTGGTGAAACACATTGGTATGCTCAACCAATAACATGCTGCATATGTTGAGGGGAGGTAATAGCTGTACAAGTTTTATATAATTTTTATTGTATCGTCTATGTTTTGTGTTTTTGATGTTATTGCAGGTTAATAGAAAAAGATAAAAGAGGTTACATGTCTAGTGGAAAGCATGAACTGGTCAAAATTGTGAGGTACCGTTGTTACTCGAAGTACCGCTAGCACAAAACCAAGTACCGCTTATGTTCCATGTACCGCTACATGTCCGTTGTACCGTTAAGGGTCTCTTTTGTAAATTTGGCGGTTTCTTCGCGCTTGGGTTTGTTATTTACTTAAATACTTACCCCAATTACACAATTGATTCACCTAATCTTTTATTTTTATCTCTTGATTCTATAACATTCTCTCTAATCTTTCGATCATCAAAAATACTAATGGCTGCTTTACAAGTAATCTCTAAGCATAATTTAGTTGCGAATCTTGCTACGAATGATGACTCTCTTGGTTTCCATGAGATGCTTGGTTTCCTATCTCGAATTCATGTTCGCTTCACACTCATTGTAAGTCCAGTTGTCTCTATACCCATTGTTGAACAATTTTGGGATAATGCTGTCTTAGGTACTCGTTTTGATCAACCTTGCATTAAGGCTAGGGTGAATCATAGGAATATATATGTCACTGAGGTACTGCTACGAGCAAGTTTGAGACTTAATGACGAAAATGGACTTAGTATGCTTAATAATACAGAGATTCATGATGGCCTTGCAGCCATGGGCTATGGGGGTGGTAGGGAAAGTCTTACTTTCTTTAAAGCATTATTTTCACCTCAATGGAAATTTCTTTTTCATGCTATTATTCACTGTTTAAGTTCAAAAAGTACATCTTTTGATCAAATACCTGCTGCATTGGCATCTACTGGTATTTGTCTAGCAAATAACAGGGTTTTAAATTTTTCAAAATTAATTTTTGAAGGCATGACTAGGAATTTGGAAGGGACTAAGAAGTTTTTAATGTATCCTAGATTCATTCAGACTTTAGTTAGTGGCCAAATACCTAACCTACCAGTATTAACTGATACATGGGATGTTCCTTCATTCACAAAGGGAACTTTCTCTTTCTTGACCAAACAAGGCAATTCCTTTACAGGAACAGTAATACCATTGTTTGCTCATATGTTAGCCCAACCTGCCAATTAAGAAGGTGAGGAACCTAGCAATGCTAGTGCTTCTCAGCAAACTCCTTCTCACTAGATCTCCCACTCTCTAGAAGATTCACAATCTTCTTCTCACAATGTTGGTGTTCCACCAAACACTGATGAGATGATCCACACACCTGCTGCTTCTATTGCGGCTAGTAGTTCACCACAAGCACAAGCACCAGAGGTGGTGGTTGTTGCAAATTTAACTGCTTTGTGTACAAGTTTGTCCCAATAGGTACAAGTATTGCAGAAAGAAAAGCTTGTTCAAGACAATAAAATTGCTGAATTGGAAGCTAGCCTACTCAAGTTAAGGAACATAGTGTCATCTTGGATGAGGCAATATAGATCTGTTTAGAAAACTGCAATCAAGAAGCAAAGATTCAGGAACCATAAGAAAAGGCAACTGAATGCAACCAAACAGGGGAGGAATAATGAAGAACAGGGAAGGAATAATGAAGAACAACCACCTTCTTCTGATAATCAAACAAGGATCTCTGAAAATGACATTAATTTTGAATTGGATGAAGATGTAATGGGGATAATAAAGATGGAACTGGTTTAGAGACTGGTGTGGATGGACCTTCAGATATGGATATTCAATAGCAAGACCCACAACCTACTCCAGATGAACCACAAGTTCAAGAAATGTTGGTAACTCAGCCAGAGGAACCACAAGTTCAAGATAAGTTGGTAAATCAACCAGAGGAGCCACAAGTTGCAGAAACATTGGCAACTCAGCCAGAATCATCAGTTCACTCACCACTTCAAGCTAATTGGAGTGCTTTCTATGAGAAGTTGGAGGAAATTTCTATTCAGTTTCCTGCTCCATCACTACAAAGCAATAAATCAGATAAGACTAGAGAAGTACAAGTTGATATGATGGCTTCTATGGAAGAAAAAGTATCTAGGGATACACAAGTGATTGAAGAAACAAGTCTGTCAAATACTGGTGAAGTCAACATTGTTGAAGATCCAAGTACTACTAAGCCAACTAAGCCGATTGCAAGTACTGCTGACATTGTTGAAGACCCAAGTACTGCTAAGCTAACTAAGCCGATTGCAAGTACCGCTGGTGATCATTCTTCACTAGAACGTCACACTTCTTTTGGATAAAATGAGACTTTAGCCCAATTGCTGCTTGATTTAAAGAAGAATTTAGTTGAGAAGACTAAGCAAGCAGAAGTGGAGAAAAAGACACAACAAGAAGTTCTTGCCACAAAGGATCAAATTCAAGGTAAGAAAGTTCAAGCTTCACACCCTACAAAAGGTATATTCATTCAACAGTTAGCTAATGAAGAAGTAGCTGCCAAGCTGAAGAAGAAGCTACCTAAGATAAATCCAAAGGATAAGAGGAAGAAGCAATTATTGTCAGAATCTGAAGATGAAAGCGATTCAGATGATGATATAAACAAAGTCATGTACAAATTTAATCAAATAGAACATGATGAGGAATTTGCTTATAGAATGCAAGCACGAATTCGTGAAAATGAATTGCAGGAAGAACTTGCAGCAAAGCAAGATTTGCTAGAAGCCAAAAGGATACAGCAAGAATGGAACATACAAGAGTATGACAGGATTCGAGCTGAGATACATGCTAGTGAGCTTCTTGCAGACTCATTAATAGCTGAAGAGAGAGATGCATATGATGAAGAAGAAAAATCAAAATTGATTGATGATCTGGTAAGGGAGAAACAAAGATTCTTTGTTGAAAAGAGAAGGAAAGAAAAGATTAAGCCTCCAACTACAATGTAGATTAGAAATTAGATGATGAACTTTCTAAAGAAGGTAAAAGGATTTACTCATATTCAGCTGGTCAAGAAGAATTTTGAAGAAATCAAGACTTTGTATGAGCAAAGTAAGAGGACTGAATTGAATTTTGTTGATATTGGATCTGAAGCAGACAAGAAAGCTGTTGAAGAATTCAAGAAACATCTGCAAAAACAAAGACAATTTGGTAGAACTCCTAGAATTGAGCCAAGTACTGCTGAACCTACAAGTACATCTCCACCTATCAAGACCAATTATGTGAGGAAGAATAGAAAGGAGAAAGTAAGTTCAAGGGAAGGAAGAGACTGCTCAAAGAATGAATACAGGAGTTGAAACTCAAGGTATTGCTCAGACTGAAAATGTACAAGCAGTACATACACAGTCAATAGTACATACAACAGTACATACTGAGGAAACTGTACATACAAGCTTGGAAGAGGGTTCAATAGAACTTGAGGGAATTTCCAAGAGTGTTAAAAAGAAAAGATCAACAAAGCTAAAGAACAAAGCTAAGAGATGATGGATCTAAGTTTCAGGGGAAGCTTATTTAATCATCTACATGCACCACTCAAGGGGAAGTAATCACCCACTAAAGTGATCCATTTAGTAATCACCCAAGAAAGTGATTATTCGTTGATTTTCTTCAAGAAGACCCCTATTTGACGAGGTTCCAAAAAGGGGAAGAAGATATCTATGGTGTATGTTTAAAGAATATATATGGATTTTTGTCATCATCAAATAGGGGAAGATTGTTGGGAATTCAGATTTGACGATAACAAAACCAAAAGTACTTGTAAGTACCGCTAGTACAATCAAAGTACCGCTAGTGCAATCCAAGTACCGCTAGTGTAATCCATGTACCGCTAGGGTAAATCCAAGTACCCCTAGCCTACGCAAGTACCTTTAGTGTTATTGAAGATGTAGAGATCTTCAGAAGATTCTAGAGAATGAAGATAAGTATGAAGAATATTGTGAAGATATTCTTTATACTTAGAAGATATAGTTGCATTATTATGTTTATCTCCTTGTAAACCCTAACACCTCTAGTATATAAAGAGGGGCAGGGCATTCATATTATTCATCCAACATAGCTAGAACTCCTATGAGAGTCGACTAGCATAGTACACACATGTGTAATAGTATAGGTTTGATTTATTTGGTATAATGAAAACCTTGTTAGAATAGTAATATTGGTGTTCTTATTATTATTCCGCTGCGTATACAATATTACTATGTCCCTAGATCAAAGGTCTAAACAACCTAGAGTTCTAACGATCCTAGTAAGTCTGATCCAAATCAGATTTAACATCTTCCTTCCCAGTCATGTGCCTAGAGCATCCACTATCCCAATAGCGATAATCATTAACCTGCTTTTGAATGCCCTGCACATAAAAAAAACAAATTAGTTTTCTTTGGGAACCCAAGCCTGAGCAGACTTGGATTCATTTGGTTGTTCAACAAGAACAGACTCAGTCCTTATGACAACCCCTTATTCATCCCTTTTTGCATTAAACACCCAGTTAACCCCAATTGGTTTTGTTATGACCTTTGAAATATAATGAAATCTGTTACAGGTCATAGAAATCTCATTTAAATTAGGGTTTTGATCTTGCTTAGGTCTCCATGTCAAGCTAGAAGAATCTTTAGACCCCTTTCCCTTTGGTTGCAAATATTTACCATTATTTGGTGTGGCAACGTTTCTGTCAATGTTTAATTTGGTCTTGTCAACGCTAAAATTACCCTTATCAGCGTTGAACCTAGGGTTTGCTACAGGAACCCATTGTCTATTAGACCATATATTGGTCTTCTGAAAAGGTCTTTGTCCATAAGTATTAGACCCTTTAGTAAAGAATGGGGCTGGTCTAACAACTTGTGGACTTTGCTGGACAAAAGATTTGGGTTTGACAGTGTTTGACTTTTTGGCAGCGTTGACCTTTGAAGCATTGACACACTTATAGGCTAAATGTGAAAAACTTCCACAAGTATAACAGACTTTTCTAGACATAACTTGTGACAATCCGTCAATTTATGATTGATATTTTTATTCTCAATATTTAATTGAAAATATTATTTTAATGTTACATTATGAACTCACTTAATTTTTGGGAAGAAATTTGGATTTACATCTTGAAGTAGCGTCGACTACGTCTAAACCGGAGGATTCTACGTTACGTGCTTACGTTTACATACACCGTCTTTGGTGACAGTCCGACATTTCAGAAAATAAATTTATCCGTGAATATTATTTTGAAATTTTAAATTTGTGTTAGTTCATAAACTCACAAATTTACGAGAAGAGATTAGGACTTGCGATTTTATTTTAACGTCCTTTACGACTAAACCGGAAACCTTAGGATTACGTATTTACGTTTTCGAACTCCGTTTTTGATGAGACAATTTTTATTAGATTCGTTTTGTGCCGTTGATTCATAATTTATAAAAACGTTTTTCGTAAAACGACCAGAGGGCACGCAAATCGAGGAAACTAGAAACGAGGAATACCCGTAAATTAGTGAGGTGGGACAAAATACATTATCCCACCCCACTAATAAACATGGAACGACACACATGACACCACATCTTAGGATGTGGCATCATGTTAGCATAAAACTTACAAGTGTAAGTAAGCTTACACTTTAAGCTAGTTACTAACTCAAAACCATCAAACCATTTCTCATTACCACCATTTACACATGCAAAACAAACTCAAAATCCTCTCAACCATCACCACCTTGCCGTCCACTTTGAAGAACAAACACCCCATTTTGATCTTTTCTAGCCATGAAATACTTGTTAACTAGCTCTATCTTGGAGTTACCTTGAAGTCTTGATCATTTGGTGGCCATTTTAACAACAAAGGAGGTGATTTGCTTGTGTCTTAGGGCTGATTTCTTAACTATTTTTCTTGGTGTTTGATGATCTTGGAGTTACTTTTGGTGTTCATCAAGTTCTTGTCTTCCAAAAACAAGAAATACACTTGGTTGGTAAAGAAGATCATCCTCTCCATTTTTACTTGTTATTTTTGTAAAGAAAAAATGTATTTTCTTTCTTTTTATATATGTAGATGAGGAATATATGATGATAAAAATGTTGTGTGGGGATCAAGTGTTGATAAATATGCTTAAAAATGTTAATAACCATGAGAAATAAGGCTAAAATCATGCTTATTTAGTTGGCTGTATAAAAACAGTATGTAACTAAAACTTGAACTGATAAACTTGCATGGTAGAATCCATTTACAGTAAGTACAAGATGTTATACACATGTGAGAGTTGGCCATGCAATGGAATCATTATAATGAGTGAGATATGATCAAAACAAGATGAGTGTGCTAATCTGAATAAGCTGTTTTGTATGGACTGTTAAACATAGATAAACTTAAAATGAGCAGTAGATATAACTAAGTTAAATGTAGCACATAATATGATGATCATTCCACCCAAAATTGAGCTTCTAATTCATTATAGAACTCTACATATGATAAAAATGGTGAAGATGAAAATAAAAATCAGATTTTGGAAATTAAAGTATAATAGTATTATATAAGCACTCAACTAAAAATAGTATAAAATGTGAATTAAAACCCACTAACTCATATCATACATTTATATAAATATGTACAATGGTAAATAAGTGGACATTTTATAAAAATAGTAACTTGTTAAGTTTTATAAGTTATAAAACTATAAACATGATTTTTACGACTTTTTCGGCTATTATCGAAAAATTAACGTTTTTGTTAAATAAAACTTAGATGGTTGGACCCGTCTAATATGAACTTTATAAAACTTATATAATGATATATAAACATGTATAACAAGTAAAAACCGATAAAACCCGAACTATATAACATACGGACATTAACGGGCTAAATTAACGTTATTGGACTAATAAAACAACAAAATGGACTAAAACACTTATAAACTTATTTATTGGGCTTAACCCATTTAGGCCCAACTTGTAAAGTGTAGATACTGATAATATAAGTATAACATGGATTAATACAAGTTAAAGAACTTATAATAAGTTTATTGGACTTAAAACACGTAAATAGGTAAAACTAGTAAACTAGTAAGAAAATACCAATACGTAAACACTAAAATGAGTAAAAGGGAATATGTAAACCCACTTGATCGTCATATATAAAATCATCATATGTATACATAATTATTATTTTTATAAAGTCATTGGACAAGAGTCTAAGACGAGTATTATTTGTCTAGGTTTCCGTGATTGGAGCACGTACCGTACGACCGAATTGCCGATAACCCGCCTTCCCACATCAACGTGAGTTCATAGCCTCGCACTCTTTTAAAAGTTTTTATAAATGTTTATAAACCCGCGAGGGAGATAACATGTTAGTTTTTATAAAATAGGACACCATTTGTCCCGATTGTTTGTTTATTGATTTGGACCCGAATGATTGTATGACCCGATTGTATGACCCGATAAATGATCAAAGGACCCGATAGATGAAATGAAATGGATTATTAAAGTTAGGTTATGTCACTAAAAGTCCCATTAGCATGAATTGTGAACTACTGGGATTTGGTAGACGCTTATGCATATAATAGTACTATTTGGGGACGATCACCCAAGTTCGCGCCTTGACGGTTGATCCCCGTCGTGCCACATTGATTGGTAAGCGAATTTATGTATGAGAAGATTTCCATAGCGTGACCTTTGTGACGACACGCTACTTTAGATGGGAAAATTGAGTATCGGGTTAGCTACCCGTTGTTGGTTTAGTAAGGTAACAATGTCATGCGGCTTATAATAATCCAAACTAACGAAATACTACTAGACAAACCGAATTACGATGTATTGCCTGACTAGCAATACGGGGTCATACTATTGATATTATGTTTGTGTTTTGGTTATATATAACCATATTCTTATAACGGTTTTTATTTAATCTATACAACGTTGCAAAACGTATAGTATGATTGTTTTTACGACATTGGCTCGTATAATGATTTTTAAGGCAAATGCCTATATTATGATTTTCGATAAGGATTTGTATACAAACGACTTCGGCTATTTTATGGCCTATTACAAAGATTTGTACAAAAATGATTTTCAGTAATAATTTTATACTGATATTATATTGATGGATTTTATTAAACTCTATGAATTCACTCGGCGTTATCGCTGACCTTTTCTTTTAACATGTTTTATCTCAGGTACTTGAAGGTAATTCTCGGGAAGACATCAAGAATTCATGGCCCGCACCTAAATACTTATTTCCATTCAAATGTTTTGTAAAACCTGTATTAAATACAATGACTTGGGACCTATGTAACTTTGATATTTATGAATGGAAATACTTTATTATTAAACGACGCGAATTTTAAAGCGTTGTCTATGATGTGAGTAATGTGCTATCCCGTAACACTTGCGACCTATGTAACTTTAATATTTATGAATGGAAATACTTTATTATTAAACGACGCGAATTTTTAAGCGTTGTCTATGATGTGAGTAATGTGATATCCCGTAACACCAACTAGTCTTCCGCTGTATTGAGTTGTATAAATTTTGGGGTGTTACAGTTTGGTACTAGAGCTCTCGTTATAGAGAATGAAAGATTTTTAAAAATAAGGTTTTGAATAAAACATTTCAAAATCTTTTAACAATAAACATTTTTCTAAAAATGTCTAAAAATCTTTTGACTATAACGGTGCCGAAGAATTCCCGAGTTACCGACAAGACCAGATTGAGAAGTGTTATTTTAATATATATATATAACTTGGATTATATATATATATATATATATATATATATATATATATATATATATATATATATATATATATATATATATATATATATATATATATATATATATATATATATATATATATATATATATATATATATATATATATATATATATATATATATATGATGTGATTTTATTACATGATTGTTTGATGATTATTTTGATATTTATACGAGGTATTTATACGACGTAGATTGTCACAAGTATAACACCCCCAACAAATGCTATGCGCAGCGGAACTACAACATTTGGGTGCTACGTAGTTATCATCACACATAAGCTATATTAAACGACTCAAAGAGACGTAAAAGTTTAAACATAAATTTAAACATTGTTAAAATCATACAAGTCTACAGTTTTCCAAATCCCAAGATAATGCTAAACAGAGTTTGCGTTAGGTCCCCACTGAATCTCAACCCAAAAGTACATTTTTGCTCACATGACAGAATAATAAAAGAGTTTTAAGTTAACTAAGGGTGGAAAAACAAGTAGACCGCCAAGCCACAACAACTTCCATCCTCACATGCCGCGCTGCTATCAACCTTGGTTACCTGAAACACATGCTTAAAACTGTCAACACAAAGGTTGAGTGAATCTATAGGTTTATCAAATCATAAGTTAAACATAAGTACTAAAAACCAATCATGATCATTCAATAGCATTGTCGCGCAAACAATCTATTATTCAAGGATATGACAATTGTGTTTAAGCTCATGACACTAATCCGTTAACTCAATCACCCGCGTAATAATTACCGGCGTGATTCAGATGAAACCAGTGCCCCTACTAAAGGCATTAGTTGCAATTATACCTTATCTCTTATCACAAATTATCCGTCCGCAGGGGGTATCAACGTACTAGCCCTCATCTCGGATAGGGTAGTCAACCCCATAGTACTATCACTTTGTATAAGCGGCTATTTCCCCCTTCGCAAGGACAAGACAATAGTTAATAGTTCATGAAATTAGGGCCTTTTGCAACTAGGTACTCAACACAATTTCAAGCCAATATTCGGGTCCAACAATCATTCATGACTTATGTTCATTTTCATTTAAATAGCATGTATCCCCCTCGCGGGTAAAAACATTTGAAATAAGTAAAGAGCGAGGCTATAGACTCACCTTGCGTAGTAGTAGTGGTTCTAGCGAAGACGTAACGAGAAATGTCACCGACGACGTGGATGCCCGGGAAAATCAAACACTTGACCTAAAAATCAAGGTACGCAAACCAATCAATACTCCGCGTACATTATTGTACTAAACACACGCAAATGCAAACACACTCAATGCTTATGAAAACTCACGCCAAAGTCAAACAAGTGATATTTACTAGACACGAGCCATTTTTATACTTTATTAAAACTAGTACTCATTTTACAATTCTGCCGGTACATACCGAATGTACGGGCTGTTTTCTACGACTTAAGTACTTGTATAAAATTCAAAAAAATTCACAAAAATACCTCATGACCTGTATAAAACCCATATTTATTCCCATGAAAAGTTTTCACTTCTATGACTCGTTACAGATCACATTTCTAAACGTACACATTTAGGACTGATTTTGCACTTTGACCATGTTGGACTTGTTTGACCCATTTAAAATGCACCATTGACCAATACAAAACCTAAGTCTAAAAATAGACTCACAAGTGCAGGTTTGAAACCAAAAATCAACTTTCAATAATTTACCAAACTCTATCTATGGTCCCCAGGATTTGACCCAAAACCAAACACAAATTCGGATTGTGTTGATTCTCATCTCCCGGTACACGAACTTTCAAAATATCATAACTTTTGACTCGTTTGGAGTCGTAAGCTCTACTTTACACCGAAACGAAGCTAAAACAAAGCTCTACAAATACATCCAATGTTTATTACCTGTTTGAGAAGTTAAACCCACGAAAATAAGCCCTAAACATCCTGGTCTAAAATCACCCTTCCAAAATCATTCCAAAACTTGTTTCCAATCCATTCTATCATTACCTAAGCCTATACCCATTACTTATAATCATTCCCAAACACTATAATCAGTATAGAACACTATGAACATCAAATCTAAATCAAAACCTAAAGCCTAATTCAAGCATGCAATATGTTTAAACCATTCAAACACACCCAAAACATCAACCTAGACATAAACCCAGGACACATTTCATCAAACACCTTGAACCCACCAAACCCCCCATAATTTCGTGGCTTTTTGGGGCTGTAGAACACCAAAAACATAAAACCCATCTTGTTTTATGGATTAATTAACATTATCAACACACCAATTAAACAAATTCATGATTTAATTAGATCAAAACGTATTTTTGAAAAACCATTGATTCTTGGAAAAATCAAGATGTTGCATGTGTTTTTTTAATGGATGAAAAGACTTACAAAGATGAAAGGAGGATGGGTCTTTGATTGCTTTTTCCAAAAACCCAAAAAAAATGGTGGTGGAGGTGGTTTTGTGGTGGTGGCCGGCGGTGATGGAGAGAGAGGGGATGAACCCTAATTTTTGGAAGTTAGAAATGAAGTGTGTGTGTGTGTAGTTCTTCCTTTTGTAAAAATGGAGGGGCTAATTTTGACAAGTTGGCTATCTTTTGGCCTTGTAAATAAACAACCATTTTTAAAGAGCGACAATGAGTTAGTAGCCGGTTTTGAAAATTTACGGGAGTCGGGTTTCGCCCCGAACACTTGAAAATACTTTTAAATGGTTCAAACGCACACAAAACGAATATACACATGGTTCCGACTCGACTTAACACGTAATAAAAACAAAATCTCGAAAAACTCAAATATCGATCAATCGATAATAAAAGGTAAATTTTGGGCATCCGTCGGTATTGTAGTCGTTATCGGTTCTTCTTAAATCGTCAAATGTTAAATTATGAACGTAAACGTTGGTTTCAACTTAAACCTTCAAATAAATCCACGATAAAAATTCTTAAAAATTTCAAAAATATACGTAAAATAGGATTAAATAAATGACGTTGGGCTCGGGATATCACATCCACAAGTGAGCCACAACTTAAGAGAGATGCTCATACTGAACAGCTCTTGAGACAATAACTTAGCATCATACGGCACTTTCACGGGTCTTACATCCTCCCCTCCTTAAAGGAGCGACGTCCCGGCGCTCTCCGGTTCTTATACTCGCATTTCGTACTACTAGAAAGATGAGAGTACTACTTCCTAAAGAGGTCTTCACATTCCGATGTGGACTTCGGTTCACGTCTCGGATTCCATCACACCTTCACGATGAGTATTATACCTTGCTTTTATCTCTTAACATCTCGATCCATGGTCTCCACTTCAATTTCCCAATTTCTTCCTACGGTTATCGACACGTCTCTTCTCACAGCTTCTCGCGGTTAGCAAGTGATTCTTAATCTACACCATTTCTTCCGTAGCCTCTCGAATCATTTCAAGTTCATTCAACTGACTTTTCCTTACTTCATTCTATCCAACTGGCGATCTACATTTTCATCCACAAGATGCTTCCACTGGTGCAGCTTCCACACTAACACGGTAAATGTTGTTGTACAAGAATTTTATCAAGGACACATGTCGATCTCAACTACTACCAAAATCAAACACACACGTTCGGAGCATGTCTTCCAACTTTCGAATCGTCCTTTCACTTGGTTCATCGTCTCATAAAAACAACTACTCACAAAATAAAATCGCACGGGTCACACATAACCCCATCGAAAACGTTCAGAATATACAAGACGAAGTAATTATTACTAGTCGTACGAAATCACCTTGTCGCAATATTAGGTACATACAAACCTATTTTCAAAAAAACGAATTCATCGATACGGTAATCATTCAACGTATACATAACTCTCTCGAAAACATCACAAACCAATCAAACATAAAAGCCATTATGAGGCACATAAAGCTATATCACGACATGTTTGCGAAATAGCCAAACCATGCCAAGTAAATAAGTTCAACCAAGTTAACTCATGCTTGCTAATCAGCCAAGCCATGATAAAATAAGAAATGTTGACATATTTCTCGGATGAGTCCAGTCAAAAGAAAATTGCAAGTTAAAGAAGGTTTACGAGCTTGCCAGCTATGGATGCATATCCAAAAAGAAATAAAATACATACATATGTCATCGCAGGGCGCTCACCCATGGATTCATACACAAAAGATATTACAAGAACACCATCTCACTTTCGTCCCAAACGTGGTCAGAATCTCAATGGCATCGCCGTTCACAGTTATAAGTATATTACATGGCACATGTTCTTCATGATCGGACTTCATTGGACAATGTCGTCTCAAGTTCTCACAACTTACGATCACTTGACCAGATCACATACAACATAAACACATAAAAGACAAGGGTTCACCATAAAATCATCAACTATGGCTATCTATCGTTTAACCATCGATAATCAAGGATGGTTGAGTCAAGCAAAGAGGATTCATCACTTGAATAAACGAAGACGGCAACAGAATTGTCTTCCAACTACCGATGCACAGTTGGTAAACTTCAACAGTTTATCACGTGTCATAAAACATATCAAAAGAACGAGAAAAGAAAATAAATAAGGTACGATACGTTTGATGTAGGATAAGTCTTCATCATTCCCCTCAGAGTCACTTGAGCTCTGATTTCCTCTACTTTGGCAGTCTTCTATTCTTGTTTAAAATTCCTTCTCAGTGTCGGTACGAGTCCCTTTGGTATTTCGTCAACACCCTAGCGATTCCGATAAAATTTCACACGTTACACACAACACATTTCCAAAATTACTCGGTCACAGTGACTTACTAAGTCAACGCCAAACAAAAAGAAAAGATTTCAAAGAACACAAGAAAATTCAAAAAAAAAATTTCTTTAAGAATCAAAGAAATTACGACTACTTGCAAAAACGATCCACCATTTTAAAAAGAAACTTTCTCATCCAAACGTTTATCAAAACACTACAAGTTTCAAGATGATCAATTTGTTTGACACGATATTGCCCTTCCTAAACTATGCATAATTAGCTAGATCGTGCATACTTAAGGATCAAGCAACAACAATTAAAAAAACAGGACTCTTCCCGAATTATGCATAGTTAGCTAAGCTGTGCATAATTGAGGATCGAGTGACGACACAAACAGTATTATTACATACCAAATATGACTATGAAAGTTTTTGACCTAATCTTCAAAATAATTAAACCATTTGAAATGAAATTTGAAATGGGAAAATATTGTTACCATCGTTTTAAGAAACACATCAAACATTCTTCGTCCACTTTGGAAACAACTTTTGCTTGGCCTTTTTATGAGAAAATAAATAAATAAATAAATCGACACCATTCGCATTTGGTTGAACGAACCATTTGACACACTCATACATATTTTCAAAATAAACTACTCACAAATTAACGGTAAGGTGGTTCATGATTAAAGATCATTGCAAGCACAACAAGTAATAAAATCAAAAATCAATGAGATCGAACGAGGTAAACGAGCAATATAATTGCCAACTAAAATTAACTACATCGGAAACGAAAATACTTCAAATATATGACAAAAGTCTCGGGATAACAACAGCGATCTACGGATACATGGAGTAAAAATTGAATATCAACACAAGCGTCAAAAATAAAACAACGCTCATAATTCCCATCGTCTCGAGTTGCACACACATTCCACCAAGGGTATACGGAGAGAGGAGAATAATCACTTGGTCGAATAGAAACAATTTCACCGGGAAGACCGAGTTCTTTCACCTCTACAATTCGGTAAAGCGGCTTCGCCTCCTCGCTTTTGTTCAATATAAATAAATAGCCAATTTAATGAAGATTTATAGCATCATTCAAGTAAATACAGAATTTTAGGTTCCATTAACCGAAAGAAGAAAAGTCACAACGTCCATGAACAGGACAGAATATACCGGGTGACATACCCTCATCATCAAGTCCTAGCGAAATAGTAGTTTTAAAATAAATATAATAATAATGGTTTCATATCATGGAAAATATTAAAATGAACAGTCACATGACGACTCAAGTTCAAATACAGACTCATAAAATCAAAGAAGGGATGTCGGACGACCGAACCCTTGTGACTCAAAACATTACATATACATCTTTATTAAATAATATACAAGTAGGCGTGTGTTGTATAATCCAGTTGCGTATAATAATTAGTGTTACCTTGTACATTGTAAAACCGAACATTTACACATTTTTAATTTGTGTTACACCATTAAAGATTTTATACCTTTCATTTTCCAACCTTTACAACGTTTTCATTTCTGGAAAAATTTCAATCTCTCGGAAATTATTAACATTAGTAGATGCGGTGACTCGGTTATCATAATTGATAAAATCATTAGTTTTGAAAATCTCGATACTCGCGTCAAAATCTCAATAATCTTCATATCTTTAAGTACCAAAAACGTACATAGTAAGAATTTTCAAAGTTTTACGTTATTACGACATATCTTATTACGTATATACAAATATCTAAAATAACTCAATCTAGTCCAATTAACTCTTAAAATCAACCTTTGACTTTTTATTATACACATGTGTTCCTTAAAATTGATGTGTATGCTATATTTTATTCACGCGACTCGAGTCAGGCGTCAAAGACGTTTCACGTAGTATTATCTCGGATAAATTACTGATTTTAGTCGAGACTTGAATCTCAAAAATAATAACAATATAATAATATAATAATTTATCATAAATGCTTATTTCAATAATTCTAAAATATATAAATTCAACTTTTAATCATTAGCCCATTATCAAGTGATTTTAAAACTAACACATCTCGCAGCGGAATAAAACAAAAGATTTTTCAAACGATTTTAAACAAGCATCATCGAATTATGCATAGTGATTCTCTATAACGACAATTAAATAAACAAATGATTTCCAATGACGTTCCATCAATGTTTAAAAAAATTTATTTCAAGCATTATAATTTCTTACTTAAGGTGTATATTCCGATTTTTATCTCAGTTTATTCGCTATAACAAGTAACGTGTTCTAGTTTACACCAATGCATACGTAAACATAACCTTATGTTTAAAATAAAACCAATTTTACAAGGTTCTTATCTCCAAAATACATGACCAATTCTTCTACTCATGTTTTATATTACAAGATACGCCAAAAGTTTAATGACCTAACATTAATTCATATTAAATTAAAAGTTTCATATACTCAACAATCATATCGTAAATTTTATTATAAACTCCTTTTTTAAATTATATTAAATAAATTCTTAACAAATCCATCACTAGCTTCTAGTATCAAATTATTAATATATAAAAACAAGGATTTTACGAGTAGTATAAATTACTTATTATGATATACCAACCAAGGTTGAAGGAAAAATAATTTCATCTTGTCCATTTCTTCTCTACACTTATTTTTACTTGTTACAAGACACATCATAAGTCATTTTTATCCAAAAGTTTCATCCGCCAAGTATTAAATATGTAAAACACTTTATGTTTAACTCTTTCAATCAACAAAGTTTAGTGCTTACTTAACTCACACAAATGTCGGACCTCGTCATATATGCTATCAAATTCAAAATAATGAAACAACAAAAACAAAATGAAATAAACGAAGCGAGAATACGTATGTCAACTAAATGTTGTTATCGGCCTCGGATGAGTCTCGAAATCGTACTCCACAAAATTAACACAAAAACCACCCAAATTCCAAGTTATCGCGATTGATCACAACGCTAGTCTATTTTAAAACACATCTTTAAAATTCAAGTAGAATAGTAAACAACGATTAAATGGCAACACGCCTCAACCACGTTTTATAACACACACAAATGTGATTCGTCGCTACGATGTACGCATCGTTGATTATACTTCGTCTATATTATAGTTACGCCAACTATCATATCAAACCCATAAGGAATAAAGGAAATAAAGTAATACGTAAGTAAATTACGTTTCAAAAGAAAATGTCCAAAATGACACATCACGGTGCGATAACGACAATCGAGATCAATCTAGTCAATATACAATATGTTACGAAGCGTTATTTACGTATCTAGAGTATCAAACGAGGTTCATATTCGGTTATCCGAACAATAAATTAATTATCAAGATTGATAATTAGCGGTAAGGCCGAATTCTCAACAAAACCGCATTTTAATGTACGATAATTACCCAAGGACCATTGCTTCACGTGCAATGCCTTTAAATACCATAGTATATACATACTTATACATACAACCATTCCTACATACACGTAGGATTAAAACGCGGTGTTGCCATGTAATGCAATGTAGCCCGTTATGCCAAATACATGCAACATGTAAGATAATCTTACGAGAATTTATAAATTACGATAATAAGTACTCAACGTACACAACAATATATCTCAATATATATCAAAGTATTTACTTACTAAATACTAGGGAATTCAAATTTGAGGGATACATCTAAAATATAAAGCAATGCTAAAGAAATCTTATCGGAGCCATGCAGGATAGTTGTGTGCTTGAACAATTTCTTACGACACCAAAAGTTATAGTTTAGGATTTTTCAAAATGACCTAGTTCTCTATAACTCATGGCTCTGATTACCAATCTATAACACCCCCAACAAATGCTATGCGCAGCGGAACTACAACATTTGGGTGCTACGTAGTTATCATCACACATAAGCTATATTAAACGACTCAAAGAGACGTAAAAGTTTAAACATAAATTTAAACATTAGTAAAATCATACAAGTCTACAGTTTTCCAAATCCCAAGATAATGCTAAACAGAGTTTGCGTTAGGTCCCCACTGAATCTCAACCCAAAAGTACATTTTGCTCACATGACAGAATAATAAAAGAGTTTTAAGTTAACTAAGGGTGGAAAAACAAGTAGACCGCCAAGCCACAACAACTTCCATCCTCGCATGCTCCGCTGCTATCAACCTTGGTTACCTGAAACACATGCTTAAAACTGTCAACACAAAGGTTGAGCGAATCTATAGGTTTATCAAATCATAAGTTGAACATAAGTACTAAAAACCAATCATGATCATTCAATAGTATTGTCGCGCAAACAATCTATTATTCAAGGATATGACAATTGTGTTTAAGCTCATGACACTAATCCGTTAACTCAATCACCCGCGTAATAATTACCGGCGTGATTCAGATGAAACCAGTGCCCCTACTAAAGGCATTAGTTGCAATTATACCTTATCTCTTATCACAAATTATCCGTCCGCAGGGGGTATCAACGTACTAGCCCTCGTCTCGGATAGGGTAGTCAACCCCATAGTACTATCACTTTGTATAAGCGGCTATTTCCCCCTTTGTAAGGTCAAGACAATAGTTAATTGTTCATGAAATTAGGGCCTTTTGCAACTAGGTACTCAACACAATTTCAAGGCAACATTCGGGTCCAACAATCATTCAAGACTTATGTTCATTTTCATTTAAATAGCATGTATCCCCCTAGCGGGTAAAAACATTTGAAATAAGTAAAGAGCGAGGCTATAGACTCACCTTGCGTAGTAGTAGTGGTTCTAGCGAAGACGTAACGAGAAATGTCACCGACGACGTGGATGCCGGGAAAATCAAACACTTGACCTAAAAATCAAGGTACGTAAACCAAATCAATACTCCGCGTACATTATTGTACTAAACACACGCAAATGCAAACACAATCAATGCTTATGAAAACTCACGCCAAAGTCAAACAAGTGATATTTACTAGACACGAACCATTATTATACTTTATTAAAACTAGTACTCATTTTACAATTCTGCCGGTACATACCGAATGTACGGGCTGTTTTCTACGACTTAAGCACTTGTATAAAATTCAAGAAAATTCACAAAAATACCTCATGACCTGTATAAAACTCATATTTATTCCCATGAAAAGTTTTCACTTCTATGACTCGTTACACATCACATTTCTAAACGTACACATTTAGGACTGATTTTGCACTTTGACCATGTTGGACTTGTTTGACCCATTTAAAATGCACCATTGAACAATAAAACACCTAAGTCTAAAAATAGACTCACAAGTGCAGGTTTGAAACCAAAAATCAACTTTCAATCATTTACCAAACTCTATTTATGGTCCCCGGGATTTGACCCAAAACCAAACACAAATTCGGATTGTGTTGATTCTCATCTCCCGGTACACGAACTTTCAAAATATCATAACTTTTGACTCGTTTGGAGTCGTAAGCTCTACTTTACACCGAAACGAAGCTAAAACAAAGCTCTACAACTACATCCTATGTTAATGACCTGTTTGAAAAGTTAAACCCACGAAAATAAGCCCTAAACATTCTGGTCTAAAATCACCCTTCCAAAATCATTCCAAAACTTGTTTCCAATCCATTCTATCATTACCTAAGCCTATACCCATTACTTATAATCATTCCCAAACACTCTAATCAGTATAGAACACTATGAACATCAAATCCAAATCAAAACCTAAAGCCTAATTCAAGCATGCAATATGTTTAAACCATTCAAACACACACAAAACATCAACCTAGACACAAACCCATGACACATTTCATCAAACACCTTGAACCCACCAAACCCCCCATAATTTCGTGGCTTTTTGGGGCTGTAGAACACCAACAACATAAAACCCATCTTGTTTTATGGATTAATTAACATTATCAATACACCAATTAAACAAATTCATGATTTAATTAGATCAAAACGTATTTTTGAAAAACCATTGATTCTTGGAAAAATCAAGTTGTTGCATGTGTGTTTTTAATGGATGAAAAGACTTACAAAGATGAAAGGAGGATGGGTCTTTGATTGCTTTTTCTAAAAACCCAAAAAAAATGGTGGTGGAGGTGGTTTTGTGGTGGGGGCCGGCGGTGATGGAGAGAGAGGGGATGAACCCTAATTTTTGGAAGTTAGAAATGAAGTGTGTGTGTGTAGTTCTTCCTTTTGTAAAAATGGAGGGGCTAATTTTGACAAGTTGGCTATCTTTTGGCCTTGTAAATAAACAACCATTTTTAAAGAGCGAGAATGAGTTAGTAGTCGGTTATGAAAATTTACGGGAGTCGGGTTTCGCCCCGAACACTTGAAAATACTTTTAAATGGTTCAAACGCACACAAAACGAATATACACATGGTTCTGACTCGACTTAACACGTAATAAAAACAAAATCTCGAAAAACTCAAATATCGACCAATCGATAATAAAAGGTAAA
Source organism: Glebionis coronaria (assembly GCA_025667525.1). Taxonomy (NCBI): domain Eukaryota; kingdom Viridiplantae; phylum Streptophyta; class Magnoliopsida; order Asterales; family Asteraceae; genus Glebionis; species Glebionis coronaria. Next base: position 529,969,410 of record CM046876.1, read on the forward strand.
TTTTGGGCATCCGTCGGTATTGTAGTCGTTATCGGTTCTTCTTAAATCGTCAAATGTTAAATTATGAACGTAAATGTTGGTTTCAACTTAAACTGTCAAATAAATCCACGATAAAAATTCTTAAAAATTTCAAAAATATACATAAAATAGGATTAAATAAGTGACGTTGGGCTCGGGATATCACATCCACAAGTGAGCCACAACTTAAGAGAGATGCTCATACTGAACAGCTCTTGAGACAATAACTTAGCATCATACGGCACTTTCACGGGTCTTACAACAAGTAACCCTAAATCCCCTAGTAAATTAATCGAAGCTATTCTCGTAGGAATTCTAGTTATCCTAGATCTAAACCAAGTTGTGGATATTTATGATCCCAACAAATGGTTGATATTCGTAGAAATGTAGATATTAGTTGATTGTGATATTGAAGAAGAATTGGCGAGATTAAATCTGATATCGATGTCATGACGATCTTTCCATATAGAGTGGAGTTTGACAAAACGTTACCACCTAGAAAGATGTCATCTGATTCGTTGTCATCCAATTCTTAAATCGAAATCGAAAGGGGGAATGTTGCACTTGAGGCTGTAATTAAAACCATTACCCAAAAGCCTCATGCCACTAATACCTTTCCGAGAAGTCTAATTGAATGTATGAGTCATCTTATACTAGAGACTCATTTGATAATTGTTGTTGTAAGAGATATAGGATTGGAAATTAAGTGTTGATTCATATCGAGCTTTTATTGCCCTTTTAAGGTGTAAGAATAAGGTTGAAAGTATTGGAGAATGAAGTAGGATATCGCATTAAGTATAAGTCGGTTAAAACTTGAATAAAGTAAAATTTAACCTGTATGGAATTTGAGATTGTTAAGAGGAAGTCGTTAAGTCCTATGATTGAATTATAAGGTTTTAAATGATTGTTTATTCGTGTTAAGTGTTGTTCCTAGGCCATTGTCCACTAACGAGGATGCCCAGTGTCCAAGAAATAAATTGAAGAAATCTTCTTCTAAAATTGGGACCAATGGATCTTCCGGGACAAGTGGAACACCTAATGACTCTTGTAGATTAGTATTCATTGAGGTATCTTTTAAAAATCCCTAACTTAACTGAGATATCAGTTGGTAGGATGAGTTCTAAGAATTGTATGACATAGTGACACGTAATGTGTTACGGTACAATTTTGACTTGTTTGTGATTAATGAAAAAGACTACCTTTGATTACTAAATCCTACATGTATCGATGTTATCTATCTTTTCTTGCTTCATCCTAATGTTCGCATTAGTGATGCAACCATTGAACAAGTACTCATCTTGAATTGAGTTACGTTGTGGATTATTCTCTTTGTATTCCTGAGTGCCATCAAGGTCATGAACCTCATGATTAAGTGGCTAAGCTCATTTCCTGATATATTGAAGTTAGTTCTTGATGAACAACTTTTCATCACTCTTTTGCAGATCACTCATTGTTTTTATAAGATAAAACCGTATCCATTCAGAAAAATTGAATTTTCATCACTATAAGGATTATTCAAAGTAAGATTTATAAGTGATTGTTATCGAAATGAGGCTGTTTATAAAACACCTTGGAAAACTTAATTGTTTTCATAACAAAGAAAATCTTTGTAAAGTTATTTTTTTTAAGCATGAAAATGTTTTCATTATAAACATGGATGATAAAATTTTGACGAACTGAGTATTGCATCATTAATCTTGAAATTGTATATAGTTGCGTGCCTACATACAATTTGGAATGGACCATGCAAGACTGATTAGTAGTCACCATAAAACTAATGAATAAGCACTAAATTTTCTTTGAAGATTGTGAAAGAATAAATTTTATGAGATCTGCAAGAAGTGAAAAATAGGGACATAGTGTTAGGGACACCTACAGATGTGCCTGTAGCATCTATTCTTCTGACTCGAATTTACTCATCTGTGGAAATTGTCTTATTTGACAATCGGCAATTCTTTCTTCTCCAATTCTCCCGTAGTGAGATCCTTAGGAAAAGTATCTGATTACCGAGTGTTGATACCCGATTGGATGTATCGACGTTCTTATCATTTCTTTTGACTCAATTTCATATTTGAATGACCTGGGTAACGATCCGAGGAGCTTTCGAATGCGTACTCAAATTATGAAAACATGGGATATATTCATATTCGTTAAATGTTTTCATCTGTATCTGATTTGAAATTCTCTCGCGTAGATTATGCGTTAACATTACTCTTTTTAAGGATAGTTATGTCTCCATATATCCTTGAATTTGTGAAGGATTATGAGTTACTATTAGACTTTTGAGAAGTTCACATCTTATCGACGGCAATAAAACTGAAAAGTTGGTAATGCCAGTAGAATGGATTGATTGATTATGACATGATGACATTGTCCTAATTGATGGGAACTCGAGTAGAATTCCCCTAAAAAGATAAGATGTTGATTATCAAAAGTGATCTAAATAATTCTTGATGGATAACCATATCCTGCATTTAGACTTGAAATTATACCATGAATGGTTGTGAATTAGTCATAGATATTATAATCTAGATGAAACCTAATATGTATTTATTAAAAGATGTTTATGTTATCTGAAACTTTAGGAGGTATTTATTGGTGAATTACCTAGACTTTCGCCATTAAGGAAGATTGAAATTGGTATTGATTATATTTCCGGTGCTGCACTTGTGGCTTGTGCACTGTACGTCAGCACCATCTGAATTTAAGGAATTACCGTACAACTGAGAGAGTTGTCGGAGAAAGATTTTATTCTACCGAGCTCGTCATCATGAAGAGCTATGGTGTTATCATTCCTTATATTTATAGATTACTCTGAACTGAGTAAATTGACAATCGAAAACGATATCCATAACTCGAAATGGAAGATTTGTTCGATCATTTACAAGGTTTTTGATCCATGGCATGGTTATCATCAACTTCGCATCTGCGAAAAGGATTATCTATTCCAATCACTACATCCGATACTTGTAATGAACATTATGAGTTTCACGTGATGTCGTTTGGATTGACCAATGCACATGTAGTATTCATAAATTTGGTGAATCTCGTGTGTAGGCTGTAATTTGATAAATTCATGCTCGTGATCATTAAGGACTATTTGTTTGTTTATAAGTATAAGAAGGAGTTAATATTTTTTTATAGATTGCCCTAATTTGACCGAACAATTAAAACTTGTACTTTGAATAATTAACACAAGATGAAAGACTTAAACCTTTACATTAATTGACCATGTGATTAATAGATAATGGAATCTATAATGACTCTTTAAAAATTAAGATCCCTTTTAAGACTTTGGATTTTACTAAAAAGAAAGTGCAAATATATTTTGACAATTGTTTTAACAAAGGATTTTTGAGGGATTATTCCCTTATACACAAACCATTTAACTAAACTTCTGTTTAGGGGTAAATGTTTGTGTATACCTCAAGATAACCTAAGAAGGATTGAGGAAACCATTTAAACCATGACTTGAAATCTGAAACGATAATTTTTACTTTTCAAACTAAGAAAACTTTGACCAAAGTATAAACAAAGGTTTTTCGAACATTTACGAATCTTATTGAATATTTTCGATAAATCAACCAAAAATCTTGTTAATTAAATTCAAATTTATTTTGAACACTTTTATAATTGGTCGAACTAAGAAATTTAAACTTTTAACGTTTACGCTTCATAAAATTTAATAATTATTATTTAATTAATTTTAATAACTATCGACGCTTTAAACGTCAGGATTGTGTAAAACAGATAAAGATAATAGTAAAGACGAATCTAAAACATAGAAGATATGAAGAAAGATTTTTGAATAAATACGGTTATGATATTTATTTCATCAGGAAAGTGAACGAAATTACTGACGCATTATGTATAAAAGATAAAGAACCAATTAGGACATGTTCCTTAATAATGAAGGTGCAAAATAAATTGCCGAACAATTTAAAAATATAGCTGATGCTTATAAAAAGGATAATATAGATAATAAAAGTGGTTCGCGGCTAATGTGAACCATTAGAATTGAGAAGCCGATAGCATTAAATGTTTTAAAGACCACTTGTGATTGTCTAAATATAGAGGATTGTGAGATATAGTTATGTTGGAATCTGTAAGTATAAGTATTCTATTTATGTCATTTCTGACTAAAAGTATCCTTGTCTGAAGAAGTTATACTAATGAAAAATTATGAAGGCAGACATCGCCTCATACATTAGTAAACGTCTAGCTATTGCAAAGGTCATCATCTGAATTTAATTCGATTTGGGTCATCGTCGACAGACTGACCAAATCTACTAATATCATTCCCGTTAATGATAAATGCAAAAGAGTTATGTAAACATAGTGTGCCTGTATCAAACATCTTTATCGAGATCCTCGCTTCGCATTGAATTTCTAGAGATTTGCTCAGAAATCATTGAGAACGAACCTTGATGAGAGTACTGTTTACCACCCCAAATCGAAGGGACGAGGTAAAGTAACAATACAAAACACTAGAAGTCTTGTTTTATGTTTGAATGATTGACCTTTGGTAATGAACCGTATAATCGTTTTCCTTTGGAAAGATTATCATTGATAATCATCGTATTAGGATTGAGATCGAATCTTGTTAGGATCTAAATATTAGAGCATCTGTAAGCAGGAGTTGAGATGAAGACACCCGACATACACCCATTGTGAGTTGGACATGTCTTTTAGGTTTAAGGTTTCCTATGATGGCGAACCTAACCTTGCAAATTACCCGACCCGCGAAACCTGAAATGATTGTTGAAATTAGGATTTTATTATTGACTGCCAATAGTGGGTAGGAGGTTATGTGAATATGAAAAGTAGATCTTGAAGTGCCAGATGAGTAGCGAAGTTATGCCAAAAAATTTAACCTTGGAGAAATGAATTAATGATCTGACAAATCATGGGATATAAGTCCCCGTTGTATGGGACCATTGAGATGATGTAAAAGATTTGGTTTGAAAGACATATAAGCTGGATCTGCCCTAGGACTTCAAGGACTGCGTGAATTATGTTTCGTAAATCGAACTTGATAAATATCTATCAAGTGAAAATCTGAATTCTTCTTAGTAAAGTTTAGATCGGCGAAAAGTTGCATTCATCAGAAACCCGTGAACATCGTGGATAGAGAAAGTAAGTCAACATTTAGCCTGATCTTATTCCCGTAGTTATGTTTGATGAAACTCGCGAATTGTAATGGATTACATTTATGAGAAAAGACCGAATGTGGAGGAAATACCCACATGGCTTTAACTCTATAAGAAGCGAGTAGTAAGATGATCTTTGAGGACAAAGATCCTGTTTAGGGGTAAATGCTGTGACAATCCGTCAATTTATGATTGATATTTTTATTCTCAATATTTAACTGAAAATATTATTTTAATGTTACATTATGAACTCACTTAATTTTTGGGAAGAAATTTGGATTTACGTCTTGAAGTAGCGTCGACTACGTCTAAACCGGAGGATTCTACGTTACGTGCTTACGTTTACATACACCGTCTTTGGTGACAGTCCGACATTTCAGAAAATAAATTTATCCGTGAATATTATTTTGAAATTTTAAATTTGTGTTAGTTCATAAACTCACAAATTTACGAGAAGAGATTAGGACTTACGATTTTATTTTAACGTCCTTTACGACTAAACCGGAAACCTTAGGATTACGTACTTACGTTTTCGAACTCCGTTTTTGATGAGACAATTTTTATTAGATTCGTTTTGTGCCGTTGATTCATAATTTATAAAAACGTTTTTCGTAAAACGACCCGAGGGCACGCAAATCGAGGAAACTAGAAACGAGGAATACCCGTAAATTAGTGAGGTGGGACAAAATACATTATCCCACCCCACTAATAAACATGGGACGGCACACATGACACCACATCTTAGGATGTGGCATCATGTTAGCATAAAACTTACAAGTGTAAGTAAGCTTACACTTTAAGCTAGTTACTAACTCAAAACCATCAAACCATTTCTCATTACCACCATTTACACATGCAAAAGAAACTCAAAATCCTCTCAACCATCACCACCTTGCCGTCCACTTTGAAGAACAAACACCCCATTTTGATCTTTTCTAGCCATGAAATACTTGTTAACTAGCTCTATCTTGGAGTTACCTTGAAGTCTTGATCATTTGGTGGCCATTTTAACAACAAAGGAGGTGATTTGCTTGTGTCCTAGGGCTGATTTCTCAACTATTGTTCTTGGTGTTTGATGATCTTGGAGTTAATTTTGGTGTTCATCAAGTTCTTGTCTTCCAAAAACAATTAATACACTTGGTTGGTAAAGAAGATCATCCTCTCCATTTTCTCTTGTTATTTTTGTAAAGAACAAATGTATTTTCTTTCTTTTTATATATGTATATGATGATAAAATGTTGTGTGGGGATCAAGTGTTGATAAATATGCTTAAAAATGTTAATAACCATGAGAAATAAGGCTAAAATCATGCTTATTTAGTTGGCTGTATAAAAACAGTATGTAACTAAAACTTGAACTGATAAACTTGCATGGTAGAATCCATTTACAGTAAGTACAAGATGTTATACACATGTGAGAGTTGTCCATGCAATGGAATCATTATAATGAGTGAGATATGATCAAAACAAGATGAGTGTGCTAATCTGAATAAGCTGTTTTGTAGGGACTGTTAAGCATAGATAAACTTAAAATGAGCAGTAGCTATAACTAAGTTAAATGTAGAACATAATATGAAGATCATGCCACCTAAAAATGAGCTTCTAAATCATTATAGAACTCTAGATATGATAAAAATGGTGAAGATGAAAATAAAAATCAGATTTTGGAAATTAAAGTATAATAGTATTATATAAGCACTCAACTAAAAATAGTATAAAATGTGAATTAAAACCCACTAACTCATATCATACATTTATATAAATATGTACAATGGTAAATAAGTGGACATTTTATAAAAATAGTAACTTGTTAAGTTTTATAAGTTATAAAACTATAAACATGATTTTTACGACTTTTTCGGCTATTATCGAAAAATTAACGTTTTTGTTAAATAAAACTTAGATGGTTGGACCCGTCTAATATGAACTTTATAAAACTTATATACTGATATATAAACATGTATAACAAGTAAAAACCGATAAAACCCGAACTATATAACATACGGACATTAATGGGCTAAATTAACGTTATTGGACTAATAAAACAACAAAATGGACTAAAACACTTATAAACTTATTTATTGGGCTTAACCCATTTAGGCCTAACTTGTAAAGTGTAGATACTGATAATATAATTATAACATGGATTAATACAAGTTAAAGAACTTATAATAAGTTTATTGGACTTAAAACACGTAAATAGGTCAAATTAGTAAACTAGTAAGAAAATACCAATACGTAAACACTAAAATGAGTAAAAGGGAATATGTAAACCCACTTGATCGTCATATATAAAATCATCATATGTATACATAATTATTATTTTTATAAAGTCATTGGACAAGAGTCTAAGACGAGTATTATTTGTCTAGGTTTCCGTGATTGGAGCACGTACCGTACGATCGAATTGCCGATAACCCGCCTTCCCACATCAACGTGAGTTCATAGCCTCACACTCTTTTAAAAGTTTTTATAAATGTTTTATAAACCCGCGAGGGAGATAACATGTTAGTTTTTATAAAATAGGACACCATTTGTCCCGATTGTTTGTTTATTGATTTGGACCCGAATGATTGTATGACCCGATTGTATGACCCGATAAATGATTAAAGGACCCGATAGATGAAATGAAATGGATTATTAAAGTTAGGTTATGTCACTAAAAGTCCCATTAGCATGAATTGTGAACTACCGGGATTTGGTAGACGCTTATGCATATAATAGTACTATTTGGGGACGATCACCCCAGTTCGCGCCTTGACGGTTGATCCCGTCGTGCCACATTGATTGGTAAGCGAATTTATGTATGAGAAGATTTCCATAGCGTGAACTTTGTGATGACACGCTACTTTAGATGGGCAAATTGAGTATCGGGTTAGCTACCCGTTGTTGGTTTAGTAAGGTAACAATGTCATGCGGCTTATAATAATCCAAACTAACGAAATACTACTAGACGCACCGAATTACGATGTATTGCCTGACTAGCAATACGGGGTCATACTATTGATATTATGTTTGTGTTTTGGTTTTATATAACCATATTCTTATAACGGTTTTTATTTAATCTATACAACGTTGCAAAACGTATAGTATGATTGTTTTTACGACATTGGCTCGTATAATGATTTTTAAGGCAAATGCCTATATTATGATTTTCGATAAGGATTTGTATACAAACGACTTCGGCTATTTTATGGCCTATTACAAAGATTTGTACAAAAATGATTTTCAGTAATAATTTTATACTGATATTATATTGATGGATTTTATTAAACTCTATGAATTCACTCGGCGTTATCGCTGACCTTTTCTTTTAACATGTTTTATCTCAGGTACTTGAAGGTAATTCTCGGGAAGACATCAAGAATTCATGGCCCGCACCTAAATACTTATTTCCATTCAAATGTTTTGTAAAACCTGTATTAAATACAATGACTTGGGACCTATGTAACTTTGATATTTATGAATGGAAATACTTTATTATTAAACGACGCGAATTTTTAAGCGTTGTCTATGATGTGAGTAATGTGCTATCCCGTAACACTTGGGACCTATGTAACTTTGATATTTATGAATGGAAATACTTTATTATTAAACGACGCGAATTTTTAAGCGTTGTCTATGATGTGAGTAATGTGCTATCCCGTAACACCAACTAGTCTTCCGCTGTATTGAGTTGTATAAATTTGGGGGTGTTACATAACTCTAGGTCTATAGAAAAAGAAACCTGTTCCATTATCACTAATTTGGCTTTTTGGTGACCTAGGTTTTATATACATTTCTGCATATTTAATATTAGGTTTTCTATCAACGTTTAAGTCAAGGTCAACAGTCTTGCCAGTGGTTGGGTTTGTCACTTTGATAGGTGTAGACTGATAAGTGTGAAAAAACTCATCAATAATGATCCAAAACCACTCTAAACATATTCAAATACATTATATTTAACTGAAAATATCATAATTACGTGGGTATTTGTGTTTCATGTGTTTTCAGGTAAACAAGATACATTTTTTAGCAAAGACGCGTTTTAAAGGGATTTTTATGATAAAAGACGAAGAAAAGGATAAATCAAGCTTCAAGGACCTTACTTGTCATTATTCCAAAGATCGAGGACCTAAAGTGTAACGTTTAGATAAGACAAAGGATGGAAAACAAATTACTTGTTTAACACTTTTTGATTAAAGATAAAAATAAGAGACCAAAAAGGAAAATTTTGGAGGAAAGTTTATTTAACTTTTATACTTGGTCAAATGACCAAGTCATACACATATACAACATAACACGTCTTCATCAACCGATCAAGAGAGAGAAAGAAGAATTTCAGTCGTCCATCTCTCTTCTCACCACCAAACTTGCAATTTGATTTCATGTACAATCAAGAAAGATTCAAGCAAAGTTTCTAACATCAAAAATACTCCTCATCATCCTCTCTACAAGGAGATATGATTTAATTAGAACAAAGTGGAAGGATAAAGAAACCCCAAAATGATGAAGAATGAAGAACAAGATACATCATCGTATTTTCCACGTGGCATCAAGAGATTGGGCAAGACACGTCATCAACACCTCTACTCCACCACTCAGCGCCTATAAATACAGATGAAGACCTTATTTTGGAGATGGTTAGCTTAGGTGTAGTTTACACACACATTAGTTTAGATATTAGGAGTAGATTAGTTAAACTCTTGTAACTACTTTCTGTTAATCAGTTTTCCAAGCTTTAAGTCAGTTTGTAACCGAATTAGTTTTCCGCCATTAATGAAAGTCTAAAATTTCAGTTTCTCAATCTTTTTCTTTCTCTTATATCTTCTTATTGACTAACTCAAACAAGCATTTGAGCTAATATACTGTTAGGCAGGGAGCTTCATTTTTGTTGCATTTCAGTTTTTTAGATATAACCACTTTATGATTTCTGCTATTGATGAATAGATTCAGTTTAATCTTTTGATTACAAGCTTACGCTTGTTTCTTGTGTTGATTTAGTTTTTCTGAATCGTCTTCAAGATTAGTGTGATTTTTGAGTTCAAACAAGATTTTCCGAGTTCTTCTTCTTTTTTGATAATCTGAGTAAACGTTTTGTTAACTGATTGCGAGAGTTGTAGTTTTTAAGCTGATAAAGCTTATTGATAAGCTGATATAGTTAATATAAAAAGTTTCTGATAGTTTCAGTTGTGCGGGTTTATGAGTAACTGATTAGATTCAATATCTTCATCTTCACTGTTGACAAGTTTGGATTGAAATGTTTGTATGCTTACAGCTCATAAGCTTGTACAAGCTTATGAGTATTGTTTCAGTTTTTTATTTTCTTACAGGATTGGAAGGGCAAGTTGATTGGTTCTGAATTTTTGGCAAGAAGCAGCTTTATAGATAAGTATGGTTCCGTATGGTAGATAGAATGGTTCAGTGACTGGTAGTCGAAGTAGGGTTAGTTTCAAGCCGGCTCAGCGTCGCGCTTCGACATCAAAGGACTTGGCCTGGAAGACGAGGTCACGTTTTTTTTACTTTTCTGAAACTAATAGTATAATATGCTAGTTTGTAACTGTAGTGTGACTATAGTGTATACTTGCTTGAATAGCTTGCGTGTTAGTACATGATTGTTACATGTTCTTAGGTCAGCAGCTAGTTTATACTGTTAAAGCATAAGGGTAGTAGTAATATGATTTAGCTAACTGTTTTAATATTCATTTTTCGATAAATACATAAGTTTCCAATTCATGTTTTGTAGTTTTGTTAAATAGTTGTAATTGTCAAGATTGTTAGAGTAGTTTACCTTTTAATGAAAAGCTAAAATAGGCATTAAAAAAGGTAGTCAGTTAGGTTCTATTCTATTCTTCTTGCATCATTTTATAACTGATCATTTTAAATCTTTTGCTTTGTATGTTCCTGTTTAACCAATAGTTCAACTTTACATCAGTCCAATTTTGCGTTAGTAGTATTAGGCAATTATTAGGACTTTTAGTCTATTAGATATTTGATGGGCTTTATACATTTCTTTGCTAGTGCATTTTTTTCATTTACTAGTTCAAATAATTGGGTAGTAGTGATACTGTGTATATTTTCAGTTTTGATAGTTGAATTACACTTTTAGTTTTAAAATTTCAATTTTTTAGTAGATTGTAAGTTTACTTTTATAAAAATAGATTTAGCTTAATATTTTGTAATATGTATTTTCAATCGTAGTATAAAGTTACATTTTATGATTTTTTTTTTATTTTGTGCATTTAATTGTGGTAAGTGCAATTTGTTTTTAGTTAGTACGTATACATAGTATTAGATATTATTTTCACCTTTTTACTTGCTTTGTTCTAATTAGACATAGATACCATTCAAGCTTTTATCACCAAAAACAATTAAGTCAAGCTTAAAATTGTTAATCAATTCGATTAGACCGAGAGAAAAACGAACTAAGAACGAATTTCAAATGGCGCCGCTGCCGGTTCTTTGACTTTACGAGAGACTATCGATTGACGGTTTTCATTGGCTTTTGGGATCCGTTCACCTAGTGAACGTTATTTTTACGTATCATAAATCAAAAACAATAAAAAATATCAAAAATATAAAAATATAAAAACTAAAAAATAACAAAAACAATTCTTTTCCTAAAGAATTGACCAAACAAATTAAAAAATCAAAAAGCAATCTTTTTCCTAAGAGATTGCACCCAAAAATATATATTAATGGATTCCCTCGGTTTTTATGTACATATAGTAGTTTCTCTAAAAAACCCCAATAAATACAAAAATATTTTCTCTATATTATTATATGTAAATACGTATACGTATAAGAACAAACAATAAACATATTCTCCATAAGTATTGCCAAGGCAATACACCGTGTTGAGGGGCGTTCCGGTCCTTGACACGCGTATCGATCAAATTCAGTAAAGCAAGAATAGATAAATACTTCCAATAAGCAATAATTTGAAGAATACAAACTATAAAGTGAATAGAAAGGAGATGTGCTATAAAATGACATCTAAGGGTCAATAGGTACTTAAGTGCTTCGCGCCACCTAACCCCCCGTTCACTAGTGCGTATTCTAAGAAGGAAGGATTCATTGGGGGTCTTGCACCCAAGTAGTATATACGTATATTATACTTTCTTGTGGATATTTCATATTGAAACTCGAAGAGGATAATCCTTTTCTCTTCAAAGTCATACGAGAGCTTCTCTCTCATTCCTCGTATTGAGTTACATGCTCACTCGCGGGCGTGCACAAATACAGATTGGTGTACAACCCCTTCTTCCGAAAAGGAAGAAAAAGAGAAAGAGTAGGAACACCACCGTCCATCAAGCCGATCCCGAGAATCGTGCTTTGATCCACACACAACAAGAAGCCATGGCCGGAGTTGATACTCGACCTTTGATGGAGCACTTGCAACTCAATGTGCAAGGATATGCCGATGCTATCAAGATACCCGATATTCCCGCAAACACATTTGAGCTATAAACATCCATGATTAACTTGGTTTCAAATACACCATTTTATGGGAACAAGAATGATAATCCACATGATCACCTTAAGAAATTTCTTGCTCTTTACAACACCATTAAGTAAAATGGAGTTCCCCATGATGCCATTAAGTTGATATTGGTGCAATTTTCACTAGAGGGTCCCGCTAAGCATTGGTTAGATACACAACCACCCGAGAGCATTACCACATGGGATGGTTTCACTAAGAAGTTTTTGAACAAGTTCTTTCCCCCATCTAAGACCACGGCTTTGAGGAACTTAATTATAGGCTTTCAACAAAAACCTAGTCAAACATTTAGTGATGCTTGGGAGGAGTATAGAGAGTTATTGAGGAGATGCCCTAACCATGGATTGGATGAAGTTCACCAAATCAATACTTTCTATAATGGCCTTAAACCTCATCACCAAGACTCACTCAATGCTTCCGCGGGAGGAAATATTCTTCTTAAATCCATTCAAGAAGCTTGGGATATTATTGAGACCAAAGCAATGGTGCAAACAAACACTCAATTTGAAGAAAGGGTTCATGTTATCCAAAATAATTCTCAAACACCTTGTGATAACCAATTCCTCAAGAGTCACCAAGAGATACTTTAAAGAATAGATAGGGATCATGAGATGCATCTTAAGTCAAGTAAAGAATTGATCCAAGCCATTAAGGGCCTTTCATTAAACAATTGCACCAATGATGTGCATGCTATTACCCTTTTATGTGAGACTTGTGGAGGTCCCCATTCCTATCAACAATGTGATAAGGTGCAAGGTTATCAAGGGGGGTGTTATGCTTACCAAGAAGAACATCGTGAACATTTCAAGCCAAACATCAATCCAAACAACCTTTCTTACAAGTCTCAAAATTACCTTACTCCATCGGGATTCCCACCCCAACCACCCACCCAATTTCAACAAAATCCCCCTCAATTGTTACAAAGGAATCAAGGTCCAAGACCACAATACCAAGGGAACAACTACAAGGAACCTAACAATTTTCAAAATCAAGGAAATCACTTTTATCCACCAAATCAAGGATTTAATCCACCACCCCCACCCTTCCCAAATCAAGCATACCCTCAACTTCAAAATCAAGGATATGGGCTACAAGAAACTCATGAGTATGTTGAGAGAAGAATTCGTGAAAGTGAAAAAAGAATGAATGAGCAAATGAAACTTTCAATAGAGGAGCAAACTAATAGGCTTTTGATAGCATTTAATCAAAGACAACAAGGGGATTTACCCTCTAACACACAAACAAACCCGAGGGCAAATGTCAATGCTATCACAACAAGAAGTGGAAAGAAAACTCATGATCCTTCACCACCCAAACCTACTTTGGTAACCCCTACTATGATTACTTCTTGTGATAAGCCTTCTACATCTAGTTCACCATCCTCAAGTTCTCCCATTTCTCCCATTTCTACACCTACTCATGAAGAAACCAACAAGGAAAATCCTTCTTCAACCACTCAACCACAACCAAAACCAAGTCTTTCTTACCCATCAAGATTGAGAAAAGACAAGCTTAAGAACAAGGATGATATCCAAGTCTCAAACTTTTTGAGGATGTTCAAGTAACTTAACATAAATATCTCCTTTGCGGAAGCTTTAGCCAACATGCCTAAGTTTCCTAAGATGATCAAGGACTTACTTTCTAACAAGGAGAGATTGGTGGATTTGCCTAATGCTTCCTTGAATGAAAATTGCTCCGCGGTTTTGCTTAAGAAGTTGCCTACTAAGCTAGGAGATCCGAGGAGGTTTTTGATTCCTTGCAATTTCCCGGGGGTGGAAAATTGCATGGCTTTAGCGGATTTAGGAGCAAGCATAAATCTCATGCCATTATCGGTTTGGGAGAAACTTTCACTTCCCGAGCTCACTCCTACTAAGATGACTCTTGAGTTGGCCAACCGTACTATAGCTTATCCGGTGGGAATTGTGGAGGATGTTTTTGTTGGGGTTGATAGATTTACCTTTCCCACGGACTTTGTGGTGGTTGATTATGATATGGATCCGAGAGTTCCTTTGATTGTTGGTAGGACATTTTTTAGAACGGGTCGTACTCTAATAGATGTGGTGGAAGGTGAACTTACAATGAGGGTAGGAGATGAGAGAGTTGTGTTTAACATGGGAAAGTTGTCAAAGAAGTCTAATGAGCCCGAAGCGGTGAAGCATATTGATGTTGTGAATGAGGAAGAAACTCAAGATGATATCCTTGATGAAGTTTGTGATGAATATTTTTTATGAAGCTTGCTCAAGTGGAGATTATGATTTACCTCATGTTGAGACCATTGCTTCCATTACTTCATCATTGGATTTTCATAAACCTCAAGAGTTTAACTTTGGTGATTATGTGATCTATTCCAATCCTCTATTTGAAACCTCATATGACAACCCACTTTTCCACAATGATGAATATATTCATGAGGACTTTGGTGATGAAGAATCTCTTCTTTTTGATTCACCAACATATGATGACTATAGTGATGATGGGATTTCTACTTGTGACTCTCCATTTGTTGATAATCATACTTCCTTGGGTTTTGAGGAATCACCACTCTTTGATAGACCAATCTATGATGTTTATGGTGATGAGGAAGATTCTATCATGGATGAGAGTGATGAGTTTTTAGAGGTGGATATACCTTTTGAGTACACTCTTGGTTATATTGATGAGGAGGGGGACATACTCTATCTAGAATCTCTATTGCATGAAGATCCTTTACCTTCTTCCTTGTCCACCTCAACCTTTCAATATGACAAAGGAAAACAAGTCATGATGGTTCCTTCCAAGAGCTTGTTGTTACCAAATACTTCACAGTTTTTCTCTAACCATGTGACCTACAAGGGAGAATCTTCTAAGGCAACCAACACTTGTTGTTTTCCCATCAAGGAACGGATTTTTAATCCTGGCATAGAGCTTTCTAAACCATCTCAGTATCTGCCTGATGCAACAAAAGGAAAACTTGTGAAAGATTTGAGAGTTTTACCCTATCACCTTGTGAAGAACATAGGGGAAAACATTTTGGAGAACCACACCTCACCTTTTTCACCATTGCCTGGGAAGTTAGTTGTTTAATTGTGTTATAAGTGGGATGGTAATTATGTATTTGATCCGGGGGGATATTTATGGAGTTTTGATAATTGAAAACTTGTTTTACCTCATCATATAGATTTTTCTTTAAAAAAGGGCAAAACTTTTACTCTCCATGATAGGTTTTAGACACTTCAACGCTTGAATAACTAGGTTTAGAGGTGTTGTAGGTTAGAAATAAGATACCAAATTGATGAAAAGTGTAGGGGAGACCTTCTTTTGTCTTCATGTTGTTTGTAGGGTTGCTCACTCGTCACGTGCTTTGGAGCTTATGGAGGAGGCCCTTGTATCCGGTTCACTTTGTTACTATTGTGATTTTTCATAGACACGTTGTGCTTTAAAATGAATTCACTGTAGTTGATCTTTCCTTGGTTAAGCGAAGTCTATTCATTGTCATAAGTGTAGGGGAAGTTTTATACTTCCATGCTCTTAAACATTGAGGACAATGTTTAGCTTAAGTGTAGGGGGTCTTCTATTGAAGTGACCTTACCTAGACCTTGTCATTGACCTTCATGATAACACGGAAATTAATTTTTCAAACATTTTTCAAGTTTTTGATCTACTTTGGCCACCAAAAATATGCATTCATAATTTTTGCATCAATCATTTTTCAATTGCATATCACATTTGCATTTGTATATATTCTTCTTTTATTTTTCATCAAAAATATATAAAAAGGAAAAAATTATAATAAGAACATTGGTTAACAAATTTAGACTTCTTTGATATATTAGGCCCGCCATGGATATTTTGACTCAACCCGAGTTTGCTTATCCAAGCATTCTCTAGCTAGTATCCTTAACCATGTAGTCCGTCATTGGTCTATTAGGCTAAGCATCCACCACTCTCATTATTTGAGACTTTAAATTTGTGGAGAATGGGAAGTGATAGAGTTGAAGCAAGTATAAAAGGGCTAGATACTCTTCATGGTAATTACTTGTGGCTAAACCCTTCTCTTCTTTACCTCTATTTTCTTCGCATGTATATATGTTAATAAATAATCAAGAATGGTTTTAATCGGTTTGTAGTCTCTTATGCATTTTTTACTAATCATTCATGGTTGGTATAAGTACGTCTTAAGATTCTAAGTTAGAAAGTTTTATGTGTACTAGACTTATGTCATGCTTAATATTTAGCGGGTGTTTTTCCTTTCATTATTTGCAACTTTCTTTGTGAGGAATAAAGAAAAATAAGAGCGGCTTAAAAAAAATGAGTGGCTAGAAAAAAAAGAAAAAGAAAAAGAAAAGAAAAATAATAATTATACAAGACTCCCAAGAGGGGCAGTGAAGTGTTAATTATAGTAACTATTAGATTCCAATATTACCTTGACGGGTTGCGGGGATTTAATAGTTGCTTCAATCCAATATTACCTTGACGGGTTGCGGGATTGAAGATCCAAAGTCTCAAAAAGGCGGCGGATGTAAATTATTGCGTGAGTTTTATTTTTCTTTCCTTAGCGAGTGTGTAGCTACTTATTAATGCATGACATGAGGATTTTACACATAAGGCGAATGACTTATTATTCTTGAGACGGACTTATATTAATTGTGAGCGGTTTTTCAAGTAATGGATGAGAGGATTACTTAGGATTAAAACCGTGCTTCCTTATTTTTAGATTTTACATTTCTTATATTTCACGCTTTAAATAATGACAAATTTGCCCAAAAGCAATTTGCTCAAATAATAACCGGTTCCACATTTAATTGTCATGAATAAGTTGATGCACTGTTTACTTGTGAATGTAATGATCCCATTTTTAAGCTTGGTATGGGGAAAGTGAAACTTGAGGGTGATAAGTGTCCATGGTACCAAAGCCCTAATTTAAGTCATTGATTTCTTTATGAGTTTTTCCATCAAAACCATTTCAAGAAAATCTAAAAATATATATACAAGATTGCTTTCTTTGCATTGCATTGTAAATATTCAAAATCATTCATCATGTAGCATAGCATAGTTTATTAAATCATAAAATGGCCAAGGTGGATTAATTATGAGAAAAGTGCACTCTAGAGCTTTAAAATGCTGCATTGCATGAGGTCATGACAATGGTCAAGTGGAGGGGAGTTAATAAGTGTGAAAACACTCGTCAATAATGATCCAAAAACCACTCTAAACACATTCAAATACATTATATTTAACTGAAAATATCAGAATTGCGTGGTTATTTGTGTTTCATGTGTTTTCAGTTAAACAAGATACATTTTTGAGCAAAGACGCGTTTTCAAGGGATTTTTTATGATAAAAGACGAAGAAAAGGATAAATCAAGCTTCAAGGACCTTACTTGTCATTATTCCAAAGATCGAGGACCTAAAGTGTAACTTTCAAATAAGACAAAGGATGGAAAACAAATTACTTAAAAGTGTTTAACACTTTTTGATTAAAGATAAAAATAAGAGACCAGAAAGGAAAATTTGGGAGGAAAGTTTATTTAACTTTTATACTTGGTCAAATGACCAAGTCATACACACAGTCAACATAACACGTCTTCATCAACCGATCAAGAGAGAGAAAGAAGCATTTCAGTCGTCCATCTCTCTTCTCACCACCAAACCTTCAATTTGATTTCAGGTACAATCAAGAAAGATTCAAGCGAAGTTTCTAACATCGAAAATACTCCTCATCATCCTCTCTACAAGGAGATATGATTTAATTAGATCAAAGTGGAAGGATAAAGAAACCCCCAAAATGATGAAGAATGAAGAACAAGATACATCATCATATTTTCCACGTGGCATCAAGATATTGGGCAAGACACGTCATCAACACCTCTACTCCACCACTCAGCGCCTATAAATACAGATGAAGACCTCATTTTGGAGATGGTTAGCTTAGGTGTAGTTTACACACACATTAGTTTAGCTCTTAGGAGTAGATTAGTTAAACTCTTGTAACTACTTTCTGTTAATCAGTTTTCCAAGCTTTAAATCAGTTTGTAACTGAATTAGTTTTCCGCCATTAATGAAACTCTAAAATTTCAGTTTCTCAATCTTTTTCTTTCTCTTATATCCTCGTATTGACTAACTCAAACAAGCTTTTGAGCTAATATACTGTTACGATTACTGTTTAGGCAGGGAGCTTCATTTTTGTTGCATTTCAGTTTCTTAGATATAACCAATTTATGATTTCTGCTATTGATGAATAGATTCAGTTTAATCTTTTGATTACAAGCTTGTGCTTGTTTCTTGTGTTGATTTAGTTTTTCTGAATCGTCTTCAAGATTAGTGTGATTTTTTAGTTCAAACAAGATTTTCTGAGTTCTTCTTCTTTTCTGATAATCTGAGTAAACGTTTTGTTAACTGATTGTGAGAGTTGTAGTTTTTAAGATGATAAAGCTTATTGATAAGCTGATATAGTTAATATAACAAGTTTCTGATAGTTTCAGTTGTGCAGGTTTATGAGTAACTGATTAGATTCAATATCTTCATCTTTACTGTTGACAAGTTTGGATTGAAACGTTTGTATGCTTATAGCTCATAAGCTTGTACAAGCTTATGAGTATTGTTTTTGTTTTTTATTTTCTTACAGGATTGGAAGGGCAAGTTGATTGGTTCTGAATTTTTGGCAAGAAGCAGCTTTGTAGATAAGTGTGGTTCCGTTTGGCAGATAGAATGGTTCAGTGACTGGTAGTCAAAGTAGGGTTAGTTTCAAGCTGGCTCAGCACCACGCTTCCACATCAAAGGATGTTGTCCCTTATTTTTGTGATGATTAAGCAAGGAAGAAAGAAGGAAAATAGATGAAGAAGAAATGGATTCCTAGAGAGAGAAAGTAGTGAGAGAAAGTAGAGAGGAGGAGAGGATTAACTTGTTAAATATTAGATTAAGGAAAGAATCAAGTGAATAACCAACCCTCCTAACATGCTAGGAGGGTAGTATATATAGTCCAACCACATGCGTGCTTTAATGGGCTATATATTGGGCCGGGCTTTTTTTTGGACTTTAATTAGTTTAAATCCAAGCCCGTAAACCACGACTATTTAACTACCTATTACAACGTTCTAATTAATGTTACAATAATAACTTATGATCGAGCATTCTTGTTTGACTCAATATTTTGAGGTTAACAATCTCCCCCAATGTGAGGTCATACCCTTTTGATATTTGGAGATCAATGGAGATTACGAATCTCGTCATAAACGAGTCTTGAACGTGTAACAGTAGTTTTGTTCCTTCATGCTGTGATCTTTGAGCCTTTGTCATTGTCTTTCGACTTAGTCTATTATCTTGAGATCTTCAAATCATTCTTGACTTGTCTTTGCCATCTTGCGATCTTGTGTCTTTATCCACATGCTCACACTATTAATTGTCGAATAAGTCTTTGGGCATGAATATGTGGTTTTGAATCTTTGACTTTGCTGAGTACACCGTGACGCCACCTTCTCGAGACAAAACATGGACACGGACTGAATGGCTTTGACATTCGTCCTAAATCGGTAGCGTTTTACCTCCGGTCGGTGAAGACCGTTATACGATATTAAATACCGTACCTGTGATTAGGTAGATTCAATTAAGAATCTCCTTGACAGGGTTTCGCGGCTGTACTAGCCGTTCTCTTTACTCGACCGTCTCAAAGCAAGACTGCGAACATAAAGAGTGAATCAATTGGATGAATATCCGCTTGATTAAAGTCGTCAATTCAAATTCCTGGAACAAGTTTGATTCGTTAAGAATCTTATCATTGTTGCTTTCCAGTTGACACAAGTTTGATTCATAAGAATCTCACAAGTCACCAACCGTAGCGTTGTTTGATGTTGACGCTAGAAGGATTTCCATTCGTCACTGTGAATATTAATGAATATCACTCTGAATGTTCTGGCAAGACCATAAAGATATTGCGTAGAAACCTAAAACGAGTTTGAATCAATTCAGAGTGAAACCACTATTGCTTTTCAGTTTTACACATGTTCAATTCATAAAATCTTGCATATGACCTACCGCAGTGTTGTTTGATGTTAACACTGGAAGGATTTACACTCATCATTGTGAATACTAAGTAGTATCACTCTGAGTGTTCTAGCAATATCGCAAGGATATAGCGTAGGACTCTCTTTATCTTCATCCGCGTGTCCTAACGAGATTTGATTGATCTTTTGGCTCTAGACTCGATTTGTGCACTTTTAGTGGTCGGAGGCTGGAGCAGATGCCACCTATTCAGTATCAACTATCTCGGAGTAAGAAAGTCAATAGAAGTCGTGTTGATCTCCGTGACAATAAAACAAACTTCTTTTGAGAGAAGCCTGAGTAGCTGGGAAAGGGTTGTACTTCACATCACTGGGTCCATGATGAGTTGTCTTCATGATGTGTTGACCCGGTTTCTGCCTAAGTTGTATGGAGGGCTTCTTTCTTTAGAACCTTTATCCTTACATTTCTTTTTCATTCTTCAACCCCTTCAATGCTTACCAAGACATCATTAATAGCACCTTGTTGTGATTGTTCCAGTGCAATCATCAGTACTTAGTCGGCATTCAACTACGTTCACATTCTACTCCATCTTTCCTAAGGACTTCTAATAATCTATTGGATTGTCCCTGGGAAGATTCCCCCGGTTCTGGTTGGATCATAGGACTTAAACCTAACCACCCTTTTGACACCAATAACGTCGGGAATTAAAGATGTTGTGGGTATTTGATCGTACCCATGAAAACCACTTTAAATTCTAACAAAGTGTTTGAAAAACATTTAACACTTTGATAGTTTTGTCGTTTCAGAAATGTGCCCCCTTCACATGTGCATCGATAATCGAAAGTGTTTCGCACATGTATGTAAGAGTTAAAGTGCTTGAGTCTTATATAAGATCACATTTTAATCACATTTTCTCCCCTATCTCTAATATATAAAATCTTTTGATATTAGAGATACCAAATTTGATTAAAATATATTTTGAAAAATAGTATTGAAATCTTCAGGAGAAAGATGTGTCAAACTTAGCATGAATTTTGGAAAGCTCCCCCTCAAAAATTGATCTAATTGAATTGTTATTACGAGGATTTGATCCACATTAAACTTTTGAGGATAGGAGTTGTTGAACACAAAATTTTTGAAAGATTTTGAATATCATTGAGAAATTCATGAAAAAATTGTGTTCAACGCTTTTTGAAAAATCAATTCTTTTTGACGAAAAGGTTTTTCTAAAGTATAAACTTGAGTTCATAGACTTTGAATGTCTTGACGAATCCACTCAAGTGTAAGAGGATTTAACTTCTTTTGCTAAGGTTAAGAGTACGAAATCGTACACTCCCCCGTGAATATAGTTCCGGGTTACAATCTGAAAGTGATTACAAGCCATTGTGTTGAGCTTAAAAGGTGGAATGTTTTGTGACAAGCTCAACCAAGATAGATTGCTCTACCCGTTTTTGGAAATATTGTCCAAAATAGACAATTTCCTTTAAAAAATATAGAAATGACATGTTTTGAAAAATATTTACAACTTTCATTCGAGCTTTATGTACACACCCGTTTCGTTATTGAGCGAAATTTCTAGGTACGTCCATATTATCGATACTGAAAGACATGTCGAGAAGAATATTTTTGGATTATCAAAGATTTTTTAATTTTGTATTTTTCTTTTTGATTAATATTTACAGGTAGATGTTTGATAGATGAATCAAGCAGGCTTCTTTGCCAGAACCTCCAGTTCTGCTGGAGTCAAACATCTCATACCAATTTGCCTAACTAGATACGCAAACCTCTCTTTCGAAAGAGCTTTTGTAAACAAGTCAGCTAATTGGTAATCAGTTCCAACAAAGTATAATTCAACAATACCCTTTTCAACTTGTTCCTTAATGAAGTGATATCTGACATCAATGTGCTTCGTGCGGGAATGCTGTAGCGGATTGCAGGAGATGGCTATGGTAGACTTTAAGTCCCAGTACATAGGTACTTTATCAAAGTGGAAGCCATAATCCGTGAGTTGTGTTCTCATCCAAAGAACTTGAGCACAACACACAGATAGAGACACATACTCCGCTTCGGCTGATGAGAGTGACGTGCAATCCTGCTTCTTGGAAGACCATCCTACAAGCTTATCTTGTCCTAGAAATTGTGCATCACCAGAAGTACTTTTACGTGTATCAAGACACCCTGCATGATCAGAATCTGAATAGGCCGTTAGAAAGAAACCGGTTTCCCTCGGATACCAGAGTCCCATGTGAATGGTATTCTTAAGGTACCGAAATATCCGTTTAACCTCCTTGAGGTGCTTTTCAGTGGGTCGTGCTTGATATCGTGCACAATAACATGTAGCATGATGAATATCAGGTCTACTTGCTGTCAAGTACATGAGGGACCCGATCATGGAACGATATCTCGTTTGATCTATGGGTAATCCCTCCAAATCAGCATCTAGGGATGTGGTTGATAATGGTGTCCCAACGGGGTCACATGATGTCATACCATGCTTTTTGATTATCTCTTGACAATACTTAGCTTGGTTAATGAAGATACCACTTGGGGATTGGTGAACTTGAATTCCTAGAAAGAATTTTAGTTCGCCCATCATAGACATTTCAAATCTGTTGTGCATTACTTTTTCAAACCATTTTGAAAGTTTTGAGTTTGTAGACCCGAAAATAATGTCATCAACATAAATTTGCACAAGCAAAATGTCATCCCCATATTTATAAGTGAACAAAGTTAAATCAATGGAACCTTTTGAGAAACCTTTGGAGACCAAAACTTTCGAGAGCTCGTCGTACCACGCCCTTGGAGCTTGCTTGAGTCCATATAGTGCTTTGTGGAGACGATACACCTTGTTAGGATAATGAGGATTGACGAATCCTTCTGGCTGTGTGACATAGACTTCTTCCTTCAAAGGACCGTTAAGAAACGCCGTCTTTACGTCCATTTGATAGACAATGAATCCCTTATGTGCAGCATAAGCAATAAAAATCTTGACCGCTTCCATTCGAGCTACTGGTGCAAATGATTCTTCAAAATCAATACCCTCTTTTTGTCCATACCCTTTAGCCACTAGCCTAGATTTATTCTTGATGATCGTGTTCTCTTCATTCATCTTGTTTTTCCAGATCCATCGAAGATTTAATGGTATTACATCGTATGGTCTGTCAACAAGTTCCCAGACTTTAAGTCTTTCAAATTGTTGAAGTTCATCCGTCATCGATTCAATCCAAGCATGATCAGCCATGGCTTCTTTGATGTTTTTCGGTTCGGCTGAACTCACGGCGAGTGCGAACATACAAACATCGACATCAGTGTGAAGCTGTCGTCTTGTACGAACGGGATGTGAAGGGTTTCCAATTACGTGAACCAAAGGATGATCTCGGGTCCAATGATGTGTTGAAGGATGTCGTTGGTAAAACATATTCATATTTGACGGATCAACATGGCGAGTAGAAGACTCTCCAGTTTCGTGTACCGGTGTACCGAATGGGTTGATAAATTTGTCTTTGTCAGATAATGCATTGTCTGCTTGATTTGTGTTCTCTGGAGCAATGACAGTATTGGTGGATGTTGTAGGATCGATTGTTGAAGTGATATTCTGAGGAGGTAAATCTGCAGCAACCCGTGTTGAAGTAACTGAAGTTGTATACGGTTGTTGACGATGATCGGTATCATCATTCTTATCATGAGTGACAGCGGAAGACTTTGATACAACTTGTTTCTCCCCCGTGAAATATTCATCATACATTGGTCCATATAACATTTCCAACTCTTCAATTGTCGTGTCGACTGTCATATCAGCTCTAGGAACATTTTCTGGAACCAGCGTTGAACTTGACGGTTCATTGCTGTGGTCTTGAGTTCCGAGTTCCGTGCGGTTGTGAACGGAAGTCGTTTGTTGTTATGGATCGGGACTTAAACTGTTTTTTTCAAGTGCCATTTCTTGTAATTCATCAAATCGAATGTGAATAGTCTCGACAATCAATTTTGTTCTCTTGTTGTATACTCTATATCCCTTTGACTGAGTTGCATATCCCACAAGAATACATGCATCACCTTTCTCTTTCATCTTGTCCAAATTTTCACCATCTCAAATAATGTAACAAGTACATCCAAAAACATGAAGGTGTTTGAGTGAAGGTTTTCGATCATGAATTATGTGATATGGTGTCTTTTCGTGTCTTGGGATAATTAAGGAACGGTTTTGTGTGTAGCATGCGGTTGACACGGCTTCGGCCCAAAAGTATAGTGGAAGTTTTTAAGCGGATAATAATGTTCGAGCAGCCTCAACTAAAGTACGGTTTCGTCTTTCAACAACTCCGTTTTGTTCGGGTGTTCGAGCAATAGATGTTTCATGTTCAATCCCTTCGGTTTCAAAATAGTTTCTCAGTTTTGAATTCAAAAATTCTGTACCTTTGTCAGTACGAACCACTTTAACTTGAGCTTGAAGACCACGTTGTATCAGTTTAAGGAAGCTGATGAGAACATCGGGTGTTTCATCCTTGGACCTCAAGAAGTGAGTCCATGTGTACCTGAGTAATCATCGACAATTACCAGAATATATTTCTTTCCATTGATACTCTGAACACGCATGGGACCACACAGATCCATATGGAGAAGATCTAACCGTCCTTTTGAGCTTGGTGTAGTCTTTGTTTTGAAGTTACTTCTTTTAGCTTTACAAAGTTCACAAGAAGAACAAAGATGATCTTTGATGAATTTCAAACTTGGAAGGCCTCTCACAATATCTTTCTTGGAAAGCAAGTTGATGGTATCAAAGTTGAGATGAGAAAGACGTTGATGCCATAACCATGCCTGAGTCGATGAAGCTTTAGCCATGAAGCAAATTGGAGTTGATGAAGTTGTGTCTTGTAGTGAAATTGTGTAAAGATCAGTACCCCGTGTACCGGTAAGTAAATCATTCCCATCATAATCACGAACAAAACATGTCTTCTTTCTGAAAGCAACCTCCAAATCCGCATCATAGAATTGACCAACCGAGAAAAGATTGTGATTGAGCCCTTCGACGTAGTATACCCTTTTAATCGTGATATTCCCCTGAACCAAATCTCCATATCCTAGGATCGGTGCAAATTGATCATTTCCGAATCGGACCGTACCCAGGAACTTCTCCACGAAGTTAATTAGAAGCTTGAGATTCCCCGTCATGTGCTTCGTGCATCCGGAGTCCAATATAAAGAGAATTATTTGTATCACCTGCAGAGGAGTTAGAACACGATGGAGCATTTGCTAAATTGGATACCACAGTATTTGTGGTTATAGAATCATTAGTGTCCTTAGCAACATTTAAAGGGATACTAACACTCGTAGTCACATTTTTTGTCCTAACTTTAGGCATCCATTTATATCCGGGAGGACATTGATTAGCAAACCTCCATTTCCAAGACTTACTAGAAGACTCATATAATTCCTTAATTTTGCTTCTAGGGTTCTTAGTGGTGGAGTCTGATGCATTACTTTTCTTAGTGGGGGTGGCACCAGAATGGTTCATCTTGCATTTGGGTTGACTAGCTCTAATAGGCATTGCAACTTGCTTCTTAGTTCTAGTATCTACGTCTTTGACTTTATTCATAGCACACATGGAATGATTAGCATTATCACACTTTCCACATTTGACACAAACAAATTTCACATTCATAGCATTCAAATCATTCACAGCATTCAAATCGTCATTACATGCGATAACAGACTTTTTATTCTTAAAAACATTCAAATTCCTAGGGTGTTCTTCTACTTGCTTCATCTTCCCTTGATTCTTGTGTTTCCAGACCTTATCATTCACTTTAGTGCTCTTAAACTGAGGCCGGCTAACACTAGTAGTGGAGACTATTCCAGTAGTAGAAGACACACGAATATTAGTGTTTCTAGAAGTCTGAGGCGCGTGAGTATCTTTGTTTGTGGGCTTAGTGGACATTCTATACATCTCTGGTTTAATCACATTATTGTGCTTAACGCTTGGTGCTATAGGATTCCTTATGGGTTGATTCTGTGGTAACCTTTCCTTTCCATCCATCTTGGGGGAAAACACAGGTTTTGCAAACGAGGAATTTGATAAAGCAGATGGTTTTCCCAAGATAGAGGATCTATTTACTTTAGAGGCATTGGGTTGTCTAACAACAGGTTTCTTAATGCTAGGTTCCACGATTTTCCCACCCATTTTAGCAACGAGTTTCTGCAACTCTGCTATCGCTCTGTCCTTGTCTTGTAATTGAGCTTTCAACCCTTTAATTTCCAAATTCTGTTCATTCATTTCTCGAAATGTTTGGGAAAGTTTTTCTTGCAATTTATTATCATGTGGAAAACTACCAACGTCTTTTTGCAAAGCAAGTTCAAGTGAATGACAATGTTTTTGAAGGAAATCAGTTTTGTGTTGAAGTAACTCAAAAACCTTTTTGTCAACATTTTCTTTACGTTTCGAAAGCTCAATTTCAAGACGTTCACATTCTTTGATCTTATCAAGATATTGGCATGCAACTTCAGAATATTCATCAATATCAGCACAAGATGTAAAATAAGCACACATAACATCTTTAGAAACGCATTCTTGCAAGAGTAAATCATATTCATCTGAGAAATCAGACTTCTCCATTTGAAGATCATCAATGTGTTTCTCAAGAGATTCAACATATTTTAATCATACATTTCAGTACAAATGAACTCCTCAAGTTGAAGAACTGTTTCTTTAATCAACGCCGTGTTTGGAATTAAGAGTTCTTTGACAAGCAAGGTAATATCTTAAGGAATCGGACGTGTCCACTCAGCATTTTCACGTTTTGCCCAGTCTCTTTCAACAATAGATTTAACATTATATATGTGATGTTTAAGAATACCTAATGTTTTCCTACTCTTGCTTTTAGATTCATCTAGAGGGGAGTAGTTTATGTATTTGAAAACATTAGATTTCTTAGGGGCAAATGCTTTCTTCCATTGAATTCTATTTTGTTTGCATTCTAGAAACACTTCCTCACGAGTTTTCTGAGTTTGTTTGTTGAAAAGACCATAGAGACTATTCTCATAAGCATAATTATATGGTTTTACAAACTCCTTATTTACAAGAGGTTGAATATCATCATTCCAAAGGGCAGTCTCTTCACTATCGGCACTAACAGGCATGCAATCAAGATTGGTCCTTTCAGTCTCATCAAGATAAAGACACGGGTTCGCAGCTTGAGCTTTGGCAAGGTAATCAGGACTTTCAAAGCTAGCTTGACCCTTAAACATGGAAGGGGGTGCCAACATTCTTACGGATTGAATAGAATCATGCGTTTTATAAACAACTTTATTCAAAAATTCGACTTGTGCTTCTAGTTTCGTTACTTTTTCAGTTTCTTTATCATATCTATTTTTGAAGTCTTGTTTTAACGCATCTACCTCTTGTTTCTTATCCTCAAGAATTTTAGCAGAATCAGTAGTGGTCATAGAGAGCTTTTGTTCAAGTTCATTAACTTTGGTGTTGGCAAGGTACGTTTTTTAGCGTTCATCCATTAAGAAAACATTATATTGACGCTTCTCTTTTGCTAATAACTCAAGAGTTGTATTATATTTGTTTTCAAAATCGTCCTTTTGACTTTTTAACGCACTTCCCTTGTACCCCTCAAGCTCTTTGGTTTTCTGAAGGAGCTCATCTTTATAGCTTTCAGTCATCTCAGTAGATTTGATAAGAGCAGCTTTGCATTCTTCAAAACTTTGAGTGAGCGTAGCGTTTGCCTTCTTTAATTGCTTTTGACTCTTTTTATTTTCAGTGACATCTTTTTGTAAAGTAGCAATTAAATTAGCAAGCGCAATACGTTCCTCTTCATCATATTCATTTGCATGTTGATCATCCTCAGACTCATTATTGCACATGTCTGATGAATCGGGTGTGGTATTGCTATCAACTGTTTCCATCATACACGTGTCATTAATGGCATTGGGTAGATCACTATGCTCAGGAATATCACCAAACACATTATATTCATCAGTAGTGTGTACCTTATCGATTGGCTTAGTGTCAAAGATAGGGCCATTGTCATCTTCAGTGACTTTGAGAACTTCTTCAACCTTTGCCATGTACGAGTAATGTGCATCGAGCTCTTGATCAGAATCATCATCATCAGTATCATCAAGCATTGCTCCTTCCTCAGCTGACAATTTAACCCCTGCTTCCATTTTCTTGCATAGCAGCATCTTTTCCTTGTGATAGCTAGAGTCTCTAACCCTTTTTGGCTTCATGCATTCCTTTACCATATGCCCATAACCTTGGCAATTAAAACATTGAATCCCACTCTGCTGAACCACTTGATTTCCAACAGTTTCCCTATTCCGGGTAGCAGCAGCAATCCTCTGAGTATCATACTTGACAGTTTGTCGATCATACCTTGCAGAACCCTCAACATGTGTTGGATTATGTCGATCATACCTAGAAGGACTTTCACCACGTCGACGTGTGTCATACCTTGGAGGACTCCCAACATATCGGTTATTTGTGTTAGATGATGTACGAAGATTGTTGTTGGTGGGTTTATAGATTTTCTTGTAAGTCCTCATTATGAAAGCAATTTGTTGTTTCATCTCTCGGTTCTTTTGAGCTTGATCTTCATCACTATCTTCTTCAGATGAGGACTCAGATGGTGGTGATGGTGCTCTTGGCACTTTACCTCGAGATTTTGTGGATGATGAAGACTTAGATGATGTGGAAGATCGTGGTGAAGATGATGTAGTGGAGTATGGCTTAGGAGCACGAGAGTGATGATCTTGAACATGTTGTGTGGTAGTCACTAAAGCAAGTGGATTAGCCGTCTTGGCAACACGTTCAGCTCGAATCTCATTTGCTTCATTCTGAAATTGCTTCAAGATATCAAAGAGTCGATGATATGAGACCTCGTCTAACTTTTCTTGTTGTTTCACTAAAGTGACGAACCGTGTCCACTCTGGTTGAAGTTGTTGAAGAAATTGAACATTGACTTGCATGGTGGAGACTTGCAGATTATTTCTTGTCATGACATTCATCATTTTATAGAACCTGGAGTAGTATGAATCAATTGATTCTCCATCCCTTGAAGTAAACTTGCCAAAATTCCAAAACAAGTTTGTTTTGACATCTTGTTTGTTGAGTGATTCTCCTTGTTGCAAGCGTTCAATCGCAGTCCACATTTCATGTGTTGCCGGGCATGCATCAACCGTGGAGTAAATATCATCTCCAATCCTACTTAAAACCATATAGATGGCTTCCTTATCCGCAACATGCCAAGCATAATTTTCATGTGTGAGATCGGCTCTTGTTTCATCATGTTCACTTGCGGGTATTGGATCAGTAGTATCTGTGGCTGGTCTTGGAGGAATTGAGATCTTTTTGAATATATATGGTCCATGAGTAATACATTTCCTCAAGGCATCACCATTAGGTCTTGTATCAAGGTATCGTATGAAACGTAATTGCCATTGAGCATACCGACCAGACACAAGCATTGGTGGTCTCTCTTTGTTACCCGCCACCATTATGTTGTTGTTCGTCACACGATATTCGGCAGTAGAATCCATCTCAATATTCTCTTAAATGATGAAGTGAATATGGATCTTAAGTAGATTTGTTGTGATCGTTGTTGTGGTTTAAATTCCCAAAATTCAATATTTCTCCAGTCCGACAATAAATTCACCAGTCCGACAAAACGGTAGACCAAAAAATTTTGTAATTGCCAAATTTTGAAATCGAGCTAGAAATGTCCTAAAACTAGTATGGAAAAAATTTGAATTTACTTGACGTAAAAATTTTAACTCTTTTTTTAATCTTCGTGTAAACGATTTTCGAAACTAGTCTAGATGGTGGCTAAGTCTAAAAAATACTCGAACAAAATTTAGCAAAAACACAGCATCGGAATGTCCAAATCAGAATAACCATGTCGGAATGTCCTTATCGGAATACCCAAATCGAAATGTCCCCCTTTATCGGAATACAATCGGAATCCCTTCGTCGGAATGATGTCGGAATGCCCTAATCGGAATGCAATCGGAATCCCTTTGTCGGAATACAATCGGAATCCCTTTGTCCGAATACAATCGGAATCCCTTTGTCGGAATACAGTCGGAATACCAAATCGGAACGCAATCGGAAAAGCTGGTCGGAATGTGATCGGAAAACTGGTCTGAATGTTTAAACCCTTTTCCGATGCAACTGATCGGAATCACTAAGCCCTTTTCCGATGACACTGATCGGAATAATAGTACTGTTTCGAGATTTTTAGGTAAAAAGATGAGATTTTCGACAAAAAATCCGTGATTTGAACCAACCAAATGCGACCAAATCCCTACCACAACTATGTAGAAGATTTATATCAAGATTTAGAGCAAGGAAAACACAAAAAATCTTGAATTCGAGATGATTATAAGAGAAAATCATACGAACCAAGTAATATCAACAACGAATCATAAAACTACCCCATGGCGATTGATACCAAATGTTGTCCCTTATTTTTGTGATGATTAAGCAAGGAAGAAAGAAAGAAAATAGATGAAGAAGAGATGGATTCCTAGAGAGAGAAAGTAGTGAGAGAAAGTAGAGAGGAGGAGAGGATTAACTTGTTGAATATTAGATTAAGGAAAGAATCAAGTGAATAACCAACCCTCCTAACATGCTAGGAGGGTAGTATATATAGTCCACCCACATGCGGGCTTTAATGGGCTATATATTGGGTCGAGCTTGTCTTTTGTACTTTAATTAGTTTAAATCCAATCCCGTAAACCACGACTAATTAACTACCTATTACAACGTTCTAATTAATGTTACAATAGTAACTTATGACCGATTCTTGTTTGACTCAATATTTTGAGGTTAACAAAGGACTTGGCCTGGAAGACGAGGTCACGTTTTTTTACTTTTCTGAAACTAATAGTATAATATGCTAGTTTGTAACTGTAGTGTGACTATAGTGTATACTTGCTAGAATAGCTCGCGTGTTGGTACATGATTGTTACATGTTCTTAGGTCAGCAGCTAGTTTATACTGTTAAAGCATAAGGGTAGTAGTAATATGATTTAGCTA
Source organism: Glebionis coronaria (assembly GCA_025667525.1). Lineage (NCBI taxonomy): Eukaryota > Viridiplantae > Streptophyta > Magnoliopsida > Asterales > Asteraceae > Glebionis > Glebionis coronaria. The sequence continues at coordinate 530,001,069 of CM046876.1, forward strand.
ACTGTTTTAATATTCATTTTTCAATAAATAAATAAGTTTCCAATTCATGTTTTGTAGGTTTGTTAAATAGTTGTAATTGTCAAGATTGTTGGAGTAGTTTACCTTTTAATGAAAAGCTAAAATAGGCATTAAAAAAAGGTAGTCAGTTAGGTTCTATTCTATTCTTCTTGCATCATTTTATAACTGATCATTTTAAATCTTTTGCATTGTATGTTCATGTTTAACCAATAGTTCAACTTTACATCAGTCCAATTTTGGGTTAGTAGTATTAGGCAATTATTAGGACTTTTAGTCTATTAGATATTTGATGGGCTTTATACATTTCTTTGCTAGTGCATTTTTTTCATTTACAAGTTCAAATAACTGGTTAGTAGTGATATTGTGTATATTTTCAGTTTTGATAGTTGAATCACATTTTTAGTTTTAAAATTTCAATTTTTTAGTAGATTGTAATTTTACTTTTATAAAAATAGATTTAGCTTAATATTTTGTAATTTGTATTTTCAATCGTAGTATAAAGTTACATTTATGATTTTTTTTTGTGCATTTAATTGTGGTAAGTGCAATTTGTTTTTAGTTAGTACGTATACATAGTATTAGATATTATTTTCACCTTTTTACTTGCTTTGTGCTAATTAGACATAGATACCATTCAAGATTTTATCACCAAAAACAATTAAGTCAAGCTTAAAATTGTTATATCAATTCGATTAGACCGAGAGAAAAACGAACTAAGAACGAATTTCAAATGGCGCCGCTGCCGGTTCTTTGACCTTACGAGAGACTATCGATTGACGATTTTCATTGGCTTTTGGGGTCCGTTCACCTAGTGAACGTTATTTTTACGTATCATAAATCAAAAACAATAAAAAAATCAAAAATATAAAAAATATAAAAACTAAAAAATAACAAAAACAATTCTTTTCCTAAAGAATTGACCAAACAAATTAAAAAATCAAAAAGCAATCTTTTTCCTAAGAGATTGCACCCAAAAATATATATTATTGGATTCCCTCGGTTTTTATGTACATATAGTATTTTCTCTAAAAAACCCCAATAAATACAAAAATATTTTCTCTATATTATTATATGTAAATACGTATACGTATAAGAACAAACAATACACATATTCTCCATAAGTATTGCCAAGGCAATACACCGTGTTGAGGGGCGTTCCGGTCCTTGACACGCGTATCGATCAAATTCAATATAGCAAGAATAGATAAATACTTCCAATAAGCAATAATTCGAAGAATACAAACTACAAAGTGAATAGAAAGGCGATGTGCTATAAAATGACATCTAAGGGTCAATAGGTACTTAAGTGCTTCGCGCCACCTAACCCCCCGTTCACTAGTGTGTATTCTAAGAAGGAAGGCTTCATTGGGGGTCTTGCACCCAAGTAGTATATACGTATATTATACTTTCTTGTGGATATTTCATATTGAAACTCGAAGAGGATAATCCTTTTCTCTTCAAAGTCACACGAGAGCTTCTCTCTCATTCCTCGTATTGATTTGCATCCTCACTCACGGGCGTGCACAAATACCAATTGGTGTACAACCCCTTCCTCCGAAAAGGAAGAAAAAGAGAAAGAGTAGGAACACCACCGTCCATCAAGCCGATCCCGAGAATCGTGCTTTGATCCACACACAACAAGAAGCCATGGCCGGAGTTGATACTCGACCTTTGATGGAGCACTTGCAATCCAATGTGCAAGGATATGCCGATGCTATCAAGATACCCGATATTCCCGCAAACACATTTGAGCTATAAACATCCATGATTAACTTGGTTTCAAATACACCATTTTATGGGAACAAGAATGATAATCCACGTGATCACCTTAAGAAATTTCTTGCTCTTTGCAACACCATTAAGTACAATGGAGTTCCCCATGATGCCATTAAGTTGATATTGGCGCAAATTTCACTAGAGGGTCCCGCTAAGCATTGGTTAGATACACAACCACCCGAGAGCATTACCACATGGGATGGTTTCACTAAGAATTTTTTGAACAAGTTCTTTCCCCCATCTAAGACCACGGCTTTGAGGAACTTAATTATAGGCTTTCAACAAAAACCTAGTCAAACATTTAGTGATGCTTGGGAGGAGTATAGAGAGTTATTGAGGAGATGCCCTAACCATGGATTGGATGAAGTTCACCAAATCAATACTTTCTACAATGGCCTTAAACCTCATCACCAAGACTCACTCAATGCTTCCGCGGGAGGAAATATTCTTCTTAAATCCATTCAAGAAGCTTGGGATATTATTGAGACCAAAGCAATGGTGCAAACAAACAATCAATTTGAAGAAAGGGTTCATGTTATAACCAATTCCCCAAGAGTCACCAAGAGATACTTCAAAGAATAGATAGGGATCATGAGATGCTTCTTAAGTCAAGTCAAGAATTGATCCAAAACATTAAGGGCCTTTCATTGAACAATTCCACCAATGATGTGCATGCTATTACCCTTTCATGTGAGACTTGTGGAGGTCCCCATTCCTATCAACACTGTGATAAGGTGCAAGGTTATCAAGGGGAGTGTTATCCTTACCAAGAAGAACATCGTGAACATTTCAAGCCAAACATCAATCCAAACAACCTTTCTTACAAGTCTCAAAATTACCTTACTCCACCGGGATTCCCACCCTAACCACCCACCCGATTTCAACAAAATCCCCCTCAATTGTTACAAAGGAATCAAGGTCCAAGACCACAATACTAAGGGAACAACTACAAGGCACCTAAAAATTTTCAAAATCAAGGAAATCACTTTTATCCACCAAATCAAGGATTTAATCCACCACCCCACCCTTCCCAAATCAAGCACCTCAACTTCAAAATCAAGGATATGGGCTACAAGAAACTCAGGAGTATGTTGAGAGGAGAATTCGTGAAAGTGAAAAAAGAATGAATGAGCAAATGAAACTTTCAATGGGGGAGCAAACTAATAGGCTTTTGATAGCATTTAATCAAAGACAACAAGGGGATTTACCCTCTAACACACAAACAAACCCGAGGGAAAATGTCAATGCTATCACAACAAGAAGTGGAAAGAAAACTCATGATCCTTCACCACCCAAACCTACTTTGGTAACGCCTACTATGATTCCTTCTTGTGATAAGCCTTCTACATCTAGTTCACCATCATCAAGTTCTCCCATTTCTCCCATTTATACACCTACTCATGAAGAAAGCAACAAGTAAAATCCTTCTTCAACCACTCAACCAGAACCAAAACGAATTCTTTCTTACCCATCAAGATTGAGAAAAGACAAGCTTAAGAACAAGGATGATATCCAAGTCTCAAACTTTTTGAGGATGTTCAAGCAACTTAACATAAATATCTCCTTTGCGGAAGCTTTAGCCAATATGCCTAAGTTTGCTAAGATGATCAAGGACTTACTTTCTAACAAGGAGAGATTGGTGGATTTGCCTAATGCTTCCTTGAATGAAAATTGTTCCGCGGTTTTGCTTAAGAAGTTGACTACTAAGCTAGGAGATCCGGGGAGGTTTTTAATTCCTTGCAATTTCCCGGGGGTGGAAAATTACATAGCTTTAGCGAATTTAGGAGCAAGCATAAATCTCATGCCATTATCGATTTGGAAGAAACTTTCACTTCCCGAGCTCACTCCTACTAAGATAACTCTTGAGTTGGCCAACCGTACTATAGCTTATCCGGTGGGAATTGCGAAGGATGTTTTTGTTGGGGTTGACAGATTTACCTTTCCCGCGGACTTTGTGGTGGTTGATTATGATATGGATCCGAGAGTTCCTTTGATTGTTGGTAGGCCATTTTTGAGAACGGGTCGTACTCTAATAGATGTGGCAGACGGTGAACTTACAATGAGGGTAAGAGATGAGAGAGTTGTGTTTAACATGGGAAAGTTGTCAAAGATGTCTAATGAGCCCGAAGCGGTGAAGCATATTGATGCTGTGAATGAGGAAGAAACTCAAGATGATATCCTTGATGAAGTTTGTGATGAATATTTTTATGAAGCTTGCTCAAGTGGAGATTATGATTTACCTCATGTTGAGACCATTGCTTCCATTACTTCATCATTAGATTTTCATGAACCTCAAGAGTTTAACTTTGGTGATTATGTGATCTATTCCAATCCTCTATTTGAAACCTCATATGACAACCCACTTTTCCACAATGATGAAGATATTCATGAGGACTTTGGTGATGAAGAATCTCTTCTTTTTTATTCACCAACATATGATGACTATAGTGATGATGAGATTTCTACTTGTGACTCTCCATTTGTTGATGATCATACTTCCTTGGGTTTTGAGGAATCACCACTCTTTGATAGACCAATCTATTTGTGGTGATGAGGAAGATTCTATCATGGATGTGAGTGATGAGTTTTTAGAGGTGGATATACCTTTTGAGTACACTCTTGGTTATATTGATGAGGAGGGGGACATACTCTATCTAGAATCTCTATTGCATGAAGATCCTTTACCTTCTTCCTTGTCCACCTCAACCTTTCAATGTGACAAAGGAAAACAAGTCATGATGGTTCCTTCCAAGAGCTTGTTGTTACCAAATACTCCACATTTTTTCTCTCACCATGTGACCTACAAAGGAGAATCTTCTAAGGCAACCAACACTTGTTGTTTTCCCATCAAGGAACGGATTTTTGATCCTGGCATAGAGCTTGCTAAACCATCTCAGTATCCGCCTGATGCAACAAAAGGAAAACTTGTGAAAGATTTGAGAGTTTTACCCTATCACCTTGTGAAGAACATAGGGGAAAACATTTTGGAGAACCACACCTCACCTTTTTCACCATTGCCTGAGAAGTTAGTTGTTGAATTGTGTTATAAGTGGGATGGTAATTATGTATTTGATACGGGGGGATATTTATGGAGTTTTGATAATTGAAAACTTGTTTTACCTCATCATGTAGATTTTTCTTAAAAAAGGGCAAAACTTTTACTCTCCATGATAGGTTTTAGACACTTTTAAAGTGTGGGATTAGTCGAGCTAGAGACTCCTTAAATCAAGCTTGAATAACTAGGTTTAGAAGTTTTTAGATCTAGAGTGGTGTAGGTTAGAAATAAGGATAGTAAATTCATGAGAAGTGTAGGGGAGACCTTCTTTTGTCTTCATGTTGTTTGTAGGGTTGCTCACTCATCACGTGCTTTGGAGCTTATGGAGGAGGCCCTTGTATCCGGTTCACTTTGTTACTATTGTGATGTTTCATAGACACATTGTGCTTTAAAAATGAATTCACTATAGTTGATCTTTCCTTAACTTGGGTTAAGCAAAGTCTATTCATTGTCATAAGTGTAGGGGAAGTTTTATACTTCCATGCTCTTAAACATTGAGGACAATGTTTAGCTTAAGTGTAGGGGGTCTTCTATCTAAGTGACCTTACCTAGACCTTGTCATTGATCTTCATGATAATACGGAAATTAATTTTTCAAACATTTTAAAAATTTTTGATCTACTTTGGCCACCAAAAATATGCATTCATAATTTTTGCATCAATCATTTTTCATTTGTATATCACATTTGCATTTGTATATATTCTTCTTTTATTTTTCATCAAAAATATATAAAAAGGAAAAAATTATAATAAGAACATTGGTTAACAAATTTAGACTTCTTTGACATATTAGGCCCGCCATGGATATTTTGACTCAACCCAAGTTTGCTTATCCAAGCATTCTCTAGCTAGTATCCTTAACCATGTAGTCCTTCATTGGTCTATTAGGCTAAGCATCCACCACTCTCATTATTTGAGACTTTAAATTTGTGGAGAATGGGAAATGATAGAGTTGAAGCAAGTATAAAAGGGCTAGATAAACTTCATGGCAATTACTTGTTGCTAAACCCTTCTCTTCTTTACCTCTATTTTCTTCGCATGTATATATGTTAATAAATAATCAAGAACGGTTTTAATCGGTTTGTAGTCTCTTATACATTTTTGACTAATCATTCATGGTTGGTATAAGTACGTCTTAAGATTCTAAGTTAGAACGTTTTATGTGTACTAGACTTATGTCATGCTTAATATTTAGCGGGTGTTTTTCCTTTTATTCTTTTCAACTTTCTTTGTGTGGAATAAAGAAAAATAAGAGCGGCTTAAAAAAATGTGTGGATATAAAAAAAAAAAAATAATAATAATAATACAAGACTCCCAAGAGGGGCAGTGAAGTGTTAATTATAGTAACTATTAGATTCCAATATTACCTTGACGGGTTGCTAGGATTTAAAAGTTGCTCCAATCCAATATTACCTTGACGGGTTGCGGGATTGAAGACCCAAAGTCTCAAAAAGGCTGCGGATGTAAATTATTGCGTGAGTTTTATTTTTCTTTCCTTAGCGAGTGTGTAGCTACTTATTAATGCATGACATGAGGATTTTACACATAAGGCGAATGACTTATTATTCTTGAGACGGACTTATATTAATTGTGAGCGGTTTTCAAGTAATGGATGAGAGGATTACTTAGGATTAAAACCGTGCTTCCTTATTTTTGGATTTTACATTTCTTATATTTCACGCTTTAAATAATGACAAATTTGCCCAAAAGCAATTTGCTCAAATAATAACCGGTTCCACATTTAATTGTCATGAATAAGTTGATGCACTTTTTTATTTGTGAATGCAATGATCCCATTTTTAAGCTTGGTATGGGGAAAGTGAAACTTGAGGGTGATAAGTGTCCATGGTACCAAAGCCCTAATTTAAGTCATTGATTTCTTTATGAGTTTTTCCATCAAAACCATTTCAAGAAAATCTAAAAATATATAAATAAGATTGCTTTCTTTGCATTGCATTGTAAATATTCAAAATCATTCATCATGTAGCATAGCATAGTTTATTAAATCATAAAATGGACAAGGTGGATTAATTATGAGAAAAGTGCACTCTAGAGCTTTAAAATGCTGCATTGCATGAGGTCATGGCAATGGTCAAGTGGAGGGGAGTTGATAAGTGTGAAAACACTCATCAATAATGATCCAAAAACCACTCTAAACACATTCAAATACATTATATTTGAGCAAAGACAGTTTTCAAGGGATTTTTTATGATAAAAGAAGATGAAAAGGATAAATCAAGCTTCAAGGACCTTACTTGTCATTATTCCAAAGATCGAGGACCTAAAGTGTAACTTTCAAATAAGACAAAGGATGGAAAACAAATTACTTAAAAGTATTTAACACTTTTTTTATTAAAGATAAAAATAAGAGACCAAAAAGGAAAATTTGGGAGGAAAGTTTATTTAACTTTTATACTTGGTCAAATGACCAAGTCATACACACAGTCAACATAACACGTCTTCATCAACCGATCAAGAGAGAGAAAGAAGCATTTCAGTCGTCCATCTCTCTTCTCACCACCAAACCTGCAATTTGATTTCATGTACAATCAAGAAAGATTCAAGCGAAGTTTCTAACATCAAAAATACTCCTCATCATCCTCTCTACAAGGAGATATGGTTTAATTAGATCAAAGTGGAGGGATAAAGAAACCCCCAAAATGATGAAGAATGAAGAACAAGATACATCATCATATTTTCCACGTGGCATCAAGATATTGGGCAAGAAACGTCATCAACACCTCTACTCCACCACTCAGCGCCTATAAATACAGATGAAGACCTCATTTTGGAGATGGTTAGCTTAGGTGTAGTTTACACACACATTAGTTTAGCTCTTAGGAGTAGATTAGTTAAACTCTTGTAACTACTTTCTGTTAATCAGTTTTCCAAGCTTTAAATCAGTTTGTAACCGAATTAGTTTTCCGCCATTAATGAAAGTCTAAAATTTCAGTTTCTCAATCTTTTTCTTTCTCTTATATCTTCTTATTGACTAACTCAAACAAGCTTTTGAGCTAATATACTGTTACGATTACTGTTTAGGCAGGGAGCTTCATTTTCGTTGCATTTCAGTTTCTTAGATATAACCACTTTATGATTTCTGCTATTGATGAATAGATTCAGTTTAGTCTTTTGATTACAAGCTTATGCTTGTTTCTTGTGTTGATTTAGTTTTTCTGAATCGTCTTCAAGATTAGTGTGATTTTTTAGTTCAAACAAGATTTTCCGAGTTCTTCTTCTTTTCTGATAATCTGAGTAAACGTTTTGTTAACTGGTTGCGAGAGTTGTAGTTTTTAAGCTGATAAAGCTTATTGATAAGCTGATATAGTTAATATAACATGTTTCTGATAGTTTCAGTTGTGCGGGTTTATGAGTAACTGATTAGATTCAATATCTTCATCTTTACTGTTGACAAGTTTGGATTGAAACGTTTGTATGCTTACAGCTCATAAGCTTGTACAAGCTTATGAGTATTGTTTCAGTTTTTTATTTTCTTATAGGATTGGAAGGGCAAGTTGATTGGTTCTTAATTTTTGGCAAGAAGCAGCTTTGTAGATAAGTGTGGTTCCGTTTGGCAGATAGAATGGTTCAGTGACTGGTAGTCGAAGTAGGGTTAGTTTCAAGTCGGCTCAGCGCCGTGCTTCGACATCAAAGGACTTGGCCTGGAAGACGAGGTCACGTTTTTTTACTTTTCTGAAACTAATAGTATAATTTGCTAGTTTGTAACTGTAGTGTGACTATAGTGTATACTTTCTTGAATCGCCTGCGTGTTAGTACATGATTGTTACATGTTCTTAGGTTAGCAACTAGTTTATACTGTTAAAGCATAAGGGTAGTAGTAATATGATTTAGCTAACTGTTTTAATATTCATTTTTCAATAAATAAATAAGTTTCCAATTCATGTTTTGTAGGTTTGTTAAATAGTTGTAATTGTCAAGATTGTTGGAGTAGTTTACCTTTTAATGAAAAGCTAAAATAGGCATTAAAAAAAGGTTGTCAGTTAGGTTCTATTCTATTCTTCTTGCATCATTTTATAACTGATCATTTTAAATCTTTTGCTTTGTATGTTCTTGTTTAACCAATAGTTCAACTTTACATCAGTCCAATTTTGCGTTAGTAGTTTAGGCAATTATTAGGACTTTTAGTCTATTAGATATTTGATGGGCTTTATACATTTCTTTGCTAATGCATTTTTTTCATTTACTAGTTCAAATAATTGGGTAGTAGTGATACTGTGTATATTTTCAGTTTTGATAGTTGAATTACATTTTTAGTTTTAAAATTTCAATTTTTTAGTAGATTGTAATTTTACTTTTATAAAAATAGGTTTAGATTAATATTTTGTAACTTGTATTTTCAGTCGTAGTATAAAGTTACATTTTATGATTTTTTTTTTATTTTGTGCATTTAATTATGGTAAGTGCAATTTGTTTTTAGTTAGTACGTATACATAGTATTAGATATTATTTTCACCTTTTTACTTGCTTTGTGCTAATTAGACATAGATACCATTCAAGCTTTTATCAACAAAAACAATTAAGTCAAGCTTAAAATTGTTTTATCAATTCGATTAGACCGAGAGAAAAACGAACTAAGAACGAGTTATTATAGACTCATTTGAACTATCATTAAGCATGCCACCCTTAACAAACAAGGTAGGGTTGACTTTCTTCCATTGGTCCAAATCAGTCAACTTCTCCCTATATTCCTCTACTGGGGTAAGAACTCTTGGTGGAGGAATAAATTCCTCTTCTTGGAGTTCTGGTAAACCAGTCCAAGACAAGTCCTTGCTAAGGACACCATAGAAGTTCCCAGCAGGTGGTGGAACACCAGCATACTCTTTCATCCCAATCCCATTCATCTCCCTAGAATCCTTTTGTTCACTAACACATTTTTCTAGGGTTTGTGAGACTTTATCAAATCTCTGAATTTTAAGATCTACATTATCCTTATTTTTGATAGCCTCATCTAACTTAGCCTGTAATTAAGCATTGACTCTCTCCATGATGTTTCTAATATCAATACTAGCATTTAAATCATGTTTTAATATATTGATTTGATCTTTTAGGTCAAGCTCCATTTTCTTATACTCAACTACAGTCTTTTCAGTTTGAGTAAGAGCAAGTTGATAGTTAGACAACTTGCATCTTTCATTAACCACATCTGTTGACAATTTGAAAACTTCTTTGTTAAGTTTTTCAGTGTTTAGACGACAACCCTTACTACAAAATGCATCATCATATACCTCATTGTCTGATGAAGATGAGGAGTGTGCCATGAGAGCATAGTGAACATGCTATTCTTCTTCCTTTTCTGCAACCAAAGCTTTGTTCTCTTCCTCATCCTTAGCCAAGTAGCTCCAATCCCATCCAACACCATAAATTTCTTGCATTGCAACCATGGCTTTGGAATCCTGAGCCTTAATGATTTGGCTTGAGGGTTTTTCAGCATCAGATCTTCTTGGAGATCTACATTCTCTCATAAAGTGTCCCATACGATGACAATTGTAACCCTCAACCTTGGATTTATCAAATCCAGCAGTGTCCTTGGCATTAAAAGTCATCTTCTTCTTAAATCTTTTATTCCATCTATTTGCCCTTATGCTTGCAAGGGCCATATTCCACTTTATGTCCATCTCCTCCAAATGCTCATCACTAATATGCTCAAGGTCCTCATATGTAATCACTGAACCATTGGGCAATGAAGCAATGTATGCACACACAGTATATAGATCAATATCAGCAGGCTTAACTCTTGGTGAGTCAACTTTGTATGTGTCAGCGTCTGAATGTGAGGCGTTGATAGGGTTTGATCCAACGTTGACACAAGTTGATCCAGTAACGGGGTGCATGTATGACTCCTTTTGATCAAATTGACCTTCACTATGTGAGAAGAAGGCCATGTTTCCATTGGTAGACTTGCTCCCATGATCCAAAAGAGTTCCATTCTCCACCAGCCTCAGTTTATTGTAAACATCATCAAAAGTAGAACTTTTGTGAGTGTTATTAGCAATTATGGATCTTGCTTCAATTTTCCGTACATCACTAAGACTTTTAAGAAAAGTGGTGATAATATCAACATCACCAAGCACTGTTCCCATGAAGGACAGCTTGCTTGTAAGGTCAAGAAATCTGCTTCTCACACTACTTAGCTTTTCACTGGGTTGAGCTTTAAAAACAGCATACTCATGCAAGAGTTGCTTCTTTTTCTCTTGTACGATATCAGCATTACCACCATAAGCAACGTCAAGGGCTGCCCAAAGATCTTTTGCAGACTCATAGCTTCTATATTTGTGCTGATTTTCTTGTCCCAAAGAGAGTTTCAGAATGCTTAGGGTTTTCATGTCACTCCTTCTCTTTGCTATGTCCTCAGTTGAGACAGCTCTACCATCTTCAGGTTTTTCTTTTCGATCCTCTTCAGTAAAGCCTTGAACATTTGTTCTTTGTAAGATGGAAGCTGCAATCTTTTGAGCTTTATTGAATGTGTTTCCATATTCAATAATTTCCCATAGGGTGTAGTCATGGATTTGTTGATAATGTTCAAAGTTAAACTTCCACAACTAAAAATTTTCTGGGTCTAGCATGGGAATCTTGATGTTGGGGATTGAGGAGGAGGAGGATTTTACTTCTGGGGTAGACATGATTTTTTTAGGGTTTTGTGAAAATTAGGGTTTTTGGCGATTTAGGGTTCTTGTGTTCTTTAGATCAAAGTTTCTCAACAAGATCTGATACCACTTGTTGATCCCAAACTTAGATCGATTTAGCTTGTGTAAACGAGATTAAATCAAGTTAAACACGTAGAGAAACTTTTTTGTGTATAAAACAATTTAAGTATTATGCGGAATTAATACTCAAACAACAACACACAAACAATGTAAAACAAACTTTCACTTGATTGATTAGAATAAACTTGCGTACAATGAAAGTGTTAAACGTATGAAAACTTATATATTGAAACAAAACCTAAAGGCCTCCTTTTATAGACATAAGGCGCCTTGTACAAGAGGTTACGTATCAGCTATTTTAGGTAAAGATAAATATAAAAAATACATTGTTGATCATATCTTTACTAGAAATAAACTAGAAACATAATACGTGTAGACTAAGTCTTCTATCAGTGCTTGACTTCATCTTATCAACGCTTGACATCTTCCTGTCAACGCTTGTTCTGTCAACGCTTGTTTTCTTCTTATCAACGTCCCGATTATCTTGTCAGCGTCCAAGTGTACTGGCTACATTTTATTCCCAACAGATCATATAGAGGTGAAGTCTAGTAACACTTGTATGGTTGTTTTTATGAGATATCACAACTTAAATGTTTGAACTTTGTTTTTATTAAGTGTGAGTTGTACTTAAGTACATTGGTATTAAAGTGTGCACCTTATTTGATAGGTTGCAACTTTCGCGTTTATCGGGCATCAATTATCGTCGGCGATCGTCGTACTACTACACTCGTACTAAGGTGAGTCTATAGCCTCGCTTTTAAATTCTTTAATTGTTTTAGAACTTGCGAGGGGGATAACATGTGAATTGTTTTATTAAAAACTAAAGGGTACAACTATAGGTTGTGGCAAACCCATTAATGGGTGCAACTAGAAGTTGTGAGAACCCTATTATTAGAAACTAATTTATTGAAAATGAATGGTACAACTATAAGTTGTGGAAAAACCATGTTTGTTTAAAAATTTAGAACACAAGGAAATGTTTAATGCCATTGTTATGATTATTATAGGTTTGTTATTTCGTTAAATGAAAGTCCCAATTATATCATGAATTGTTAGCTACCGAGTTATGGTAGGCGCTTATATATGGAATAGTACTATTCAGGAGGACCGACCTCCTCCCGTCCTATAACGACTAGCTATCGTTAGGGCACACTTGAGGCCCAAGGGGGATACATGCGTGAGAGTTTAATATACACTTAGCGAGGTGTATGGTGGGCAAATATGATGGAAACGTTTCAATGTCATGAGGCCTATAATAATCCATATAACGTTGTTTGATCCACATCGTTATTTCCTGATGGTTTTAAACATATTAGTGTTCGGTAATGTTAATTTATAAACTCTATAGATTCACTCAACTTTTGTTGACAAGTTTTAGCATGTTTTATCTCAGGTCCTTGAAGGTAATGGCAAAGGAGGGATTTTGGTGCTTGCGGTTTAATAATAAAGATGTTTAAAGCTCACCATTTTGGAAATAATCGTTCAATGATTTTTAATTATAATAAATGTTGTTTATTTGGTTTGTTAAATGTTTAGGACCATGTTGTGAACGATTTGTAAACTTTTATTACAATCCAATGCTTACTTTTAAAATGATTCTTTTCGAGTTATTTTCTATTACTTGAGTTGTTATATTATGAAGTATCACCCCATATGAGCTTCCGCATATGACCTAAAATTGGGGGTGTTACAGTTATAGTAAGTACTGTTAGTATTAGCGCGGTAAATGCTAAGTACCGTTAGGCTAAATGTTAGTACTGCTGCTAGTGTAGATAAGGATTGAAATGTCTTTAGTAAAGATATGTTCTAGTTATATTGAGAGTACATCATGTGTGATATACTTATCTAAATAAAATATTTTATGTGTTCCCTACACTATAAAAGGAACATAGGTACAATGAGTTTATTGTATCTTTTTCACAGTCGACTAATAAGAATCGAACAGTTAGAGTATACTGTTGTTCTTCATTGCTTTCATAAGTTAGATTCCGCATAACTTATTAGAGTTTAGTAAGAGTCTCTCAAGTGTTCTAGTTTGTTTGCAAGCTATTGTGCAATCCTTAACAAGATCTCGAAAGGGATCAACAAACCTTTGACGTATCACACACCATTTCGCGTCGAAGGTGCTGGCGCCAACCCTACCAGCCATAGTGAAAGAATTTTATTTTTTTGGAAATTTCAAGCCGTTAGAGAGGCTTTTGTTCCCGTCTTTTTGTTTCAGTATCATTTTTTTAAAAATTTAATCCTTTAAAAGTATATATATCACCAATTTTATATACTCAATTCTTATATTTTATACATCACTTTTTCATACTTTTCTAAATTTTTTCTCACAAAAAAATGAATCTCATCCATGATTGGACAACCTACATGCTAAACGATCCTATCTTCCAATTTTCGACCAACAATCCAGGCTCGTCTTCGAACCCGAGATCCTCTACTCAAGCTCCATTCAAGTATATGCCATTTTATCACAACATGAACCAATTCCAACATAAAAAATTTCAAAATTTTCAACAAGAACAATTTCACAAATTTCAATATGGTGGTTGTCCGTCTCGTAATGTTTTTTTTTCTTCATAGTATTTTTTTAAGTAATGTAATTTTCTAAGTCATGTAATGTTTTTTGAATTAAACGTAATATTTTTATATATATAATGTTTTTAATTTTAACTTTTTTTTTAAATATTTTTTTTAGAACGGTAAATGTTAGTGGTTAGTGGGTCGAGTCGTACAATGACATCCAAGCGGAAAAATGTCTTTTTCGAACCCTCGCCTAGTTATGTCAGACTTCTTATCTGCTTCGCCTGAAAGGCCCTTGGCAGGTCTAGAACCCAAGATCTCCAAGAAACCTAAAAAAAATCACTTAGTGAAACCTTAGTGGTCAACTGAGATAAGCTAGTTGGTTAAAAAATAATAATAAAAATAAAATAAAATATAATGCTCCTTTTTGACACTTCATCTTTTGATCAACCATTACTCCTAAAAATATGATGCTAAAATATTTTTGATTATAAACCTAGGAAAAATATTCTCATAAACCCTTAGTTTAGCATAGACTCAACCAATCAATTACAATCATCCATTTTTATCATGTAACAAAAAAAACTCATTTTTTAAAAATTAAATATCTCACAAACCAACGTTCATCGTTACGTAAAACAAAGCATACCATCGCGACGAGAATTAAATCATCTATCTATCGAGGGGCACATGTATATACTTTCGACTAACTTTTTTCGACTTTTTTTTCTTAAGTCACGTCTGGAGAGAATCATATATGATTCGTCACGAAACATATATGATTCTCAGAAAATCATACATGATTCATATCACGAATCATATATGATTTTCTGAAAATCATATATGATTCTTGACGAATCATATATGATTCTCTCCAGACGTGACTTAAGAAAAAAAAGTCGAAAAAAAGTTCGTCGAAAGTATATACATGTGCCCCTCGATAGATAGATGATTTAATTCTCATCACAATTGTGTATTTTTTTCGTTTGACGATTTACCGTTTGTGAGATATTTAATTTTTAAAAAAATGGTGGGAAATGGGTTTTTTAAAAAATGGATGATTATGATTGGTTGGATATGTTTATATTAATTTAAGTGTGTATATAGATCTTAACTCTAGAAACCTAATCTATTTTTACATGTCACTTGCATTTTTTTCCCACGAGCCTTTAACTAATGCGCCATTGTATCGAACAAATATAATTAATCGTGATTTAACTAATGCGCCATTGTGTCGAACAAATATAATTAATCGTGATAAGCAATTCAATCTATTTCCGTATCACCTTGTACTCGAACATTTGGCTCGAGGCATTCTCCCCGATACGTTTCTAAAAATTGAACAGAGAGAACTATAGGATAAAGCCAGTGGCGGACGCAGGAATTTGTAAAGTGGGGGGCAAATTTTTTTTTTTGACAACAGTAAAGCGAAAAACTAAAATTCGAAAAAAAAAATCGAGTATTTTAACATAAAAATAGAGCATTTTTAGGTTTTAGAGTGTTAAATGTTAGACTTTTGTATGTGAGTGGGGGGCAATTTCAATTTCGAGTGGGGGGTATTTTAAAAAAACACTCACAATTAAAGAAAAACTACATTATAATCTCGTCGTTTTGGTTTAGCCATGGGGGGCGCTTGCCCCCCCCCCCCCCCCCCCCCCCCCCAGAAGCTAAGTTGTATGTCCGCCATTGGATAAAGCATAAAGACATACTACTAAAGTTAACTCAAAAATTCAAGGGTGAGATGTGTCCGTCATGGACAGTTGGAGACTATGGTGTCGAAAGAACGTTGTCGTCCATTCCCGAAAAACCTGCAGTAATTAGAAACAGAGGTTTGGCATTTCTTAGAGCATAGCATAGGTTCGAATATTTTAGAAAACTAATAATTTGATATTGGTCTACGTGTCAGCTATAATTTTCTTTTGTACGATCATTGTACCAATTGTTTTTTAGAGGTAATAATCAATATTTTGAAATTCGGGTTTTGAATTAATTCGATCAAGTCATTGAGATATTGGTTTAACCGGTTGTACCACTGGATCGACTGGTTTTTTTCTTAAAATATATATATATTTTCAATATTACAAAAAAATTTATATGAAAATCATGAATATTTTATATATAAATATATTTGACCTAAAAATCATTTACTAACAAATATAGTATGTAAATACAAAGTTAAATTACACACATATATAATTAAATCGCGAAAAAAAAAAACGAGAAAAAAAATATAAAACACAAAAATAAATTAAAACTCGGCGGGTCTCACGAACCGAGTTGGCCTAGGTCGCTTAAAACCCGACGGATTATACCTGTTTTTTAAAATATAAAATCCGAGTTAATTTGATCCGTGTTTTTAACTGAAATCAGTTTAACAGGTTAAACCGACCGAATCGACGCAAGGTTCAAAACATTAGTATTAAAAGCTTAACCCATATCGAAGTCCAATGATTGTGCTACTCAATCCCATCCAACTCGGCCAATCCAACCCAACTGACTACATAGTTATAATCTAAATCTAAGGTTAAAGGGAGTGGGGGAAAACCCACTAACCTACACGTTAGAGCAACATCAGCTTTTAATAAACTCACCACAACTCACTCAATAGGGTAATGACACTAACTCACACTCACCTTTCATACCTATTTTTATTTAAACACACATCACTCACAAAAACATCAAAAAATAAACTTAACCCCAAAAATAAAACCACCCAGTCCCGAATAAATAAAATTCACGCTAGTGAGTTTGCTCATGAAATTTAGGCTAAAGGTAGTGGGGGCAAACCCACTCACCTCCACGTCAGCACCACATCAGCTTTTAACAAACTCACTACAACTCACTCACCAGGGTAATGACACTCAATGAAACTCACTCACACTCACTCAAACTCACCTTTTATACCTATTTTGTTATTATTTAGACACACCCCACTAACAAAAAACACCCAAAAATAAACCTAACCTAAGCAATAAAACCACCCGAGCCTACACATATAAAACTCACGCCGGTGAGTTTGCTCCATGATTTAAAAAAAAATTAGTCAGTCGCGCGTGAGTGGGTATTAAAGGGAGTGGTAGCCGCGCGTGGGTTCGGCAAAGTCGCTTGTGGATTCTTAGCCACCCCTTTAGCCTTAGTTACATTCACCAACTCGCGCGTGAGTGAGTATAAAAAAGAATGGTACTCACGCGTAACTTTACTAAACTCGCTTGTGGAATTTTACCCACTTCTTTGCTCCATGATTTAAAAAAAAATTAGTCAGTCGCGCGTGAGTGGGTATTAAAGGGAGTGGTAGTCGCGCGTGGGTTCGACAAAGTCACTTGTGGCTTTTTAGCCACCCCTTTAGCCTTAGTTACATTCACCAACTCGCGCGTGAGTGAGTATAAAAAAGAATGGTACTCACGCGTAACTTTACTAAACTCGCTTGTGGAATTTTACCCACTTCTTTCAGGGGTTAATTTCATATATACCCAAATTAATTACTTAAATGACATATTTTTTTTGAGCAAATATCATAAAGTAATATACATAGTTCTAAATAGCTCGTTATAGCCCGTCTTAAGGCGCGCTAAAGCTTGAAGCGTGGCCTTCGCACTACGCAATAGGTCAAAGCACGCTACGATATGAGGTGCGGTTATTTTTTGAATTTAACTCCAAAAAATGACTATTATTACATGTGAGGAGAGTTTTCTAACTTTAATTATTATATACAACACTTATTATGAACATAATATAAATATAGTATTGAAATACATAAAACAAATAAATATTTTTATGTTGTACCGCTATAAACCACGCTATAAAAACGTTAAAGCTTCGCCTTAGCCGCTAAAGCGTGTAGCTTAAACATGTCGCAACGTAACGCTTCACGCTATTTATAATCATGGTCATATATACCCAACTTAAACATTATATTTGTCATATTTACTCAATTCATTATATAACCCATTAAAACTAAATTTACATTATTATATTCCTATGATGCCCTCTATCATATTAGTTCCATGCTCTTTTCTAAATACGGAGTACAAACGAAACCTTAGCAACAACAAGAAAAAACTTGTGAATACACAACAGCAAGGAAAAACCATAACCTTCCTAGTAGTAGACTAAAAAAAAAAAGGAAAAACCATAACCTTTAAATCTATAATCGTATACGAAGTTTAAAAAAACAGAGTCTACATAACTAAAGGATGCCTAAATACTGTATGTTCTTTTGTAACAAAAAGTAAAAAAAAAATACATTACAAAGAAGGATCACCATCATTTTCTGTACCTACATACATTGAATATCAATTGAACTTTATAACTCTCAACTTTATTGAAGATAATCGTGGTTTGAATATAAATAAATGAGACGAAATATTTTGTGTAAATGTAATATAAAATTACTGTAAACCGTCAATCAATTTTATAAATTAAAATTGAAAATACTTATATAGAGGATCTAGTAATCTTACACCATCATTATCTATCTGTACATCATACCGTTAGTCAATAAGAAGGAAGAGTTTTTATAAGGGTATAAATGTCAATACGTTTGCAATTGATGGTTATTAAGAGTCTAAATTTATCTTTTATGAATAGATTTAAGAAAATGGGTAAATATGAAAAATATAATATTAAAATTAAGTATATATGACTTTATGATATTTAATTGAGTAAATATATTATTTAAATATTTAAATTAGGTATATATGGAATTAACCTTTTCTTTCAGCCTAATAGTTTAACTAGTTAGTCGCGCGTGAGTGAGTTAGCTAAGTACGTATTAAATTCACTTTGACCGCATTAGTTACCCATTGAAAGTTTCTACTCCGTATATCATCTTCCTCTATAGTTTGTCAACTTCATTTACTTTGCTTGTACTAGTTCACCTACATCTCATTACTTCTCCAACTACTTCTACCATCTAAAAACACCCTAATATTTATATTTATATTGAGACCTTGAAACCCTAAAATACGTACCACTTATTTGTTAGTAAAAGTTTCTTTCACACTCGACACTAGGCATCAACATCATGTCTTTTGATTTCTTTCAGGCGATCCAACTCTTTGTGTCCCCGGGTTTAGATTATCTTCATAATGATAATACACAGGTTAGAAATTCGTTTTGTTGTCTATTTGATGTTTAGGTGATGTTTATTGTTAGTAAATGTTTGACTGTCTTTTGGGCATACTTTACTTGGATCCCGAATTCCCGATCTCATATATATGAGATACATCATGTTAAGGCTCTACTAGTTAGCCACAAAAGTTTTACAATGGCCTTATTGTCATGCTATATAGGAAGTTCAGTGAACATGGATACAAACCTCTTAAATGTGAAATACTATTAACTTAGAATGCCACAAATTTTAGAATGGCTATATTAAGTAGGTTTTGTATAAATATCCCAGTAGTTATGAATTACTAGTAGAATATTAGTCTTTGTATTCAGCCATTCAGGGGCTTGTATATGAAAAATAAACGGAATCGATGTATGTTTAGTAATTGTACGCGGCCATTGATATGAGGTAATATACATATTAATCGTAGTTTAATTCAAACATGCAGTATAATTCAAATATGCAAAGAAACAAACAAGGTTTTAGAGTTTCTTGAGATAGAGAAAGTTCATCACGTTACTTCTGTTCTAACCTATGCCTTGAAATCCGTGAGTATTGAAACAAGAACAAAGGCCATTTCTGCACTTCATTTGTTATCAAAACATGAGGAATGCCAGAAAACCGCTACTGGACTTATTGTCAATCTCATAATCAGTTTATCAAAGAGGCGGACCATCTGTAACTAAGAGGCTGTAACTAAGAATTACCTCATCACGATATGCAACAAGGTTGAGGTTACTCCGAGTGTCAATTATAGAGGTGTTCGCTCAAAGTACCAAGGTTGTCAAAAAAATTGGTTGTGCTTGTCCTAGTCTTCTATTTCCTTTTGTTAAAAGCACAAAACCGATTCATCTATTATCAAGGAAAAGTGTGTGCTTATTGACAATACGCACACATTTTTCCTTGATAATAGATGAATCGGTTTTGTCCTTTGACAGAATGAAATAGAAGACTCAGTAGGTCAAGTACAACCAATTCTTTTTGACAGTCTCGGTACATTGAGCGAACACCTCTATAATTGATAAAAGTCTCTCCTGAAAGCAGACTATGCCTCAAGGAACAACTGAAGAAAGAAGATGCATTCTCACTAAACTTGCACCGGGGGAATGGCTTCTCATATTCTCACAATGATGCAAGATGTCTAGTAACCTTGACCAACCGGTTCATGACGCACATATGGTATTATTGTTTTGTCTATCTCTTCATCTTACTAGCTTGCCAGCAAGAACGGTTTTATTTTAATCAGTTTCACTTAATTATTCAACGAATTTTGACTAGTTGTATTTTGGATGTTTTAATATATCTTTAGCGCTGAATAAATCGAGGTAATATAAGCCTAATATTAGCTATGCCTGCTTTGATAATTAACGTTATTTGAATGGTTTATTGGTTTTATGCTTTGGTAATCAACGGGCAAGACACTGCACTTTTGTACAGACACTTGAAAATCTAGCTTCAAGTGTTTACTATGCAGTTCTCTTATAAAATCTTGTGGTTTGTATTCCATTAATCAAACATAAAATGTTAATTTATGTCCTTCCGACTTATCTTTGGCCTCCAGAGTTGCTTAAAACTTGTGGAAGAAGTACTATCGTCCATGCTGACGTCTAGTTCCTTGCTTCTATACAGTAATTGTTTTGTTTTGATGGATGATATGTCTCTCTGTCTATGTGTGGGTGGGGCTATTGGTATATGATGGTTCTATTAAAAAACCTGCTACTTTTTCGGAAGTGTTTGTAATTATTATTGAAGATAATAATAGTATAAATAATTTTTAGAACTCATCCCTGTTAAGTAACTCACCGAGAAGGAATTGAAACCTTTGTTTCCTTTAGAGTATAAATAATTTTTCTTCTTTACACTCCTGTTGGTGGTTCTAATTAAGAAGCTTTTGAAGTGGGTTTTTAAGATCGTGTTTTTTTGGTAAGTATGCTAGATTTTCCAATTAGCGTATCAATCTATGAGCTTGGAATAAAAAAAGTTCAAATGGGGTAACCACTGCCTTCTAACACGAGTAGATCTGCTCTAAATACCCTAAGAAGTTATGTATAGCGGTGCAAATAAGTAGCGGTCTGATCACAACGCCAGCTTGTGGCCAAATTCATCAGCATATATTGCACAAATCTCTGTAGTAGGTCTTTGAAATCAACCATGTACTCGCTTTAGCATTTGCACGATCAGTTGGTATTTATCATATTTACCTTATGATGCAAATCTGCCTAAGAAGTCCATAGTATGTGTTCTAAGATCCATAGATCTTTATGGTTTCTAATTTGTTTGTCCCTATGGTGAAAGGTCTTTGATGCATATCCCTTCTGTCTTTTATTTTTAGCCACTGCACTTAGAAGGAAGTTTGAATGCAACGTACACCAATCTGTGTTTGACTTAAAATCCTTCAACAAGCTAGGTCGTCGTGGTCATGACTCTTGATAGTCATACCGTATTCTCTTTCTTAAGGTTTTTATTATCAATTTCAGTTGCTCTCCTTAGCATACTGATTGGGTGTTCATATATATAATGGTGGCATCATGATGGAATTAGTTCTTTTGGACGAGACTGGTTTGCATACTGATTGGGCTAGACTACATGTCCCTAGGATCCGAAAGCCACTCTGGCCAGTTACACTTGAGCAACTAGTGAAGCCTATCCTATCCACTTTCGTAAACTTTTCTGTTGCGACGAAACCCGATGAACCAAACTGCATCCATGGTTTTTATAAGAGTTGAACTGGAGCTGGTTGAAAATTATTAATGAGCCTAAAATGGTTCGAACCCATAAGTTTGGGGAATCATAGCCTGCGTGTTCCATCCTCCTTGACAAGTTAAAAACTGAACGCCTTAAAGATTCGTCCAGTTCACAGCTAAGAGTTGTTAACCTGTATAATCAAGCTTCAATCTTGTTGGAAGACCATTATGAAGAATTCTCAAAAGATCAGACTGAAACTGAAAGCTTCAATCTTGTTGGTATAACACGACATGTAAAAAAGGAAAAGATACAAATAATATGATGCTACAAAATAACCAATCACTCTCTCAAATTCTCCGTATAACACAATAATTGCAGAAACGTGATCTCTTATTCAAGTAAACTCGATTATAACACAATAATTGCAGTTGGAGTTAATTCATTTATCCAGTATAACACATATACTACAGACTGCGGGAGCGTTTCTAACCTTGCTTAAAGCCCTAAACATTTCATCTCGTGTCAGCATTTACAGTTAAAATATGATATGGTATGATAATTTGTCATGCTAACATTAGCCTAATGAGAATGAAAGGAAAGGATATATTTTTTTTTCTATGATGCTTCATGCTTCGAAGAAGTGGTTATCGTGATTCGTGGCTTCTTTGTGTAAAAAATTATCACTTTCTGATGACGTATAGTCCCCAGCCAGGTCATGAACCCGGCCCACGGGTACTACCCGTATCCGGCCCATCACGGCATGCCTGGTGCAGGGTTAGACAGAATCATACTCCTACTATGATTAGGATTTATCCCAAAGGAGAGGATATTCACTCACCATAATTAGAAGATAACAATCAATCTAAATTTGGTGGTTATCCTTGCCTTGGGGCCGAAGCATCAGTGACAGCCCATTAGGGTTTCACTGCCTGTATAAGGAACCCCCAAGGGTTCCACAAAGGTATTACATTCTACACACTCTCAAACTCTCATACGATTCCTATAAACCTAACTGATTACTTACTCTCACGCCGGAGTCTAATCGTGGGAAACATTCCCACGGTAAGCCTAACGCGTGTTGTTTAGTGTGCAGGATCCCAATCATACGATTCACTTGGTGCAGGAGCCGGAGTCCAGCCAACCCGAATTAAGCCTAATTCGGGTCTAGCAAGGATCACCCAACTTTTGTATCAACAAGTTGGCGCCATCCGTGGGCCCATTACACTAAGCTAGAGCAAAAATCTCATCTTGAATCTTCAATGATGAAGGGGCATCCGCAAGGAAATCCCAAGAACACAAATCCTGGAAATCGGAAGTCCCAAGGGGAAGGGATACTCATTTCCAATCGATCCCCTAGCCATCAAGCTGCCGGACCAAACAGCCGGAGTGGTCTTCAGTCCATGGGGGTGACGAGCACGTTCTCCATGACCCCACCACCTACTTCGACCTTGGATAATCCTGATCCCGGGAGTGCGCCCAATCCCCCTAACAAGGAGCCGCGCAGACCATCGACCGAGGAAGAAGTAGAGGTCGAACCACTCAGCGAGGAAGATCTCACTCGAGTTCTCACGCAGAACTTTGATAGGATCCTCCCAGGGATTGCATCAAGGTTTAATCTAGGGAGGGACCTCCAATCTAGACTCAACTTTGGCAATGCCGGACCAAGCACCTCTTCGCAAGGTCAGAGGAAGAGAAGGACACGACCTCAGGAGAGGAGTCTCTTTTAGGAAACTCCCCAGCCTAGGAATGTGTTCGAACGCATAGGGGATCGTCTCATGCAGGAACTAATACAGTCCAGAGAAGAGGGAGAGAAGTCCGACGGTTCTCCCGAACGACCAGATCTGGAACTAACCAGAACCAATCGCCGGACAAGCGTGTGGGATAGGATGAATACCGGGAAGAAGGCTCCTGGCTCTTTTCACAAGAGCGGCCCTCACCCAAAAGATGGGGCACCACCTCCTTCTCCCGGTCCATCAGGAGAGGACTCGGATGACCATCCGCCTAAGCGTCGCCGACCTAGGCGCACTCCTCCACCACCACCAGACAATGAGGAGTACTATGGCGGTCCTTATCACCGAGAGACGGAAGCAGAAGATCTTTCCCAACCGTGGTGTGACCCTAGTCTCACCCGTCCATGGGCAGACCCCAGGGAAGATCCTTTTACTCTCCGCATACGGAATTACTCCGAGGACACAAAACATCGCATGCCGACGTGTGTCAAGACTTATGATGGAACTGGTGATCCGGATGATCACCTCAAGATATTTGATACGCAGGCGAAAATTGAGCGATGGCCCATGCCTATATGGTGACAAATGTTCAATTCAACCTTGATCGGCAATGCTCGTGACTGGTTTGAAGGACTTCCGTCGCGAAGCATTGATAGCTTCACTGAACTACGCACTGCGTTTAAGAATAATTATACTCAGCGGAAGAAGTATAATAGGGACCCGGTCTCATTGGAAACCGTCAAGCAAAGGTCGGGGGAGTCTACGGAAGCCTTCACCGAACGCTTCAATGACGAGTGCACACGCACAAAGACAATGCCGGAACTCCTGAAAATTTCCGACTATATGCATGCCATAACAGACAGGGAACTAATCAGACGTCTCAATGACAAGCGTCCGGAGAAGTATGACGACCTCATGGAAAGGGTCAGAAACTTCATAGAAGGAGAAACCGCGGTTGCCGCGGCCTATCCTTCAAAAGGAAACAGCTACCGATCGAACGACCAGTCCAGGAGACAGTCGGGCGGTTAAAACAACCAGAACAATGGTAGGGGCTCAGATTACAAGAGCCAAAACAAGGGAGGACGGCCGGACGATAATTTACCCCTCTAAAGATGTCCTACCGGGAGATCTTGCTGACAGAAGGGGCTAATTTCCCGAGACCTCCCCCAATGACGACTCCGCTGGACCATCGTCAAGGAAATCGTTTTTGCGAATTCCATAACGACAAGGGCCATGGTACGGAGGAATGTATCCAGCTCAAGAAGCACATTGAGTCACTGATCAAGTCAGGTAAACTCAAGCATTTGGTCAAGGATTGGAAGGATAGAAAAGACAACAAGAAGTATGACATGAAGGATCCCCAAAAGGACAAACCTTCAACTATATATATGATCCAATCCAGACAGCGCCGCACGAGGCAGAAAATTAGTCAAAAATTCTCACACGGTAGAGAAATCTCATTCCCTCCCATCACAGTAAGCGATGTGATTGATGTACCTCTCACTATTGAGATAAGCATTGGAACACACAATGTTCGCCGCATGTATGTGGATGGAGGGTCATCAGCAGAAGTGCTGTACGAACACTGTTTTGTATAGTTACGACCAGAAATAAGAAGCCAATTGGTACCGGCCATGGCGCCGCTCATTGGTTTTAGTGGAGACACCATCTGGCCAATAGGGCAACTACGTCTGCTTGTAACCATTAGGAACGAAGAGCACTCCACCACGGCGTGGATGAACTTTATGGTGATACGCTCACACTCTCCATACAATGGGATCATAGGCAGACCAGGTATCCTGGCCATACGAGCGGTACCTTCCACGACACATGGAATGATCAAATTCCCTGTGGAAGGAGGAATTGTTACCATCTATAACACAATCGTACCAGCATCCGAGTGTCATGCCGTGACAACACCGGTTCCACCTGTTCCCCCCAAGGACAGATCACCACCTCCCAATTGGAAGGTGGCAATCCATCCTGATTACCCGGAACAAGAGGTGTCCATAGGGGGAACCCTCTTGGATAACGGCAAGAGGGCCATGTGCTCTCTCTTGAAGGCAAACTTAGATGTATTCGCATGGGAGCCCAATCATATGACGGGCGTACCGCGCGCGATAGCAGAACATAGGCTCCAGATCCGCCAGGGATACCCACCCGTCAAGCAAAAGAAGCGCGGTCAGGCACCTGAGCGCAACCAAGTGATATTGGATGAGGTACGTAAACTGGTGGATGCAGGTATCATGCGCGGGGTATACTACCACGAGTGGTTATCCAACCCAGTCATGGTCAAAAAGCACGAAGGAAGTTGGCGCATGTGTGTGGATTTCACAGATCTGAACAAAGCCTGTCCGCAGGATTGTTACCCGCTACCAGAGATTGACTGGAAGGTGGAATATCTATGTGGATATCCCTTTAAGTGCTTCTTAGACGCATATAAAGGATACCACCAGATCCAGATGGCAGAAGAGGACGCAGAGAAGACGGCGTTCCATACTAGTCAAGGCGTATACTGTTATACAAAAATGTCGTTCGGACTAAAGAACGCCGGGGAAACATACCAGCGACTCGTTGACAAAGCCTTTGACTCACAGATAGGCCGCAACCTGGAGGTCTATGTGGATGACTTAGTCATCAAAAGTCATACGGAGGATGCACTTCTCCGAGACGTCCAAGAGACGTTTGACACATTGAGGAGGATTAATATGAAGCTGAATCTAAAGAAATGCACGTTTGAGGCAACGGAAGGAATGTTCCTTGGATATATGATTGATCCAAATGGCATCAAGCCTTGCCCAGAAAAAACAGACGCAGTAATACAACTACCATCCCCTCAGACACAGAAAGAGGTGCAGTCCTTAAATGGGAAGTTGGCCGGGCTAAACAGGTTCTTATCAAAATCCGTAGAGAAGTCACTCCCCCAATTCAAAACACTCAAGAAGTGCATTAAGAAGGGAGACTTTCGGTGGATAAAGGAAGCTGAGGAAGCCTTTGGTCAACTCAAGCAACACTGTTAGGACTATTATAATAGTTATATGTAATAGGTAGACTAGGAGGTATGTAGTTCCTCCTGGTCCTAGTCGTAGTAGGAGTAAGTCCTGCTCCTGGTCCTAGTCGAAGTCAAACATTGTTATTTACTTAATATTCTGTTAGGATATGCATGAGTTATATTAGGAGAAGATATGCATATCAGTTTTACACGTTTTCTTGTAAGCTGTATTAGGGTTTCCTTGTAGTATAAAAGGAACCTGAGGCATAAGGGTTATTCATTCATTCACAAAACGTAGTTCTAGTCTTTATTAATATTAGAAATCCTTAGAAAGGATCAAGTCTTCATAGTTATTCTGTTTCTCTTGTTTATATTTGTGTTCTACATTCATATTGTGTATAGAGTCTCTTTGTGATTTGACTTGTGATTACAGAAGTCATTCACCGGTCCTGACAGGCTGCAAGATCTATATTCGTTGAACTCAACAAGTGGTATCAGAGCCTGGGAGGGTCTCTATACAACAAGAATCAAGTTCTCTTATTTTTAACAATCTGTTTATCATGTCTGCCTCAACTTCTACTCAAACAGGAGAAGAAGGCACTCCTAAAATTGTCCAACCTCAGCAGATCCTGGCTACGGTTTCTAACACGAATGGAAAATTCCCTCTTCTGAAGAAAGGTGAATATGACAACTGGGCAATGAAGATGGAATGGTGGATCACCAACACTGATCAAGATCTCTGGAAGATTATTCTAAATGGAAACAGCAGAAAGCTTACTGGACGAGACAAGAACGGTAATATTACTCTTCTTGACCCTAAATCTCATGAGGAAATAATCGCTATTCAGAAGGAGGTAAAAGCAAAAACAATTTTGCTTCAATCTCTTCCTGAAGATCACATGGGTGACTTCTACCATTTGGATGATGCCAGAGAGATCTGGAACGGCATAAAAGCAAGGTTTGGCGGAAATGAGGAGTCAAAGAAAATGCGAAGGTCCATGCTGAGAGATGAATTCACAGAGTTCAAAATCTCAGAAACTGAAGGCCTGAATCAAGGGTATGATAGGTTCCAGAAAATATTGAGCCAGTTGAATCAACTTCGGTCCAAGCCTGATGATGGTGATGTTAATGCAAGGTTTCTTAAAGCCTTGCCCTACTCTTGGAACCAGGTGGTAATCTCTCTTAAAGCCAAAGGTGGGCTTGATTATCTCAGTTTTGATGATTTGTTTCATAGGCTCAGAACATTCGAACCTCATGTGAGGGGATATCCGAGTGACTCTTTTCCCACTCCTGCTAATTCAGCCTTTGTGAGCTCTATGGCGTCTAGTCCCATGGCATATGCAAGTAGCCAGAGCAATAATGTGTCTCCCCAGCATACTATTCAGCATACTAGTCCCATGTCATATGCATCTAGTCCCATGTCTTCTGCTTCTGATCCCCCTGCCAAGTCTGGTAGTATGGTAGAAGCTATTCTTCATTCTTTTGTTGCTGATGTTACTGCTGAACAACAACTTGCGTTTGATGACTTCAAACAGATCGATAAGCTGGATCTGGATGAGATAGATCTTAAATGGCAGATGGCCATGCTTACACTGAGGGTTCACAAGTTTGAGAAGAAAGCAGGAAGGAAGTTTAATTACAACCCTCGGGAGCCAGCAAGATTCGATAGAAGCAAGGTTCGGTGCTATAACTGTCAGCAACAGGGTCACTTTGCTAGAGAGTGCCCTAGCAAGAATGATCAGGAGAAGAGCAGGTACTCCGCTTTCAAAGTTCAGGAGGTTAAAGATGACAAGAGAGCATTGGTATCTGTTGACTCCATGGTCAACTGGAATGATCATCAGGCTTCTACTCTGGAATCAGCGGAATCAACGACTGATGTGTTGGCAATGATTGCTGGGAATCTCTCTGATGCAGAAGAAGCAGAAGAGTTTGCTCTTATGGGCATCTCACCTCAGGTACAACATTGTCCCCTTGGTTGTCATGATAAATACACAGAATTGTTGTCCCAATTTAATGAAGTAAATGAACAAAATGATAAGTATTACTTAGAGGTACAAGCCTATAAAGCTTCATTAAACACATTGGAACAACAGAAGAAGTGGTTACAAGATACACAACGTGCATATGAGGATAAAATCAGGATACTAAGCATTGATTTAGAAAACACTACAAATATGCTTAAATATACAGAAACTGAAAGAGATGCTAGTATCAAAGAAAAAGAGGAGATGCAAGCTAAATTAGATGCTACACTGTTAAGATTTGACAAATGGCAAAAGGCACCTAAAAATCTTTCAAAGTTAATTGATAGTAGCATGTCTGGCAGAACTAAAAGAGGCTTAGGATTTGAAAAATATATTGATTCTGAAGATGTATTTGATTTATCTTTCTCAAGCGTCTTTGATGCCGACAAAGAGGATGAGGGAAAACCTAGCTACAATAGGTTTAAACCAGCAGCAGAAATGCATGCTGTTCCTCCTCCTCTTACTGGAACTTTCATGCCTACCTCATGGAATAATGACTCGGATGGATCACAGATGCTTGAGTCCCCCACAAGTTCTACTAATTCTAACGACTTTGTCTCATGTACTTTCAGTGACAAAGCCGGCGACTCTGCATCTAATGGTTCAAGTGAAGAGTCAAGACCTACGAGTTCCAAGTCGGATGAACATGCTGCTACTGGTGCTAGGAAGTGTGAAGAAAAAGTCGCTGTCAAGTCAAGTGTGTCTGGTCCATGTTTATTGAGTCCTAGGAAGAATGTTTTTTCTAGAACTGTGTGTAATAAAGTCGGCAGTATGAAACAGTCTCATTCTAATAAAAGGTCTTTCAAAACATGTTTTGTTTGTGGCAGTCCCTTTCATTTAATTAAAGATTGTGATTATTATGACACACATGCATCTATTAATCATGCTTTACTTGCTCCTGGATCACCAGGAGCTGCTCCATATACTACTAGAAGACTTAATCCTTGTGCTCCAATGTTTCATACTTCTAGAGTATCCTCTCCTTATATGTCTGATTCTTGGAGAGAAAATAGATGCCAGACAACAAGTAATTATTTTCCAAATTATAATCCAAACGATGCGCATTATTTTGACCACACGTATTTTGGTTTGGGAAATTTGGGAACTGCTGTTAAGCCCTCAGCAGGTTGTTCCTGGTCAAATAATAATACCCTTATGATGAATAGGCAACCAAGGAACAATAGTGGATCTCATCAATCTTCTTGGCATTCTACTAATGATCCACAAGGCAGGCTCAAACCTGAAAAGGTTTGGGTCCCCTTAAGACACTAACTTTTGCATTTTGATTATATTGTTGTTGTAGGTTACTCCATACCAGGATCCTAGTCTAGGCATTGTTGATAGTGGCTGCTCCAGGAGCATGACTGGCAATAAAGGTCTTCTCTCAAATTTTGTACCCTTTTATGGGGGCAAGGTTTATTTTGGTGGAGGTGAAGGCAGAATCACTGGCAAGGGAACGATAAAGACTCCCAATCTCAATTTTGAGCAGGTCTACTATGTGGAAGCACTTCAACACTTCAACTTGATATCGGTCTCTCAGATATGTGACAAGAAGCAGTTTGTACTCTTCACCGATACTGATGCCCTTGTGCTCTCCAAAGATTTTCAGCTTCCGGATGACTCACAAGTTTTACTCAGAATCCCTAGAAGACACAATCTCTATAGCATCAAGTTGAATGAAGTCAACCCTACTGGTCAACTAGCATGTCTGGTTGCGAAAGCCTCGGAAGATGAAGCCACAAAATGGCACCAAAGGATGGGACATGTCAACTTCAAGACCATTCACAAGCTTGCCAATTTGAATCTGGTCTCTGGTTTACCTCCCAAGACGTTTAGAAATGACATAAATTGTGTTGCCTGCAGCAAAGGCAAACAACATAAAGCATCCTTCAAGGCCATTACTGCTTTAAGTCTCATTACTGAACCATTGCAGCTTCTACATATGGACTTATTTGGTCCTACGTCCATCAGAAGCATAGACCACAAGAAATTCTGTTTGGTGGTGACTGATGGTTATAGCAGGTTTGCGTGGGTGTTTTTCATGGCTACCAAAAGTGAGACCTACTCAATTCTTCGAGATTTCCTTACCTTAATAGAGAATCAGTTGTCCAAGAAAGTTAAAGGTATTCGATGCGACAATGGAACCGAGTTTAAAAATAGAGACCTCATCACACTTTGCAATACTAAGGGCATCAAAAGAGATTATAGTGCTGCTCGGACTCCTCAACAGAATGGTGTGGCAGAAAGAAAGAACCGGACACTAATAGAAGCAGCAAGGACTATGCTTGCCGATTCCAAGCTTCCGACCATGTTCTGGACAGAAGCTGTTAATACGGCCAGTTATGTTTTGAATAGGGTGTCTATTACCAATCCACACAAGAAAACACCTTATGAGCTGCTCACGGGCAAAGTTCCCAATATTGCTCATTTGAAGCCGTTTGGGTGTCCAGTCACCATTCTGAATACTAGTGACTCTTTGGGGAAGTTTGATGGCAAGGCTGATGAAGGATATATTGTGGGATATTCAGCTCATTCTCGGGCGTATCGTGTCTACAATCTTCAAGCCAAACGAATAGTTGAAACTATTAATCTCAGGTATTTTGAGGAGAAGACAAACATTCAAGGAACAGGTCCAGAATGGTATTTTGATCTTGATTATCTTAGTGATTCGTTAGGATATTTTCGTTTCAAAACTAACCATGATGCAGGACCTCAAGTGTTTGCAACTTCTGGTACTGGTGTTCCTTCTAGTCTCTCTGATTCAGATGATGAGGATGACATTTTTGTGGTTCCATCCTATTCCACCACTGTTTCTCCTACTCCTCCTAGTGATGCAACTCCATTGGAAGTACAGGATTCCCAGGCAGCTCTTGATACTCTTCTAAAGCAACAACAAGAAGCTACTAAAGCGGCTGCTCAAGGTAGCTTTGAGTTTCCCTTGGTTGATCCTTCAGACAGATCTGCTCCTAGTACTCCAGCTTCTGCTCCTAGTGCTAGTCACTCACCTACTGGTACTCCGGCTAGTGAGTCTGCTTCAACTACACGTTTCTCCAGTCCTTCTGATTTGGGAAATCATGAAAAGAAGTCTTCTACCAAGCTGGATGATATTCATAAACAACCAGTAGACGGGATATTCCAAAATGCTTCATATGATGCTGATTTCGTTGGTGATCTCGGTAACATGGCACCAGAAGTGGAGGTTACCTCCAATCCAGTTTTGCAATCACATAAAGATCATCCCACCACTCAAATCATTGGAGATCCTGGTTCTACCGTTAAGACACGCAGAATGCAGCAGAAGGCCTCGTCTGATCATCATGCTCTTGTGGGCTATATTGAGGATCAAAAGCGTAATAATCATACGGACTTTCAACACTGTTTGTTTGCTTGTTTTCTTTCACAGGTGGAACCTAGGTCTGTTTCTCATGCTCTTGAGGATCAAAGTTGGGTGGAGGCTATGCAGGAGGAAATGCAGCAATTTTTGTTTCAGAATGTTTGGGTTCTGGTTGACCTACCAAATGGGAAGACAGCTATCAATACCAAATGGATTCTCAAAAACAAGAAGGATGCACGGGGAATAGTGGTCAGGAATAAAGCTAGGCTTGTCGCACAAGGACACACTCAAATTGAGGGCATTGATTATACTGAAGTCTTTGCGCCTGTTGCAAGGATTGAGGCCATTCGTCTGTTTTTGGCTTTTGCTTCGTATGTTGGCTTTACGGTGTTCCAGATGGATGTCAAGAGTGCATTTCTCTATGGAAAAATTGACGAAGAAGTGTATGTTACTCAACCTAAGGGGTTTGTTGATCCACTTCATCCAAAGAAAGTCTACAAAGTGGTCAAGGCTCTTTATGGGTTACATCAGGCTCCTAGAGCTTGGTATGAGCGTCTCTCCACTTTCTTGTTAAAGAATGGCTATAGAAGAGGTACTATTGACAAAACACTATTTCTTCGGCGGAATTCCAAGGATATTATCCTTGTTCAGGTTTATGTGGACGACATTATCTTTGGTTCCACTAGGAAGGAGTGGTGTGATGAGTTTGAACACTTGATGAAAGGCGAATTTCAGATGAGTGCCATGGGAGAACTGTCATTTTTCCTTGGGCTTCAGGTCAAGCAACAATCGGATGGAATTTTCATCAGTCAAGATAAGTATGTTCATGAGATTCTTCAAAAGTTTGACATGGATCCTCTTCGTCCAGCAGCAACTCCTTATGAAGTTACTAAAATCAAACTCAAGAATGAGCCAGATCCACCCGTAAATGTTCATATGTACAGGTCTATGATTGGCTCTCTCATGTACTTGACTGCGTCACGTCCGGATATTATGTTTGCAGTAAGTGCTTGTTCTAGACACCAGGTGACTCCAACGGTTTCGAACTTAAATGCAGTTAAGAAGATTTTCAAGTATATCAAGGCCCAACCTAGATTGGGTCTATGGTATCCTAGAGAATCCCCATTTGTGCTTGAAGCATACAGTGATAGTGATTATGCTGGTGCTAATAATGATAGGAAGTCAACTACTGGTGGTTGTCAATTTTTGGGTCGTCGGCTTATTTCATGGCAATGTAAGAAACAGACAATAGTAGCTACTTCTTCAACAGAAGCTGAATATGTGGCTGCTGCTAGTTGCTGTGGTCAAGTTCTATGGATCCAAAATAAGATGTTGGACTATGGGTTCAATTTTATGAATACTAAAATTTTTATTGACAATCAAAGCACTATTTGTATTGTGAAGAATCCTGTATTTCATCAGCGGACGAAACATATTGAGATTCGGCATCATTTTATACGCGATGCCAATGAGAAGAAGCTGATACAGGTTCTTAAAGTTCATACGGATGACAATGTTGCTGATTTGTTGACTAAAGCTTTTGATGGTCCTCGGTTTAACCACTTGGTGGTTCATATTGGGATGGTCAATCCTTGAAGTCTAGGATTGAGGGGAGGCAAAGCCTAAGGGGAGGCTTTGTGTACATATTAGGTTAGTCTAACGTATTCGTAGTTTTTAACAACATATTTTTTTTGGTTCTGGTGGTGTGTGGTGTTTCTGATGAAGGATTTTTGCTCACTTCTGATGGATATGGCCTTACATGACTGGCTTCTGGTCCTTTTTGGTCAGCTTCTAGTTATGATTGGATGCTTTCTGGTGGTCTCAACTCCTTCCCAGTATAGTAGTGTTTGGATATGGGTGCTGGTACTGGTCTGGCTACTGTTCATTCCTTTTGTCCTTTATTAATCACGTTTTGCTCCTGGTCCGACTATTGTGCACTTTGACTTTTGGTCAACGCTTCCAATACTGATATTTACAAGTTTGAATTCACCAAATCAATTGGGGGTAAGTTATTATGTTAAAAAGGGCAAGTGGTTAGTATGCCATTATGGCATAATTTGAAAGGGCAACCCCCCATTAATAGGGGTCAATGAACAGTTACTAACTTCTTCTTATATGGTCAACATACACTCATTACAATTAAAACACACACAAAAACCGCTACTACTCCTCTCATTCCAATCTAAATCCTTCTTCAATCCATTCATCAAGATCCATGGCTGCTCTTGCTTATCAACCTGCTCATAATCGTGTTGCTTATCTGGGGGATGGTCCTAATAGTGAACATTTTGCTGATATATTGGAGTTTATTGAGGCTTCTAACTTAAGGTATGCATTTACTGTTTGTCCTACCATATATGATTCTGTGGTACGTCAATTTTGGGCGTCTGCTGAACTGGTAAATGTGGCTGGACGTCCACGAGCGATCCATGCTACCATAGATGGACGTGCTTATGTGGTCACTGAAGAATCTATTCGCTCTTCTCTTCATTTTCAAGATGCGGGGGGTGTTGTCTCACTTCCAAATGCGGAAGTTTTAGAGGGTATGGCTGCCATAGGTTATGATCATGGGGGGAGGTTTAACTTCCAAAAGAATAGGTTTTCCCCTCAGTGGAAGCTTCTGGTTCACTATTTAATACATTGTCTGAGTCCCAAGTCGGGGAGTTGGGATGCGTTCCCTACTCCTTTGGCTACTGGTCTTATATGTTTAGCCCAGGGTAGAGTGTTTAACTTTTCACATTATATCTTTGAGGGGATGGCTAGTAATTTGTCCACTGCGGGATCTAGGAAGAAATTTCTTATGTATCCTAGGTTTATTCAAGAAATACTTGTCTGCATTCCACGAGATAGGGCTAAGCATGTACCATCTAAGCTGACAGCGAAAGTGTATTATAACATGATGAATGGGTTTCATGGGGATTGGAGGCCCCTGACTGAAGCCATGATGGGTTTGGCTCAGGGTCCCATAGGTCAGGAGGAGGAGGCTCCTGAGTTGGTTGTGTTAGATGATGACCCCATGGAGGAGGAGGTGGCTCCTGATGGTAATGCCACTCCTGTGGTAGAGGAGGAGCTAGTTGAGGAGGTGGTGGTTGAACAACCATCCCCTCCCAAGGCTGGTCCTTCCTCGGCTCCACACAGGTCTCCATTTGTGGAGACTCCACCTCCTAGTCCTGCCCCACACTCGACAGATATCCCCTTTGCTGCTAGTACTCCACACGTTGACCCCAATGTTGCTTCGGGCTCCCGTGATGCTTTCCCTGATCCAAGTTCTCTTGGTGGGCAGGCAGAGGAGCCTACTACTAATCTGACATCTTTGCTAGATCTTATGCACAGGTACCATGAGAGGATGATTTGCTTGGAAGCTGACTTGAACCAACATCGGAAGCTCACACGGGAATTTGTTCTTCCTCTGGCCGATCGTATTAAGGTCTTGGAGAATCAACAGCGTCGTCGAAAGAAGCATGTGGTTCTTTCTGAGTCTGAGGATGAGGCTTCGGAGAATGTTGAGGATGGCTTGACATTGCTGGCTAAGGCTGCCTTTGCTGATAAAGTTTATGATGATCTGCCTGGTCCTCCAATGTCCTCCCATGCTCCTTCTTCCAGTACTGTTCCTCCTACTATGGGTGGTGCTTGTGGTGCTTCTGATGCTGCTACTGGTTCTCATGCTGCTCCTTCACATGATCCTAAGGGCAAAGCTCCAATGACTGATCCTCCATCTCCAACCCGCAAGCGCTCTCGTCGCCAGCTTGAAGAAGACAGACTTGGTGAAGAGGCTGCTCGTAGGGTTCAGGCTGAGCTTGATGCGGAGGACATTGCTGCTGAGGAAGAGCTCCGTGAAAGAAGGCGTGCGCAAATTCAGCATGATGCTATGCACTGGACTGATGGCGAATGGATGCAAGTGTTAACTGTTCTCACTCGGGATTATGCTCAGTTTAAAGATTTGTTGGGTGATGATGTTGATGAACACAACTGCATTCCGCGTGCTATGGTAATGATGCGTAAGCATCAGTTGACTCTTGCTGAGGAACTAAAGAAACAGCGTAGGAACAGACCTCTTTCTAAGGCTGAGCAGCGCCAGCAGATGCAACGGTATGTCAAATTTCAGTCTGCTGCTCATTTCAATGCTCCTTGGTCTTGGGCACGGGTACGGACTTTGACTTTTGATGAGCTCAAGAAATTGTATGAGAACATGGTGAGGCGTGCGAGTCAACCTATACCGGAAAAATTTGTTTACCATCCTCGTGGTGTGACAGCTTCGATGCCTGCTCCTTCTACTGTTTCTTCATCCTTGCCCATTCCTGGTTCCACTGGTAGTTCTTCTGGTTCTGGTGCTGTTTCTGTTGGTCCTTCTACTACACCCTTGGTTGCGCCTATTGGTTCTACTACTGGTCCTGCTGCTACTATCTTTGTGACAACCACCACCACTCATGCTACCCCCAACACACCTGGACCTTCCACCACTCCTGCTCCAGCTAGCACTTCTGTTGATTCCACCATCCCTGCTGCTGCTCCATCTGAGGTGCCATCTTCATCACCACCAGTTTCTGCAACACAACCTACTCCCACTTCTGATGCAGCTCCGAGTGGTTCTTTGGGTGGACATGTTCATGAGTCTACTCCTACTGCTTCTCCTGCTGTTGATGAAGTTCAGGTGAAGGTTGAATCCACTCCTTCGGCTCCCACGCCTCGACGTTCTACTCGCCAGAAACTTACTCGTCGTGTTCGTCGCGGTAAATCAGTTCCTTTTGAGAAGCGTGATCCTGAAAACTTAATTGATGCAGCTTCGGATAGTGATTCTGACTTACCTTTAGGCAATGGTAGCATTGCGGGTTATGCGGCTGAGCGGTCTCCAACACTTCCTGGTGGTGTCTCCCATCGGATCACTTTGAGTGATGGGACTGTGCGATTGGTAACGGGTTTGCAGGGTGTGTTATCATGGGTTGACCGTATGGATCTTATGACCTTGTTTGGGCTTGTGGATTCTAGTATGCCGTTTAATCCTATGGCGGTGTCTTCCTGGCCTGGTATGCGTCTTTGGGCTGATCTCAAACTGATGTTGGATCCTCCTCCATCCGCTACTCCTTTAGGCGTATGGAAGGATCAAATGCAATGGGAGATTGTTCGCTGGAAGCTTTATGCTGGTTGTGGAGTCCATGTGTTGGAGTTAGGTTCTGGTCTTGTGGTGTTTATGTTGACTGATGTTGTGTATCCTTTGACTATTTCTTCCATGGAAGCCATGCTGGCAAGTCATTTGCAGATTTCTACTGCTCCTACTGGGAATGAGTCGAGTATGGCTACGTCTTTGGTGGAGGGTATTCAAGCACGGCTGCTAGCGGATAAGAGGGCAGCTTCTGGTCTCTAAGGTGATTGGGTTGTAAGTGTTTTTCCTTTATTTTGATTCTTTTCACCAATGTGTATAGTGTTTGGTGATTTTTATACTTTATAGTTGAAAGTTCATAGTTAAAAAAAAAAAAAAAAAAAAAAAAACAACATTTAAAAAAAAAAAAAAATATATATACATTTTATATAATATCTGCTTATACTTTAACACAGTTTAGCTTTTATACTTGTACATAATATCCCTTGGATGGTTTGACTTGTGGTTCCTGGTTTGAAATTGTTCTGGTTCTTGGTTTCACTTGGTGATGGACGTGGTCCACACAACAAATGGTTCTCAACTTACCATGTCTCATCGACAAGAAAAAGTTGATTCACCTTGAGGGTACGGCTCCTGGTGCGATTATCAAATCCGTTGATGGTTGCCAGGTTACCTAAAACTGGATGGTTTTCACTTGCCATAGTCTTGGACTGAAAAGTGGCTAATCCAAGGGGGTACGGCTCTTGGTAAAGATCTTCTCAAATCCGTTGACAGCTGTAATAGCTTGCTTAAAGCTATAGGGTGTTCAACTCACCGATGCTTTATTGCTAAGAGTTGGCGAGTCCAGAGGGGTACGGCTTCTGGTAAAGACGCATCAAATCCGTTGACGGCTGTGATGGTTTGCCTAAAATCATCAGGGTACCCCCACTCACCATTGATTCACGTTCTAAGAGTTGGGCTGGGTTCTAGTCTCCCAGGGTGATGCTTATTCCACCAGAATGACTAGCTAGCCCAAGAGCGAGCAGCTACTTGGTAAAGGCTCATCAAATCTGCTCATGTTGCTGTAAAGATTCAACACGATGCTGATTTGTTCCAAGCTTTGGAGAAGCTTCTAGTAGTTTGTGCAGCTGTTCTTCTGATTCTTATCTTATTGATGTTGCTGTTTGTTTTGCTGCTACAATCCTCGGGCTTTATTTGCACGTTTTCCAGGAAACTTGAACTCAACAGGTCAAATTCAAGTTTAGGGGAGGATTGTTAGGACTATTATAATAGTTATATGTAATAGGTAGACTAGGAGGTATGTAGTTCCTCCTGGTCCTAGTCGTAGTAGGAGTAAGTCCTGCTCCTGGTCCTAGTCGAAGTCAAACATTGTTATTTACTTAATATTCTGTTAGGATATGCATGAGTTATATTAGGAGAAGATATGCATATCAGTTTTACACGTTTTCTTGTAAGCTGTATTAGGGTTTCCTTGTAGTATAAAAGGAACCTGAGGCATAAGGGTTATTCATTCATTCACAAAACGTAGTTCTAGTCTTTATTAATATTAGAAATCCTTAGAAAGGATCAAGTCTTCATAGTTATTCTGTTTCTCTTGTTTATATTTGTGTTCTACATTCATATTGTGTATAGAGTCTCTTTGTGATTTGACTTGTGATTACAGAAGTCATTCACCGGTCCTGACAGGCTGCAAGATCTATATTCGTTGAACTCAACAAACACCTCACATCTCTCCCCATGCTAGTAGCTCCCCGGCCAAAGGAGGAGCTCATTATGTATCTATCAGCCACACATGGAGCAATAAGTGCGGTACTCATGACGGATAGGGACACGGTCCAAACTCCGGTCTACTTCATAAGTAGAACATTACAAGGGCCAGAGTTGAATTACTCCTCTATGGAAAAATTGGTTTTGGCACTAGTGTTTGCTACAAAACGATTGCGCCGATACTTTCAGGCGCACCCAATTGTAGTCATTACTGACCAACCAATAAAACAAGTCATCTCTAGACCGGATGTGGCAGGTAGGCTACAAAAGTGGATCATTCTATTGGGAGAACACAACATATCTTATAGACCAAGGACGGCTGTTAAAGGCCAAATCTTGGCGGATTTCTTGATAGAGAAGCCGGATGAAGAAGGACCAATCGTAAAACAAGACGAAACTCCAGCAGAAGCATGGGTGTTATTCACGGACGGATCTTCGTGTACGGATGGTCAGGAGCTGGTCTCATCCTTACGAATCCGGAAGGAATGGAGTTTACGTACGCCTTTCGCTTTGAGTTCACATCCACCAATAATGAGGCAGAATATGAAGCATTGATTGCGGGTTTAAAAATCACCGCTAGAATGGGAGTCCGCAACCTTGAGGCCTACGTGGACTCACGGCTTGTCGCGAACCACATTTTTGGAGGATATATAGCTAAGGAGGATAACATGGTCCGATACT
The DNA here is from genome assembly GCA_025667525.1 of Glebionis coronaria. NCBI lineage: Eukaryota > Viridiplantae > Streptophyta > Magnoliopsida > Asterales > Asteraceae > Glebionis > Glebionis coronaria. Next base: position 530,040,586 of record CM046876.1, read on the forward strand.
TGGAGAAAGTCAAGTCACTCATCGCGGCTTTCAGCAAGTTTTCTATCAAGCAGGTACCAAGAGGTGAGAACAAGAAGGCGGACGCTCTTAGCAAGATCGCGTCTACAAGTTTCGCCCACTTATCAAAGCAAGTCTTGGTGGAAATACTCAAGGAAAAGTCTATAGCAGAAGGGGAGGTCGTTGCTATAGTTGAGGAGGACGGACCTACATGTATGACCCCGATCGTCAACTATTTGACTAATGAAACCCTCTCGGACGAGGAAAAAGCGGCACGGCGCATTAGAAGGAAGTCGCAGAACTTCGAGCTTCGAGAAGTTATCCTTTATAAGCACTCTTTCTTGCAACCGTGGTTGCAGTGTGTGGGACCACGTCAGGCCACTTACGTGATCAGTGAGATACATGAAGGGTTATGCGGCATGCACGCGGGTCCCCGATCCGTGGTGGCTCGAGCCCTATGCACAGGATATTATTGGCCTACCATGCATAGAGACGCACGCGACATGATTCACAAGTGTAGTGATTGCCAAGTGCACAGACCAGTGCCGCGACATCCGCAGCAGGAACTTACACCTATTACATCCTCATGGCCATTCTATAAGTGGGGGATCGACATTGCAGGACCATTTCCTGTAGCTGCGGGAGGAGTTAAGTTCTTGATTGTCGCAATGGACTACTTTACACGATGGATAGAGGCCAAGGCAGTCAAATCCATCACAGGCAAACAAGTTAAAAAGTTTGTTTGGGAGAACATCGTGTGCCGTTTTGGCTTACCAGGAGAAATCATCTCGGACAACGGGAAGCAGTTCGCAGATAATCCATTCAAGGACTAGTGCGCAGCATTGAATATCAAACGGCGCTTCGCGTCTGTTAAACACCCGCAGACGAATGGTCTTGTGGAACGAGCAAATAGAAGCTTGGGAAACGGCATCAAGGCACGCTTGGAGGAACGAAGTGCCAAATGGGTGGACGAACTACCACATGTTCTATGGGCGCATAGGACTATGATCAAAACAGCCAACGGGGACACTCCATTCGCATTGGCCTACGGCATTGAAGCTGTTATACCAGCAGAAATAGGAATGCCTACCATCCGCACAGCGGAGGTTAATGTCGTCACGAACGACGAGCAACTCCGGATCAATCTGGATTTGTTGGCAGAAAAAGGGAGATAGCGGCTATCAATGAGGCCAAGTCCAAGGCTAAAATGAAGGCTTATTATGACGCCAAGGTTAAAGGTGTTTCTTTTCGACTGGGAGATTATGTCTATCGTGCTATCGAAGCAAGTCGAGCGGAGAATACACGAAAGCTGGGTCCTAAGTGGGAAGGACTGTATGAGGTCACTGAAGCCTTAGGAAGGGGCGCGTACAAGTTACGTGACATGGATGGCCGCGAACTGGAACGCACATGGAACATCTCCAATCTCAAAAAGGTGTTATCTTTGAAAGCTACGGCTTCCGCATGGATACTTCGCTATATCTGGCTTTAATGAAGATCCATGTGCTCCCTCTGTTTTGTTTCTTATGTTTTTTCTAGGTTCTTTTTTGTTTTTAGGATTTCCCATTCTTGTTAAAACAAAAAATGTAAACGTTCTAATAAAATGCCGTGGTGCCTAGCTAGCTCCACGACCTGTTTTGTGCAAATTGTTTTTCTTTATATTCTGTTATAGTCATATGGATTTAATTGTTATTCTTATGTGCCATGTTTTATTCATATGCATTCATTCAATACCGTACATGTATAATGCGCCTCCAGGTGGGGTAAGAGGATTAAGTGAACCTAATAATTCAACTTGTCACATAAGAGGGATGCAACCACAGTGACGCGGATCATGTATCCTTACTAGACACCTTATTCACGAGACGTTGTGATAAGTTTCCATATGCCGCGCTCACGTAGTGCTTTGCATGTTAAAGACGCATGTCGCACGTCTAATAAAGTATAGACTTAGTTTTATTCTGAGTAAGACGTGACATGTCATGCGACATAGATACATGATATCTAAAAGAATATAAACAAGTTTCCAAATCATCAAAATGGCCGTGCCTACCACGGACTTGTACATAGCGTGACAAGTGTTTACAATCATGAGTTACCGTGGACATCCACGGACAAGTGTTTAGGGTTACAAACCAAACTATTAAAATAGATAACAAATTAAGGGCACCCTACATGGGGGGGGGGGGAAACCTACCTATGTCCCATTGTTCTTCAGCCAGACAAGGCAACATTTCACTGCGTTCCTTCCGCTCCAAAGCCTGAGCCGCATTCCTCTCCAGTACCTCGCTTAATGGTCGCTCTTCAACTACGATTCTGGTCACATCCTCATAAATAGGAAGGGTAAGGTGGTTGGGCGAGGGAGTGAAGGAAGCCTTGGAATGTCCCTCATCTTGAGAAAATGCACCAAGACTTAGTTTTTCCATAACCTCCATGTTCGATGCATCTTTTGTGGCTTCTATCTCGGCCTAGAATGTGTAGTGGAGATCTCACATTGCGGCCATGGAAGCAGTCATCTTGTTAGCAGCTCCGGTGTTGAAGAAGGCATGCTTTGTGAAGTTTTGCTTCTTCCTGATTAGCTCTGCGGCCATGACCATTCCTTCATGGCGATCGTGGTCAATGCCATCTGACACAAGGTTGGCAAACTGCTGAACAAATTCGGGGGCCTCCAACACCTTGGTAACGGCTAGACGTGCCCCGTGACCCACCATCCACCTACGGCCGGCAATGGCTGCTAGTAGTTGGGGGCATAGCACGTCGTCACGTTCGGTGATAAGGGCATTTACTAGCACATCTTTTTGGGCAGACGCCTCCCTCAGCTGTTCGGTCATGGCCCTCTCATGAGCAAGCTCCTCTTTAATTTTTTCCCCGCCCTGGATCAGCGCGTGGGCATCCTCAAGCTTCTTGGTGAGCGTGAACACTTGGTTGGAGGAGGACTTGGCTGACGCTTCTGCCGCGGTCACCTGTATGAGATACATCACTTATTAGAATGGTGGTTATTATGGCATAGGAGTGATGCGGCGCGGATACATACCTTGGTTGTTGCAGCCTCAAGTTTTGTCTCAAGCTCGGCTACATGTTGGTCATGAGTATTGGCGCGGGTCGATTGTTCTTTCACAGTCGCCTCGGCGGTAGCAAGCTGGGACTGGAGGGCGGAAATTTGGGCTTCATTGTCTTCAATCATCCTCTCTCTTCGGCCAACTTTCCTCTTGAGGGACTCCACATGCTCTAAAGCAGCTTCAAATCTTACCCTCATAGAAGTACCCATCGCCATTTGATGCACAAAGGCGCCATTGTACTCATCCACCAGATCCGCATGGCTTAGTACATTTACATCTCGTACCAAACCAGGGGGATGTAGTTGTTAAGGTACTCACGGCACTCCTCGGCCTCTCTCATCCGCGACGCAGTGGTGATCTTCCAGACAGGATTGAACGGTTGACGAGGGCCGGACATTGGGATCTCTTGGGAAGCTGTGGGGGTACCTTCTTCAAAGGCAGGGCCGGATCTGGTTGCGGTTGTATGCAGCATAGGTTCTCTCTTCACTTCCTTCTCTTTCCCCTTCTCTTTCTGTGCATCGGGGGGAGGCGCGGCACCAGCTTGTTCATCTCTACAAACACACATTTGGAATAAGTATCAAGTATTGTTTAAGGAAAGTCGTGGCTCTTACTTAAAAAAGAGATAGACTTACATGTTGTTCCCGGCTAGTTCTGATGTAGTCAGGGGAACTTGAATGACCGGATCCACATGTGCGACCCGCACCGTTTCAGAGGCCTGGGTGGTGCTCCCAACAGATTAATAGAGGGGTGGTCCTCGGCAGTTTTTTTTGGGGGGGGGGGCATTGTGTTCACCAACCTCAGCCTGGGCGACTCTTCTCACCCGCTTGTTTTTCCTGCGGGTACGCTTAGGGGCGGGCTGGGCTTCTTTTTCAGCTTCCACTTCAAGCTCTTTTTCTGCTCCTTCATCTTGGTCTTCATTGACTTGTTGCATTTCCTCCTCGTCATCGCCCAACATTTGGCGAAGACTGGAGGTGGTTCTCTCAATATTGTCTCCTTGCTCTTCCCCGTATGTGGGGGTAGCAGTCTTAGGCGACGAGGAGGGCCCGACTTCATCTTCAAGCATCATGTTATCACCATCCTCGTTGTCAAAGTCCACGGGGGTTCTCAGGAGCGTTGTTTCCTCTTCGTCTGACTGGGGGTCCGGCACGGCCTCCAGGGCAACCGTCACGTTTCGGGTATGCTCGAGGAGGGGTAGCTCGTTCTCACGTCTGGGACGGGATCCTTATGGTATAAGCTTTGGATCGCCTTGATGTAGGATTCCAAAGAAGTTCATTTCTGCCACAATAAACGAAGTATGTTAGGCATTAACAGATAAATGTATGTCTTTGATGTACGGATGCTAAACCTACCTTCACCATGCCTCCTCCAAAACACAGGATATCTGTTGGACGAGCCGAAATAGTTGCGGCTAATCCCTAGCAAACAGAGGAAGAACCCTGTTCTATTCCTATATATTTCTTGGGAGTGTTGGGGATTATATGTACTGGCGTGCGGAAGGGGGTCATGGGATAACCTATGTTTGAAGACATAGTCGGTCGGCCACACTATCGAGTCAATGAAAAAGTAATGGTCGTACCAGTTTTTCAATGAGTCCATGGGCTTATTATGGGACTAGGGGCTATTGGGAGATCGTTTTTTAAAAGATAGCCAACCATTTACTATTCTGGGGGTGTAAAATAGCCAGAATAGTTCTACGGTCGGAGGGATTCTTCTAGCGCGACAAAGGATTTCAAACTGACTAACCTTACATGCGCCTATACAGTGAAGCTGGCTAATATGTACATCATAATACCCTAAGAGATCTATGAGGAAACGAGTGAAAGGAATGCGGTAGTTGGCCACATCAAAAAGACGAGTATATAGGCCAATCTTTCCCTACGGAGCCTCAGTTATGAGGTCTCCGGCACCAGGGAGAGAAGGGTGTAGCTTGGTAGGGATGAAGTAATTGGTGCAAAAGTGATCTAATTGCTCCTGGGTCATTACATTGAGCACGGATCCAATGGAGGGGTTGCTTCTTTGGGCCATTACTAAATAAAAAGTTAAGGACGTGGTATTCTAACCTGCGAAGGAAGGGATCCATGCGTGAGAAAGTGGTGCTAAGGAGAAAAGCTTTAATGGCAGAAATGGAGAAAAAGACTGTGTGTTACACACAGCCGTAGGGATCGTTTATTTATAGGGTTGCCTTGTGGGTCATGGTATGTTGGATGCATGACACGTGTTTGCCACTATCCTTAATCGTGTGGCTAGGGTGTAAGTGGCAAGTGAAAAGTCAGGTGGGACCCACGGGTCACTTCTGACTCAGTAGTTTACGCCGCTCGAGGTTATGACTGTTTGCACTTTTTCAGTCAAGTGGCAGGTGAACAGTCAATTATGTCGGGATATGCGGTCTTACGTAAGACCAAATTCAATGCTACATTTAATTCGTCTCGGTCGTCACGTGCGGCTGAGGTACCATTGGAATAAATTCCTAACGTTAGGCAGCCACGTGTGCGGATAAAACAAATTTTTTGATAATTATCATTCCCTCAAAAGATTTTTTTCTTGGTACGTCCAGGGAGCTTCTTGATAGTCTAGAGGTTACGCCTTCGACTGTAACAACTAGACTGGGGTGACATGATGACGTATAGTCCCCAGCCGGGTCATGAACCCAGCCCACGGGTACTACCCATATCTGGCCCATCACGGCATGCCCGGTGCAGGGTTAGACAGAATCATACTTTACTATGATTAGGATTTATCCCAAAGGAGAGGATATTCACTCACCATAATTAGAAGATAACAATCAATCTAAATTTGGTGGTTATCCTTGCCTTGGGGCCGAAGCATCAGTGATAGCCCATTAGGGTTTCACTGCCTATATAAGGAACCCCCAAGGGTTCCACAAAGGTATTACATTCTACACACTCTCAAACTCTCATCTGATTCCTATAAACCTAACCGGTTACTTACTCTCACGCCGGAGTCTAATCGTGGGAAACATTCCCACGGTAAGCCTAACCTGTGTTGTTGAATGGCAGGATCCCAACCATACGATTCACTTGGTGCAGGATCCGGAGTCCAGCCAACCCGAATTAAGCCTAATTCGTGTCTAGCAAGGATCACCCAACTTTTGTATCAACACTTTCCCGCTACTAGAACGCCTAAATATCAATTTCTCCTATCCTCTTTACCCTAATGTTAGTATGTCAATTTTAGATATCGTGCACATTCTAAATACAAAATGAAGGATGCCTTAGGTGGCGTATCTGTTAGCTATGACATCCTAATAACGGCACATACAAAAGGGTTTTGCTATGGAATGGAGAGCGGATCTCAAAACGACTTTAATTTATTTTCTGAATCGATGTAGCACCCGAGGTACTCACAAATTTTGTGATTTTTTCTGGTAATGTTTTGTGACACTGGAAAAGGGATTTTCTTAATTAATTGTCTAAATTAATATGGCGCTAAGCAGCATAAGTGAATAAGAGAAATGGTTAATAAAAAGGTCACATTTTAAAGCACCGGGTCCAGTGGCGTAATGTCGTATCTAAAAGTGGTGTTATAACTTACACGTTTTATAGGGTAACAGTAAGTCGTGATAAAAATGACGTCATAGGGGTAAAAAGTAGTATAGTGGGTTTACATATACCCCTATTATTATTATTATTATTATTATTATTATTATTATTATTATTATTATTATTATTATTATTATTATTATTATTATTATTATTACCATTATTATTATTATTATTATTATTTTTTTTTATTTTTTTTTATTAAATCATCACTTTATTAAAATAATGAGATTTTACAAAAAATTAGTGGGAAGCCTAGAAACAATTTGGGCTCCCACTCCTCTAGCAATAGAAAACCCGATCCTATTAAACATATAACGAGCACCACGTGACCCAATATCTTGAGTCATAGAGTATCTTCGGATCCGCTTTAGTAAGTCCACAACATCCTTCTCAAGTTCCCCGAAAGAAGAGAATGAGAAGGGGAGAAAACCATATCCAATATCTGCACACTTAGCCTCATACTTAACACGTTTACGGTGTGCGGCCTCAACCACCACATGTCCTGGTGCAAAATCATTCATCCCAGTTTGCGTCAAGGGAGATGAACCTGTTAGATCCACACATACATCAAGTCCTCCATTCCAAGAGTAGAGCAACATATTATTATTATTATTATTATTATTATTATTATTATTATTATTTTTTTTTATTTTTTATTTTTTTTACTAAACCCAATTTTATTAATCACACAAAATTGGAAGGGAGCCGCGAAACAAGCTGCGCGCCCACCCCTTTTTGAATACAAAAACTAAGCCTAGACATCAAAAAACCGCCACTCCTCGCGTCATTAGAATGACAACCAGCTAACCGCTTAAGACGCGAGAGAGTATCCATCGCCTCCTCCTCAAACTCCCCAAAGGTCGAGAAGGCGAATGGAATAAACGAGTAACCATGCTCAGCACAAATAGAAGAATACTTCCTCTTCTTCTTCTGAACAGCCGACCGCAAAGCACTCCCAGTAACCCACGAATCCAACCCCGTCCCTGCAAACGGAGAAACCCCTGTAACATCTAAACACGCATCTTTGCCCTGGGACCAATTGTGTAGTAATAAATCTGCTGGCCGAAGATCACGCCCACCATCAGAAACAAAACCCATATCGGCTTCTTTCCTCACCGACACACCCACCTTAGAACAAATATCAAACAACACATCACGAACAAGATTGTGCCGAAACTTAACCCCCAAATCACTAGCGCAATGAACAGCATGATCACCCCACAGATCCATCCGATGTACATGACAACCCGAGCACAAAGAACCATCAGGAAATAAAGGAATCGACAAACGATAACACAATACCGCACGAAACTGTCTCGGGTTCATCCGCTGACCCAGCCCATCAATCGGAATAGTGAAGAGGTAATCTTGTGCATGAGGAGCACGCACACAGCTGAGAAGTGCCTCCTGACGACGACTCAACCCGAAACGCGACGTCAAACAACCATCAATGAAACCAAAGTAACTCTTTGCCAAAGACTTCATAAACTGGGGGACAGGAGAGCTAGTGGTGACAGAGAGAGGATTGACACCACAACAAGTCGAGAAAGCATCAAGAGCAGACTGAAAAATAGGGCCCGGCGAAACAATCCCAGACCTCGCCAAAATCCGATCCTGCAAATCACCAGACTGTAAACGAGAAGCAATAAAGGCAAAGCACCTGACATCCTCAGCACATAAAACCCCTAGGCCACCAATACTGATAGGAAGAGTAGCAAGACGCCACTGCAAATCACCAAACCCAGGCCCTGAACCCGTAACAATCAACTCCAAAGACGCGCGTAATGCCTGATCAAACTGTGACAAAACACCCTCAAGAAACCCAGGGGGGCAAGTCCTCAAAGCATACACCAATTTAGAAACACCAGCACAATAACGAAGGAGAAGAAGTTCACATTGCGGGTCATCAAGCCCCCTAATAGCCTCTAACAAAGAAATAGCCTTAGAAACCCGACGCGCAACAAAATTACCAGCAAAACCTGAATCACGACTAATAGAGCCACCAAGAAGCTTGACACCAGACCTCGGGCGAGAAATAGAAGCAGGGAAGAGGCCATCTACCAACCCCCGAGGATCCTGCACCGGCCAGAAAAGCTCAGACTTATCAACATTAATGTAGCCCACGAGCCGGTCCCTCCACCCTAATAATATCCAGAGCCTTAGCAACCATAAGGGTATCACCAATAATTGTGCCGTCATCAAGGTACCATGCATGAAGGGAGAGCTCACACGCCTGATGAATAGCATGAACAAGTGGATGCAGAGCAAGAGAGAATAATAAGGGACCCAATGGATCACCCTGCTGAACCCCCTGAGAAGACCAAAGAATAGAATCCCCATAATAAAGCCGAGCTGGCCGAGAATAGCAAAACTCCACCCAAGGCGAGATAGCCGGACACCTCAGCCGAACTTCATGAATAATGGTGCTCCTGTCAACAAGATTAAAGGCATTCTGAAAATCCACCAAAAGCATAGAAAGTCCGGCCTCATCCCCTCTCTCCTCCACAAACCTGCTGACAGAATGAAGAACCGCTTCACACCCACCTGGCACCCCCACACCAAACTGAAAATCATGTAGATAAGAGGTCATCGATTCCCCAACAGAAGAAGATGCAACCTTAGAGACAAGCCTCCTCCACACAGTACCAATAGCAATAGGCCGAATACCCCCTCCAGGCTTAACAAGCAGAGTCAAAGGGGCACTGGCAATAAACTCACCAAGCAGACTAGGGCACTTACCAGAAAGAAACAGATTAACCACACCAGTGATAGAAACCAAAAGATCATCAGCCACAGCAGAAGCTGCTCCTCCCAAAACATCTAAAAAATGTTGAGCTCTAAGCCCGTCTCGACCACAAGAAGTACCTTTGGGAAAACTTCGAATCCGATTCAATACAAGATCCTTGCGAACAAAGAGCGTGTCTACCCCACAGGAAGAAGAAGGCACAACAGGAGGAGAGGCAAAGGGATGCTTAGCCTCCAAATCCCCCAGGGTGTCAGGAGAATCAGGGGCAACACCCGAAGAAGTGAGGACCTTAATAGCCGCTGAAAAGTGACCATCACTCAACTTACGCTTGCACTGAGAAATATTAGCCGCCATAGCATCTTTCGACCTCAAGTACCTACGCGAAGAAAAGGAAAGACCACCTAAACGATCTCTAATCAAACCAATCCCTCTCCCCAGGATCCCTCCACGAGCAATGGCACTAGAAATACTGACAAAACTGACCACGCTCCCTCTCACCAGATCGCCGCTGAGCCCTGCAAGACGGTACGAACACCGCCAAAATACAACCCGGTAAGATGAGAAGTTCCACCCACGCTGCAATATCACTTGGGCTAGATAAAACTTTGTCAAGAGCACTAAGAAAAATCCTAGCAAAACCAAGCCTCAACTTAGGCGGGATGCACTTGACCGTGCGTATGCGCGTCAAAAAGAAACGGTCAAGGAGGTCAACATCTAAACAAAGTGAACCCACCCCTAAGCCCCGTTCTAACAGAACCCTCGTCACAATCTGTAGGAGGCCCAGAACCCGACAACGAAACCTGACCTCGATCAACATCAACATCCACACTAGGCGAACAAACCGGCAAAACAATCCCCCGAATCGCGCAATCCTCAAAATCTGGAGACTCAACCACAACGCCATCCATATGTCTACAATTCTTACCAAAAGTATGCGTACAAAGACACTCACCACATAGCCAAATCCCCGCTTGATGCAAAGCAAGATCAAGGGTCGAAAACAAGGAAGAATCATTCGCAATACGCGCTTTATACACTCCCTTCAACACATCCGTCTTAAAATGGCGAGTACCCAAGTGGTCGATAAAATACTTTTTAGAATGCCCCCGCCCACCTCTACCAGCTCCACACCCTTCTCCCCCTTGCAAAGGGCAAGAAATTCTAAGCGAATCACCCATAACCACACCAAAAAACCAATGGTGATGAAGGGATTGGAGATGAAGGGATATGGATATGACACAGTTATGGATATGGATATGATACGGTTTTGGTTATGGTGATGAAGGGATACGGACGGTTATGGTGGATATGGATATGATACGGATTTGGTTATGGTGGATATGGATATATATTATTATTATATATATATATATATTTATACTAGTGGCAAAACCCGCCCGATGAGCGGGTATGACTTCTAATTTTCTCTTTTTTCATGTTAATATTTGTAAATATAAGTAATTTTTAAAATTGATAATGAACTTATAAGGTTTCAACTGATGTTAATATTATTTATAGTATCGCTGATAAAAATCCTCTTTGGTATTACAAGTAAAGCTTTATAGTTAGTGTTGAATTTATACATATTTAGTCGTATGTTTTAGTGTTCTGGTATTTAACATATTTGTTTGAATATTGAATTTGTATACATTGTTTTTTTATTTGAGAGTAGTTATAGAAGTGTTTGTATATTTGTTGTTTGTATATTATTTATGATGATAACTTATTATTTTTGTTGTTTAATCTTGTTTTGAAACAACGTTTAATATTTATTTTCTTTGGTTCACCAAACAGAGATGTAATTTTATTTTTTAATACATGTTTTTGTTTGCACATGAAAGAATAATATAAAATTAAAAATTATTTGACATGTTTTATACATTTAGGGGTAAATTTGGCAGGCATTAAACATGTGTCTTATTTTTTTTAAACGGCAAATGTTAGTAGCTATTAGTTAAAAATGTGTAATATTTGATTATGTTAAGTGTAATTAGAGAGGTATATTCTTTTTAGTTGCATATTAATATCGAAAGAAGTTGCACCGAACGATATAATCAATTAAAAATTCAGGTATAGGTTGTTACAAATGATTATAATCGGTTTATTTAGATGTTATTCATTATTCATTATATTAATTCGTATGTGTGATTATAATCGGTTTATTTACATGTTATTTATGTATTTTTTGTGTACGTCTCTTAGTATGATTCGACTGTTACCCGTACCAAATATTTGTAGTATACTGAGTCGATCAGAATATCCGACCAAGTATTCTTAGGTCGAGTAACTCGGGTTCAAATTTTAATTTGGGTCAATCGGGTTAATCCGACTAACCAGAATTCAAAATCGGGTCGGGCACCCGGTAATTTTTATTTTCTTTTTGAAACTCGGGTTTGAGTCAATTCGATTGACCCGAATAAGATTTGTTTTTTATTTTTTATTTAAATTATATATATTTTATATTTAAAAAGTGTAAAAACTGTTTTTTTAAATATTTTAACCGAATTTGGGTTGACTCAAACCCGAATTAGCCCGACCCGAGTAGATCTGAACCAGAGTAAACCAAGTTCAAATCAGGTCGAGGTTCGGTTAACTTATTTTTAGCCTCGACCTGAATTTGACCCGACCGATTAACCCGACCCCTACCAACCCCACCCGATTCCCCACCACTAATACTGAGTGAGTCGACTCCATGAGGATTTATTCTGTTGTATGAGACAAATTAAGTGTTGTGAAACTGTACATCTTCTATTAATATTCAAGGGTGCATTGGTTTCAACTAATTTATAAAGCATAATATATGGATACCCTTGTCCGATTGCGAGACATGTTATAGCATTTGCTCGTAATCGTTTCAACAATATCCGATGATTATATGTGATTGTAATGTAGAAATGAGTTTTTTCCTTGTTGTAGTTAAAAAAATCATCCCATTCCTTATTAGCATTGAGATCAACCTACAATCAAGAAGTTATGAAACATAGATATGCAACTGCAACACATAACCATAACATTATTTAAATAAATTTTCACCTACTAACAGTTATAAAATAACATAAATGTTAGCATTTCGTTATACAGATTCAAGGAGACCCCGTCTTCATTAATTGAGAGCATCAGTTCCAAATAGGTGGCCTACATACATGGGGCATGAAGACTTTGAGTTGGGTAACTTCATGGGACATTTCTCCTCCACAGCCTTCCTCCGGCTTATCCAGCTGCAAAATCTAAATAAATTACTTCATCGTCGAGCAAAACATTATAAATGAAGTGTCAAGGGAACAACAAACCAGATGGAAGCGTCCTACCAGATTGTAGATTTAGGGCTCGCAAGTCGCAACAACAGCTTTAGGACGAACATAAGGTGGAACATAGTAGCAAGTGCAACTCTGCAGAATTGCAATCAGTTTTTTTCTTGAATATGCATGTCATAGGAACTTTACATGCTTGTTTTCGTATTTGACATATCTAATAAGGTTTGAGCCATTCACAATTTCCCATCTGATAAAGGATCACCAGAGTCAGCTTTGCAATATGAACTGATAACATCTTGATCATTGTTAGTATTGCAATCAGGATACCACAACTCATGATCTTCAAATGAAGTCACAAGTTGACCTTTGAAGTTCCAGACAGCTACCTCTCGGTATTTGAATGTTAGCAATAACTGGCTCTCATACACTAAGATGAATTCTGTTGGAATCTTAAATTCTGACTTGCTAACTTCTATCAGATCGGAATTGCGTATCTATGAGATATATAGGGTTAGAGAAAAAGATCACCGAACATAAGAAAAAGATTGATGAGATAAGGAAGGAATTTACATCAAGAATCTGGAGATATTCATTTTCTTGCTTGACGAGAAGCAATTCATTGAACTGTTCAATAAAATCTACTTATTTCGATGTAATCCTATTTGACAATCTAGAAAAAACTACCGAAAGCCATAGACAACATGAAGAATGTAATATCATCTTTAGCACAGCCTTGTGCAGAAAAGGAACCAAATTGATTCACCAACACTTGATTCACACGTTCCTGTGACATCATTATTGAGAGCTTGGAAGTTAAAATTACCTTTTGGTTTCACTCAAGACCAAAACCTTAAACTGAGTGATTTGTTTGAAACATCCGAGGAGGGGAATTAGTCATTTGAGAAATAGGGGCATTGCAAGTATCTAAAGAGCACAAAATTAGCCGCCTTTAAACAAATACCTATTGGATTTAGAGATGGAATATATATAAAAATTACCATCTTTTCGACAATCAATTGCACATCACTGCCACATACTTCTTCTCCCATACCTGATCTGCACATAAAATAAATAAATCTTAAAACGGATATTCAAAAGAGAATCATTTAAAATCATGATAAACTCGTCATAACACAAAATGATACATAAGTAAAATGACTTCATTAGGGCTCATTTGATAATTCTAATGGTTATGTTACCAGGACATGAAGTGTTTGTTCTTATTATAGTTGGTGAGGACTGTTCGAGCTGGTAAACAACAAGAATGGGACATCTCTCCATTCACAAAATATAGAAACATGACTTTACCTTCATCCAGGATTGTTACATAGTTGTCATCAAAATAGGTTTAGGGTAATAAAAAGATAGATAGAATGCAATGTTAAATGAATGTTGCAGGCTTCAGATATGTATAATCCTTTGTCCTTAATTGCTCTTAAAAACTTATATACCTTCATGCAATAGTTGAGCTATGATATTCCTTCGCCCAGCCGTTAAAGGACATGTATGTGTCCATCACTTTGTCTACAACATATCTACCATTGTAGAAAGTCGCTTCTTAATTCACCCTTGGATAATAAAAAATAGACAAATTTAGAAGAATACTACTATCTCAGTTGATACTATCTTATTAACTGTGCTTGAAATAAAAGTAACACTAAATAATATCAATAACTATCAATTAGAACTAAGAAATTTCAATGTACAACACCACAACTCTAACAAACTCAAATTACGATTTTTGAAACCCAAGACTGATTTTTAGGGATTCAATTAGATTTTCAACCTAAGCACCATATCCAAGTAAACAGCAGGCAGTATGTCCTATAAAGGACATAATATATAATGCTACCAAAGGTTACACTGATATTCCCACCTTGACATTCAAGCAAAAGCTTACCAAAAGGACTGCTTCTTTTTGTCATCACACTACCTTGTTGGATGCACTTATTTAGATCCTCATGCCTGGTGAAGTTATGGGTTCTCTGATCGTAAGCCCAAATTCTGATAATTGTGATTAATAGAAGAAAATATCAAAATCTTGGGTTAGATTCCAGAAATCATTTCTACACAAAACAACATAAATCCGAGCAAAAACCTACTAAAAATCAGCATGTGTTGTGTATTTAAAACAATAAAGTGGGTTTGAAGGAAAACTTTGGCTTCATTTGCTGAAAACCGCTTCTTTTCCCAGCGTATGCAGTCGCCTTTACTAATCACCACCACACATATGCATTATGAAAAAAACACATAAATTAAGATAACTAATGAAAATACTGAATGGAGAAAAAAGAGATCATGGCCAACCCGTATTAAAATTACTTCTGGTTTGAGGCGGCGTGAAATCGTTTGATTGATTTAATGTGTGGCTTATGTACGTGAGCCGATCAGAAGATTGATGATTTTAGGGATTCGATTTGACCATCGTATAAAATGGTTTGAATAAGCAGTATGAAGCTGTCCATTTGAAACACACACAAACATATCCTACAAAGTTCTTACTAAGTAAAAAAATGTATATGTTATATCAGCTAAGTAAACTCGAAAAAAAAGAACAGATCAACGGAAAGCTTTATCCGCAAACATAGTTGAACTATCAAATACATGACAGATAACTCATTCCCTACTGGAATATATTAGAAAATGCAGACGGTTTTAAGATATTAGATGTCAATACATTAAATTCAAAACTAAATGAAACATCCCAAAAATAGAAAAGGGCAGGTATCAAGAAGGAAAACTGCAAAACCTTACCCTTCTTTACCATATCTACTCGACTATCCTCTATCATAGATATACCTTGGAAAGAAAAATGTGGTTAAGCGCAGGACGGATAGCAAAAGGGCAACAAAAAACCAAAGAGACCATTTTCAGAGGGATTTTTTGTATTGACTTTACTCTATATTTTGCTACACGAAATTTCATTCATTTATATGTTATAAAACTTGGAATGTACATAAATTTAGGCAAATGATAAAGACATACTATATTATAAAATGTGTCTGTTAAAGATAAATTGATATGATTATGTCTTGTTGATGCTACATCTCTCGCGACTTTCAAAGTATTGGTTCTTTAAATTTTCTACAAATTCTCTTCTTGAACACTCTATTTAAGTATGTTCTCACTATAAAAGATATAATCAACTCCTTCTAAATACGATTATCCTCTTTGTTGATTAATATTCTACCTTTGCGCAGTTCATAATGTGTTAACTTTATATCAACAGCCATTAGTGCATACATCAAGTAATCTAATAGACATCAGTTAGAGAGCCTTCCCGACCTTTTTGCATATACTCATTAGCCTAGAAATTATTTTTAGAGTCATGTAACTCTGGTGACCTTGAGAGAATTTTTGTGTCCTTCAAGACGATCGATAGAAACTATTCAGTAATACTAACACTTGCAGGTCTTTGGCTAAGCTTTTTTTTAAAAACATCTTACACTTTATTAAAATAAAATCACACTTTATTATCTAAAAAGCTAATAAACATTCCATGACAGGGTGTTTGATAAGCAGTTCAAAGACAAATTTCTCATCCCACTGCTTTTTTCTTCACCCAATGTGTTTTTCTTATTCAGATTTCAGAATCATTGTAATGCTACCATCTTTTGTTGACTTAGTAATTATACTTGATTAGATGGAGACATGCATCAGAAACAGATAACAAATAATAATAATCAAATAAACTAAACTTAATTAAAATACATGCCACTAACAAAGAGTTTGGAGACATGCAGCCGAAAGCATTATACATATATATACTCACGTCATATGTCTGCTGGAAATAGTGATCTGCGATATACTTTTCCTCGTGAGATTTCCAATTCTGTTGTAGATGGCCATTTAGGTTGTTTCACTTTAAAACGCCTGCATATGGAGTCTATTAACTGGATAATATAAAGTAAATAAGAATAAACAACATATAGAGAGAGGGGCTACTAGCTGGTCGGCAAAACTAAGCAAGACATCAAAGATCTTATAGACAAACCCTCAAATACCTGTATAATTAAAAAAAATGTTTATAGTTGATATTTGTAGATATCACAGCTTCTATATCGAAAAATAGCCTTAGCAACAAAATTGATATTTGTATGCACCCCTTTTGTCACCACAAGCACAAAAACCCCTGCCACCCTATAAACAAAAACAAAAACTAGAACTATAAGAATTCTTCATGGGATAAGTCAATAAATTAAAAGAGTTAGAAAGAAAGACAAAATCGTTAGTATTTAGTTTGCAGGCTTACCTTCATTACCACAATACCAATATCAGGGTTATCTTCCAGCTTTTGTGTAGGTTCTGTAGCCTGTTACACTGAAGACCAGAAGTCGAACACCCTCATTATGGTCGATAGTAACTTGAAAGAAACCAATAAAAAAGTCTATAAATATACCACATATTTGAGTACCTTTGAACACTAAGAAACTAAATCTGATGTGAAAATTGAAAAATACAGCTACTCCTGTCCCACAAAGAACTAATAAGTGACAATCATAAAGGTTCTCATAGGTCATAACTGATTTAGCTCATAAAATGTGTTGATCAGTCATTGTTGCACGGGGTTTTGACATAAACATGCCAATTGTAACTTGTAGCATTATCTTTGCCCTCTTCATAAACATGGCCACTGGTTTCCGGAATCCGCGAGACTCAAAAGAGATAATAAGAGATTTTATTTCATAAATTTGTGGAACCGATCAACTCAACTATACAAAGTAAATATAACATTTAAAATAAACAGTAGTTTAGGAACTTTGAACCTCACCTTTTTCATTAAGGCCAGAATACTGAAAACGTATATTGCAAAGATGATATTATTTTTCTGATAAGCCAGTTTACAACCATGGAGTAAGGTTTAATATCTGGGTTGGATCGCCAAACAGATTGTTTTTAGCCAAAAGAAAGCATAGCTCCAGGTGACGTGGTTGTGTAAAGGTGAATTATTGGTATTCTGTTTATTCATAAATTTGAAGGTTTCCTCTTTCAACGTTGAAATTTCGAGCGTTTTTCTGTAGCAGACTTGAACACTAAAACAATTATCAGCAACATATTAGCGATCAGCCTCCTTCAACGTATTCCACCATTTTGCAATGTACACCATTGGTATCTTAGTTCTACTATGTAATCCTTGCTGCATCAATAACCAATATTCCAACCAATATGTTCACTGGAGTTTATGAATAAAACAATACAGTAATAATTTGGAATAAGTTTTTTTCCTTCTATTTTTCTAATACTTACATGGATGTTCAGCGCTTCCTCTATATTTTGAACGGAGGATTTGTAGGATTTTACTACATCTTCAAGCATATGCAAGCTGTTTTAGGGGCTTCCAAGCTTATCCTAACATACACTGTGTCTTGTTCTCGAATCTGTGAAGATAGACATTAAATTAAGAGATGAAATAAGTTTATGAGTCAAGCATAACCTTTTCATATCCAAATAAAAGAAATACCTCATCTGATATCATGAGGTTCAGAACCTCTTTCACTATTTCTAAGAGCGCCAAAGATCTGATCGTCTGACCAATGGTGCTTGCGATTGACAGATCAAGTAAATAAAAACTTTGAACATAAGCAACACGCAATCACCTATACCAAAGATAAGAGACACAATTAGACTCAAAAAAACAAAAAAAAAACACTAAGAAATTAACATTGTACCTTTGGTTGGATTTTCCTGATCGAGATACAATACTGATGCATCCTGGCTTGTGGATGTATCCAGGCATGATTACGATCTTGCACTCTCCATGGTTGATGATACCTGGGCAGTTGGGACTAATCATCGTGTTTTTTTACTGCTGAAGAAGAGCGAATCGGGTTAATGATCTCTATACACATGAACACCACTAAAAAATAGCCATAATACCCAACTTAATTTCACTCATTGAGAACTTATAAGTTTAGTGATGCTGCAAATGCAATTCCTATATTCCTTTAGTCTAGTATTCATGAGAAGGCCGAATTAATTCACTTGTAAAGAATCATATGTGGTTTTAAGAACTTACCAAAAAGCTTACCATTGACTTTTAAAAGCATAAAAAAAACCTTTGATGATTTTTAAGGCAGAAGTTCGACTGATTTAAGAAAATGAACACACGTATATACAAAGATTAACAACTGGAATAACAAAAAATTTACCTTTACATACTCTTGAATCTTAATTGAATTGATACAGATCTTGTAATTGATTAAACTGGTTTGTGGGGTTGATTTTGAGGTTTGAGGAAAGCAATAGAGAAGACGGGGTGTATACTTTTAGGGTTTCGGGATTTGTAAGGCATTATAGAATTTTAGTTCATCATGTTTAATGATCATTGACCGAAGGTTACATGTTCGAATCTGGCTGTTGGCTATTTTTTTTAAATCCCGAAACTATGGCGGCTGACGTGGATTAATAAAATGGTGATGTGGCATATCCCTCCTCTTATATATAATGTAGATATATATATATATATATATATATATATATATATATATATATATATATATATATATATATATATATATATATATATATATATATATATATATATATATATATATATATATATATATATATATATATATATATATATATATATATATATATATATATATATATATATATATATATATATATATATAGGGGCGCGCTATTTGCAGAACCTCTTTTTAGGTATAGAACCTACAGAACCAATTTCAACCAATAGAATCTTTTAATTATTATATTTTTACATAAATCAAAAGGGTATATTGGTAATATACATTTTTCACAATTTTCTTTGATTTTTTTATTAAAAAACGTTTTTTAAAGCCTTTTAATTTTCATAATTAAAAAAATAATATTTTTTTAATTTATATTTTTTTCGAACATACATGTTTTAAAAAAACATACATGTTTTAGAAAAACATACATGTTTATTGTAAGGGTGCATAAATGTTTTTTAATATTTTTATGTACACATGAAATTTGGTTTGATTAAACAAGTAATAATTACATATATTTTCTAGTGCACACATGTGATCTTTAAATATATGATCTCTAAATATATAACAAAGCAAAAACATAAGTACAATACAATTTTGATAATATATAAAATATAATTCATATACAAATGTATATTGTTAAATATAAATATGAGAGATTCAAAAAGATGTATGCCATATCCAAAATCCTTGCACCTTGCAATAACATATGTGCACATTGAGCTGGCTTATCAAACTCTTTAAAACATACATGTACGCCTTTAAAAAACATGTATGTTTAGGGTATGTCTTTCTGTCGATCACATAAACTTGGATCCAATGCTTGATATGAAGCATAAAAAAGACCTGGTCATAATCAAAACAACACACATTTAGAATCAATAATAGATGAGACCATATTTTATTATGTAGTGAATTATTCGACTTATTTTTTGGCGTACTAGATAATGTGGTTGACTTTCAACATTCACATTTAAGATAATTTAGGGTAGCACCAAGATTTAATCGATGGTCCATGGGTCCCTGGCGGTACATTATGTATTTCAATAATGTACCTTTTTCTTACAACTTTTCCTACAGAATGATTTGAAGTGCATGTTTTCTTGGTTATTACAGTAGTCTATAAGCTAAGGAGAATACCTTCACGTATAGTTCAAAATTAAGAAAAACATACAATTGACTAAGGGCATCCACAACCCACAACATAACATACGCATAATAGATACTTGGTTATCATCTAATGCATTGTAGAAATGCCAAATCATCAGTTCGTATAATTCAAGTGTTTCTCTGTTCACACTTCAATTTAACCTGACACCATTGTACCTATGTAATATTTTATTCATTCTCATTTCTCATTTCCTAGTTTCATGCTACTGGACAAGACACTCTCATTTCTCATTTATTAATTGCATGCTAGTGGACAAGATACATATGATAAAAATATAAGGCATTATAATTATGTAAAAATGCATTGAACTTGGTATGGTCTAATGCATTGTGGGAGTTTTTTGTGACACAGTAAAATGTTGATTTAGTGATGATGTGGCATTGTATTATACTCAAATGAGTGTAATGCATTGGAGATGCCTTAAAGGGCTAAGTACCAAAAGAGACATAAGTACAACACATGGTCCCCTACCCAGACTTTTTTTTTCAAAATTCCAAAAAAAGACTTGTACTTTTGATCAACTGATCAACCCATTTAATATTTTGACACGTGTCCAACTGATCAACTTTTTTTATTCACAAATATAACTTAAATTACAAATATACCCTCATCTTTATCTTTTTATTCCCACCCTTACCACTCCATCACCACCACCACTACCAACCTACCACTTCATCACCACCACCATTACCAACCTACTATTTCATCACCACCACCACTATTTATTTCAAACCCACTCATTTCATTTCAAACCCAAACGAATACACCCTCATCTTTGTCTTTTACTTCAGTTTTGTGTTACCAGGAAGTGTAACACCCCACTTGGATAAATGGACCGTTACGTGTATTTATGGCGTGTCATCAAAGCATAAGGTAAATGTCCTAGAACATTAACTGACCAAAAAGGAAATACCGGAATCAAACTTCGGTAATCCAAACATAAGCCCAAAACATGAAATATAAAATACTGAAAGAAAGGACTAAACAATGTCCAAAAAGCAGAATAATATAAGAAATGCATAAAGTAAGAAGTTCGGGTAGCTTCCATCCAAATGCACATGCTCTTAGAATCCTAAAAGCATCCTGATGTACCTGCCGTTAGAACATGAAAGGAACTACGGCTGAGCATAACGCTCAGTGAACGGATATAAAGCATGATAAGAATATACTGAATGAAACAGGCGATAGAATACAGAAACTGTAAGACTGATATGAAACATGTGGTAGAACTCTGCATAAAATCTGAGCAATCTGGTTCATATATACTGATACTGAAATATAACTATTAATTCTGAAAACATGCATTTACTGTATTTTATTTGCCAGAGCTTATATAGGTCACGTGCTGTAACAACCGTGCATGAATAACTGGAGGGGTGACCTCGTCATGCTGTAGAGGGGTGACCTCTAAATAACTGTGCTGGGTGGAGGGATCAGCTCCAATGTGAAGGATGTAGAGCACACACCACATTCACCCTGATAACATGAAACACTTATAAGCCTAGGATGCATCCATACGCCCCACTAAAAATAATGATAAAATGGCCAAGCTGAGCTGAGTGGGACGATGCAGGATATCACTCTCCTGCATGTGAGTCACGACACCGGTGCCTCTAGTGCCGTGGTTACGGTACCTCCGTAACTAGTACATAAACTGGTCGTGCTTGTATATAATGCTCAGGCAATTTATTTCGTTATTAACATGATTACTGATAAACTTAAACATATATTGGGGAAAACATTTGGCTGCAGACGGGGAATCCTAATCATGCATAAAAGAAAGTCCTTACTGAAAGGACGGAAAATCTGTACCTCGTGTCCAGAAATGAAATAAGACTGAAAGCTGAAGGATCGACTCTGACTTCATGGTTACTACATAAATAACGTACGCGAAAATAAGTTAACTGGTGTTTATTTATTTTACTGCTCTACTGTTTTCGTTGGATTTTATTTATTCCTGAAATACTGTCCGTATGTATAAACTGATAAATCTGAGCCTTCTAATATTTCTTTTACTCGTATTTTGTTCTATTATTTATTTATGACATAACACGTATTCTGACGTTATACTAAAATATACATCTGGTAGTCTGCTAAAAATAGAAAGTTTCCTAATTAAGAAAGTTTTCAAAATATATTAATTTATTTAATAAAATTAAATAAATTGTTTTTAGAGGGGAAGAATTGTAAAACCCGTATTTAAAAATCAGGATATTTAAATACGCGGTTAAATATTAATAAACTATATAAGTATAAATTATTAGACAGAAATATAAAAGCAGAAAATTAAATACGCTATCCCAGTTATTCAAATATTACAGTTAATATTTATTCAGATAATAAGTATCTAGTCTCAGAGAATACTACAGATGAATTAATTATTTAACAGAAATAATTAAACGTTATTATTAAATACACGTAGCCTCAGTTTATTTAAATATTACAAATGGGTAATTATTCAGAAATAATTATAAAGTTTCAGAAATTAAGTTTCAGAAAAATAGTACGTATGTATTATTTATTATACAGAAAAGAACATCACGTTTCAGAAAAAGTAAACGCGAGAAATATTATTACGTTTCAGAACGAGATTTTAATTACGAGCTCTACGTAAATAATAAAACGCGAAATAAAAAGAAAAGAGATGGGCCGGTTTAGCATTTAAAAGAAAAGGGAGAAAGAAATTGGGCTTGGCCCATTTTACAAAATAACAAAACGGGGGTTTTTCCCCTTTGGCTTTGACACAACGAAAAAAAAAAAAAGAAACAGAGAGTAGGGTTTTACTCCGCCGACACAAAAGACAAAAAAAAAAAAAGAAGAAAATGGTGGCTGCCGACACAAAAGACAGAAAAGATGCCGTCTGATTTTTTTGGTTCCCTTCGTTTCACGTAAAAGCAGGTAAACCACAATCCGTTTTTTTTCTCTCCCTTCTTTCTGTTACGAATCCAAATAGGGTGTCGGGGTTGGGGTTTCACGCAAACCGAGACCAGTTGGGGTCTCGGTGCGTTCTGTTTTGACCCAACCGCGACCCAAATAGGGTGCGGTGGTGGCTGTGATAAGTCCCGGTGGTGTCTTGTGTTGCCCAGCCGAACCAAGGAAACCCCACGCAGGGGGTAAGTTAATAACAAGGGGTCGGGTTTTGCTTGGGTAAGGAAACCGAGACCTTAAGGTCTCGGTGATTTTTCTTTCGGGCTCAGTCAAGAACCAAATCCAAAAACAGGGTGCGTTTGGGAATGTGTCTGAAATAAGGGGGCGTTTGGGACTGCAGTTCCAAACAGGGGTGTTTGGGTCTGTCAGACAACAAAGGCAGGGGGAACTGGCTATACTAGCAGTGGGAACTCTAACCAAATAAACAAAGCAGTGGGAACCTTTATTAACAAAGCAGTGGGAACTCTTATATATAACTAACAGTGGGATCTTTTCTAACTAACAGTGGGAACGCTTATGCATAAAACGAAGATTTTTTAATAAAATTATACCCTTTTAAAATATTAAAACTATTTTACTTTAACTCATTTAAAATACAATATAAAACATTTATAAAACAAATATTTAAAAAGGTATAATCTAAAAAAAAATCTTCGTTTTATGCATAAGCGTTCCCACTGTTAGTTAGAAAAGATCCCACTGTTAGTTATATATAAGAGTTCCCACTGCTTTGTTAATAAAGGTTCCAACTGCTTTGTTTATTTGGTTAGAGTTCCCACTGCTAGTATAGCCAGTTCCCCCTGCCTTTGTTGTCTGACAGACCCAAACACCCCTGTTTGGAACTGCAGTCCCAAACGCCCCCTTATTTCAGACACATTCCCAAACGCACCCTGTTTTTGGATTTGGTTCTTGACTGAGCCCGAAAGAAAAATCACCGAGACCTTAAGGTCTCGGTTTCCTTACCCAAGCAAAACCCGACCCCTTGTTATTAGCTTACCCCCTGCGTGGGGTTTCCTTGGTTCGGCTGGGCAACACAAGACACCACCGGGACTTATCACAGCCACCACCGCACCCTATTTGGGTCGCGGTTGGGTCAAAACAGAACGCACCGAGACCTCAACTGGTCTCGGTTTGCGTGAAACCCCAACCCCGACACCCTATTTGGATTCGTAACAGAAAGAAGGGAGAGAAAAAAAACGGATTGTGGTTTACCTGCTTTTACGTGAAACGAAGGGAACCAAAAAAATCAGACGGCATCTTTTCTGTCTTTTGTGTCGGCAGCCACCATTTTCTTTTTTTTTTTTTTTTTTGTCTTTTGTGTCGGCGGAGTAAAACCCTACTCTCTGTTTCTTTTTTTTTTTTTTTTTCGTTGTGTCAAAGCCAAAGGTGAAAAACCCCCGTTTTGTTATTTTGTAAAATGGGCCAAGCCCAATTTCTTTCTCCCTTTTCTTTTAAATGCTAAACCGGCCCATCTCTTTTCTTTTTATTTCGCGTTTTATTATTTACGTAGAGCTCGTAATTAAAATCTCGTTCTGAAACGTAATAATATTTCTCGCGTTTACTTTTTCTGAAACGTGATGTTCTTTTCTGTATAATAAATAATACATACGTACTATTTTTCTGAAACTTAATTTCTGAAACTTTATAATTATTTCTGAATAATTACCCATTTGTAATATTTAAATAAACTGAGGCTACGTGTATTTAATAATAACGTTTAATTATTTCTGTTAAATAATTAATTCATCTGTAGTATTCTCTGAGACTAGATACTTATTATCTGAATAAATATTAACTGTAATATTTGAATAACTGGGATAGCGTATTTAATTTTCTGCTTTTATATTTCTGTCTAATAATTTATACTTATATAGTTTATTAATATTTAACCGCGTATTTAAATATCCTGATTTTTAAATACGGGTTTTACAATTCTTCCCCTCTAAAAACAATAATTCGTCCCCGAATTAAAGATACGGCTATACTGGGTTTTACAATTCTTCCCCTCTAAAAAGAAGAAATTCGTCCTCGAATTAAAGGTAATAAGCTGAGGAAGTTATAAGAACTAAAAGAACACGTAGACTGAAAAGACAATTAAGCTGAAGAATGAATTGTCTTCTAATTAAGACATAATGCTGCTGATAGGTATAAACCTGACATGACTGAAATTATCATATAACGTGACATGACCGAAGAGAACATGGAACGTGACATGACTGAAAGAACTTAACTGGGTTTATTGAAGGAAAGGGGATGAGAGGTCCGGATGGACTCCTCTGTTTCGAGTGGCCTCCCGCTCGAAACGATTTCTTCAAGGGTCTAACATAATAAATAAAATCTTGGTCCTGATGACCCTGTCCTGATGATGCTGAATAGCTTCTGGTTCCATATTTAAGATGGATTTTCTGAATCTGATAGACTGAATAACTATAGCATGTATGATACATGAAATGATACGTATAAATATTCTGAAAAGATAACATTTACAACTCTGAGCAAGCTGCTAAGAATATATAGGGACAAACTACGTGAACAATTGCGAACATGCTAAGTGAGCAATTGTGAGCGTGGTCCATAATTATATGAGGAGCGCTGGCATGGAATTAGAATATGATAAGTGAATCATACTGTGAACGTGATACTAGAACATATCATAAACGTATGCTGCCTGAGGAATGAATGCCAAATGATACGGCCTGAGATGTGAAACGTCTGCCTGGTCATGGAATAGTTGTGCTAAACTTGAGTCTGGTCTCTCAAGCTTTCTGTAACCGTATTCGGTAATAAAATGAGAAACGTGTACCGTGAAATGGCACACGAACTTGAACGTGAACAATGTTATGAACACAAACGTGAGCTTAAATTATGAGATAGCATAAAAGATGAACTGAAACATCATCATACTGCGAATGAGATGTAAACGTGAAAGTGGAAATAAACATGAACTTAAAGTGGACGTAAACATACACTTGATCGTGAACATGTATTCTGTTTGATATGATGGTCGATGGAATGCCTTGAATTCGTACGATTTATTGCTGAATTTTAAAATTTCTGCAGATCTGCTACTATGTGATCCTTTCGGATGAAAGAAACGTGCAGGCTGATTACATGGTTGATGATAACTTAGATAGCATCATACTTTCTCTGAGTCTGTGGTAAACTGATTACAATCTCCATGGAGTCTTGTCTCTTTTCGGTCTAGAATTTCTACTTGTAGTGATAGCATGTCGGTGTTCTATCTTGAACCTGCAGTAGGTCAGGCATCTAGATATGAACATAGCTGCATTAATGTGTGATGCGGATTCTATCAGTGTTTTGTCTGGGATTATGGAACATTCTGGTGGAAATCTTGTTGAATAGTCATAAAGAATTTCTAGTGATGACTGCCGACAATTTCTGCGGTAACAGTCAATTGAGTTCTAGAAATTTTATACTACGTTCATAGTCGTCAGTCGGGACCATCAGGTGATGGCCCTCACCTGCGCAGGATTGTCTAAAATTTCTTACTGTTGAAATGTGGTGGTTAAGAAATGCCACTTTGTTCAAGCGAGATTTATATCTGGAAAGTTGTGTATAAAAATAACTCCTATCGGAGATTCTGTTCAACTATGAAAAGATGGTTCTCTTGTACTTCTCTTAGAACTAGCAGATCAGAATGTTATCAATGAATATACTAACGATTTTGTCTGAGGAGCCATGGAAAAATTTCATTCATAAATTCCATAATATAGCTGGAGCATTAGGGAGCTCAGAAATAAAATTTAAAATTTTTAGAGAGACTATAATATGTGCAACAGCAGTCATGGAAAACATCATGTTCTTCTCTCACCACTTCTGGTGGCATGGTCGCAATTTGTTCTGGAAATTATTTAAGATATCGTAGCAGGTCAGATAAACCGGCTATTTATGGAATGAACGTTGATTAAGAATGGTGATCTGGTAAAAATTTTTCGATGGTGCGCTAGGGCGAATAAAGCTTAGTTTTGGTAACTCTTGCAGCAATTGCTGCAACTCTTTTAACGTAGCTAAAGCCCTGTAAATAAGATTTTTGAAGACAGGTTCCGTTCATGCGGCAAGCTAGATGTTAAATTATGTCTTGAATTTAGGAATGAATTTATGAAAACTTTCTGAAATTATATCTGGGATTCTGGAATGATCTGCTGATCATGAATTTGAGGAATTTCCAAAGCGAATTTATAACTGGTAGCTGAAAGGTCTTCGTAGCTTCAGAATAATAATTCACTTGCTGTAAAGTATAACTTGTACTGATTTTCTGGCAGAACTGAAATGACAATATTTGGGATCTAGTAAGACGGATGTCATCGTTAACTGAAAGGAAAACTTAATAAATCTGGGTGGTATGGGGAGTCTTTTCTGGCTGAGATGTCGGGGACTAGCTAATTTAAGATAAAGATGACATATGAATACGTGAAGTAACGTGGCGACTTTTCACTGAATGTGTTCGCCTGTAACCTCACTGAATGAATACTGTGTGTTTAATCTGAGTAATAATCTGGTAGTGGTGACTGGATTTAATGATCTGATATATGCGTGACATAATAAAATGAGTATACCCCTTTTTGAAAGATACCCTGAATTTCTGATGGTCTTGCTTGGAACATACTGGGACTAGGAGCTCGGACTCGTACTCTGAGAAGGTATTCGTACGACGTGTATCACGACTGGTGCCCTGATATGTGTCTTCCGAAATGATACCTGAGAACTGTGTCTTGACTGATGTCTTGGCACGTGTTTTAATAGATGAATATGAACAAGGCTGAAAAATTTTGGTAACTGCTAGGATTGGCGGACCGGTTAGACTACTGACCTCTGTATTTATGGTCACGTACGTTCTAGAGTTCTGATGGTTATTGACTGATTATTTTAAGCATGGTGATTGTCACTACTGCTTTGTCTGTCAGTTTCATGTCGGTCGTTATCATGACCGTGATTAATGTAATTATTTCTGCTGAGTGGTCGGCTGGTTACCGGTTCCCACTCTTCTGACAGAAAGATTAGCTGAGTAATGTGTGACATCTAACATAAAATGGAATGGTAGTGTCTGATGGTTGAATTTATTCTTGTCAGAAATTCCAAATTTATAGTTTTCGTCCTCGTTCCGCGGCATCAGCATCTTGAGGAATCTCCAAAGTTCAGCAGCATCAGCATCTGTGTGGTCTTCAGAGTGTTAGCAGCATCAGCATCTGGTAAGATCTTCAACTCACGAGCAGCATCAGCACCTGGTAGAATATCGACATGTGGAAACGCCTGAGATGATTAAGGATCGATTAGCAATTATCCATGGAGTAGGGTACCTGGAGTACACCTGAAATATTATACATGGAGTATAACTGAGACACTGTACATGGGGCTGGTGAAAATTTTATGGGATGATCGATACTGGTGTCACTTGTCTGACATTATCAACGGAAAATAATTTGATTTAACTGATTAGCAACTGAACTGAAACAGTTAATATGATGGGCTGCAAATTTCTGTATGGACTTAATGCTGGTTGTACAGAGGCTGAAAAGTATGATTAAACGGGGTTTCATCAACATTTAGTATAAAGACATGATTGTTAAAGACCAGAACATGATTTATCATGAAATAGTATTTTACTATAATCCTTCTGTATCTTAGCATGAAACATTATTACTTTGCTGGAAACATAATCCTCGTAAGGAGACATGAAACTGAATCATCATGTAGATGACATCAACGTGAGGGTATGAAAATTTGACTGTTATAAGGAACACAAAAGTTAAATCAGCTGAGGTGTAATATTAACTGATGTGGGCGGCTGTGGTTCAATCCACGTACTTCAAGGAAGGAAACATGAGACTAAGTATGGCTATTCTGGTTCGATCCATACTGGTCAAAATTTTTCTGAGAACTGTCATGTATAGCAATTCATAATCTCGAATTAAATATGGATGGCTGTAGTCCAATCCATACTTGTCAAAGTTTATAGAATGTCATGATATGACAAGGGTGAACAACTGTGGATCGGTTCACAAAACATCATTTGACTGAAAGACATGAAATTTGACTTGCGAAATGGTGAACGTTTATGACTGGTTCACCAAGTGATATTTGACTGAAAACATGATTTATCATGAGTAAGGGTAAACGCCTATGGTCAGTTTACCAATACAAAATCTGAACGTGCAAGGGTGAACGCCTATGGTCAGCTCACCAAACGAAAATTCGCTAAAAAGTACATGCGACTAAATATGGCTAGTTATGTACCAACCTTTTACTTAGTCAAAACTTTAAGAAAACTGACTGATAAATGAAGAAAACTGATTGAATAATCCATGAGAAACATGAAAGATAACAACGCCAAAATCTGGAAAGTTCCTGGTGACTACCCACTAGTCACAGGTCAAGTTTTAGAGCCTACAGGTCGAACCAGGCTCTGATACCATAATTGTAACACCCCACTTGGATAAATGGACCGTTACGTGTATTTATGGCGTGTCATCAAAGCATAAGGTAAATGTCCTAGAACATTAACTGACCAAAAAGGAAATACCGGAATCAAACTTCGGTAATCCAAACATAAGCCCAAAACATGAAATATAAAATACTGAAAGAAAGGACTAAACAATGTCCAAAAAGCAGAATAATATAAGAAATGCATAAAGTAAGAAGTTCGGGTAGCTTCCATCCAAATGCACATGCTCTTAGAATCCTAAAAGCATCCTGATGTACCTGCCGTTAGAACATGAAAGGAACTACGGCTGAGCATAACGCTCAGTGAACGGATATAAAGCATGATAAGAATATACTGAATGAAACAGGCGATAGAATACAGAAACTGTAAGACTGATATGAAACATGTGGTAGAACTCTGCATAAAATCTGAGCAATCTGGTTCATATATACTGATACTGAAATATAACTATTAATTCTGAAAACATGCATTTACTGTATTTTATTTGCCAGAGCTTATATAGGTCACGTGCTGTAACAACCGTGCATGAATAACTGGAGGGGTGACCTCGTCATGCTGTAGAGGGGTGACCTCTAAATAACTGTGCTGGGTGGAGGGATCAGCTCCAATGTGAAGGATGTAGAGCACACACCACATTCACCCTGATAACATGAAACACTTATAAGCCTAGGATGCATCCATACGCCCCACTAAAAATACTGATAAAATGGCCAAGCTGAGCTGAGTGGGACGATGCAGGATATCACTCTCCTGCATGTGAGTCACGACACCGGTGCCTCTAGTGCCGTGGTTACGGTACCTCCGTAACTAGTACATAAACTGGTCGTGCTTGTATATAATGCTCAGGCAATTTATTTCGTTATTAACATGATTACTGATAAACTTAAACATATATTGGGGAAAACATTTGGCTGCAGACGGGGAATCCTAATCATGCATAAAAGAAAGTCCTTACTGAAAGGACGGAAAATCCGTACCTCGTGTCCAGAAATGAAATAAGACTGAAAGCTGAAGGATCGACTCTGACTTCATGGTTACTACATAAATAACGTACGCGAAAATAAGTTAACTGGTGTTTATTTATTTTACTGCTCTACTGTTTTCGTTGGATTTTATTTATTCCTGAAATACTGTCCGTATGTATAAACTGATAAATCTGAGCCTTCTAATATTTCTTTTACTCGTATTTTGTTCTATTATTTATTTATGACATAACACGTATTCTGACGTTATACTAAAATATACATCTGGTAGTCTGCTAAAAATAGAAAGTTTCCTAATTAAGAAAGTTTCCAAAATATATTAATTTATTTAATAAAATTATACCCTTTTAAAATATTAAAACTATTTTACTTTAACTCATTTAAAATACAATATAAAACATTTATAAAACAAATATTTAAAAAGGTATAATCTAAAAAAAAATCTTCGTTTTATGCATAAGCGTTCCCACTGTTAGTTAGAAAAGATCCCACTGTTAGTTATATATAAGAGTTCCCACTGCTTTGTTAATAAAGGTTCCCACTGCTTTGTTTATTTGGTTAGAGTTCCCACTGCTAGTATAGCCAGTTCCCCCTGCCTTTGTTGTCTGACAGACCCAAACACCCCTGTTTGGAACTGCAGTCCCAAACGCCCCCTTATTTCAGACACATTCCCAAACGCACCCTGTTTTTGGATTTGGTTCTTGACTGAGCCCGAAAGAAAAATCACCGAGACCTTAAGGTCTCGGTTTCCTTACCCAAGCAAAACCCGACCCCTTGTTATTAGCTTACCCCCTGCGTGGGGTTTCCTTGGTTCGGCTGGGCAACACAAGACACCACCGGGACTTATCACAGCCACCACCGCACCCTATTTGGGTCGCGGTTGGGTCAAAACAGAACGCACCGAGACCCCAACTGGTCTCGGTTTGCGTGAAACCCCAACCCCGACACCCTATTTGGATTCGTAACAGAAAGAAGGGAGAGAAAAAAAACGGATTGTGGTTTACCTGCTTTTACGTGAAACGAAGGGAACCAAAAAAATCAGACGGCATCTTTTCTGTCTTTTGTGTCGGCAGCCACCATTTTCTTTTTTTTTTTTTTTTGTCTTTTGTGTCGGCGGAGTAAAACCCTACTCTCTGTTTCTTTTCTTTTTTTTTTCGTTGTGTCAAAGCCAAAGGGGAAAAACCCCCGTTTTGTTATTTTGTAAAATGGGCCAAGCCCAATTTCTTTCTCCCTTTTCTTTTAAATGCTAAACCGGCCCATCTCTTTTCTTTTTATTTCGCGTTTTATTATTTACGTAGAGCTCGTAATTAAAATCTCGTTCTGAAACGTAATAATATTTCTCGCGTTTACTTTTTCTGAAACGTGATGTTCTTTTCTGTATAATAAATAATACATACGTACTATTTTTCTGAAACTTAATTTCTGAAACTTTATAATTATTTCTGAATAATTACCCATTTGTAATATTTAAATAAACTGAGGCTACGTGTATTTAATAATAACGTTTAATTATTTCTGTTAAATAATTAATTCATCTGTAGTATTCTCTGAGACTAGATACTTATTATCTGAATAAATATTAACTGTAATATTTGAATAACTGGGATAGCGTATTTAATTTTCTGCTTTTATATTTCTGTCTAATAATTTATACTTATATAGTTTATTAATATTTAACCGCGTATTTAAATATCCTGATTTTTAAATACGGGTTTTACAGGAAGTACTATCATAACTGCACTTTCAAAGGTCCTTATGTGGTCTTCAAATCTTTCTGTTTGTGCATGTGAAATTACCCAATCGTTTGTAAGTTATCTTTTGTCATTATAATGTTTAACACTCAAAGCTTACCAAAACTTGAAATATTTAGCTTCGTTTGTTGTGCCATTTGACTTCATTTTTAGTTATTTTCGTATTAGAATGGGTTAAATGCATAATAAGATTATATCAGATAATAAACTTATACAAATCTATTGGTTTAAATTTATCAACTGTTACAAATATCAATTGAAGTTAATCTGATCTGATAACTGCTCAAAATGAAGATGTGGCAACTGATTATGTGTTGGTAAATTTTTACTATGTTGACTTCTTTTTGTGATGGTGCAGAATGGGATATACAGTTGAGAAAATTTCGGAATCAAAGTTTCAGATCTCAGAAGAAATGACGCGCAAAACTGCTTTATCAGTGGCTTCATCATGGAATTGTTCAGTAGATAATTCGGTTTGAAATAAAATGAGTGGGTTTGAAATAAATAGTGGTGGTGGTGATGAAATAGTAGGTTGGTAATGGTGGTGGTGATGAAGTAGTAGGTTGGTAGTGGTGGTGGTGATGGAGTGGTAAGGGTGGGAATAAAAGGATAAAGATGAGGGTATATTTGTAATTTAAGTTTTATTTGTGAAAAAAAAAAGTTGATCAGTTGGACATGTGGCAAAATATTAAGTGGGTTGATCAGTTGATCAAAAGTACAAGTCTTTTTTTGGAATTTTGAAAAAAAAAGTCTGGGTAGGGGACCATGTGTTGTATTTGTGTCTCTTTTAGTACTTAGCCCTTGACTAAAATGCTAAGCGCACTAACTACTTTGACCATTCACAAATGGCAAATCAAAAGCAAAATATCATACCCAAAAATTCATTTTACATTCATTATTGATAGAATTGAAAATGGTTTAAACAAAAAATATTAGGCCCATAAACATATTTTTTTTAAAATTGTTTGATACATTTATCTCTACTACTTATAAAGGCTGTATCTTTTTTTTCAAAAATCTCTTCATTCCTATAATTAGTAACTTTTCTCAACAATACCTTAATTACATTCTCAACATATCCATAAAAAGAAACCCCTACAAGGTCAATAAAATGTTTAAAAAAATGAGGAATTAAAAAAGGCAATCTTGAAATCTTGAATTAGAAACACATATCGAATCATTATAATTCGCTGGAAAACTATGCCAGTTGAAAATTAAGTTTTTTATCTATGGAAATGTGATAATCTTATGGTAATTAGAGTCGTATATTAGGAAGTGAATCAATGAGTTAATATTTTGAAAGCTTCTAGTATAATATTCGGGCCTAATATTTAAACATAACAAAGGTCTGTCACAAACCATATGGAATTTTCTCCCATATTGAAAACACACCATCCTCCCTCATCTTAAACCTTAACCAAACCTTCATAAAATTGCAAAACACACACCTTCGTCATGAAGTTTTGAAGCTACGATCCAACCTCAAAAGGAGCGAAAGAGAATCCTCAGTTGGCCACACCAATCAACATCCACTATCATCAGGATCTAGAACATGATATCGATCATCATTTGTGCCTTTCACAAAACGTATCCCATATGTAGCATTCACCATTTTTGTTCCTATAATCATTCCCAATCTCGAGTCCCATCTCCTCTCATCCATCCTGTTCTTGTCGAATCACAAGTATCTCAATATTTCGGCATACCATTACCCCGTAGTGTCCTCCGTATTGGTTACGTACATATAGTCAACTAGAATTCGATTTGCGTGTTTGACTACAATGTACCTAAACAATACGGAGGACACTACGGGGTAGTGTTTTTTAGGGATCTTGAGATGTTTGTTAATGAACAAGAATTGGATGGAGGAGACGAGACGAGACTGTTGTTGATAGGAACTTGTTATACGAAAAAAAAGGAGGAGAATGCTATATATAGGACATATTACGTGAAGGTACGGACGATTGTCGAGATAATGCTCGAGATAGTGATGTTAATGGATGAGAAT
The DNA here is from genome assembly GCA_025667525.1 of Glebionis coronaria. Taxonomy (NCBI): domain Eukaryota; kingdom Viridiplantae; phylum Streptophyta; class Magnoliopsida; order Asterales; family Asteraceae; genus Glebionis; species Glebionis coronaria. Next base: position 530,074,982 of record CM046876.1, read on the forward strand.
TGTTGTCATGTTTCAGGTAGGTAACAATATTTCTTGAACTTCTATCAATGTTATGTACTTATGTATAGATAGATTTGTATGTCTTTAGTTGAAACTTGAAACATTATAAAATTTAGCTTTTGATCGTATGTTTGGAAACTGTTTTCGAAAAAAAGCTTTTGATGACTTGGTATAATAGTGAGTTTATGTTTTTGAGAATGGGACTAATATAACCATATATCAGAACTTCTAAAAGAAGTATTTGATAATTAAGATTACAAAATGTGATTGTAGGTTCTTTTATCATTCAAAATATATGACCAATTAGATGGATTATGTATTTCAGATGGTAAAACATTCAAGAAGTCCTGATGTGTTTATGAGAAGAAGCAATTAGATGTTGAATTAAAACTTGTTGGAGGATACGATCTTAGAAAGTGTATAAGTGTAATCACAAATTCACAATACATTTGTATAGTAGCTGGAGGTTTTTTTTAGTATTGTTGTATCTAAAATTGAAATGGTTGTGGGCCATATATGTTATGTTATTGTGTAGGTCGTGTTGAGAGATGAAGTAGGTTCTTTTGTGTACATAATCTACAACACATGCTGTAGAAGGTGCAACATATACATAACAGCCTGGAACACGTTTAACACATAAAAAAGGCAATGTTGAAAATGCACACAAAAACATGGAAACAAATTATGAATTTTCGAACATATATATCTTCTTTATTTGGTTAAGAGAGCATTTATGTTGTTTGCAAAGTTTTACCTTTTCTTTGTCTGGAAAGATGGCAAGTAGTAAAAAGAGTTTCTATACCTCTATAGTGATGGATTGTATAAAAGCATTAAAATGTACCACACATATAATAATGGGATGTGTTGGATCTTGGCTAGAAATAAGAATGGACATCTCTACTATTAAGAAAACTATCTACGAGAATTGTTTCAAAATTAAAAACCGGACATTGCATGAAGGGGGAAGAATTCAGGCATTCACTATGATATTTAATTAATTTAATTAATGATAGGAAAGTATTTCATGCAAATAAAAGCGCTTCATACAAAAAACAGGTCATGTCTCTAACGAAAAAATTACAAAGTTAACCTAGATTCTTTCTTTGTTAACACGAATAAAAATATGAATCTCATAATCAAATTTGTGATTAATAACCAAAAAAAAAATATGCTCTTACATTTGTTTGTGGGTGATCAACTTTCACATTTCAACTTGTAATCATAAGACATGGTTTGCAATGGTGAAAAACATTGCTCACTGATTGTTCAAGATGCAATTTTTAGTTTGCATGTTTTGAGGAGGAAAAATTAAAGAGATGGTTGAAAGTGAATATGAATGGTGAAAAAAGACATAGCCTAAACAGATAAGGGTAAATATAAGTTTGACATGTATTAATAGTCTAATGTCTTTTATACTTAATAAAATCTTATAAATTCTATGGGAGATTTTTTGAGTATAAAATGTTTTATAAGTTCCAATATAATTTCTTTACCCATATATTATAAGTTTCTCGTTAAGAAGTAAATGTCTTTTTTGTCATTTCACATATCCGATCATAAATAATATGATTTGTCAATATTAAAAAACTTTTTTTTATTATATTATTATTACGATATCAAACAGCATAAGCAAATTCAAACACTGTTTTTCAGAATCACGTTTTATTATCTCATTATTTATTTTTAAAACACATAATTTATTTAAAATAAGCGGTCCTAAACACCCCCAAATTAGTTAGAAAAAAAAGATTGTTTGTTTCAGAAAAAGTAAGTGTATAACAATCGCTTGAAACCAAGGTTTCAATTGGAAGTTGATATAAGAAAAGTTGATATAAAAAAGTATTTATTCTAATATGAGAATGAGACTAGGTTTATAACACGATGCAATAGGCTTCATTTTTTAAAACGGTGGCTTGGTTACTCAATCTTACAACTTCTAATTATTTCTATATAATTCTTTGTTTGACGTCCTGTATATATATACCGAATAAAAGTAAAGGTAAACATTAATTACATTTCTCCGAACCTGATTATTAAGTTTAATTACAATATATATATGTGCGATATCAATTAATATGTAATTTTTACGACTTTATAATACCTTTATGTTGTAGGTAGCCTGAGTTCAGAACGGAACACCGTCTTGAAAAATGTTATAAATTTTATTTTTATCCTAATCTCGAGTTTAAGAAAAAAAAAGTGAAGAGATTTATATGTTCTTGATTGCAACATATAATGATGTATTGAAGTTTTCATCTATATTAACGTAACTGTGCTCTATTTGATATATTGAGTCGGTGATGCTTCTTCACCCTTACACATGTGTTTTTTTTATGATCATCATAATTTGTACGCTTGTATATGACCTACCCGTTTGCATTTAAATCTTCATATTTTTTCGTTCTATTTCGAACGTTACACGAAACGATTACCACAATATCGTATGTTGTTAACAATCTGCCACTAGAATTTCCGCCGCTATGCGCGGGTACTCGCCTAGTGTTTAATAAAGGTAAAAACCTCCTATTCAACCGTATCAAAATTGCTATAAAAAACCGTATCAAACTAAAAGCTCCAATAAAACAATTAATTAGTCATAAATGAGTAATTGTTTTCACAAACAATTCATTTACAATTCACGAATCTTCTACAATGGTATATCTGTTTCTTGGTGGATCATTAATTATATTTGTAACATTTGTCAAAATGAGTTATGGTAGATGTGTACAAAATAAACAATCCTTTTGATTTTTCCAACAAGACATATAAACAACTGTACAAAATAAATAATAAAAACCCCATTGAACTAGATTTACTTACGAATTCTAAATGACCCATCATATCATGGATGTTATTTAAGGCGCTTTTCATGGCTGATGAAACCTTGTATCGTCTAGAACTCAAAATCTTCTTGTTTATAAGTTCTCGATCTCACCCTTTTAAAAAATGGATCTCGGTTCGAAGATGAGAGGGATCGCATGTAATGATATTGTTGAGAGGTTTGAGCTTGGTTGATCGAAAGTAACCGGTGATGTTATATTGGTCGGATAATTGATCTAAACCAAGAAGAGAGGCAGCGATAGTTTTGTTATGTGAGATCTAGATTTACAAAAGAAGTTATTTAAATGGAAAATGAGATACCGAGTTTATCAAGTGATAGTTGAGTTTTTACGTCTTTTAGGAAAAATAGCGTAATTAGGGTAAGTATTAACAAGTGATTTAGGAAAACTACAAGTTATGCTCCAAAGTGGGGATCGTTCTCAAGGAGGCTAGTGTGTTGTGTAGAGAGATGATTAACTTTGTGATTATATTTATGAGAAAAGAAAATAGAAATAGGATAAGAAGAGAATGACGGTTACGATAACGAATTAAACTAAGATGAAAAGCTCGTACACGTAAAACCGTAAAAAGTACCAAAATTAAAAATTTACCCTAAAATTTTCTAGAAAATTGCAATAAATCCTAAATAATGTAATTACATTTTATAAAAAATCAAAAATCACTCAAACCTTTTATTTAATTAAATAGTAATTTTTTAATGCTAATTAAAACCCAAAAAATCAATTTAATTAACAAAAAGCCCACAATGAGATTTTTTCAATTGTAAACCTCTAAAATGACCTAACTTAATTTAAAACTATTTTAAAAATTTTAAAATTAATTAAAACTATTTAAAAACAATTAAAAACTATTAAAACTTAAAATAATTATAAAAATTAATCTAAGGACAATAAAAATATTCTAAAAATTGTAAAATTCCTAATTTAATGTATTTAACCTAAAAAAATATAAAAACTTGAAAAATCTAAATTTTAATTTTTAATAATAAAATAATATTAAAAATCCAAAATTTATAAAAAAATTCTAAAAACTTGAAAACTAGTTTATTTTAACCTAATTAAGCAGAAAATGAACTTGAAATACCAAAAATACCCCTAATGGGCCTTCAAATAGGCCAAAGTCCAAAACAGACCCTTATTGGGCCAAAATAAGCCCAATAAGAAAAATGTTTATAAAAATGGCCCAAAAGCTCCTATCTGACTCAAAATTTGATTTTGAACACAATTTTTCAAAGCCCAAAAGCTGAAAATGTGAAATAAGCTGTCTTATATCAAACAGCTTATTCTTAATGGGCTTTTTGGCCCATTAAGCTATAAGCTGATGCCATAAGCTCAAATTAGACACACAAGCTTCTTTTGAGTTACTTAAGACTTCTTTAAAAAGAAATTTGAAAAAATTCCAAGGAATAAGCCTAAAAATGCAATAAGCAATCTTCACAAAACAACAAAATAGTCATTTTCGAGTTCTAGCTATCCCAAGAGCTGATTCAAGTTTCAAAAGCTTTTAAATGACTTAACTAAGCTTAATCAACAAAAAGTTTACAAATAAGTTCACTCAATAAGCTGAAATAAGCAAATAAGCACTTCTTTAAAAGTCAACTTTATGAATTTTCTAGCAAAAAGTCAAAGTCAAAGTCTAATAAGCTCCAGTTCAAAAAAATGGGTCAAATAAGGAAGATTGATCACAAAAAATAAGTTGTTGCATGTCCAAATAAGCCAATATGGCTTATTAATAAGCTAACTGGAGATTAACACTAGCAGGGGTTAGTTTTGGTGTCTGAGCAGTGGGAAAAGTTTCCACTGCTTGACTTTCTTGACTTTTTGTCTTTAGTGACTTTTTTGGAGATTCAAGTTACACAAAGGCACCCAAATGATCAGTGGATCATAAGGAGTCAATAACAACAAAGAAATCACAATCACTAACAGCCAATTAGTACAGTTAAATCAAAACATCACCAGATCTAGCACATACATGAACAAATAAGCAGTTATGGTTCAATAAGCACTTATAACACAATTCAGTCAGCCAAACTTAACCAAATGCATACACAAGCAATAATAAACTTAAATGAACAAGTTTAAACAAGTTTCATGCAATGATCCAAAGTCTAAGTCAAGATTCAAGCACAATAAGTTACTGATGAACACTAACACAAGCAGATTTTTACTTTGCTGATGCAATTGACCAACAAGCCAAATTCAAACACTCAGATCTCTAAGATATGTTATGATAACTTTGATTTAACAGTTTATATCCCTAAACATGCATATACTCTAAGTATTACCAAGATTTTAGGTCAAAAACAGTCAAACTCAAATAGTTATAGCACAATCTTTTATTCAAGGGTTTAAGCCCAATAACTTGTAGCAAAGAGCACTAACCAAGCCAATAACAGATAACAAGCACAAACACAAACTTCCAACAACACAATATCAACTTATGATCTCAAACAAGTAATCCCAAACACCCTTTTAACTTTTCAAATCATAATTTTCAAATCAAAAGTGCATTCCAAGGTTACCCAAGCCCAAATCAACACAATAACAGATGAGATATGCAAATTAGAACAAGATTAGACCACAAAATCAGCAAGAACACAAGCAACACACAACTTCACCAAAAATTCAACTTTTTAACAGATTTTGAGTAGAATGGTGTGTACCTCATGGATGTACATCCACACCCACGAATTTTGTACTTATGTGCTAGCAAGAACAAACACAAGCTTCCACAATAAAGCCTGCTAAGATTCAACAAGGTTAAGAGCAAAATATCAAAAGCAGAAAAATGAAAAATTCTTGATTAATGCAACCTTAGTTCCCCACACTTGATTATCCCCAAGTTATAGGCTTCACCATACCTTGATAACTCAATATCAGGATGTTATGATCAGCTTTATAGCCCAAGAATTCCAAGGTTTGAACAAGACTTAGAAAAATATCAAGAAAATTGGAAAATGTGCAAACTTTTGCACACTCCTTTTGAAAACAGGTTTAGGATTCAAGATTAACAAACAAAGAACAATAACAAGCACATAATATGATTGGCACTTGATTTTTCTTCACCAAATTCAAACACATTTCATTGACTGAATATATGATTTACAGATTTGTGAACAATGGAAAATTCAAGAGCAAAGCAAAAATGAAGCACCCTAAGGCCTTTATATAGGCATACAAGTGAACTATGAAAGCTAAAGAACATGAAACCCTAGCTAATGAAGTTCCAGATTTGCCCTTTGAGTAGTTTGAACTTTGAAGATCATGTGACTGATTCTTGTTTTGTTGTGGAGTTGGCATGGTGAAAATGCATCCAATGGCTTACAATGAGCTTAGAAAGTAAGCTAGAATCACACACGTTGGATGACTGGCCAAGTTTTGGTAGTTTCTTCTTTTTTGTAGCAGGGGAATCTTGTGTGCGACTGATGGGTGATGTGGTAAGTATTTTCAAGGTTGGAATGTGATTAAGGGATGCTTAATCACTAATCTGGAGATTTTTAGAGCTTAATTACAACACAATTAAGAAAACCTAATTGTGTTCTTATGGTGAATTGTTGTGTGTTTGATCCGGTTTTGGGTTAAAACATGTTTAAAAACATGTTAAGGCGCCAATATTAACTAATTTGTTTGATTAGTTAAATAAAGAGTTGAGTGGAGTGTGACATGGCAGCAGGGTGAGTTGTGATTGGATGAGGGGTGTTAGTGGGGCACGTGTCAAGCCCCCATAGGTCTAGGTAAGATTGAATGTCTGCCAGCTTTAGTCCCTTATCTCCCAAACTTCTTTCACTTTGTAAATAAACACAACAAATCCGTTTTCCTTTGTATTTCAAGTTTTCTTTTTCACACTTTTACCCCAAATACTTTACCAAAGTATTTTCAGGGGTATTTCTTGCCATTTCTTGATTCTTGAAGGACTGATTTGGCATTTTCTTCATAAATAATGGTCTTGACTTGTTTGTTTGACTTCCTGGAGGACTGAAATTGCCAAGTCATGATTAATGAGGGACCATTTTTGCCATTTCTTCAAAGTCAAGGGTCCTTTTGGTAATTTGTCATTTTTAAAGGACCAAACTTATAATTTCTTGTAACTTGAAGTCCTTCATGGTATGTTTGACTTTGAAGAGGATTATATTGACATTTTAGTTTTGTTGAGGGACTAAAATTGCCAATTCTTCAAAGTGGAGGGCCCTTTTTGCAATATTGACAAACTTTAGGGACCAATCTTGTAATTATGGAGATACAAGGGTATAAAGTATCAGTTCTTCAATATTGGAGGACCCTTCTTCATAAATCTTCAAATCTTCAAGGGTTTATCTTGGGAAATTCTTCATTAGGGCTTGGTTCAATGTGCGGCTTCGTTTCATGTGTTCGTTTTTGTATGATTCTTGTGATCTTTAGTCATTTTCTCAATATCTGTACCTAAAATACACAAGCAACAAACACAAGTATATATTGGGGTATTTTCATGATATTTAATGCATTTAAAGCCCTTTTTGGACGATGAGACTATGTATAAAAGCAGTCTCATCACTCCCCCATACTAAACCACTGTCGTGCCCTCACGCAATACTAGAATAAAGTATCGTAGCACCTCCAAAATTCATTTTTATTCATTTTATTGAATGATAAACTAGCTACTCTACTACTATTGCTACTACTTGTGTTTTAGACATAATGTATGATTTTCATCGCAAAATGGGACGTTTAGGTTCATAGAATAAGAACACGTGGATGCTTCGTTAGAAATAATTTCATCGTCCTCGATTTTCACCCCAATTCCATGCCAAGAGTGCAACAAGATCATTGTCATTATAAGTTAGTAATGCTAACACTACTCATATGCCCTAATCACGTACTTATCCTCCCATTGTCCTAAGTTTTATCTCTTATATTTTATTATGTCTTGAATGTTTCACGAGGATACATTGTTTGACTTATACGATAATAAAGATTTAGGTCTAAAAATAGAGTACTAACGGTGTAACCAAGACCATCAAATCAATAACCCCTCCTAATAGACAACGATGTAAAAAAATTAAGTTAACAAGAAGGATCGATAAACACGGTTTTATAACGGTTTTGAACATGAGACTTATTACCAAGACTTTTATACGCTCCCTAACGGAAGGGCCTTATTATCATAGGTTTACCTCCATCTTTTATTCAACTTCGTCATGAAGCTTTTATTATGACTTCGGTCTTGCCTTGCCTTTTATTATCCACTTCATCGGTGGTTTTATTAGCCAAAGACGTATATCCTCACGCTAAAGCGAATTTTGGATCTTTAAAGCTTCAAAGATTAAGGCTTGATTCACTTTCAATTTTGCATAGATTTTTCGGCCTTGTGGGCTTCAAATTGTTTGCTTGATTCAGGTGAGCACTTGAAATCTTATTATTGGGTGAAGCTTTCGATTATTCGGGTGCCAATACTTCAAAACCGTGACGCTGGCGATACCTTAATGTCTTCCCAATTTAATTACACGAAAGCTACTAGAAAAGACTAGAAACCCAACAATTAAGACTTAATCGCTAAGTCAATATTTATTAAGCAAAAAATATTTACAAGCGAAGGGAGAATAAGCAAACAACGAGAACACAAGAGTTTTTGAAAGAATACGAGTACTCTACGTTTAGCATAGTAACTTATAATTAACCCTATCATTTCTCGTCCTCATTTAAGAGACTTAGCCTAATGTGAAGTTAAGGAATCAAAGCTAAGTGCTCAACACGCACGGTCGAGTAAAAAATTACTCTTATTCTCGCCATCGGAAAACCTACATTCGTGTCTTCAAACACTTATAAAACATGAGAAAAAATTTAAAATTTGGCCATTTTAGCCTTATTTTGAAACAAAACGATAAACAAAAAGATAAACTTTGGAAAGCGTGAAGATTTGGCAAGGCAAGTATCTATTCACCCCCCCCCCCATACTAAAGTTAAACATTGTCCTCAATGTTTCGAGTCTAGGGGTGAAAACACCCCCATAATAGAGACGTAGTCAAATGCCTAATGTAGCATGGAAAGGGTGTAACCGTTAAATTTAAAGCCATTTATGAAGTGTGCTATAAACCTAAGGTTAGAACATCAAAGGATATATCATGGATATTGAGAAAGTCTTCAAAGCAAACGATCGAGTGCTCCCATAAAACGAACACGAGAGGCTCCAGTCGTGAAGATAACGATCATCTAAAATCCACAATCCACAAACAACCACGGAACAAAGGTTGGAAGGGCACAAATCCCCATACGTTACTACATTAGAAAGCGATAATATGTACATAGGATAAGCATGGGACTCCCCCACGAGGCACCTCGTTCTTGATTACCGAGTCATGAGCTCGACTCGATCCCCTCAATACTAATTATCATTAGGGAAGGTGATTTGGTCGAGGTAGTTCAAGGATGGAACTTCCCCGCCAAAGTAGTGCTTCAACCTATGTCCATTCACCTTAAAATTGGGGCCATCATTTTGAGCTAGCTCGATGGTCCCATATGGAAAAACTTGAGTCACGGTGAATGGACCGGACCAACGGGATTTCAACTTACCGGAAAAGATTTTCAATCGAGAGTTAAAAAGCAAAACTTGATCCCCAATGTTAAAAACCCGGTTTTTAATTTTTGAATCATGCAACTTTTTAGTCTTTTCTTTATAAATCAATGAATTTTCATAAGCAATATCCCTTAATTCATCCAATTCATTTAATTGCATTTTCTGGTGTTTTCCCGCGGTCTCCATGTCATCATTACAATGCTTTAGGGCCCAATAAGCCTTGTGTTCGAGTTCAATTGGCAAGTGACAATTATTCCCATACACTAGCTTATAAGGAGTGCACCCATTGGGCGTCTTATGAGCGGTCCTAAAAGCCCATAAAGCATCGTCCAACTTATCCGACCAAGATTGTCGGTTTTCCCCAATGGATCTCTCCAAGATCCTCTTCAACCCTCGGTTTGAAACCTCGACTTGCCCACTCGTTTGTGGGTGATAAGCCGTAGAAAGCCGATGTGTAACCCCATATTTCCTTAGGACCCTTTCGAATTGGTCGTTACAAAAATGGGTTCCACGATCGCTTATGATCGCATGAGGGGTTCCAAACCGAGAAAACAAGCTTTTCAAAAACTTGAGTACCACACGAGCATCATTGGTGGGCAAAGCCTTAGCTTCCACCCACTTAGATAGGTAGTCAACCGCGACAAGGATGTACTTATTACCACGAGACGATGGGAACGGCCCCATAAAGTCGATGCCTCAAACGTCAAAGATCTTACACACTTGGATGATATTTTATGGCATTTCATCTTTTTGTGAGGCTTTTCCTTGTCGTTGGCATGAGTCACATGACTTCACAAGCTCATGTGCATCTCGGTAAATAGTAGGCCAAAAGAAACCGGCATCATAGACCTTCTTAGCCGTGAGATTAGCACCATGGTGACCACCCGTGGGTCCCTCGTGACAAGCTCTAAGGATGTTAGAAGCTTCGGTACCAAAGACACAATGCTAAATAATTTGATCCGCACAAGTCCGAAACAAGTAAGGGTCGTTCCAAAAGTAGAACTTGACGTCACGAAAGAATTTTCGTTTTTCTTGAGTCGTCATACCCTTGATGATGAAGTTGCCCGCATGGTGATTTGTGAAGTCCGCAAACCATGGGGTGGAAGAATCAATCTTAGAATTCACTACACCAAGTGTCTCGAGCGGAAATGTTTCGGTGATTTCCTTGGGCTCTTAAACACTTTGGTGAGGATCTTCCAAACGAGAAAGATGATCGGCCGCTAGATTCTCGGCTCCTTCTTTGTCAACAATTTTGTGATCAAATTCTTGAAGGAGGAGAATCCAACGAAGTAATATCGGCTTTGCATCTTGTTTAGCTATAAGATACTTGATAGCCAAATGATCCGTATACACTATGCATTTTGTCAAGACGAGATAAGGTCGGAATTTCTCAAATGCATACACCACGGCAAGGAATTCCTTCTCCGTTGTAGTGTATTTTAGTTCAGCCACGGTCATCATCTTGCTAGCATAGTGAATATGAAAGAAGTGCTTTTCATGACGTTGCCCCAATACGGCCCCAATAGCGTAGTCGCTAGCATCACACATGAGCTCAAAGGGGAGGTTCCAATTGGGAACAACAAGAATGGGAGCTTCGACAAGTTTCCTCTTAAGGATTTCAAAGGCTCGTACACAATCTTCGTTAAAGACAAAACGTGCCTCTTTTTCAAGAAGATGTGTAATAGGTCGAGAGATCTTTGAAAAATCCTTGATGAATCGACGATAAAAGCCCGCGTGGCCTAGGAAACTCCTAACTCCCTTAACGGTTTTGGGATGAGGTAATTTGGCGATGACGTCTACCTTAGCTTGATCTACCTCAATCCCCGCTTTCGAAACCTTGTGCCCTAAGATGATTCCACTTTTAACCATAAAATGACATTTTTCCCAATTAAGCACAAGGTTGGTTTCCTCACAACGCTTCAACATTCTCTCAAGATTCGACAAACACGAAGTTAACGAACAACCAAACATGGAAAAGTTATCCATGAAGACTTCCATCATCTTCTCGATCATATCATCAAAAATAGCCATCATGCACCTTTGAAAGGTTCCCGGTGCATTGCAAAGTCCGAATGGCATTCTACGATAGGCAAACGTTCCATATGGACACGTAAACGTAGTTTTTTCTTGATCACGAGGATCGATGGGGATTTGGAAGTAACCGGAAAAACCATCTAAAAAGCAATAGAAATCGTTTCCCGCAAGACGCTCCAACATTTGGTCCATGAAGGGCAAGGGAAAATGGTCTTTTTGAGTGGCTTCATTCAACTTATGATAGTCAATGCACACTCTCCATCCGATCATGAGTCTAGTGGGAATTAACTCATTGGCATCGTTTGGCACAACAGTCATTCCTCCATTTTTAGGGACACAATGAATAGGACTCACCCAAGGGCTATCGGAAATAGGGTAAATCATTCCCGCGTCAAGGAGTTTTAGGACTTCCTTTTTGATGACGTCGTGAATTTTGGGGTTCACCCTCCTTTGACATTGGATTGCGGGCTTGTAATCCTCCTCCATTAAGATTTTGTGGGTACAAAATTTGGGATCGATCCCCTTAATGTCGGATAACTTCCACGCAATTGCCCCTTTGTGATCCTTTAGAACATCGACAAGTGCGGTTTTTTTGTCATCCGAAAGTTCTTTCGCAATAATAACCGGCAACTTGTCGCCCTCCTCCAAAAATACATATTCGAGATGAGGAGGTAAATCTTTCAACTCGAGGATAGGTGGTTCCTCAATTGAAGATTTGGGCTCGATACTCATAACCTCCTCGGGTGGAGGAAATGGGAAATCGTTAAGAAAATCCTTGATAATCGAGAAGTCCTCATCATTGTCGAGGTCTTCGTTATAAGTACGTGGAACATCGAATTCTTCCAACATAAAACCACCACCTTCAAACGGAGTGAAGGTTGGTGTCGAGTTATCAAGAATGGGATCTAACATAGTGGGATCGCCACTATTTTCATCATCACCAAAACCTAAAACTTCTAGTGAAAATTCCTCGCAAACAATGTCAATCATATCAACGAGGTTTATGGTTGCAACGGAATAAACATGAGAAATTTGCGAGTTTTGAGTTGCGTTTATAACAAGTTCCTCGTCGTTGAAACGTAAGGTGATCTTTCTAGCATGAACATCAATCAAAGCCATAGACGTATCTAAAAACGAACGACCTAAAATGAGAGGAACTTGAGGATCCGTGGGAATATCGACAATGATAAAGTCTACCGGATAATAGAACTTTCCCACTTTCACAAAAACGTCTTCCGCCAATCCACATGCGGGAATCATGGAATGGTCGGCCAACTCGATAGACATTAGTGAAGGAGTAAGATTAGGAAGATTGAGCGACTTGAAGATTGCAAGTGGCATCAAGTTAATGCTAGCACCAAGATCGGCCAAGGCATAGCATTCTTCCATATCTTGGATTGCACAAGGGATCAAGAATTTACCGGGATCACCGACTTTTTGAGGTATGCGATTAAGATAAACCGATGAACAACTAGACAATTGTTTCAATTTCTCCTTGTTATTCAAAATACTCTTAAAGTTAGCGGCAAATCGAGGCATCATGACCAAAGCATCGGCGAAACTCACATTAAAGTGCAAATCACGAAACATTTTCATAAAAAGCTCAAATTGGTAATTGTCGCGCTCTTGACGTTTTAACTTTCTAAGTCTCGATGGATAGGGCAAAGGTGGTGTGGGTTGAGGCATAGGCATAGCCTTTGGAATCTCAGGTCCCATTGTTGGTAATGGGTCAACCGTAGGTGTGGCATGAGTGGTACTCCGTGGGATTTGGACATGCTCCTTTTAGACCACCACCTCGGGTTCTTCCTTAATTGCATCCTACGTAGGAGCAATTGGTTGAGGAGTCGGTTCCTTAAGTGTCTTACCACTACGTGTGGTAATCACTTTCATCTCTCCCTTAGGGTTCGATATGGTGTTACTAGGAAGACTACTCGAAGACGGTTTGCACATAATTGCCTCAAACATAGATGAAATTTTGTCCTCAAACATGGATTGCCTCTTCTCGGCCTTAATCATTTCTTGCTTAATTTCATGTTGCCCTTGTTCCATTTTTTGTTGGTTTTGTTGTAACCTAGTTACATTTCCTTCCATTTTGTTTGTATGGATTTTAAGCTCATTTGCTAACTCATTTTTCAACTCTTTCTTCAAGTCGGTCTTAAACTCGGATCTTAGGCTAATGATTTCTCTTTGAATGTTGTCAAACCTAGCATCGTTTCCATTAGCGTATTCAACAAATTCATTTGGAAGATCTTTCAAAGTTTGCAAACTCTTGTTGTTGTTTTGAAAATCACTTGGATTTTTGTTTGAAACTTGATTATTAGCCCCTTGATTACCATAGTTTCCTTTTGTTGTAATTGTTTTTGAAACCAACTTGATTGTTTCGATAGTTGTTGTTAGCATTTTGATTTGAACCAAAACCCGGTGGAGTTAATTGATTAGAGCGGGTAACTTGACCGTTTTGGTTGTAAGTTCCCGTGGCCGCGTAGGCACTCGAAGTGTTACCACCGTTGGTAATGCACTCAGAGAAATCATGACCTCCACCACAATACATACATGAAGCCTCAACCGCTTTAGCCGTAGCGGGAGCACTTTGTTCTCCAACTTTAAATTCAATTTAAGTCCTTTAAGCTTATCAAAGATTTTGTTTTCCAAGTTCGCCTCAATTTGGCAAGCATCAATGGTATTAGACAAAGAAGGTGAAGCCTTACGAACACTCGACGTGCTACGAGGACTATACACCTCAGATCTATTCTCAATTATCACCAAAGCTTCCTCAACCGTTTTACACAAAAAATTACCACCCGCGGCGGCATTAAGATAATCCCTTTCATGATCATTAAGTCCATTGTAAAACGTGTCAATTTGATGCAAGTCGGAAAAACCGTGATGAGGACACTCGTGTAACATTTCCTTAAACCTATTCCAAGCCGTTGAAAAACTCTCATTAAATTCTTGTGAAAATTTTGAAATCTCGTTTTTCAAATGCGTAGTCTTAGAGGGCGGAAAAAATTGGTTCACAAATTTTGAAACGAGATCCTTCCACGTTAATATAGAATTGGGTGGCTCTTTCTCTAACCAAATTTTAGCGGGCCCCGCTAAGGAATACGGAAAAAGCGTCATCTTAATCGAGTCATTAGCAACATCCTTAAATTTGCAAGTGGCGGTAAGACGATTGAATTGGCGGATATGGTTGTGCGGGTTGTCCTTTTCATCACCACGGAATTTGTTGTTTTGGATCATCGACAACAAACCCGTTTTCACTTCAAAATTCTCCGCAAGGATAGCGGGAATTACAATAGCCTCTCCATAACCCTCGGTGGGTGCTTGAAGTAACTCCATCATAGTTCGATTCTCCATGGTTGGTTCCTCTCTTAGAATGGGTTCGTCAATAGGAGACTCCTCACTAGAAAGATTAGGAGTAGGTGTTGACTCCTTTCGGTTTCTTCGTATACGTGCACGTCTTGCTTGGTTGCGGGTTTGCATAAACGTCACGTACAACGAGGGGATCAGCAAAGAAGATTATTTTTGGTGTTTTGTATTTTTCCAATTTTTTTGTGGTTTTTGATTGTTTTTACTTTTTTTGGATTTTTGTGATTGTATTAAGTAGACCAAAATCTATAAATCTCCTCCTTAATCAAATCTCTTGATTAAAGAAGTCTCAAGGAATGAAAACGATCACGTGAAGTGAACGCCTTCGATGACTTTAGAACGTTGGTGAAACACCAAAACGTTCAAGAGGTTTAATCAATGAAACCAAGAAAGTATATATGATACTTAATAATACTTTGGGTGGCAAAACCCTCGATTAGCTTTCAATCTTAAAACACTCACAAGCAAGCGGGAAAACGAGGCGGCGCGAAGCACTTAAGAGCCTTTTTCCTTAGGGTATATTTTATAATACCCGCCTTATACCCACCTTATAGTTTGTATTTTTCAAAATCGAGCTTCACGAAAGTATTTATCTATTTTTGCCTTTTCTTTCTTGTTTGAGATTCGAATACAATGATTGGGTAATGACCTCCCAAGTCAAGGTTGTGTTTTCACACTTTTGGAGTACTTGTGAATTTATTGTTCTACGTATACAATATAGTAATAGTATTCACAAAAAACGAAAAACCGATAATACGTATTAGTAGAGTGCTACTAATACAAATAGATATTATGGCTATATATAAAAACAACAACTGCCAAATCAAAACACAACACGCCTCCCCGGCAGCGGCGCCAAAATGATAGTTGAGTTTTTACGTCTTTTAGGAAAAAGAGCGTAATTAGGGTAAGTATTAACAAGTGATTTAGGAAAACCACAAGTTATGCCCCAAAGTGGGGATCGTTCTCAAGGAGGCTAGTATGTTGTGTAGAGAGATGATTAACTTTGTGATTATATTTATGAGAAAAGAAAATAGAATTGGGATAAATAGATAATGACGGTTACGATGACAAATTAAACTAAGATGAAAAGGTCGTACACGTAAAACCGTAAAAAGTACCAAAATTAAAATTTACCCTAAAAAATTGCAATAAATCCTAAATAATGTAATTAGAGTTTAAAAAAATAAAAAATCACTCAAACCTTTTATTTAATTAAATAATAATTTTTTAATGCTAATTAAAGCCCAAAAAATCAATTTAATTAACAAAAAGCCTACAATGAGATTTTTTCAATTTTAAACCTCTAAAATGACCTAACTTAATTTAAAACTATTTTTGAAAATTATAAAATTAATTAAAACTATTTAAAAACAATTAAAAACTATTAAAATTTAAAATAATTATAAAAATTAATCTAAGGACAATAAAAATATTCTAAAAATTGTAAAATTCCTAATTTAATGTATTTAACCTAAGTCAAATATAAAACTTGAAAAATCTAAATTTTAATTTTTAATAATAAAATAATAATAAAATAATATTAAAAATCCAGAATTTATAAAAAATTCTAAAAACTTGCAAAATAGTTTATTTTAACCTAATTAAGCAGAAAATGAACTTGAAATACCAAAAATATCCCTAATGGGCCTTCAAATGGGCCAAAGTCCAAAACAGACCCTTATTGGGCCAAAATAAGCCCAATAAGAAAAATGTTTATAAAAATGGCCCAAAAGCTCCTATTTGACTCAAAAATTGATTCTGAACACAACTTTTCAAAGGCCCAAAAGCTGAAAATGTGAAATAAGCTGGCTTATATCAAACAGCTTATTCTTAATGGGCTTTTTGGCCCATTAAACTATAAGCTGATGCCATAAGCTCAAATTAGACACACAAGCTTCTTTTGAGTTACTTAAGACTTCTGTAAAAAGAAATTTGAAAAAAGTCCAAGGAATAAGCCTGAAAATGCAATAAGCAATCTTCACAAAACGACAAAATAGTCGTTTTCGAGTTCTAGGCTATCCCAAGAGCTAATTCAAGTTTCAAAAGCTTTTAAATGACTTAACTAAGCTTAATCAACAAAAAGTTTTCAAATAAGTTCACTCAATAAGCTGAAATAAGCAAATAAGCACTTCTTTAAAAGTCAACTTTATGAATTTTCTAGCAAAAAGTCAAAGTCAAAGTCTAATAAGCTCTAGTTTAAACAAATGGGTCAAATACGGAAGATTGATCACAAAAAATAAGTTGTTGCAGGTCCAAAAAACCAATATGGCTTATTAATAAGCTAACTGAATATTAACACTAGCAGGGGCTTGTTTTGGTGTCTGAGCAGTGGGAAAAGTTTCCACTGCTTGACTTTCTTGACTTTTTGTCTTTAGTGACTTTTTTGGAGATTCAAGTTACACAAAAGCACCCAAATGATCAGTGGATCATAAGGAGTCAATAACAACAAAGAAATCACAATTAATAACAGCCAATTAGTACAGTTAAATCAAAACATCACCAGATCTAGCACATACATGAACAAATAAGCAGTTATGGTTCAATAAGCACTTATAGCACAATTCAGCCAGCCAAACTTAACCAAATGCATACACAAGCAATAATAAACTTAAATGAACAAGTTTAAACAGGTTTCATGCTATGATTCAAAGTCTAAGTCAAGATTCAAGCACAATAAGTTACTGATGAACACTAACACAAGCAGATTTTTACTTTGCTGATGCAATTGACCAACAAGCCAAATTCAAACACTCAGATCTCTAAGATATGTTATGATAACTTTGATTTAACAGCTTATATCCCTAAACATGCATATACTCTAAGTATTACCAATATTTTAGGTCAAAAACAGTCAAACTCAAATAGTTATAGCACAATCTTTGATTCAAGGGTTTAAGCACAATAACTTGCAGCAAAGAGCACTCAACCAAGCCAATAACATATAACAAGCACAAACACAAACTTCCAACAACACAATATCAACTTATGATCTCAAACAGGTAATCCCAAACACCCTTTTAACTTTTCAAATCACAATTTTCATATCAAAAGTGCATTCCAAGGTTACCCAAGCCCAAATCAACACAATAACAGATGAGATATGCAGATTAGAACAAGATTAGACCACAAAATCAACAAGAACACAATCAACACACAACTTCACCAAAAATTCAACTTTTTAACAGATTTTGAGTAGAATGGTGTGTACCTCATGGATGTATATCCACACCCACGAATTTTGAGCTTATGTGCTAGCAAGAACAAGCACAAGCTTCCACAATAAATCCTGCTAAGATTCAACAAGGTTAAGAGCAAAATATCAAAAGCAGAAAAATGAAAAATTCTTGATTAATGCAACCTTAGTTCCCCACACTTGATTATCCCCAAGTTATAATATTCACCACACCTTGATAACTCAATATCAGGATGCTATGATCAGCTTTATAGCCCAAGAATTCCAAGGTTCGAACAAGACTTGGCAAAATATCAAGAAAAGTGGAAAATGTGCAAACTTTTGCACACTCCTTTTGAAAACAGGTTTAGGATTCAAGATTAACAAACAAAGAACAATAACAAGCAAATAATATGAATGTCACTTGAGTTTTCTTCACCAAATTCAAACACATTTCATTGATTGAATATATGATTTACAGATTTGTGAACAATGGAAAATTCAAGAGCAAAGCAAAAATGAAGCACCCTAAGGCCTTTATATAGGCATACAAGTGAACTATGAAAGCTAAAAAACGTGAAACCCTAGCTAATGAAGTTCCAGATTTTCCCTTTGAGTAGTTTGAACATTGAAGATCATGTGACTGATTCTTGTTTTGTTGTGGAGTTGGCATGGTGAAAATGCATCCAATGGCTTACAATGAGCTTAGAAAGTAAGCTAGAATCACACACGTTGGATGACTGGCCAAGTTTTGGCAGTTTCTTATTTTTTGCAGCAGGGGAATCTTGTGTGGGACTGATGGGTGATGTGGCAAGTATTTTCAAGGTTGGGATGTGATTCAGGGATGCTTAATCACTAATCTGGAGATTTTCAGGGCTTAATTACAACACAATTAAGAAAACCTAATTATGTTCTTATGGTGAATAGTTGTGTGTTTGATCCGGTTTTGGGTTAAAACATGTTTAAAAACATGTTAAGGCGCCAATATTAACTAATCTGTTTGATTAGTTAAATAAAGTGTTGAGTGGAGTGTGACATGGCAGCAGGGTGAGCTGTGATTGGATGAGGGGTGTTAGTGGGGCACGTGTCAAGCCCCCATAGGTCTAGGTAAGATTGAATGTCTGCCAGCTTTAGTCCTTTATCTCCCAAACTTCTTTCACTTTGTAAATAAACACAACAAATCCGTTTTCCTTTGTATTTCAAGTTTTCTTTTTCACACTTTTGCCCCAAATACTTTTCCAAAGTATTTTCAGGGGTATTTCTTGCCATTTCTTGATTCTTGAAGGATTGATTTGGCATTTTCTTCATAAATAATGGTCTTGACTTGTTTGTTTGACTTCTTGGAGGACTGAAATTGCCAAGTCATGATTAATGAGGGACCATTTTTGCCATTTCTTCAAAGTCAAGGGTCCTTTTGGTAATTTGTCATTTTTAAAGGACCAAACTTGTTATTTCTTGTAACTTGAAGTCCTTCATGGTATTTTTAACTTTGAGGAGGATTAATATGGACATTTTAGTTTTGTTGAGGGACTAAAATTGCCAATTCTTCAAAGTGGAGGGCCCTTTTTGGAATATTGACAAACTTTAGGGACCAATCTTGTAATTACGAAGATACAAGGGTATAAAGTGTCAATTCTTCAATATTGGAGGACCCTTCTTAATAAATCTTCAAATCTTCAAGGGTTTGTCTTGGGAAATTCTTCATTAGGGCTTGGTTCAATGTGCGGCTTCGTTTCCCGTGTTCGTTTTTGTATGATTCTTGTGATCTTTTGTCATTTTCTCAATATCCGTACCTAAAATGCACAAGCAACAAACACAAGTATATATTGGGGTATTTTCATGATATTTAATGCATTTAAAGCCCTTTTTGGACGATGAGACTATGTATAAAAGCAGTCTCATCATCAAGTAACATCTTTTGAGGGATAAATATAAACTACCTAAATTGCCCTTTCAGTCTTTCATTTAATTGAAAAACAGTATACCGTCTTTAATAAAATTGCAATTTTGACACTTTTGATCTTAGCCTTTAAACAAACTTATCTAATGGTTCATATTTATTTTGAATGGTTCTTTAGGTTCTGTACCAAAAAAGTGGTTCTGCATATAGCACTCTACTATATATATATATATATATATATATATATATATATATATATATATATATATATATATATATATATATATATATATATATATATATAGAGAGAGAGAGAGAGAGAGAGTTAGGATCTAATAAGAAGATTAACAAAATTGAGAAGGATGAGAAGAAACCACAACCACTCATTTCAGATGCACCTACAAAATCTCCTGCATCTCCCCTTAAAATTCTCACTCTTATTTAAAATGTGTGGTCCAGAGTTCTTCTTATTCTTCTTATTTTTATTTCTCTTCTTACTGGATCGCTACTCTATATATATATATATATATATATATATATATATATATATATATATATATATATATATATATATATATATATATATATATATATATATATATATATATATATATATATATATATATATATATATATATATATATATATATATATATATATATATATATATATATATATATATATATATATATATATATATATATATATATATATATATATATATATATATATACACACTAATAAAAATTCAAAACGCCACTTTTTGTTGGCTGGAAAGTACGGCGTGAGCCTCTTTTGTGCTAAACCTTGTGTGGTGCGCCGTAAGTTTTGTCGGCTGGTGATATATTGCACGAGCTAACAGCTCATTGTACTGTGAGCTCTTAAGGAACATATATCGATTCATGTAAATTTCTGGAAGTAGTTTCTAACTTCTTTTGGTCATGTGTGTGCACTTTTTTCACGGGTTCGATAAAATTATTAACTGTCTCATCCTATAATCTAGCAATTGCCGAGTTTTCTTCAAATAGACTTTCCGTGAACAAAACACATGTATTAACTGTCTCAATATTAGTCAACTTTTTTATTAATTTATGTGTTATTGTCCATATGTTTTCTAGAAAATGTGAAAACCATTTTAAGCAATGGCTTAAAACTCGGGTTTTTAATTAACCTGGTCAAGTTACCGAGTCAATTGTTCAACCGGCTAAACCGCCGGGTTAAACCAGTTTTAACTTTGTATAAAAGATTACACAAATTTAATTATTAGTATATTGAGTAGCATAAAACAAGGAAAAATATTACATGCTTGTTGTGGTACATCAAAGTAGGGGTGAGCGTTTGGACCGTCAGACCGGACCGGAAACCGGACTGGACCGAACCGAACCGGACCGGACCGAACCGACCCAGACCGGATAATTTTGGTCTGGTCCCCGGTCTGGGGTTTTGGACCATTTCGATCCTCGGCCCGGTCCGGTTTTACCAAAAACCCGTCAATTATGCTTAATAGGACCGGACCGGACCGAAGACCGAACTGGACCGGACCGACCTGGACCGGACCGGATCATTTCGGTCCTGTATCGGTCCGGGGTTTTGTACTATTCTGATTCTCGGTTCGATCCGATTTTGATCGGTCCAGTCCAGTCCAGACCTGTGGTTACTCAACCCTACATCAAAGTATCAAAAGTTGAGAAGAATGAGCCACACAAACCATTTGATGGTTTCCTTTCTCATCTTATCTACTCTGTACTATTTATTATACAAATCACAAATCATCACTTACAACCCGAAAACAAGTTTTATATATTTTTCTCTCCCATATTATTTACTATAGTATTTAGTTTATGTGATTAACAAAACAAGAACTCATATACCACACAAACAGCACTCAATTTACATCCACAACTCATCATTCCCACACATATTGTTCATTATTTGCCTACACTATTCATCACCCATTCATCCCGCAAAGACATATCCACATCATGCAAACACATCGAAGCAATGTATGGTTAATAATCACATCAAACTTGTAAAATCAGATCTGATGTTAGATCATTCTTTTTTTCTTTTGTTATGTGTTGAACCGCCGGTTTGACCTGGTTCGACCAAAACCTGACGGTTTGATCCGGTTCGAATTTAAGTGAAAACCCGTCTCACAACGGTCCGGTCAACACTATGGTTTCTGGTTCAACCGGTTGAATTGGTCGGGTCGAACCGATTTTAAAAAAACTTATTTTAAGGGGTCGCATGAGTCATATTGGACATGGGTTGTGGGTTACATGCTAGTATCATTGATCAATTGATTTAGGTGTTTACCTTACACGTGCGTTGCTCGGGTATAACGATTCAATAAGTTAAACAAATAAAATTATAAACTTGTCATGAGTATATATATTAACATAGTTTACTTACTTTACTCACCACTTAATTTTTTTCAACTCTTAGCCATCCCCATGCAAATAGCAGATTACATTATTGTCTAATATTAACCACCCACTCTAAAAGGAGAACATTATTGTCCAATACTCTATCTACCCACCATGAATAAACTATACGGTTTTGACATAGTGATTTAGAAAAGAAAATTAAACAATTACTAATCTTTTACAGTACATCATACAACTCAACATAATGTTTTATATCAGCAAATATAATTACTAAACCAAATATCAGGTTATTCGAGCCATGATTATGGACAAAGAAGTAGCATTTGAGACAACAAAATGAATAATCTAGTTCTCTTTTGATTTCTATTAACATAATTCCTGTTCTCCTAATCAATTAGGTCTCCTTCCTTTGTTCTACTTCATGGTATTTCCTCCACTTTCCTTTTTTAGCAAACTAAAAAAGGTATTATTTGCGCCTCTAAAAATGACACAGTTACAGATTTTACATAAGTAGGCCGAAACCTGCCATTTGAAAACACATTATTAGTTTTTGAAACACAATCCCAAACACTACCCGAAACCCAAAGTTACTGATGTTGGCTACCCTCCTACAATAACACAAACATCATTTGTATAACATAAATAATAGCTCGGTTAGAGCTCTAGACTTCCTAAACTCCCTCAGATCCTTATACTCGAGTCAACAACACATAATACATAGATAAGGACACTCCTAAAACACAACACGTCCTTATCAAAAAGAGCCTAATATACCTAAAAAAATGTATCGACATCCTTATGGCATGATCACAGGAGCAGAGATTAACCAACGTCCATCAAACTTCAACGAATCAGTCACACAAGTATGTTTATATTCATACCAATGCTATGAGCCCGTAACAAACAAAGACAAAAACAAATGTCAAACCATAACAGAAAACCAATACAATGAATTCGTTCGCATCTAATGAATATTAACAAAAGCATAACTTTACATCTGTTTGATTGACCAAGTCCACGACAACATTGATAAAACCACATTTCAATAACTACAACTACTAACGATAACAGTATTAAATTCCAATAAACCTTCCATAAAGCACCTAGTGGTATATTCTCCGGTCCATCTTTACACATCCCCTAAAGTCTTCTGAAACGCGTGCCAAGTCAACAAAATATTCAAACCCGCCTGATGACACTTCCCTATTTTCCTATACACATCCAACGACTTGGCCACATTTTCCAACCACCCATACAAACTCTCACAATACCTCTTCAAATTCTTCACATCATGCACCTCAACATATCCAAAAACCTAGCTCCCCAACACCTCCGACAGTACACGCCTCGTCAAAACCTTAACCAAATACCCGAAATCATACGCGCTAAGAAAAGGTTTAGATGTTAACGTGCTTGAAACTCAGAAAATGATTGCTGGCCAATGATTGATATGTAGAGAGAGGAAAAGAGAAAACAGTGTGAATATTTTTGTGAGATACGTATAATATATATATATATATATATATATATATATATATATATATATATATATATACTAGTGGCGAAACCCGTCCGATGGACGGGTATGACTTCTGATTGTCTTTTAATTTTTTTATTTGGTAAATATTTGTTTGTATTGTTCGATTGGGGGGTAAATATGATTTCTGATTGTTGTTTAAATTTTTTTTACTTTGTTTTGTTGAGTATGATTTGTGATTGTTGTTTGCGTTGTTTTTTAGTGAAATATTGTTTCATACATATATATTTTTAAAGTATAGTATGAGTATTCATTGATTCTTTTAGTATATTAATGTGATAGTATGAGGTACAATATTATATAACTAAGAATACATGTGTAGCTTAATCATTATTAATCAAATGGAGTGAGTTCATTGAAAATATAATAATTCTAAAACATCCTACATCGACTACCTGTTTGATACAAAACATTGAACCCATGTATATTGTCCCGGACAAAAAACCAACCGTAACAAAATCTTTTCAATGACCATGTAAGTCATTCTTTTACCACGCCTTTTGATTTCTAACTAAATTTCAATTATAATATAATAAAGATACCTAAAACAACACATAAAACCAAGGTTCTAAAAGGCTCCTAAAGATCTCGCAAAAGCTTAACGTGAGACGTAAGTAAAAATATGTGATAAGTCGCGATAAAACAGGATGCGTGAAGGCTTTTTTAAATTTAATTTCGATAAAAATCATATTTTTTATATAAAAATAGAAGAGATTAAATTCAAAACTAATTTCTTAACGTTATTCCTTATGTATGACATTTTGTGTGACCTTAATATATTAATAATCAGTGGTGGAGCCATGTCTATAATAGTGAGGGCAATCGCCCCTAACGACTTCTTCAATAATGACATCTTTTAGTGTTAATTTTTTAACTTTAGTCATGGTGCCCTCAACTCAAAACTGAAAATGCTCTTAACGCGGCGATAAAACTGGTTAAATAAAGTGTTGTTAAGTTTATGTCGAAGTTTTCTTCAATGGGCGAGCGAAACGGACGGGCGAAACGGGCGCAAGCTAAAACGAAGAAAAAACATATAAAAACGTAAAATAAAAAATAAAAATATTTGTTTAAAATCCAGGGATAAGAAATTAAATATAAAAAATCCGCCGAGTAGCTTAATTAGTATTTTACATATACGACCATTAAGCCTATTTATTTTCTTATATATGCGCCCGTTTAACCTATCAACAATAATAAATTGACAAAAAGTGTCTCATCCTTTTTGAAAAGTGTTAAAAGTACCGATTTTTAACCAAATAGGTAAGATTTACCACCTCTACATGTTGTTAAGATTAGAAGTAGATATATCTAAAGATAGAGATACGTGAACTCATAAATACACATTTGTCTTCTAATATCTTTAATAAAATAATACTGTATCATTTTTTGATAATTAATCCGTTTAGAAAATGTTACTGGCCCATGGTAGCTAGCCCAAAATGCTACAAACTTTGAGTAAAACTTGTAATTTATCTATGATCCTTTTTATTATTTGCGTGTAAAGGATTTTTGAACTATTTTGCATAATTATAATAGTGTTTTGCCGCACAATTTTTCTGATTCTTTCTTAGAAATCTTTTTTTTTATTTTATGGCTCATATGAAGGCTTTAACATCTTTTATTGAAGTTTTCATATGTGATATCGTATCGTGAAATTACCTTTTTCCTCTCGCGATCTTATTTTCTGGCTCCGCCACTGTTTATAATATGATATAATTAAATAAACTTATATATATTTTTATATTCTGTGTCACTAATTCACGTTTTTAAAAACGTCATGACTCGCAAAAGCGTGAGGTTCGACCATGCTGTAACGCCATGTCTCGCGTTATCTGAAACCTTGCACAAAACAACATTAAAAATCTAAATAAGATTCTTTTAAACTACAAACTGAATATAGATTCAATGTATTCTGAAATTTTATAATAGGAGTTCTCCAACCAAACATATATACTCCGTAGAAAACTATCAAACGTATAGCAACAGTTAATATATTCTCAATGTTCAAACGCGAATTAAATTTTAAATTCAATCAATTATATTTGTCAGTTCATTTTTAAGCATAAAATTAAGTCTGCAAATTATTTTTCAAAATAATATTCACCGTAGTACCGCACTACTTTGCATAATCACAGCCAAATTTTATATATCACACTTCTATAGGTTTTCATTTCTAAAATGGTCCATTATGATGAGAATTATGTTTAAAGCGCAAGAAGCAAATTCGTAATAATCCTCATCAATATAACTATTCTATATCAGTCAACAATCAACATAAAACTCAATAGTAAAAAAGTAGACAACCATGTGTCAGATTAAAAAACTTTTGCGCCTTCTCTTGTGGTAATCAATACCTAATACGACCGTGACTAAGAGTATCAGTAAACTAATACTTGTGAGTATTATTGCATAAACAAAGTCATAATCAGTATATTGTATCTCAAAAAGTCTCATCATGTTAAACACACATGCTCTTACATAACACACATGCTAAGGAGGTCAAAAGTGAATGTTCCAGCCGAAGAATGACTCTAAGCTGCTTTTCTTCGACCTCGGCCAATGAATTGTTGCATAAAGTTATAGTAAGGCTCATCTCTTCAGCATATATCTCCAACTGAGTAATCAAAGAAGTTCTGCAAAAATTCATCATATACAGAACCTTAACAATATATTTATTTTTCTTTATGATTTTTCTTAGTAACTTAAGAAATACCAAGTTAAATGGAGTAAGCAGAACAACAGATGTGAAGAAGAATAAGAGAAATTTTATATCCACAAAAGATTTACAAAATTATACCCACAAAATGACATGGCATGTGTAGTGGTCTCTATTGATAGGATCCTAAGTCCTATAATATACGCAAACTTAAGAATATTAAGAATTTTTTCTTGTATATAACAAATTTCTTATTCTAACAATCTGTAGCATTCTTCTCAACTGTAACCATTGTACTGTTCTACTGGAAAAGAAGCTTTAAATATCTAAGCATTTCACTATTGTATGTAACTGGTGTCCCGCACAACAAATAACCATTACTAATATATCCCCATTCTATCTCAACTACAATGCCATTTGTCTACAGAATCTCTTTTTAGGATTTAATATAATATACATTATTCATCCACCTCAGACATTTCTATAAGTGGGAGATCGACTGTTTATAAAATAAGTTAGGATATGGGCCTAACCTGAGTTGTACGTGGGCTCACACTCGTTTTCACAAATTATCCTACGCGATTGACACGTTCAAGTTTCACCTTTAATTAGTCTTAGACCAGGAGAAATGTTTCATATTACTGGTGTACCATGGTGAATGCATTAGAACAATCAACCATGGGTAGAGAATTAGGTTCACCTTCGGCAGTTTTTGAATCAACCATTGGTATTGTGGTGTGTACATGCCTGCATAAGTCGCGTTATATCTTTCATCTACACTCATTTGTTAATATTAAATTTAAATTATAAGAGAACCATGAGAATTAAGTACTTACTATAATCCAGTAGGAAAACAATACAATAATGTATATTGAATCTCGCTTGATTGAATACCACCGCAGATATGTACTTCCTGATGCTTCAAAGTGCACACGCTATCGATGAGGAAGTAGCTTAAATCTTCAACCCTAAACCAATATTTAAATTCAAAGTATTATCCTTACAATGCCACACATGTTCAAAGTAACACATTTACAGTTTCAAGTATTTGGATATCCCAGACTTCTTATTATCTTCTTTTTTGGGGGCCAAACTACCTGTTTCAATAGCAATGTTTCAAAATGATGTTTCAAGATGATTATCTAATATAATATTATACTGTAATAATTTCAGACCCTAATATATAACCCAAAAACTTCAGATATATGAAAATGAACCAGCTTAATACCTTTTTATCTACTTATTCTAATCCAAAACAACAACACTAAGAGGTGTTTGGAGCTGATTCCAAACAGCATTTAAAAAGGATAGATTGGGAAGGGTCTTTGAAAAAGAGATTGGGCTACTTAAAAAACTGATTCTACCCGCTGTTTTTCAGGGTAACCAACCGAACCCCTTCCAAAAAGAAACCATGTTGAAGTCTTACTCAAAACTTGCCCTACCTAACCATTCTTCACCGTCACGTTTAATATAAAAGCTCCAAGGAACTATTTAGCAACAAACATATTTAGCGAAGCTAGAAAGATCTTGTTGCTGACTTTGTTTATAAATCACCAAGAGAGGGAGCAGGTGCACGACTAGAACCTCAATTGGAACAACAGATTCTTTACTGCAAAACCAATAAAAAGATATAAACTTTTTGAATACTCAAATAAAAGGGAATAAAAATAGTCACTCAAATGCAGACGTGTCAAACAATGTGTAGGATTAGTATTGTAGGGATAGAAGCTGTTTACGTACACATCCATGTTTTTTGACAATCAAATCTTCTGTTCAAACTGCATCAGAAAGAACATTGTAGCAGATAAGTAACAAAGTTTAATAAAAAGGCAACATAGCAAAACAACTAACTCAACTTCTGACAATTAGATTCGCAAGCATTTGACAACATATAGACATACAGTGTGCTCCAGTTGATAAAGCAACCATTATATTAACAGTACAAAGAACATGCAATTCAATTGCTAACATTGTGATCAAAGACCTCGTCACTTGGTTTCTCAACTTCTTTTATATATAAAATAACACAATTCAATCAAAACTACTAACTCAGGCAACCTACTACATTAGTCATTTGTTATACCGTAATGGACTCTGGTAATTATCCTAACTTTGAATCAATTTGATTAGCATTTATTCTGATTTTCTATTCCAGAACACCCTTAAATACAAAATATGAAGGAATAATTACACTTTCTAGCAAATTCCAGAAAACCATAAACATACAAAAATCAATTTTGTGCAAATCCCAAAACCCATAATTAGAAACACACCTGGTTTAGCAAAATGACAACTTTAAGCAAACCTTTTAAAACTTCTGGTGAGAGAGTAAGGATCTCGACTTGGAGAAGACGAAGTCATTCGATTTGTTGCTAGTCAGGTTCACCTTGACACCCTGATTACTATAAAAATGCAAAAAAAATAAGTCGGGACAAAAAACAGGTCAAAAAGGGTCTCCATAACACGGTTTTGCTATATTCTCAAAAGAATATATATATGATTAATGCCTTAAATCAGTAATAAAGATTAAACCACTGCAATAAGAAAGTTTTTGGTTCAAAACATAAGCATAGGGTGTCAAATATCCACCTCTAAGAGCTGCAACACAAATCGTATGACTGCAATTACTTGCATCTCTCAGGTGGATCCATTCAAGAAGGTGAAGAAAGTTCCCTTCATAAACGTAATTCCAAAGTTAGATGGAGGAAGATATTAAGAAAGGCTTTAGTGGCACAGAGCAAACATCATTTTCTGTCAAAACTTTTACCACCATATTATCTACCGTATATGATATGTATCGAAAATCTGTCCCAAAAGGAGCAATTTCAGGAATAGATCTACCATTATGTTACATTATAGTAGAAATATATAGAAAACTGAATGATGCATTACCTGTTGCAGCTGTAGTACAGAAACCACAAGATCAAGATCAGCTCCACCCGGTTCCGCCAACTCAGAGCAATGTCATCTATATCACCCGAATCATAATCGTCGTGTCTCTCCCTGTTATCAACTTCATCTTCTTGTAAATCATCACCGTCGCCCGTATTCATTGTAATACCTATGTCTTCTATATCATCACCATTATTATTTTATCCACCAAGACACCCTAATTGTTAGAGTTGTAAAACGTTATCCATCATTAGTTTTAGTATAAGAAATTTGGCTCAAACTGACGGATTTGGAAAAATGTAAAGATAATGAACTTACATTTAATAGTGTGAAGTGTACCTGAGCACACGATTAGTAGAAGGAGCAGCTAATTAATCTTCCACCGATCTGCAGGTAATAATAACAGTAACACAAAAAGAAAGGTATTCAATTTATACTAAAGTGCAGCGAAGATAAAATCACATACGCAAAAAATATATAACGCATTCTTGGTGGAAATTACATAGACATGTAACAAATAAGTTCAATTTTAAGAGCCTTACTGAGATTTTTTTTATTTACGTGAATGCGTTGCTCATAAAATATTCTTTAGCTACTATCTACCGAATGCTTCCCGATATAACATCAAAAGATTGCTATAACTTCGTATCTCACATCAGTTTTCATCACAAATCAAAGATGGTCTATAGATACCAAATACAAAACATTAAGTTCTTTGCAAAGGAAGATATTACAGCTAATCTTTCTTTAGATACCATACTGATTGTGTAAAATTAAGCAAAAAATGAGTTCATTGATAAGTAATGAAGTTTCATCATTCAAGTCCAACTACAAAAAGTTTCATCATGCCAAGTATTGAAGTATCTTTAGTAATAAATCAATCTGCACATGTATGTATTTCAAAAGGTATGAAAACATTGAGTTAAGGCAAATACCACATGTCCCTAACTTTAGTTCCTTTAAATTCCATGTGTCTAACTCAGGCGCATCGTCTCCTTCCCTCTGTTTCAAAAAAACTTTTTGTATTCGAACATAACGTTCTTAACAAAATACATTATAACGGAATAGGATCAACTCAAAGAATAAAAGTTAAAAGTATGTAAGCAAGTATACATTTTCTTGTATAATTTGCTTCGAAATAGTACCCCCTTAGAAGAGCGAGCATACATTTTGCTTGTAGAAGAGTGAGCACCTCCGGTCACCAGCTTTCTACTTTTCGTGATTGCTATTCTGGACGAAGATTAAAAAAATTATAAGAATAATTTGTCCCTCCCATGTCCCAAATACACGGTTCATTTTCTAAACTCAAACTTGAAGATAAACATATAAAAAGAAGCTGATACTTATCAGATGCTACCCGAATAAGCTACTTTATCGCAAAGATAATTAATTGTATATAAACCAAATCAATATAGAAAAGGGTATTATAAAGATGCATAGTTAAAATAATGAAGCTAAGTATTACCTAATAAAAGGATTTGGTCTGATCGAGTGGTGCATCTCGGGATTCATCTAATGCCTTAAGAAGCTCAGCCATCTGTTTGAAACATGAAAGAATTTGCAATGCGCAGCCAAAAGAAAAAAAAAATCAATAGCATAAACGTAGAACTCCACAATATCTTAAGCGAGAGGAGCGGTTTCGGCAGAAACTTTTTTTGAAAAGTTATTAGGGATTGTTTGGACAGGGTCAGACTAAAAGGTGTAAAGGAACCTTTTTCAGGATTGGTTTGGACAGCAAAAAAGCTTCATATTACCATTATAAAAATCTGGTTTAGAGGATGTGTGCGGAGCCATAAATAGCCTTAAACATGTCGGAGGGAATTTGGTGATACTATCGTTTGTCGCCGTATATCCAACAGTTTCGATTTAAAAGCTAATCCATATGTAATCGAATACTCCAAGACTTTCTTTTTGGGGAAAGGCTGAATCCCAAAGTGTAGTAGTATGTTTATGTATAAATATCACTATCATAGTATAATCATATGTTCTATATAGCTATTTTGGACCAGATAGACTCCTCAAACTTGAAATTAAAAGTGAAATTAGAAACCGATCGAAGTTAATGTTTTGATTCTCTTTTGTATCTCATCCAATTGTTTCCAAGCATCCAAATACACCACACGACCAACTTCATGTTGAAAAACTCAATAGTTCATGTCAACAAAACTGATATTCAACAACTGTAAACTGATAAAGAGGAAGAACGATAAAAAAAACACAAGCTTAATATTTTCAGTCTATTCATTTAACTTCACAAACATCAGAAAGTTTCCACCAAAATTTCACTTTTTACTTTCATCTACATGTATGCTCAGGTGGGTATCAACATACAAAAGTTTTTACTGTAATGGTATTACTTTTGAAAACATGTGGTTTAAAGTTTCTCACCTTATTAGACATAAGGTTCTTTTTAGTGGATGCAACTTCAAGCTTTCCTTGTTCCTCAATTAGTTGCTTTTCCCAAGTTTTAAGTTAAGCACGAACCTTGGCAACCTCAGTACGGAATGTCTCAGTTTCAACTGTTAAAAGTTGTAAAAGCAGATAATAAAGAACAAAAACAAACATTAAACCATAGTCTGACTCGGTTTCATATTCCATCTTGTGTATAACTGAATATTTTACAAAAAAAATACCATTGGAGCTTTCCAAAAATTTATCCTCATCTACATGTGATCATGATTTATAAAATTGATTTAGCACAAGTACTTACAGGTTCTCGTCCTATGAGGTGAATATTGCCGGTGGCACACATTGTAGAGATGGAGAAATATGGACCCATCCATCCTTGAAGGACAAGACAACGATTGAAATATCATAGATGATTTTGACTGATATATGACTGAAAACATGACATAAAACAAAAATCATCAAACTTTTTACATACAATAACCTAAAATCAATTAGGATTAAGGATTTATCGGGTGTAGATTGACAAAACCATACTACAGATGTAGATTTACAAAACCTAAGTATAACACTATACCTTCATATCCATATCTAGGAACAGTAATAAAGATAATGAATCGACTGGAATTGCTTTGTTAGCAGGACCGATTGGTATTGCTTTGTTAGCAGAGGAGAAAAAAATTAGGATTAAGGATTTATCGGGTGTAATTCGAATGATATTAGGGTTTGTAGATGATAAGGTTTTAATCCGAATGGGTTATAGGGACAGGGACCCGAATAATGATTACGGCCCGAATGAAGCTGACGTGGATTAATGGCTGCTTATGTGGCATATCCCTCCTCTTATATATAATGTAAAGATATATATATGTATATATATATATATTGGTAAATAGAGCACATAGTTACCAACTGTGAGAGTAACATGACTTCTTTTTAGGAGTCCACATATGTAGATAGATATGTACGGATAGTTTGAATTTTTCTATAATTATAGTAGACATTGTATGTGGCTTCAAAAGTAACCTTTGTACACTTCCTTAATTATCGAAAGTTTGCTATCCCAGATGACATGATAAGAATAAATTTCCACAATCGGCTCAAGTTGGTGAAAAAGAATTAACGCTCTTTTTATATGGACTATTTTAAAAAGAGGACTAAAAGGGACTTGACACTCAAAAAAATGACCTCTCAAAACAAAATTAGCTAATCAATCCTATTCGACCTTCATATTTTGTTGACACATGACATTTGGGATAATGATTAGCTAATGATTGGTTTGTACTAGTAGGGCCCACCTAGTACATGCAAGTACAAAATGTGTAAGTGTACTTGCTATTCGACCATTAGTCAAATCGATTATTCGAGCCGTACTTTTTATAGTAAATTATTAATTTTTACTAAATAATACCAAATAGTTTTGTTATTCGACTTTGACCTATATCTTAATCGACTCGTACTTTTTATTAATAAAAAAAACTTTTTCACAAATAGATCATCTAGTCCTTCGACTTGTACTATTATATTATTCGACCCGTACTTTTTATTAATAAAACATTAAAAACACTTCCCAAATAAATCCCTTTTTATTCCTTTGATTATACGACTTGTACTATCTTATTATTCGACTTGTACTATTAATAAAAAAACCATTTTTAAACCCATTTGTATATGGGCGCCCATAGTAATACTATGAAGTCTGAACCCATATCCAAGCACGCATAGTTTGTATCGGTAAAATCCTATTACATCCCGTCTCTCAAATCCGCTTATCTGATTATATGATATTATGATTTGGGTTTAACATTGCTATAAGATCTGGTGTCGTATAATATCTTGTTAAACCCATTTGCATGGAGATCTACTGGCTGAGTTTGAGAATCTGGGTTTTGTGAATCCTTTCATTTAGAACAAATAAATTTAACGGGCCATGTGGTATGCACGTCTAAGTTTTTTATATTACCCGTTTATGATTTTACAAATTATTGTATAATTACCATTTATTTTAATTTTTGTGTGCTGTTTGAGTAAGAATCATGTATACAGTTGCCTTTTGTTAGGGAGTACGCTGGGCAGTTAGGGGTCTTTAATGGAGTAATTAAGTTAAATGTCTATGAGTAAGAATCATGATTATATTTTCTGCAAAATATTAAGACCTGCAAGTGGATCATTTAAGTTCAAATCTTTAGCTTTGATCTTATGCAGGTTTAAAAAGACTTGTTTTTATATTATTTTTAAATTTTTAATAATCTTAATGGTACTGTTTTTCCTTTATTAATTTTTTAACAGATGAATAATATTGTGCATAGTCAAGATTATTGGTCAACCCTGCATATGTTAGTATAATAACATTCCCAGAAATTGTTAAATGTCCGCTTCGTAAGCCTGGGTGTTGTATGTTAGATATATAGTGCAAACTTTCGTGCCTTACTCATGAATATATAGTGCAAACTTTTGTGCCTTTAAATGTCTGTTTGTTTTGTGCCTTATTCATGAATATATAGTGCAAACTTTTGTAACCCCGGACGTTGTACGTTATATATTGCGACCTTTGGTAACCCGGAAGTCCTATCTCTGTTCGTAATCCCGGTCATTGTACGTTAGATATATAGTGCAAACTTTCGTGCCGTATTCATGATTATATAGTGCAAACATTTGTGCCTTTAAATGTCTGTTTATTTCGTGCCTTATTCATGATTATATAGTGCAAAATTTTGTAACCCCGGATGATGTACGTTATATATTGCGAACTTTGGTAACCCGGAAGTCCTATGAATGAAGCAGGATTGTTAGTGTTATATTTATTAATCCTATCAGAGTCGCATAACACAAATGTAGTTGGAGAGAACAATTAATGAGTCGAATAAGGGAAAATCTTTTTGTTGATCTTACACAGAGTTGACAAGACCCAACTGTTTAAAATTAAAGTCTTGATTACATTTAGTTAGCCTTTTAAAATAACTCGAATAATGGTTATTGTGAGATCAGTTATTTAATGATTCGAATAACCTTGTCTACCTCATATGTCTATAAAATGTGTAATTTGTAGCAAGTATCCATCAACCAATCTTTGTCTAACTAGTAAAAACTTAAGAACACAATGGAAAACTTCACTGATTCCACAGATAACACCACTAACGAAATGGAGCAAGTTAACCCTGTTGTCACCTGTTTGCCGCCTGATGACGTATAGTCCCTTGTCGGGCTGGATAGTCCGACCCACGGGTACTACCCGCATCCATCAGGAATGGATTGCTTGCTTGTGCGATGCGCGCGAAGCCCAGGAGGCCTGGTAAGCCGCTGTCGCACATAGGGTTGATTACTTAGCTAGGTCCTTGTCGCAGCGCGACAGGATCAGAAAAGAATATAATCTATCATATAGATATATTCGCCTAAAGGAAATAGATATACACTTGCCTTGGTTATGTGATAAGGATCAAACTATTTTAGGTCATTATCTCTTCCTTTGGCCGCAAGAGTAGGAGAGCCCAGCCATGACTCTCTCGGGTATAAAAGGAACCCCATAGGTTCCACAAAGGTACGATACACATAATATCCTAAACACTACATACTCAAATCGATTACTTACTCTCATGCCGGAGTCTAATCGTGGGTCACAAACCCACGGTAAGCCTAACGGTGTTTGTTTAGTGCGCAGGGTAAAGCTCGGTCTATCTAACTTTTGTATCAACAAGTTGGCACCATCCGTGGGACCCACACTAAGCTCTAGCTAATGACGAAAAACGGCATGAATGAGGGTCGTCAAGGATCCTCAACGGTAGATGGCCGTATCATATCCGTGAATGCTACTCCTGGATCTACCAGTAAAGCAAACACCCGGGATGTAAACAACCCCCCAATCGTAAGAACAGGCGGATTGTTCTCAACTCCCGTACCCGCTGTGGAGGAAAAAGGCGTAGAACGAGAGTCAACTCAGCCTCCTCCCAATAAACAAAAAAGAAGGACTCTCCAAGAGGAGGGCGGGGAAGTCGTTGCTATGGAAGCACGCATGTTAGAGGAGTACGTAGCTAATAACCCACAAACCCTCATCCCTTTGGTTTCTAAACACGAGAAGATAATAAAAGAGGCAAAGCGCGTGAAGCGCCGCATCCTCAGAAAGCAACCTGTCAGGAGCGAGTGATAACCTCCCGGATGACCAAAGCTTCTCGCAACCATGGAGAAGAGTCATGAAAAACTCTTTTACAAGGCGCATACAGTATTATGAAGATACAAGGAAGCGCCGCATGCCATCAAACGTGAAAACTTATGATGGCACTTCAGATCCAGAAGACCACTTAAAAGTCTTTGAATCCCAGGCAAGTATTTAACAATGGCCAGAACCCGTATGGTGCAACATGTTCAACTCTACACTCGTAGGTAACATGCGAATGTGGTTCGATAGGCTTCCGCCACGAACAATCAACGGGTATGAAGTGTTGCAGAAAGCATTCAAAAGAAACTATGTGCAACAGAAAAGACATGATAGGAGTGTTGTATCACTTGCCAGGGTAAAGCAGAACCAGGGAGAATACTTGGAAGACTTTCCGGAATGTTTCAAGAGTGAGTGTCTTCAAATAAAAGACTGCCCAGAAATTCTGAAAGTATCTTGCTTCATGGCGGGTATACCGTATACGAAACAGCGATCTAATAAAGAAGCCGAATGAAAGAACGCCTGAAACCTTCGATGGAGTACTAAGGTGGGTAAAGTCCTTCATATAGGGAGAATCAGCTGCTTCAGAAGTAACATTAAACACTTATGACTACAGATCTGTCCACGCGCCCAGTGAAGAGCCCAGCAGGCAACGCAGACCTCTAGGCCTTGATTACTTAAGAAGGAGAAGAGAGGGACGAGCTAATAACTCTATGTTAACTTAACCCCAAGAGAAATCCTCGTATCAGAAGGTGCGAATTTCCCAATGCCAACACCAATGACCACCCCGGTCGAAAAGCGCGTCGGTAATAGATATTGCGAATACCATGATGAGAGGGGGCATGCTACGAACAAATGTATTCAACTGCAAAAAAATATATCGAAAATATGGTAAAGAAAGGCGAGCTGAAACACCTTGTCAAGGAAACCACGAAAGACGAAAGACAAAAAGTCGCTAGCGCAAATATTTACATGGTGGAGTCATGGCAGCGAAGGATCAGACAAAAGGTGAGCCAGAAATTCTCAAAGGGAAAAGAAATTTCCTTCCCCTCACTCAACGCGAGGAACGTCAGAGATGGACCGTTAGTTATAGAAATAAGCATTGGTCAGCACATCATACATCGCATGTATGTGGATAGAGGTTCATCTGTAGAAATAATGTATGAGCACTGCTTCCTGGAACTTAGTGCAGAAGTACAAAGCCAAATGATACCTGCAACCTCCCCGCTCATCGGTTTTAGTGGAGAAGCGGTGTGGCCTTTGGGCCAGCTAAAGCTAGTAGTAAAAGTAGGAGACGATGAGCACTCAACAAAAGTCTCCATGAATTTCCTGATCATACAGTCGCCATCGCAATATAACGGGATTATAGGGCGACCAGCTATACTAGCAATGCGAGCGGTATCTTCCATAGCTCATGGCATGATCAAATTCCCAGTGGATGGAGGGATCGTAACGATCTTCAACATAGCGATAACTCCCCCAGAGTGTAACGCGATCACAGAACCTCCACGGGTCACTATAGAACTTAAGGTAAACTCGCAGCCAAATCTAAAGGTAGTAGTGCATCCGCAGTATCTGGATCAAGAGATTACAATCGGAGGAACACTGTCTGACAAAGGAAAGACGAACATGTGTCACCTTTTAAAGAACAACCTAGACATCTTCGCATGGGAATCCAAAGATATGACAGGGGTACCAAGGTCAATAGCTGAACACAAGCTCCAAATACACGAAGGGTACCCTCCGATTAGGCAAAAGAAAAGAGGACGGGCCTCATAACGCAACAAGGTGATACTCGAGGAAGTGAAACAGCTAGTAGACGGAGGAATCATGAGGGAAGTTTACTATCATGACTGGCTCGCTAACCCGGTGATGGTGAAGAAACATGATGGTAGTTGGCGCATGTGCGTTGATTTCACAGACCTCAATAAAGCTTGTCCCCAAGATTGCTATCCACTCCCAGAGATAGATTGGAAGGTAGAATCGTTGTGCGGGTACCCCTTCAAGTGCTTCCTTGATGCGTACAAGGGGTACCACCAGATACAAATGGCAGAAGAGGACGAAGAAAAAACAACATTCCATACTAGCCAGGGTGTGTATTGCTATACAAAAATTCTATTTGGACTCAAGAACGCAGGGGCCACGTATCAACAGCTGGTTGATAAAGCGTTTGAAAGCCAAATAAGGCGAAATTTGGAGTTGTATGTAGACTATTTGGTAATAAAAAGTCACACAGAGAGTAAGCTTATCCAGGATATAGAGGAAAAATTCTCAACACTCAGGAGAATAAACATGAAGTTAAATCCCAAGAAGTGCACTTTTGGGGCAACATAATGCATGTTCCTAGGATACATGATTAACCCCTATCGCATGAAACCTTGTCCGAAAAAATAGACGCGGTCATTTAACTCCAAAGCCCAAAGACAAAAAGGAAGTACAGTCGCTGAATGAGAAACTCGTAGGGCTGAACAGGTTCCTGTCCAAGTCGGCGGAGAAGTCGCTCCCTTTATTTAAAACGCTCAAAAGGTGCATTAAGAAAGGGGACTTCAATTGGAAGAAGGAAGCGGAAAAGGCCTTCGAGAAATTGAAAACACATTTGGCTTCGCTCCCTATGCTAGTCGCGCCACGACCTAACGAGGAACTGATAATGTATTTGTTTGCTACACATGGAGCGATCAGTGCAGTGCTAATGACGGATAGAGAAAATTTGCAAACTCCAGTATACTTCATAAGTAGAGCGTTGTAAAGCTCGGAGCTAAATTATACCCCAATGGAAAAATTGGTACTAGCACTAGTGTTTGTGGCAAAGAGGTTACGTCGATACTTCCAAGCGCACCCAATAGTGGTGATAACTGATCAGCCTATAAAGCAGGTAATATCAAAACCAGAGGTCGCAGGTAGGTTCCAGAAATGGAGTGTTCTACTAGGGTAACACAACATTACTTACAGACCGCGCAATGCCGTAAAGGGGCAAATTTTGGCAGATTTCATCATTGAAAAACCAGAAGAAGGCGTTCAAGGTCTAGATGAAAAGGAAGAAGACCCAACCCCGTGGGTCTTGTTCACTGATGGGTCCTCTTGCACCAACGGATCAGGCGCGAGTCTCATACTTACCAACCCCGAAGGAATGGAATTCACATACGCATTGCGTTTTGAGTTCATAGCCACAAATAATGAGGCAGAGTATGAGGCGCTAATAGCAGGGCTAAGAATCGCATCACGAATGGGTGTGCGCAATCTCGAAGCAAACATAGATTCTCGACTGGTAGCAAACCATATACTTCGCGAATACGTGGCGAAAGAAGATAACATGGTGCGATACTTACAAAAAGCCAAACCATTGATTGAAGGATTCAATAAGTTCTGAATAAGCCAAGTACCCAGGGGGAGAACAAGAAAGCAGATGCACTTAGTAAAATAGCGTCTACCAGCTTTGCACACCTATCAAAACAGGTCCTGGTGGAGATCCTTAAGGACAAGTCAATAAAAGAGCAAGAGGTCACATCGGTCATAGAGGAAGAAGGCCCTACATGGATGACACCGGTTATGGATTATTTGACGAATGATTAACTCCCACATGACGAATCTGAGTCACGACGAATACGAAGACGTTTGAGGAAATTTGAAGTCAGAGATGGGGTTCTTTACAAACGATCATTCCTCCAGCCATGGCTAAGATGCGCAGGGCCGCGCCAGGCGTAGTACATCGTTAGCGAAATCCACGAGGGGTCATGCGGCATGAACGCAGGACCATGGTCCGTGGTAGCAACAACGTTGCGTAGCGGGTACTACTGGTCAACCATGCATACGGACGTGCGAACGCTCATTAATAAATGCAATGATTGCCAGGTGCACAGGCCAATACCTCGACAACCCCAGGAGGAGCTCACGTCGATTACCTCCCCTTGGGAATTCTTCAAGTGGGGAATAGATATGCTGGGGCCTTTTCCTGTAGCCGCAGGTGGGATTAAGTTCCTCATAGTCGCGATGGATTACTTCACGAGATGGATTAAAGCAAAGGCAGTCACAACAATTACGGGGAACCAGGTGAAGAGGTTCGTATGGGATAACATAGTATGTCGTTTCAGACTACCCAGTGAAATAGTTTCTGATAATGGAAAGCAATTCGCGGAGAACCCATTCAAGGATTGGTGCGCAAGGAATGGAATGCACCAATGGTTCACATCGGTATCCCATCCACAAACGAATGGACTTGTTGAAAGAGCAAACAGGAGTTTGGGAGATGGCATAAAAGCACGATTGGGGGAGCACAACAGGATGTGGGTCGATGAGTTTTCGCATGTCTTGTGGGCGCATCGTACAATGATCAAGACATCTACGTGTGATACCCTTTCGCCCTAACATATGGTACAGAGGCAGTCATCCCAGCTGAGATTGGATTGCAAACACTCCGCATAGCGGAAGTAGACATGGTCACTAACGACGAGGAGCTACGATTGAACTTAGACATAATCGAGGAGCGGAGAGAGTTGGCAGCAATCCAGGAAGCTAAATCAAAAGCAAAAATGAAAGGATACTATGATGCTAGGGTGGGCAAGAACTTCTTCAGGCCAGGTGACTTTGTGTATCGCTCAAACGCGGCCAGCCGCGCTGAGAATACATGAAAACTTGGACCTAAGTGGGAGGGACCTTATATAGTTATAGATGCACTGGGGAATGGCGCGTATCGGTCGCGTGACATGGATGGCCGCGACCTACAAAGGCCTTGGAACATATGCCATCTAAAGAAGTGCTACCTTTAACGGCAGACTTCGTGAATAAATGTATTGTTATTTCTTTCATTTCATGTGTTAAATCTTGCAAGTATTAATAAAACTGTCGTGGTACCTAGCTAGTTCCACGGCGCGTTCTGAAAACATTTCTTTTTGTCATACATATTTTCTTTTTTATGTAATATATATTGCCTACTGGCGCACGGGTGCACAACGTTTCTAGGCGAAATAAGAGGAATGAGCATACCCTACTAATTAGACTCGTCGAGTAAATGGGATGCAACCCCATCGACCATGGATCGTGTATCCTTGTTAGGCCCCTTGCTATTCATGATGTCATAGCAAGTAATGCAGCCAGTAAACTCTGAGACTGTTAAGACACAATTGTGCGCACCTAACAATTGGTCAGCCTCACCTGGCCATCCTTATAGTAGTAGCAGTATACCGCACGTAATGAGCTTCTCAAACCCATATGGACCATTTATGAGTTTACATTAACTCGTTGTGAGAAATTGTGTTAGCAACATTAAGCACACTTATCATAAACAAAAATAGTATTTATTACAAACGAGTTCGAACATTTGAGCATAACAAAATCAACAACATATTTACAAGTCAGTAGAGTGGTTGGTGAGCAAATGGGTCTCGGATGACGACCTCTTCAATTTCAGCAACGGTGTGCAATAAGCAGTGGTGCGATGGTCCCTTAAGCTCTTCTCCATTCGGTCCAGCGTGCGAGAGTCCCTCTCTAGCAGTGGTATGGCAGCACATGAATGGAATCTCTTCTTAAGATGTGATGTCAATGTAGGAATCTCTTCTTAAGATGTGATGTCAATGTCTCCATGGTGCGTACTTTGGCAGACAAATCTAGGAATCTCTTTTTAAGATGTGATGTCAATGTCACATGCTGCGCTGCTAGATAGGTGGCCTCATCGGCCAGGACGGCGTCACTCATTCCTTCCAGAATTTCCGCTCGGCCAGGGGGCACAATGTTATCCAGAAAACTTGAGGAGTTAAACGCGCTTGTCAGATCAGAAGATGCAGGCAGTTCCCAGTTGGGAGCAAAGACAGGGTCTGGGAGAAACGCGCTTCCCCCTGCTGATGAAGTCTCCTTGTGGGGGGAGGCGTGGTCTCATCTTTAGTAGAAGACTTCTCTGGGTCGTCACTGATACATAGGAATGGCGGTGAGATAAAAAAAACAACATGAGAACCAAAAATACCATGTGTAGGAAGGAAGTTACCATATGTTGATGGTGACTGGAGGAGTGCGAGGGGAAGTCTTCGCAAGGTTCTCCTCAAACTCTTCTTCAGTTGTGCGCACCTCTGTCCAAGAGGGACCGGTCTCGGTGCGCGCAGCTTTGCGTGAAGACGATGGGGGGCTCCTTTGTCTTTTCCCCAAGGTAGAAGTGTCTTCTTCGTTAAATTCTTCTACGCCTTTCTCAGTGTCCTCGGTAAAATTACCCGAAGACAGCGAGGAGCTGAGCAAGGGTGGTGGTGGCTGTTACACTACTGGGGGCTGTTGTGCTAATGGTGGTTGTTGTGGCTGTTGTGCTGATGGAGAGGGTGGCGGCTGATCCGCGCCTGTGTCGTCATTTTCTTGGGCGACATATGCCTCTCCGAATTCCAGGTCCATTGTGTTCTTTTAGGCACGATCTTTGAGGGATTCTTCATTTTCCCTCTCAGGACGAGAGTATACCATCAAATCTTCCAAGAATGCACCACGAACGAGTTCGAGAAGATCCATAACTGCGCAACAAGAAAACAGACAAACAGAAAGATAAAATTTAGTTTCTTGGCACAAGAAGGTACCTACAGAATGCTACGGTGGATGGGAGGAAGAACCACTAACCCTGGCCGTCCTGGGTGTAGAAGAGGGGTATCCTGTACGCGCCACAAATCGGTGTGTGGCTTTGTCCAAGGGTGACTAGCACACTCTCTGGATACGGCTGTACGGGGATACGATTGTTGTTTAAAGTCTCCGCGTCTTTAGGGTTATAGGAGTTGTGGCCAGGTAAGGGGTCCTTACCCACCATTCCAGGGGTCAAAAAAGGGAAGTGAAAAGGGAAGAAGGCGTCGTCAAGCCAGAAGAATCTGTCATTCCAGTCCCTTAGGGAGTCTATTCTTCCGTCATAACATTGCATCTCCCTTTTCGCTTAGCGAAGGACACCCAGCCATTGGCTAATTGCCGTTGGTAGAATACGCGGAAAAGGTCTACGGTGGGCTCTATGTCTAGGGTGCGGCAGTTTATTTTGAAATTTGAAATTTTAGCCACCCCTATACAATGCAATTGAGAGACGTGGGTCTCATAATGCATCAACACACTAAGAAGGAAGCGTGACATGGGTATACGCTGGTTTGCATAGTCGAAGAACCGGGTGTACACCCCTATCTTTCCCGTTGGGGCCTGGCTTATATTATGTCGAGGGTTAGGAACTTTTGGGTGCAGATAGTTAGGTATGTAGAACTCAGTGGTGAATTGGTCTAGCTCCTCTATGCTCAAGGTTGACGTAATGGCGGATAATTATTTCACCATGGTGTTATATGTGTAATAAGGTGGTCACGCAGTTTACCTTCACTGAGATCTGGTGATGATGGCGTGTGTTGAAGGCGTTAATGGAGGTTTGAGAGTTTTTTGTAATTGGTAAACAGTCAAAGGGAGGCGTCAGGGGTATATATATATATATATATATATATATATATATGCCTACTGATTTACTGTTCACGGTTAGATATGTGACACGTGTTTCCTACTTGCTAGATCCAATGGTAGAAGTTGAAGGGGTAACTATGACGTGGCAGGCGCTTTTCCCAGGTACCGAGGAGGTTTGGTAAAAGGGGGATGAATATCTTCTTGGTGGGAATATTTGAAATCTTTGTTCATATCTGGACTATACGAGTGTTCTGGTTGATTTATAGTCTAGCAGCCGCGGTTAGAACCTACGACCACTAGCCTGGGGGGACATGATGACATATAGTCCCTAGTCGGGCTGGATAGTCCGACCCACGGGTACTACCCGCATCCATCAGGAATGGATTGAATGCTTGTGCGATGCGCGCACGCAGCCTAGGAGGCCTGGTAAGTCGATGTCGCACATAAGGTTGATTACTTAGCCAGTTCCTTGTCGCAGCACGACAGGATCAGACAAGAATATAATCTATCATATAGATATATTCGCCTAAAGGGAAGAGATATACACTTGCCTTGGTTATGTGATAAGGATCAAACTATTTTAGGTCATTATCTCTTCCTTTGGCTGCAAGAGTAGGAGAGCCCAGCCAAGACTCTCTCGGGTATAAAAGGAACCCCATAGGTTCCACAAAGGTACGATACACATAATACCCTAAACACTACATACTCAAATCGATTACTTACTCTCACGTCGGAGTATAATCGTGGGTCACAAACCCACGGTAAGCCTAACGGTGTCTATTTAGTGCGCAGGGTCCTCAAAGAAAGTTTCACTTGGTGCAAGAGCCGGAGTCCACAAGGCCCCAAATTAAGCCTAATTTGGGTCTAGCTCGGTCTATCCAACTTTTGTATCAACACCGCCGTTGAAAAAAAAACTTTGTTGTCACATGTCACTCTACTACTAATATCTATGTTCGTCAAGCATCCAGCTCTAATTCAGTTTCCCCTTCAAGGGATTCAGTTGTTACCTCATCTCGATGTTTCGCCAAGCATCCCACCTATTTTCCAAGCATCCAACTCCAATTATGTTTCCCCTCAAGGGCTTCAGTTATCACCTCATTTTACTATTTCGACAAGCATCCCACGCATTCCCCGAACTAACCACCTAGCTGCATTAGCCCAGAGCGCAAACTTAAACAATGTTAAGGACATGATGATGGCCCTGTTTGAAAGGGAAAATGATAGAGATTTTTCTGTTATTAGGGAGATGAACCGAATTGCTGACCAATATAGTGGCCGAGTTAGGGAGAGGGTTTAAATAATTGTTGAGCTTGAGCAGTTGTATGGTTGTGTTGATTCGTTT
The DNA here is from genome assembly GCA_025667525.1 of Glebionis coronaria. Taxonomy (NCBI): domain Eukaryota; kingdom Viridiplantae; phylum Streptophyta; class Magnoliopsida; order Asterales; family Asteraceae; genus Glebionis; species Glebionis coronaria. Next base: position 530,119,603 of record CM046876.1, read on the forward strand.
GAAAGTGCCAGCCTTCTTAGTGAGATGAATGAAGATGATGTAGGGTCGTGTTTTCTAAGGATTAGGCATTGTTGGATTATCTATTAAGATGGATGAGAAATGGAATAACCTAGAGAGAGAAAGGTAGAGAGAGAAAGGAGAGAAAGAGAGGAAATATGGAATGTGATAAAATGAAAGTGTTCAACCCCTCCTAACATGCTAGGAGGGGGTTTATATAGCCCACCCTATATGTGGGCTATATGGGCTATATTGGATCACGAGCCCAATATCATTGGAGTGACCGATCCATTCTAAATACGTAAAAACGTATTTCCAACAATCTCCCCAAAGGGAGGTCACTCCAAGTTACAATGTCCTAAATAGTCTATAGCTCGTGATCTATGCTAATAATGATGTGACCGAGACTTTCCTTGGAAAAACGTATTTCCAACAATCTCCCCCAAAGGGAGGTCACACCATTTTACAAAATCTTTAACCTAGCATACTATGCTTGAGTCTTCGATCTTGTTCTTGTGAATATGCGGATGAGATCTTTGACTTTGGTCTTGAGCATGTGTCCTTGCTTTGACCTTGTGCATTCATCACTTGTGATATTTGCCTCCTCGTGACTTCATGTTCCACAAACTTATACTTTTATAAATTCTTGAAAGCTTCAGAGTTTGATACAACAGAAGACTTGACATTTAGACTTTCTTGAATTTGTTGAAGTATTAAGTGCATATAGTATTAGCATGTGGTGACAACTTCTTCTGGATTGTGCACCGCAATGCCACTTTCTTGTTACGCTGTATAAGACAGTTAGCAACAAAACATATACACGGATGAAATGGCCTTGAACATTTCATTCTAATTCGGTAGAATTTTACCTCCGGTCGGTGTAGACCGTTGGACGATATAAAATATCGTACTTGTGACAGGTAGTTTCAATTAAGAACCTCCTTGACAAGATTTCGCGGGTACACCCGTTCTGTAACACCCCCAAATTTATACAACTCAGTACAGCGGAAGACTAGTTGGTGTTACGGGATAGCACATTACTCACATCATAGACAACGCTTAAAAGTCGCGTCGTTTTATTAATAAAGCACTTCCATTCATAAATATCAAAGTTACATAGGTCCCAAGTCATTATATTTCATACAGGATTTTACAAAGCATTTGAATGGAAATTAATATTTAAGTGCGGGCCATGAATTCTTGTTGTCTTCCCAAGAATTACCTTCAAGTATCTGAGACAAAACATGTTAAAAGAAAAGGTCAGCGATAACGCCGAGTGAATTCATAGATTTTAATAAAATCCATTAATATAACATCGGTATAAAATTATTACCAAAAATCATTTTGTATAAATCATTGTAATAGGCTATAAAATAGTCAAAGTCATTTTATACAAAGCTTTATCAAAATCATAATATAGGCGTTTGCCTTAAAAATCATTATACGAGCCAATGTCGTGAAACATCATACAATACGTCTTATGACGTTGTATAAAAATAAAAACCGTTATATGAATATGGTTATGAAAATCAAAACACGAACATAATATCAATAGTATGACCATGTATTGCTAGTCAGGCAATACATCGTAATTCGGTGCGTCTAGTAGTATTTCGTTAGTTGGATTATTATAAGCCGCATGACATTGTTACCTTACTAAAACAAACAACAGGTAGCTAACCCGATACTCAATTTGCCCATCTAAAGTAGCGTGTCGTCACAAAGGTCACGCTATGGAAATCTTCTCATACATAAATTCGCTTACCAATCAATGTGGCACGACGGGGATCAACCGTCAAGGCGCGAACTGGGGTGATCGTCCCCAAATAGTACTATTAAATGCATAAGCGTCTACCAAATCCCGGTAGTTCACAATTCATGCTAATGGGACTTTTAGTGACATAACCTAACTTTAATAATCCATTTAATTTCATCTATCGTGTCCTTTAATCATTTATCGGGTCATACAATCGGGTCATACAATCGGGTCATACAATCGGGTCATACAATCGGGTCATACAATCATTCGGGTCCAAATCAATAAACAAAAAATCAGGACAAATGGTGTCCTATTTTATAAAAACTAACATGTTATCTCCCTCGCGGGTTTATAAAATATTTCATAAAAACATCTAAAAGAGTGTGAGGCTATGAACTCACGTTGATGTGGGAAGGCGGGTTATCGGCAATTCGGACGTACGGTATGTGCTTCAATCACGGAAACCTAGACAAATAATACTCGTCTTAGACTCATGTCCAATGACTTTCTAAAAATAACAATTATGTATACATATGATGATTTTATATATATGATGATCAAGTGGGTTTACATATTCTCTTTTACTCATTTTAGTGGTTACGTATTGGTAACTTCTTACTAGTTTACTAGTTTTACCTATTTACGTGTCTTAGGTCCAATAAACTTATTATAAGTTCTTTAACTTGTTTTAATCCATTTTATACTTATATTATCAGTATTTAAGCTTTACAAGTTGGTCCCAAATGGGTTAAGCCCAATAAGTTCTTTTCATAAGTATTTAACTTATTTAGTCCAATTATTAGTCCAATATGTTTACTTAGCTCGTTATTGTCCGTATGTCCTATAGTTCGGGTTTTATCGGTTTTTACTTGTATTAGATACTTATATATCAGTATATGACTTTTAAAAACTTTACATTAGACGGGTTTGATCGTCTAAGTTTTAATTGGTGAAAAACGTTAACTTTACGGTAATAGCCGAAAAAGTCGTAAAAATCAAGTTTATAGTTTTTATAACTTATAAATATTATTCCACTACCATTTTTATAATTTATCCATTTATTTAACCTTTAATATATTTATATAAATAAAATTCATGAGTTAGTGGGCTTTAATTTTACATTTTATACAATATAATTTTGAGTGCTTATATAATAGTAATAAACATTAATTCTCAAAATCTGATTTTTATTTTCATGTTCACCAAAACTGCCATATCTAGAGTTATATATGGAGATAGAAGCTCAAATGTTTATCACATAAACTACATGATATTTGCTCCATTTAACTCTTCTATAGCTACTGTTGAATCATCCCCTAAGTATTTTCTAAAAATCGTCCAAAACAGTAAACTCAGATTTGTACTCTAAACTTGTTTTGATCATATCTCACTGATTACAATGATTCCATTGCATGACCAACTCTCACATGTGTACAAGACATATTACTTACTGTTTATTCATTAATCTATGCCATTTTTATCAGTTCACCTTTTGATTCTTTACTGTTTTATACAGCCAACAAACTTAAACAAGATTTTAGCCTTGTTTCTTATAGTCTTTCATCTTTTTAAGCATGTTTATCAACACCAAATCCCCACACAATATTTTTAATCATCATTCATCATCATATACATATAAATAAGTGAAATAAATACAAGATTACATAATCAAAAATAACAAGAGGATGAGGAGGACAATCTTTATACCACCAAGTTGATGTAGGTTATGATTTGGACATGGTTTTTGATGGAGAAACTTGTGGATAACCAAGACCATCTTCAAGACCATCAATATTCATAAACTCCTTGTGGAAAATCAGCCCTAATACTGCATGGAAACTCCTCCTTGGATGTTATAAGCACCACCAATCAATAGGGTTTCAAAAGGGCTTCAACATGTGCAAGAATAACATAGGATTTCATGGTTGATTTTGATCAAAAGTGGTGTTTTGGTGTTGTTTTTGGACGGCATAAATGGAGCCAAGGGAGAGAATTTTGAGTGGATTGCATGGATGAAAATGAGAAGAGTGGTTTTGGCTTGTGGTTTTGTTGGATGGTAGCTTAAACTTTAAGCTTAGCAAGACAAGTGTTAAGTTAGCTTGTATACTTGACACCTCAAGTGTGTGGTGTAGCTTAGTTAGGCCGGTTTGAGTGGGGGTGGGACAAGTGTCCCACTTGTCTCATCCCCATTTATTTACGGGTACTCCTCGATTCTAGTTTCCTCGATTTGCGTGCCCTCGGGTCATTTTACGAAAAACGTTTTTATAAATTATGAATCAACGACACAAAACGAATCTAATAAAAATTGTTTCATCAAAAACGGAGTTCGAAAACGTAAATACGTAATCCTAAGGTTTCCGGTTTAGTCGTAAAGGACATTAAAATAAAATCGTAAGTCCTAGTTTCTTCTCGTAAATTTGTGAGTTTATGAACCAACACAAATTTAATACTCCAAAATAATATTCACGGATAAATTTATTTTCTGAAATGTCGGACTGTCACCAAAACGGTGTATGTAAACGTAAGCACGTAACGTTGAATCCTCCGATTTAGACGTAGTCGATGCTACTTCAAGACGTAAATCCAAATTACTTCCCAAAAATAAGTGAGTTCATAAAATAATATTTTCAAATAAATATTGAGAATAAAATATCAATCATAATTTGACGGATTGTCACAGCATTTACCCCTAAACAGGATCTTTGTCCTCAAAGATCATCTTACTACTCGCTTCTTATAGAGTTAAAGCCATGTGGGTATTTCCTCCACATTCGGTCTTTTCTCACAAGTGTAATTCATTACAATACGCGAGTTTTATCAAACATAACTACGGGAATAAGATCAGGTTTAATGTTGACTTACTTTCTCTATCCATGATGTTCACGGGTTTTTGATGAATGCAACTTTTCGCCGATCTAAACTCTACTAAGAAACAATCAGATTCTCACTTGATAGATATTTATCAAGTTCGACTTACGAAACATAATTCACGCAGTCCTTGAAGTCCTAGGGTAGATCCAACTTATATGCCTTTCAAACCAATCTTTTTGCATCATCTCAATAGTCCCATACAACGGGGACTTATATCCCATGATTTGTCAGATCATTAATTCATTTCTCCAAGGTTAAAAATTTTGGCATAACTTCGCTACCCATCTGGCACTTCAAGATCTACATTTCATATTCACATAACCTCTTACCTACTACCGGCAGTCAATATTCAGATCCTAATTTCAACAATCATTTCAGGTCTCGCGGGTCGGGTATTTTGTAAGGTTAGGTTCGCCATCATAGGAAACCTTAAACCTAAAAGACATGTCCAACTCACAATGGGTGTATGTCGGGTGTCTTCATCCCAACTCCTGCTTACAGATGCTCTAATATTTAGATCCTAACAAGATTCGATCTCGATCCTAATACGATGATTATCAATGATAATCTTTCCAAAGGAAAACGATTATACGGTCTATTACCAAAGGTCAATCATTCAAAAATAGAACAGTGCTTATAGTATTTTGTATCGTTTCTTTACCTCGTCCCTTCGATTGGGGTGGTACACAGTACTCTCATCAAGATTCGTTCTTAATGACTTATGAGCAAATCTCTAGAAATTCAATGCGAAGCGAGGATCTTGACATAGATGATCGATACAGGCACACTATGTTTACATAACTCCTTTAAATAAAAGAGTCTATTTCTTCATCAAGATTCTTATCATTAACGAGAATGATATTAGCAGATTTGGTCAGTCTGTCGACGATGATCCAAATCGAATCAAATTCAGATGATGACCTTTGCGATAGCTACACGTTTACTAATGTATGAGGCGATGTCTGCCTTCATAATTTGTCATTAGTACAACTTCTTTAGAAAAAGATACTTTTAGTCATAAATGACATAAATAGAATACTCATACTTACAAATTCCAACATAACTATATCTCACAATCCTCCATATTTAGACAATCACAAGTGGCCTTTTATACATCTAACGCCATCGGCTTCTCAATTCTAATGGTTCACATTAACCGCGAACCCCTTTTATTATCTATATTATCCTTCTTACAAACATTAGTTATTTTTAAATTGTTCGGCAATTTATTTTGCACCGTCATTACTAAGGAATACATCCTAATTGGTTCTTTATCTTTTCTACATAATGTGTCAGTAATTACGTTCACCTTCCTGATGAAATAAATATCATAACCGTATTTATTCAAAATTCTTTCTTCATATCTTCTATATTTCAGTTTCGTTTCAGCTATCATTTTTGTCAGTTTTGCTTAATCCGACGTTTAAAGCGTCGATAATTATTACAACTAATTAAATAATAAGTTTTTAATTTTTTTATGAAACGTAAACGTAAAAATTTTAAATTTCTTAGTTCGACCAATTATATAAAATGTTAAAAATAAATTTGAATTTAATTAACAAGATTTTTTTGTTGATTTATCGAAAATATTTAATAAGATTCGTAAATGTTCGAAAACCTTTGTTTATACTTTGGTCAAAATTTTCTTAGTTTGAAAAGTAAAAATTATCGTTTCAGATTTCAAGTCATGGTTTAAATGGTTTCCTCAATCCCTCTTGTGTTGTCTTGAGGTATACACAAACATTTACCCCTAAACAGAAGTTTAGTTAAATGGGTTGTGTATAAGGGAATAATCCCTTAAAATCCTTTGTTAAAACATTTGTCAAAATATATTTGCACTTTCTTTTTAGTATAATCAAAGTCTTAAATAACTTCTAAATTTTGAAGAGTCAATTTATATTTCATTATCTATTAATCACACGGTTAAATCATGTAAAGTATTAAGTCCTAAGTCTTATGTTAAATATTCAAGGTACAATTTTTAATTGTTCGGCCAATTCAGGGCAATCTGTAATTAATTATTTGTAGATTTGTAAATCTATGCTTATGTTTTAGAGAGAGAAAGAGATAGAGAAATGGTGGATTTCACACTTTAGAGAGAGAAACTAAGAAAGAACTATGTGTAAATTATGAAAAACCACACCCTCTCCATCAAAGGAGAGGGTTTATATACCCAAGCCTTGTAATGGGCTTGGGCTTACACTTTTGAGCCGGCCTACACATGTTGTAGGCTAGGCTTGGACTTGTTTGATAAGTAAAGAAGATTAACTAAACTACGAGCTATAACATGGACTATTGTTGGAGTGACCGATCCTTCTTAATACGTAAAACGTATTTCCAACAATCTCCCCCTAAGGGAGGTCACTCCAAACAAGGGCGTTACCCGAGTTACAATAATGAAATAAACCTAGCATACTATGCTTGTCTTGAGCTCGTAGTCTTTGTCTTTCTTTTTCTTTTTCTTTCCTGGTGAACATGCTGATGTGATCTTTGATATCAATCTTTGAGCATTAATCTCTTGCCTTGATCTTGTGCATCCATCACTTGTGATCTTCGCCTCCTCGTGACACCATGTCCCACATACTTATACCTTCGTAATTCTTGAAAGCTTCAGAGATCGATACAGCGGAAGACTTAACTTTTAGGCTTTCTTGAATTAGATGAGGTATTAAGTGCATAAAGTATAAGCATGCGGGGATGACTTCTTCTGGGATTCCGCAACGCCACCGTCTTCAAATGCCGCAACATAAGTAGACACGAACGAAATGGCTTTGAACATTTCATTCTAAATCGGTAGCATTTTACCTCCGGTCGGTGAAGACCGTTGGACGATGTTAGATATCGTACCCGTGACGGATAGTTTCAATTAAGTAACTTCCTGACAGGATTTCGCGGGTAAACCCGTTCTCTTTATTCGACCGTCCAAAGCTGACTGCGAACATAAAGAGTGAATCATTTGGATAAAGATATCCGCATGATTTGAAGCCGTCAATTCATGTTCCTGGAACAAGTGAAATTCAATTAAGAACTGCACCATCGTTGCTTTCCAGTTGTCACGAGCTTGATTCGTATAGAATCTTGCAAGTTACCTACCAAGTGCTTTTTGAGGTTAACACTAGAAGGATTTCCACTCATCACTGTGAACACTAAGGTGTCACTCTGAGTGTTCTGGCAAGATCACTAAGATATTGCGTAGAGGCCTGGAACGTGTTTAAATTCAGTTAAGAATTAAACAGCTGTTGCTTTCTAGTTATCACAAGTTTGATTCATAAAGAATCGCACAAGTCACCTACCATGAGCTTTTTGATGTTCGCTCAAGAAGGATTTCCATCTTCATTGTAAATACTTTCGTATTACTCGGATGTTCAGGCAAGATCATGAAGATTTTGCGTAGGACTCTTAAAATCTTACTTTTCACAGTGTGTGAAGAAGCAAGGAATTATGAAAGTGTGTCCTAATGAGATATTTGATGATCTCAAATGGCTCTAGACTCGATCGTGCACTTTGGATTTTAGTGATCGGAGGCTGGAGAGGAGTGCCACCATTTCAATACCAATTTATTCGGAGTGAATAAATCGATAGATAACGTGTTGTCTCCGTGTGATTAAAACAAATACCTTTTGAGAGATATCTGAGTTAGCTGGGATGGGTTGTGCATTGCATCACTGGGTCCATGATGTCTGTCTTCAATATCAAGAATCATTAAAATGATCTCAATAGCATATGTGTTGACCCCGTTTCTGCCTAAGTTGTAAGGAGGGCTTCTTTCTTTACACCCTTTATCTTTACAATTCTTTTTCATTCTTCAACCCCTTCAATGCTTACCAATACGTCATAACTAGCACCTTGTTGTGATTGTTCCAGTGCTAACTTAAGTACTTGGTCGGCATTCAGCTACGTTCACAATCTTTCTCCATCTTTCCTAAGGACTACTATTTCTAGCTATGGAATGTCCTTGGGAAGATTCCTCCGGTTCTGGAAGAATCATAGGACTTAACCTATCCTACCATCCTTATGTCACCACAATCTTCATCGTCGTGAAATAAATGGGTTTCGGGTAAGTATATGTCACCATGAAAATCCATTTTGATATAGCAAAACCATTTTGCTCCCCCTTAACATATGCCACGATATTCGAAAACATTTCGCACATGTCGGGATGAGCCAGCACATTAAGTCAAACCATTTATGATAATATCCCATATTAAATCACATTTTCTCCCCTATATTAAAAATATTAACCCAATCGATGTTTTTAATATCAATTGATTTAATGAAGTTTTAACAAAGGTTTTGGGAAGAAAAATGCAAGTCCGTGTTATCTTCATGATATCAAATGTGTGAGATATGATATCGATTTGTAACAAGATCACATATTCACCATATTAAAAAGAATTGACAAGGTTGGACCTGATAGATGAGAACATCATATGATAAGATCAAATGATTCTTTTCAGCATATGTTGGTCGCCTCGTCACGTCTGAAGTCATCTCTTGACACCACGTGTACGATTGGTATTGTTGTCTTGACACCAGTTAGTGAGCTTGGCACGTTCGGCATCGAAGATTCTGAATGCTTGACAATTGCTCCCCCTCAATTGTTGACCCGTGTTCTATTGAAAGAGCTGTAGTCGTCGGTTGAGTAGTCGCATCGTCGAGTATGTAGATACCAATTGTAGATAGCATGGTTGTAGAGATGATAGCTTCATAAAAACAAGACTTCTCTTGTTTTAACAAATAAATGCACTGAGGCGTACATAGATTTGTGTTAGACCAAGTTATAAGGTAAACTTGATCCCTTACAAGGTTTTAAAGTAAACCTTGCCCGAGAAAATTAATTCCCGTTGTTAGCCAAAGCTTTCATAAGAAATACCTGACTTTAATGTGAAAACCGGGTTGCAGTCAGAAATAACTACAAGCCATTTAGGCATGTTTTATGAAATATTTACAACTTTTGTACGAACTCTATTTATGGCGCCGTGTCGATATTAATCAACATTTCTAAGGCCGTAAATATTATCGTACCAAAAGACATGCCTTAGAAAAATAAAGTAAAAATATTTTTGGATTTTTCTAGATTTTTCAATTTTTATGGTTTTTATATGGTTTTATATTTTTGTATTTTGCTTTTGAGGATAAAAATATAAACAATATATACAAATGATCACCAAGGATACGAAGAATAGTTTTACCACCACTATTCTTTCGCTTCATCTGCTAGCTCCTTAAGAGTCTCAGGCGAGAAGGTTCTCATTCCTAGCTTGTCGGCCAAAAATTCAATTCGAGCGCGATCTAAAGCCTTCGTGAAAATATCCGCCAATTGATACTCAGATCGGACAAAGTAAAGCTCGATCACTCCATTTTCCACTTGCTCCTTGATGAAATGGTAGCGAATGTCAATATGCTTCGACCAGGAGAATTGAACGTTGTTGCAGCATAAGGCAATTGCACTCTTGTTGTCACAGTACATCGGAATCTTGTTGAAACCTAGACCATAGTCGGTTAATTGCGATCTCATCCAAAGAATTTGAGCACAGCAACCGGACATAGCTATGTATTCTGCTTCCGTACTTGAAATTGCAGCGCTTTTCTGCCTTTTCGATGCCCAACTGATTAGTCGATCTCCTAGTAGTTGCAAAGTTCCACTCGTGCTACGCCTTGTATCTTGACAACCCGCGTGATCCGCATCTGCATATGCCATTAGTGCAATAGAAGAGTCCTTCGAATACCAAAGTCCCCGATTAATGGTTCCTTTAAGATATCGAAAGATCCTTTTAACAGTAGCTAAGTGTAACTCAGTAGGCCTAGTTTGATACCTGGCACACATACATATAGCAAACTGAAGATCAGGTCGACTGGCTGTGATATACAGAAGAGTACCGATCATTCCACGATAAAGTGTCGGATCAACGGAAACTCCATGTGGATCTGCATCAAGCTTAGATTTCTCCACCATTGGAGTGTCCACGGGGTCGCAAGATTCCATCTTATATTTCTTAAGCGATTCAAGGGCATATTTGGATTGATTAATAAAGATGCCTCTGGGACTCTGGGATATCTGAAGTCCTAAGAAGAATGATACCTTGCCCATCATTGACATCTTAAACTTGGAAGACATGAGTGTCCCAAACTCATCCGATAAGGTTTGGGTCGAGGCTGCAAATATAATATCATCAACATATATTTGTACCATAATCATATCTTTACCTCGTTTCTGAATGAACAGCGTGGGATCCACCTTGCCTTTTGCGAAGCCTTGAGTAATGAGGAATTGTGACAATAGATCATACCATGCGCGTGGAGCTTGCTTCAACCCATAGAGAGCCTTCTTAAGCTTGTACACATGATTTGGATAATTAGGATTCACAAAACCATCCGGCTGTTGAACATAGACTTCTTCCTTGATTTCACCATTAAGAAATGCCGTCTTCACATCCATCTGATAGACGATCATATTCATATGGGCTGCATAAGCAAGGAATAGTTTAATAGCTTCCAAACGGGCAACAGGTGCAAAGGATTCCATAAAGTCGACGCCCAATAATTGCTTGTATCCACGAGCTACTAGTCGAGCTTTGTTTTTCAATATTCCGCCTAACTCATCGAGTTTCACCTTGTAAACCCATTTCAAAGTGAGTAACTGCACTTGATCCGGGCATGGGACACGTTCCCAAACATCAAGACGTATGAATTCGTTAAGTTCTTCTTGCATAGCTTCTATCCAACAGGATTGAGTAAAAGCTTGTTGCCATGTCTTAGGTTCAACTTCAGTGAGAAAAGCATCAAAGTGACAAAACATTGCACTTTCTTGTAACTGACTTCGTGTGGATACCGGACGATTAGGGTCACCAATAATAGAATCTATAGGATGATCCTTTGTCCACTTGCTGTCATGTTCACGAATCCGTGGATTGGAGTAAACTGTAGAAGGAGCTTCCTCTGTGGTGGACGACCCGGCTTGATTAGGGTCGGGAATAGGTACACCAAAGAATGGAAGTTCACGCATTTGAGCGAATTCCAAATCGTGATCATCATCATCCTCTTCATCATCAATAGGCATGACGTGGGTAGTTGTTACATGTGTTGGTTGAGAATTACTTGTGGATGGTATATCTTGACCAATTGTAGGTGCAGATGTATCTGATTGTGCTTCGGTTGCTGGAGCGACAACTTCGGTTACCGGAGCTATTACCTCAGGTTCTGGAGCAACAATAGTTGGAGGAGTAAAGAATTCATCAAAGAACGGTTGAAACAACGTATCCCATTCCTTCCTAGTAGGTGGTATAAATGATGAAGTAGGGTTGTTTGGGACAAGACCAGAACTAACATTACTGGGTCCCATTTCATGAAGTGCGGGTTCAGAGCTGCTTTGCTCAGAAGCCATTGCTGTCAGCTCATCAAAATCAACATTCATAGTTTCGAGGATCTTGCGAGAGTTACGGTTGTAGATTCGGTATGCCTTCTTTGCGGGTGCGTAACCAATGAAAATACCAATATCAGCCTTTGGTTGAAGTTTTCCCAAATTGTCACCATCATTGTTTGGATAACAAAGAGAACCAAATACATGAAGATAGGATAAATCTGGTACTTTTCCATGGAGAAGCTCATAAGGTGTTTTACCATGGCGTTTACGAATTAGTGACCTGTTTTGGGTGTACACTGCTGTAGATACTGCTTCTGCCCATAAAAATAATGGAGCCTTTGCGTAAATTAACATCGTTCGAGCAGCTTCCATAAGTGTGCGATTTCGCCTTTCAACGACACCGTTTTGTTGTGGAGTGCGTGCAACGGATGTTTCATGAGATATGCCAACTTCTTCATAATAATCACGCAAAATTTGATTCACAAATTCGGTTCCATTATCTGTACGAATGCGTCGGACAGTAGTGTTGAGACGCACTTGAATCATCTTGAGAAATCTGATGATGAATTTAGGTGCCTCATTTTTTGCTTTAAGAAATTTCACCCATGTAAACCGTGAGTAATCATCGACAATGACGAGGATGTACTTTTTGCCACTAAGACTTTCAACACGCATTGGCCCACAAAGATCCATATGCAACAGATAAAGTTTCTCTTGGTTGGTGTCTTCAGTCTTGGGTTTGTAAGACTTCTTAGTGCTTTTCCCCATTGTACACGCGGAACACATATGATCCTTGTGAAATGATAGTTTAGGAAGACCACGAACAAGTTCGTTTTTCGCCAAGTGATTAATAGCGTCAAAGTTAAGATGAGATAACTGTCGATGCCATAACCATGACTTAGTCTTCGATGCTTTGGAGAGAAGACATACGGGAGAAGCGGCCATCATGTCTTGTAGAGACAAAGTATACAAATTATTCCCTCGAGTACCTTTCAATAAATCAACCCCTTCCAAATTCCGAATGAAGCAGGTATGCTCTCGAAAAGCAACTTCTAGGTTTGCATCACAAAATTGTCCCACAGAAAATAAATTGTGACCGAGACCCTCCACATAATACACTCTTGAAATAATAACGTTCCCAATATGATATTCACCATAACCCATTATCTTTGCAATATGATCATTTCCAAATCGAACCGTACCAAGAAACTTGCTGACGAAATTTCTGAGCTAAGAGCGATCTCCGGTCATATGCTTGGAGCAACCAGAGTCCAAATACCAGAGAACAATTTGGACCACCTGTTTTCAATAACAACAGTAGACAATGCATTGGAAACTATTGGTTCCGGAGTGTTAGCAGATACAGAGATAGAATTATCAGAATTGCTAACATTTTTGAGACCCTTAGTTTTCCTGCGTTTTCTAATGATAGTTTTAGCACTAACAGGTTTTACTGTTCCAACTTTCTTAGGTTTTGGATTATTCGCGGGCACTACAGTGGGAGTAGACCTATTTAAAGGGCACTTGGTTCCTACAGTAGTGTCGGTGTTCCTAGTTAAAGGACACGCTTGTGTTTTGGTAGCCTTGGTACTCCTAGTTAAAGGGCACGCTTTCTTCGCTGTAGTGGGAGTGATCCTAGTCAAAGGGCACATATTTCCTACTATAGTGAAAGTTCTACCAGTGGGGCGCCACATCCAGCCAACTTGGGTTAACACTTTCCCAGTCGGTTTCCATTCTAATCCATTTTTCCGGGCATGCATCTCATTCACATGGTCAATAAGGCAAGAATCATGACGACTAGAAAACATACATTCATTGCAATTCCAACATTTTAAATTAGAATTCACAGTAGGCTTAGAACACTGCACAACCGCAGAGCCTTTAAGTTTAGGTACATGATTCTTTTTATTCAAAACAGAAATAACATTCCTAGGATGGGCTTCTACTTTCTTCTTCACTTGACTACTAGATGGGGGCAAGATCCTATCATTCTTCTTGTTTCTCTTAAGCTTAGATCTTTGAGCCTTAGTAGTGGTGCTTACTCCTGTAGAAGGCAACACGGGAATATTAGAAGCTGGTTTTGATTCCGCCTTATCTTTAGTGACCAAAGTTTGAGATTGTTTAGTCCTAGGGACCTTGTTAAGTGGTGTGGCGGCTATAAGGTTCTTTTTGATTGCACTAGAGGACGATGCTGAGATAGTGGCTGCGTTATCCACAACATTCTTACCTTTTAGAGTACGAAGTGTTTCCTTTAACTCAGCCAAGACCAGATTCTTATCACAAATTTGTTCCCTCAAATCAGATATTTCCATCGACTTTCGATTCAATTGTTCAATCAATGATTGATTCTGTGTAGTGGTATCAACACATGCGGGCTGTACTGAATCGAAGAGTCGTGTATTTTTCTGTTTTAAGTTATCAACTTTGGACAAAATCTTGGAAACTCGATTATCTAGATCCAGTTTAAGATTCTCAGCGGCCTCAAGTACGTTCACACAGTTAAGCTCCTTAGATTTCTCTATGGCTATCGGCAAAGACTTAGCAACCTTGTCACTTGGCTGACGCTGTTTTGATTGTAAATTCAATCGAAAATTCTTTTCAAAGTTTGCATCATCGATATTAACACCTTCGAATGACGTTTCGAAGATTTCTTGAATAAATTGTTGCTTGCATTCAAGCGAAATACAATGTGTTTGAATCTCATCAAAACGTTTTGAAAGCGAAGAATATGAATCTTGAAGCTTTAAAAATTCAGCGTCAGATTCGTGACAAGTACTATCTACCACATTATCCACAGATTCAACATTATGCACAATAGAATCATTATCAACACTTGTATTCACACAGACAGAAACTATATCATGAGACATCACTTGATTCAGAAGCAGATCATTATGGCGTGAAACCCGTTCTATTTCAAGTAAACTGTTTTCATAAGCATCTTCCATTTCATTGAAAACACGTCTAACTTCTTCAATTTCCAAAAACAAATCTTGATCAATATTACGAAGACAAGCTTTAACATTGTTTACAAACGGAACAATTTCATCTCGAAACGCAGCTCTACTGTGCTCAAAGTTCCATTCACCTTCCGTTATGGCCGTGGCCGTCGTACGTTCCAAAATGACCTTGTCAAAATCGGCTAAGTGTTGGTGAACCGTATTTAAGTTAACAGACGCCTTACTTACCGGTGGAATTAACTTTGTTAAATCCTTTTTGACGAGTGTAGGAGACGTACTAGGAAGGTTTTCACTTGACAAACTTTGGGGCACAAGAACTGTTAATTCTGCTAATTCCTTTTGTAAGCGAATGCGTGTCTTTTTCGAAAATTGATCTTTGTTATGTTGATCATAATCAATTGTATGGAATTTTGAAAGCATTTTAGAATGAGTTTCATCCCCAAGTGATTGTGTCTCCTCAGTACTACGAACAAAAGGTGCTTCTTTCGATTTTCCAATTATAGTCATGTCATAAAGATCGAGAATATATTCCTGAGCTTGTTTTGCATAACCGGGATTAGGTGGTAAATCTTGAAGACGTTTAAGTTCGAATTCTTTAAATGATTTAGTTAAAAGATGAACCTTTTCTGTGGAAGCGTATTGTTTTAAAAGCTGTTGTTCTTTGAATTTAAGAAGTTTGGTAGCATTAATTTCCGATTCAACCTTTTTAGACTCGAGAGTTTCGAAATCCATTTTAAGTTTCTGAAAATCATTGACAACCGACTCTTTTTCCTTTAATTCATTGGAAAGATTAGCTTTTAATGATTCTATTTCTTTCAAGTGTTCAATCTTTTCAAAACAAAATTGGTCAAATTCAGAACATGTTATTTTCTCTTCTTGAGGGACCATTTCAAAAGTTTTGACCTTTTCTTTATGCAACGCAAGCTCAGCAGTTAGGGTGGAATTCGTATCTACGGATTGTCTGAGGGCCATATGCATTTGATCAATAATATGTTTAGGCACCATGACCAAATCATGTTGAGCATAAGATTCCATACCCGTCGTAGCATTTGGTTGAGGTTCATTCAAATGTGTAGGATTGGGTACCACATCATTTGAGTTACTAGTTCCCGAATGCTGTTCAAGGTTGTCATTGTCATGCCCAACTTGATGTTGGTTATCATCAATTTTATTAGATGTGGTTGGTACCTCACTGATGACATCAGAACCGTAGTGAGAGAGATTAGCAACAAGAGCAGCTTGGGCAGAGTGAATGTCATCACAATCCAAATCGTATGCATCAAGATCGTCCGCTTGATAAGCTGCATTAGAAGTGGAAACGACTGCAATGCCTTCAGTATCTGCTGCCCCTGGGTCTGCCAGAAATGCCAACTCCTCTGAATCCAAAATCTTCCCCTTAGACTGAGCATCAACCAAATACATCTTCTCACGAAACCATGCATCATCCCTCCTCCTTTTCGGCTGAGTGCATTCCCTAGCCATATGACCTTGTCCTCGGCAATTGTAGCAAGTCACAACCTTCTTAGGACCAATAGGACTCCCATTTCCACTAGCTTGAGAATTCACAGCTTGATTGTTCCCAGTCCTTGTAGGAGGTCCATATGAATTTTGCCTTCCCTGAATAGGTTGCACCGTCACTTGACCATCTTGAACAGTGGCTTGTTGTCGAGGATTTGAGGAGGTGCGGAGCTGATTGTTTGTTGGTGGAAATCCTCTAGTTGCAACAAGTTTTGACAAGTATGCGGTAAGATGGTTTAAAACATCAGCTGGCGTATCATTTGGAGTAAAGACCGGTGCTTGGATTGGTGGAAGTTCATTAGAGTAGAAAGCTTGTGCTGGTTGTGCTTCAATTGGAAAATATCCTTGCTGAGGAGTATAGCCCAATGGAGAAGTGTTGGTTTGTGATGGTGATGTTTGATATGGTGGTTGCTGTTGAAAAGATTGTTGATGAACACTTTGTTGATATTCTTGCTGTGGCTGCTGATAGATGTGTGGTGGTGGCTGCTGCAAGTATGATGGTTGTTGATAAGTAAAAGCCATGTTTTGTTGAGAAGCATACATTGCAAGTGGATCATGAATTTGAGGTGTAGACAACCGAGCCTCGATCACATGGCATTCGTGTTGTTGAAGAAAAGCTTGAAGTTGATCCACATTGGTGTTATGCAAGTCCTTAGCCAATTTAACATCCGTCACGTATTTTTTCCATTCTGGAGGAAGAGTGTTCAAATACTTGGTGTTCAATTTAAAGGTAGGGATTGCCATGCCATAGATATTAAGCTCATTCAACAATAGGGTAAATCTCAGATAGTAATCATTGAGAGTCTCCCCTGGCACATAGGCAAACTTATCAAAAGTATCATAAAGCTTACACTCTCGTTCTTGTTTAGTTAACGAGGTGCCTTGCATTAGAACCCGAATTCTATCCCATAACTCTTTGGCAACTTTATGTTTGCTGACGAGTTTGTAGACATCTGGAGGAAGGGCTTGAAGAATGATGTTTGTAGCATACTTATCACATTTATCTTGAATCTTCATATCTCCAGTCAACTCACCCGTTGTGCGAGGACGAGTGGTCGTACCTTCCGTCACAGTACCATAATCTAATGGTCCATTGAGCACCGATGCCCAAATAAGATGTCCATTCTCCTTGTTCAACATATAAAGTTCCATTCGGGAAGCCCATTCCTCATACATAGTCTTCACCAACATTGGTGGACGATTATCCGTACCCGAGAGGATGGACTTATCCGTAAGAGATGTGTACTCCATTTCAATAAGTTAAGATTTACAAAGTTGATCGAACAATGAAATAAGGTTAAGTATTTTTGTGTTGTTGTGAGTTATAATCGAGAAACAATGTTAAAATCCCCTAAAATATGTTCTCGATAAACTAAAAATTCCAAGTCAAAATTACACACGGTTCGAAATTTTTTATGGAAAAAATTGTGATTATCGGAATGCCAGATCGGAATGTCAGATCGTAATACCAGATCGGAATAGAGAACTGTCGAAATGTTGTTGGTATCGAAATTCCTAGATCGCAATGCAAAGCTGTCGCAATAATTCAGATCGCAAAGTCCTATCGTAAAGATTCAGATCGCAATGAACTATCGGAATACTCAGATCGCAATACCCAGATCGCAAAGTAGCTGACAAAATTCGAGCAGAGTAACGACTTAAAATACTTCCTTATACCCGTCGGAATCTCAGATCGCAATAGCTATCGGAATGATTCAGATCGGAATAAGTGATAAAAATCCAACGATCGCAATGTAGAAACCTAACCCTTTCCGATGGTTAAGTTATTGCGATGGAGGCCCAAGTACAGTTTGTACTTTCCGATGGATCTTTCTGCTAGAATTTCGGAATGAAGAACACCAACTTTTTTGCACTTTTGATCCAAGAACGATGATGTTTTAACGCAAACCAAGATACCAAGAACAGTTTAACACGAATCCCTATGTTACACTACTTTAAACTTCGATCCAACACAAAAAAAATTTTGAAGATTCGGCTAAAAACAAACCAACAATCTACGAAATGTTTAGAACACAAAAACAAACCTATATTTCATCCCAAGCTCTTGATACCATTTGTAGATTTGTAAATCTATGCTTATGTTTTAGAGAGAGAAAGAGATAGAGAAATGGTGGATTTCACACTTTAGAGAGAGAAACTAAGAAAGAACTATGTGTAAATTATGAAAAACCACACCCTCTCCATCAAAGGAGAGGGTTTATATACCCAAGCCTTGTAATAGGCTTGGGCTTACACTTTTGGGCCGGCCTACACATGTTGTAGGCTAGGCTTGGACTTGTTTGATAAGTAAAGAAGATTAACTAAACTACGAGCTATAACATGGACTATTGTTGGAGTGACCGATCCTTCTTAATACGTAAAACGTATTTCCAACATTATTAACTTCATTCTTATTCTTGTAAACAAACAAATGGTCACTAACGATCACAAGCATGAATTTATCAAATTACAGCCGACACACGTGATTCACCAAATATATGAATGCTACATGTGCATCGGTCAATCCAAACGACATCACGTGAAACTCATAATGTTCATTACAAGTACCGGATGTGGTGATTGGAATAGATAATCTCTTTCGCAGATGCGAAGTTGATGATAACCATGCCATGGATCAAATCTTTAAAACATACGCTAGAACCTTGTAAATGATCGAACAAATCTTCCATTTCGAGCTATGGATATCGTTTTCGATTGTCAATTTACTCAGTTCACAGTAATCTATAAATATAAGGAATGATAACACCATATCTCTTCAGGATGACAAGCTTGGTGGAATAAAATCTTTCTCCGACAACTCTCTCAGTTGTACGGTTATTCCTTTAATTCAGATGGTGCTGACGTACAGTGCACATGCCACAGGTGCAGCACCGAGAATTTAATCAATACCAAATTCAACTTGCCTTAATGGCGAAAGTCTAGGTAATTCATCTTTTAATAAATACATATTAGGTTCCTTCTAGATTATAATATCTATGACTATTTCACAATCATTCATGGTATAATTTTAAGTCTAAATGCAGGGTATGGTCATCCATCAAGAATTACTTAGATCACTTTTGATAATCAACATCTTATCTTTTAGGGGAATTCTACTCGAGTTCCCATCAATTAAGACAATGCCGTCATGTCATAATCAATCAATCCATTCTACTGGCACTATTAACTTTTCAGTTTTTATTGCCGTCGATAAGATGTGAACTTCTCAAAAGACTAATAATAACTCATAATCCTTCACAAATTCAAGGATATCTGGATACATAACTAACCATAAAAGAGTAAGGTCAACGCATAATTTATGCGAGAGAATTTTAAATCAGATACAGACGAAAACATTTAACGAATATGAATATATCTCATGTTTTCATAATTTGAGTACGCATTCGAAAGCTCCTCGAATCGTTACCCAGGTCATTCAAATGAAATCAATTCATAAGAAATGATAAGAACGTCAATACATCCAGTCGGGTATCAACACTCGGTAATCAAATACTTTTCCTAAGAATCTCACTACGGGAGAATTGGACAAGAAAGAATTGTCAATTGTCATATAAGACAATTTCCACAGATGACTAAATTCGACTCAGAAGAATAGATGCTACAGGCACATATGTAGGTGTCCCTAACACTATGTCCCTATTTTTCACTTCTTGCAGATCTCATAAATTTTTAATCTTTCACAATCTTCAAAGAAAATGTAGTGTTTATTCATTAGTTTTATGGTGACTACTAATCAGCCTTGCATGGTCCATTCCAAATTGTATGTAGGCGCGCAACTATATACAATTTCAAGATTAACGATGCAATACTCAGTTCGTCAAAATTTCATCGTCATGTTTATAATAAAAATATTTTCATGCTTAATTCTTAAATAAGAATCAAAAGTAAATTTACAAATATTTTCTTTGTTATGAAAACAATTAAGTTTTCCAAGGTGTTTCATAAACAGCTTCATTTCGATAACGATTATTTATAAGTCTCACTTTAATATGGTGATGAAAACCCAATTTTTCTTAAGGGATATTGTTTTAACTTATAAAAACAATGAGTGGTCTGCAAAAGAGTGATGGAAAGTTGTTCACCAAGAACTAACTACGATATGATAGGGAATGAGCTTAGCCAATTAATCATGAGGTTCATGACCTCGATGGCACTCAAAAGAGAATAATTCACAACATAACTCAATTCGAGATGAGTACTTGTTCAATGGTTGCATCACTAATGCGAACATTAGGATGAAGCAATAAAAGATAGATAACATCGATACATGTAGAATTTAGCAATCAAAGGTAGTCTTTTCATTAATCACAAACAAGTCAAATTGTACCGTAACACATTATGTGTCACTATGTCATACAATTCCAAAATCTCATCCTACCAACTGATGTCACAGTTAAGTTAGGGATTATTTTTAAAAGACACCACAATGAATACTAATCTACAAGAGTTATTAGGTGTTCCACCTGTCCCAGAAGATCCATCGGTCCCAATTTAGAAGAAGATTTCTTCAATTAATTTCTTGGACACTGGGCATCCTCATTAGTGGACAACGACCTAGGAACAACCCTTAACACGAATCAACAATCAATTAAAACCTTATAATTCAATCACAAAACTTAACGACTTCTATTAATAATCTCATATTCCATATGGGTTAAATTTTACTTTATCCAAGTTTTAACCAAACTATACTCAATTCGATATCCTACCTCATTTTCCAATACTTTCAACTTTATTCTTAGACCTTAAAAGGGCAATAAAAGCTCGATATGAACAACACTTAATTTCCAATCTTATAGCTCTTACAACAATAATTATCAAATGAGTCACTAGTATGAGATGACTCATACATTCAATTAGACTTCTCGGAAAGGTATTAGTGGCATGAGGCTTTTGGGTAATGGTTCCAATGACAACCTCAAGTGCAACATTCACCCTTTCGATTTCAATTTAAGAATTGGATGACAACGAATCAGATGACATCTTTCCAGGTGATAACGTTTTGTCAAACTCCACTCTATAAGGAAAGATCGTCATGACATCGATATCAGATTTAATCTCGCCAATTCTTTTTCAATATCACAATCAACTAATATCTAAATTTCTACGAATATCAACCGTTTGTTGGGATCATAAATATCCACAACTTGGTTTAGATCTAGGATAGCTAGAATTCCTACGAGAATAGCTTCGATTAATTTGCTAGGGGAGTTAGGGTTACTTGTGACAATCTGCGTCGTATAAATACCTCGTATAAATATAGAAATAATCATCAAACAATCATGTAATAAAATTACATCATATATATATATATATATATATATATATATATATATATATATATATATATATATATATATATATATATATAATCCAAGTTATATATATATTAAAATAACTGTTGGGAATCTAAACTTATTAGATTCCCTGATCATTGATTTAAACATAATTAGGCTGATAGATAGTCCCTTGCCTGTGCCTAGGAGGCAGGCAAGTTTCACAAGACTCACAGAGATCCAAGTCTCTGTGAGCAACCTCAAAGGAGTCCATGTCAGAGACATTGTCAGGGAAGTCGAAGATTACCTGAAGACATACTCCTTGGCTGTGATGGATAACAGCCAAGATGTATCAGGGACTCTGAGGGGTTGAGAGTTAACAGGGGTGGCAATACCCTGATAACTCTCAGCACACTTTGGACATGCCATTTGTGTGTTCGAGACTATGAAGAATAAGGAAACTGTTTTTGACAACTGTTCCTTAAAGCATAATGGAAGACTACCAAGAATAGAAGGACATCATGTGACTGATGTGGGAACTTGTAAAAGCTTGTGTAGTCGACATCAAGTACTGTTTAAGTCAAACTCGTAACACTATAAATAGGATTTGTATCCATGCATTAATGTTTAACACTTTGAGATATTAAGAACATTAGTGCGTATAACTTAGTGAATCAAACAGCTACGACTGTATTCATAAGTTAGGATTTGTTGTTGTTCAAAGTGTGCACAACACATTGTCATCAAACGGTGTTATCCATAACACTTGTAATTCTTTATTATACAATAATAAGATTACGTTTGAAAAGTAATACCTTGTGTTAATTAAGTTAAGATTAGGGTTTCTTGCATTGATTAGGGACTTTCAATTGGTATCAGAGCGGTGTTTGATATTAAAACCTTCAAGAAACATCGTTCTCAGTTTTATAATCAAGATCCACCATGCCGGAAACTTATAGCCCACAATCACCTTCCACAAACCCATCTTCACCAAGACTTAACCCTCCAGCCAATGACGATGATCTACCCCAACTTCTTGACTCAAGAGGTGGATCACACGTAACCAGTGTACCAGTCTTTGATGAAGAAGACTTTGCCAGTTGGAAGAGTCAATTTCTTGTTTACCTTGATGGACTTGAACCTTTTCTCTTAGAAATTTTAGAAAATGGTCCATATATTCCCATGGCGCTTACATCCACTGAAGAAAACCCTCTTCCCAAACCCATCAAACAATGGACTTCAGCTGATAGGAAATTAGCAAACCAAGATAAACGTCTCAAAAGCATCATAATTTCCTGTCTTCCCAAGCATATCATGAAGTCTTTCATTCAGTGTCCCACAGCTAAACAAATGTGGACAGACCTCATTCTTGGCCATGAAGGACCCTCTAAAACAAGAGAGACAAAAATTCAGGCACTCAGACTTCAGTTTAATGCCTTTAAGTCACTTGAAGGTGAAAAGGTTCAGCAAACCTATACTAGGCTGAAGATTCTTCTAAATGACCTGGCTATGAATGATGTCACTATTGGTCAAGCTGAGATCAATGCTACTTTTGTCAACAGCCTTCCAAGAAAGTGGCTGAGCATGAATCAGACTCAGAGAGCTAACAACTCAATCAAAAATGATACCCTTGCTCACCTCTATGGTAAGTACAATTATGAAGAAGGGCTGATCGATACTATCTACAAATCAGAGACTGAAAGATTTGTAGTCCAAGGAGCATCTTCCAAAGCTTTGATCTCTGCAACACATCCTCATGACAGCGATTCTGATATTGAAGAAGATACCCGTAGCAGCCAAGAGTTCTTGTCAGACCTCAATGCAGAATTCCATGAATGAGCATTGCTAGCCAACCAAAGAAGATACTACAAAAGATCTAGAAGAGTAGGATCAGCTAGCAAACCAACTGTCAGGTCAAAAGAAACATGTTTTGCCTGTGGAAAGCTTGGACATTATCAAAAAGATTGTCCTTCCACCAAGACATCCTCACCCTCTTATCCATCATCTTCATCCAAACCCTACAAGTTCAAACAACATAACAACTCATCTCAATCCAATTCTTCAGACACTGAGAAGAAAGATTACAAAAATAAGTACAAGGCACTTAAAGCTGAGTTAGAACAAATGAACTTGAAGATTGAAGCTATGTCCAAAAAGAAAGGTGGTGAGAAAAAGACAGAGAAAGGGTTGGTTGCTGAAACTTATGATTGGAATGATGAACCACTGACTTCAGATGAAGAAGACACCACAAGAGTCAGGGCTTTTATGGCGATAGCTGAGGATGAACCAGTTGTTGGAAAAGGTGATGCTAGATCAGGATAATGGGTTGACATCACAATGAAAAAGGTACACAGGCTTTTATCTATGTCTGATAGTGATGAACGTAAGCATGTCCTTGATTACACCATTGTTGATTTGCACTTTGTTGAGGAACAAAGAAAGAACCTACTTGATAAGTTTCACTCTATTAAATCTGAAATGATAAATGCTAGGGCTGAATGTGAAACTCTCAGGCGAGTTAATTTAGAGAAAATATCCCTGCAAAATGAAGTAGCTAGATTAACCTTGAAAAACATAGCTTTAAATGATCAAGTCTCTGAATTGAACAAGATTATTGAAAAATGGTTGTGTGCTAGGTTTACTATTGATGAATTGCTTAGGGATGAAGTGCCTGCTGACTTAAACAGGGATATAACTGCTAAGAATAAAAAGCTGAGGATTCTCACCAAACCCAAAGACATTGTCTTTAAATCTACAGAGACTATTCATATGTCAGATACCTCTTTGACTAATGACCCTGTCTCTGAAGATGTGGCTGAGCTACCACCTTTGCCCAAACTCTCTGGAGTTGAACCTAGCAGCTCTTCTAGATCTGCTAAGGACGAACTTAGGACAGATATTGAGAATCCTCCAGCCAAAGTTTTTCGTGTGCCTGCTAAACAAACTGGTAAACAAGTAGCTTTTAAGCCTGTCACTTCTAAAACTGTGAATAAGGTTGACCCCACCACTGAAGATCGCCTGTTATCTCTTATGAAAGAAGTAGAACTCTTGAAACAACACATTAAGCCTTCCGCTGAATGCTCTACTTCTCATGAACCTAAGTTAGTCCTAGGTGAACCCAAAGGGGAAAGGTTAATCAAACCTTATTGCAATGTATGTAAAAATTCTCACCATTCGACCTTAGATCATGACAGACACATGGCAGCTAAAAGAGCTCAGACACCCTCTAGGGACAGACCACAGAGTTCCAAAAGGCAACAGGGAAATTACAAATCTTATCCTCCCTGTAAATTATGTGGGTTCACAGACCATCACTCAGACGAGTGTGGTGACTTCCCTAGGTGTGATATCTGTGGGAGTTACAACCATGAAACAATGAACTGTCCATCCCAACGCCAAAAGTTTTTCAGGAACACAAGAGTTGCTAACAAGCAATTCAGGGAACCCACTGGAAAGTGGGTTCACCATAGGAACTAATCTGTTTCTATGTATCTGTGCAGAAATATCTCAAGGAATCGGTATGGTATCTAGATAGTGGCTGTTCTAGACACATGACAGGGATTCAACAATACCTGCACAGATACTCAAAGGAGCCAGGTCCCAAAGTGGTGTTTGGAGATAACTCTTCAGGTGACACAGAAGGATATGGCTCAGTGAACTGCAATGGGATCACTTTTACCAGGGTTGCATATGTGAATGGTCTTAAACACAATCTTATTAGCATCAGCCAATTATGTGATGCTGACTATAAGGTTTTGTTTACTAAGACTCAGGGAACCATATTCAACAAAAACAATGATGTTGTGCTGATTGCACCTAGAAGGAGAGATGTTTATGTCATCAACATGTCTGTGTGCTCTGAAGACAGTTCAAATTGTTTTCTTGCCAAAGCCTCTGAAAGTGTCAACTGGCTGTGGCACAAAAGACTGTCTCATCTCAACTTCAAGAACATCAATAAGATAGCCACTCAAAACTTGGTTGCTGGTCTACCTTCAGTAATGTTTTCCAAAGACAAAACTTGTTCTGCCTGTGTCAAAGGAAAACATCACAGGTCTTCATTCAAGACTAGGCAATCATTCTCTATTGACAAGTGCTTACATCTCCTTCACATGGACTTGTTTGGGCCTGTCAAACCTCAAACCATTAATCACAACAAATACACCTTGGTCATAGTTGATGAATTTTCAAGATATACATGGGTGTTCTTCCTCAGAAGGAAAAGTGATGCAGCTGAAACCATCATGTCCTTCATCAGACAGGTTGAAAATATGAATGATGTTAGAGTCAAAGCTCTAAGAAGTGATAATGGTACAGAATTCAAGAATCATCAACTTGAATCATTTTGTGATGAAAAAGGGATTTCTCAGAACTTCTCTTCAGCCGGCACTCCTGAACAAAATGGTGTGGCTGAAAGAAGAAACAGGACTCTGATTGAAGCAGCAAGAACTATGTTAAATGGTGCAGCCTTACCAAAGCAATTTTGGGGAGAAGCTGTTCACACTGCCTGCTACACTCAAAACAGATCAATCATTGTCAAAAGACATGATAAAACCTCCTATGAAGTTTTCAGAAAAATCTCCAGACGTCAGCTATTTTCATGTGTTTGGATGCCCTGTGTTTATTTATAACTACAGGGATAAACTTGGAAAGTTTGATGAAAAAGCTGATGATGGTTTCTTTTTGGGATACTCTCCAACAGCCAAAGCCTTCAGAGTATTCAACATCAGAAGACAAGAAGTAGAAGAAACATTCCATGTCAGATTCAATGAAGATGATGAAGTCATACAGAGAACAGGAACAAAGGGTGATGAAGTAGATTTTAATGAAAATATTTCTTTCCCAAGTGATGAGTTCATAGAACCCAGACCTACCAGTCATCATCACTCCAACACTCTCACTCCTTATGTCCCTCCTTTTGACCCTCTGTCTACTCACAACATAGAAGTTCCTACCTCTCAGGAACTTGATGAAGAAGAACCTCAAATCTCTGATGGTCCTCCTCATAATATTGATGACTCACCAATTCTTCAAATCTCTGAAGATTCTCCTGCTGATAATGAAATAGCTTCCCTTGATATGGCTGAAGAAGACTCTGAAACAGAGGTTATCTTTGAAGAAAGCCCTCCTAGTCAGCAGGATGAGACTCAAATTGTACCAGCTGTGCCCTCAAGTACCCCTGTTCTTAAATCCCCAGCTCCTCAAAATAAGTGGTCAAGAGATCAACACATTCTTCTTGTCAACATTATTGGGGAACCAAATGCAGGGGTCACAACCAGACAGCGAATCCAAGACTCAGAGTCAGCCTCAGCTAATGAATGTCTATTTGCTGAATTTCTTTCACAAATTGAACCTAAAAGAGTAGCTGAGGCTCTGGTAGAAGAAGGATGGGTAGCTGCTATGCAAGAAGAAATCAATCAGTTCAAAAGAAACAAAGTATGGACACTAGTGCCAGCTCCACCTGGAAAGAATATCACAGGCACTAGATGGATCTATAGAAATAAGATGGATGAAATTGGGAACATCATCAGGAACAAGGCAAGACTGGTAGCACAGGGGTTCTCTCAGACTGAAGGAATTGATTATGATGAAACTTTTGCACCTGTTGCTAGACTTGAGGCCATCAGAATCTTCCTTGCTTATGCTGCCTATATGAACATCACTGTGTATCAGATGGATGTTAAGAGTGCCTTCCTCAATGGTGATTTGGCTGAGGAAGTGTATGTTGCACAACCTGAAGGATTTGAGAACAGCGAGTTTCCCAACCATGTGTACAGACTTCACAAGGCAATGTATGGTCTGAAACAAGCTCCAAGAGCATGGTATGAAACTCTTTCAAATTTCTTATCTGAAAATAAATTTATCAGGGGTTCTATTGATAAAACACTCTTTACCTTCAAGGACAAGAGTGATTTCATCATTGTGCAGATTTATGTGGATGATATCATCTTTGGGTCAACAACTGTCAATCTTAGTAAACGTTTTGCTAAATTAATGACCAAGAAATATGAGATGAGTATGATGGGTGAATTAACTTACTTTTTGGGCTTTCAAATTAAACAATGTCCTAAGGGAATTTCTATTTGTCAAGAAAAGTATGTTAAGGATTTACTTAAAAAATATGACTTGGCTGATTGTGCATCAGTGAAATGCCCCATGCTTCCACCCAACAACTTGGGCCCTGATGAGTCAGGGGTCTCTGTCAATGAGACTTTATATAGAGGCATGATTGGGTCACTGATGTATCTAACAGCCAGTCGTCCAGATATCCAATTCTCCACATGTCTCTGTGCAAGGTACCAAGCTAACCCAAAAGAATCCCATCTAGTGGCTGTTAAGAGAATTTTCAGGTATCTCAAAGGAACACCATCCCTAGGTCTATGGTATCCAAAGGAATCAGGCTTTGATCTCAAGGCCTATTCAGATTCAGATTATGCTGGATGCTGTATTGACAGAAAAAGCACTTCAGGCAGCTGTCAAATCCTAGGAGGAAAATTGGTTGGATGGAGTGCTAAGAAGCAAAACTCTGTGGCTATGTCTTCAGCTGAAGCAGAATATGTCGCTGCAGCCAGCTGTTGTGCTCAGGTGCTCTGGATGAAAAGTCAATTGGCTGACTATGAAATCTTGTATGACAAAGTACCAATCTTTTGTGACAACACCAGCGCCATTGCCATATCCAACAACCCTGTTCTTCACTCTCGTACCAAACACATTGATATCAGGTATCATTTTATCAGGGATCATATAATGAAGGGAGATATTGAGCTGCATTTTGTTCCCACAGAGCTACAACTAGCTGATATCTTTACAAAGCCTTTGGCTGAACCTTCATTCAACAGGCTAGTTGCTGAGCTAGGGATGCTCAATATCTCAAAGCCTATGGCTTGATATTAAATGTGTTCATTAAATGATTGACTCTATATTAAATGTTTTTCACATGAAACTAGGTAGTTACTTTCCAAGTAAATGCAAAAAACATTCTCAAATATTTAATCATTTATTTTTCGGATAACGAGGAGACAAATTTTTTTTGAAAGGTCAAGGGGACCCACTTGAGCAGTCATTTTCGCACCTTGCATTTAATACGGTTGAATAACTGTTCACTTAAGTTTGAATATATATTGTCTTCTTTCTCTTCTCACCCACCACCATTCTAAAATCTACTTCTCTCTCTAAGTTCTTATCTCTCTCAACCATCCGCCATTTTCATTCACCTTCAACCTCAAATCCATGGCGTTTCCCGTTCCAAAAGCCTCCAATGTTAACTTCGAGATCAACGAGAGCATCCTCGCCTCCAACAACGCCATTGGATGGATTAAGGCACCAAACAGCACCTATTCAGATCTGGTAAATTTCATGCAGAATTGTGACCTAAATGAAGCCTTCACCAAATCTCCATCCACCTTTTACCAAGAATACCTTCGGGAATTCTGGTATTCTGCTGAAGTAGTTGAAGACACCATTACTTTTAGCCTTTCATGCAATGAACATCCTTTTGCCTTCTCCCTTAAAGACTTTTCTAGTGTGGTCGGACTAAAACATGGAGATGAATGCCTGAAGGCAGTTGACAAAAAGGCTGTCAAGGAAGCCCTGGCCACACTCAACCCTTGCCATGATGTTAACCC
Source organism: Glebionis coronaria (assembly GCA_025667525.1). NCBI lineage: Eukaryota > Viridiplantae > Streptophyta > Magnoliopsida > Asterales > Asteraceae > Glebionis > Glebionis coronaria. The sequence continues at coordinate 530,148,990 of CM046876.1, forward strand.
TGCCCTTACACCAGCTGAGGTCCTAGCCAAATCCCCTCTGAAGATTAAGTATTTCACTCCTATGTGGCGTGTCCTCTTCACCCACATTGTGAAGTCCCTGAGAGGAATGCAGGGATCACAGGATCAGATGTCGTTCAATCATCAGGCTATCGCGTATGGATTAATCTGGGGAGCTGATGTTGACGTTGGAAGCATCCTATTCTCAAACCTGGTAGAACAACTGAAGGGAAGGAATCAGGTCAGGGAAAAGAACATATGTTATGTTCGCTTCCTGTCCCTGATTTTTGAAAGTTTGCTGGGAGATAACTACCACAACAAGGCCTTGACTGCTCTTAAGCCCTATCGCATCACAGGCGCCATATACAAGGAAATAGGAGCTGAGGATATCCCTGTCACCGCCCATATGCTGAACGTGGCCAACCAGGTACCAAACGCTGAGAAGCCCTTGCTCCCTTCCTCTGAGAAGGTGAATACTTCTAGTGTTGCTGGCAAGTCTATGTCTTTGACCTCTGGGCAGCACACTACTAAGTCCAAGGCTTCATCTGGCCAACATCCAAAGAAGAAGAAAATCCCCTCTTCTTCCCACTCCAAAGCTGTTATTAAGGCCAAGGAAAAGAAGACTGACACCGCCTCTGGTCCAGATACTCTTGTGGATTCAGAATCTTTGGCTGACAAACAACAGGCGTCTAGTGTCTCTAGGTCAGCAGAGACAACAGGAAACCAGCCAAATCAAGCTGATATCTCACAGGTAATCAGTGTACATTTTTAGAGGTTCACAAGCAGCCACTCTCATTTGTCTGTAGGAGAGAGTGGTGAAGTTAGGGTAATCCTCGACCCATAGAAGTCTGTCATTACACTTAGAATTCTTTAAGACTTCTGTACACCCTGTCTTTGCACCAGGGAATGATTCATTTGTGTTTATAAAGCACCCCGATGACCCTGAACCCTCTAGACAGTATTCAAGCTAACAACAACCTGAATACACTAATGTCTCAACCTTGATCAGTTGTACTTCACACAGCCTCTTAGTTCCCTCCTTAAAAGAGTCCCAAAGGATTTATCCTTTCAGGGGGAGCTGAATCATCACCCTCAGCTTTCCTAGGGGCAGCGTAACAGGCGACCTACAACAACATATGTTTCACTCTTAAAAGAGTCCCAAAGGTTTTACCTTTTGGGGGGCTGAATAATCACACTCAGCTTTCCTAGGGGCAGCGACTGGCGATCCATAAACAACATATGTTTCACAATCAAAAGAGTCCCAAAGGTTTTTTACCTTTTGGGGGGGCTGAATAATCACACTCAGCTTTCCTAGGGGCAGCGAATGGCGATCATTAACCACACTTTATTCACACTTAAAAGAATCCCAAGGATTTATCCTTTGGAGTGGCTGAGTAATCACCCTCAACCTCTCTGGGACAGCGAAATGGCGACCATTCTCCTTATATTTTTCCCTGTTACTAATTACAACAAACTTGCAGGCTGAAATTGTACAGCCAGTCGTAGAGCCTCAGGTACAACAAGAAACGGAGGCTGATACAATGACTCAGGACAAACCAAATGATGAAGAGCCTGTGATAAATGATGATGAAGAAATGATCTCATTAGAGGATTATGTCTCTGATATTGAGCAAATGCCTGAAGATGAATTCCCTGAGGGAATGTTTGATGAAGAGGATGAAGAAGATGAGGACGACCAGCTGTCTGCCTCCCCTCCTAAAGATATCGTTGTAACCACACCAGCTGATGACAGGACTTCTCTTCTCAAGGAAGCTGTTGACACTCCAAACTCTGCTACATCTGCAACAACAGTCTTCCAAAGACCAACATATGATCCAACAGCCGAATTCCTCATGTTTGATCATCCTGCCCAGACCAACTTTGACTTAATTCCAAGGGGGATGATTTTGCTTAGCAAAGCCTCGATATCAAGAATCTTTAGCCCGTACATCATCAATCTGATATTGAGCGCTTATCAAGGAAGCTGGATGTGATCAAGTCAGAGATGCACAATTTTACTGTGACATTTCCAGGCATCATAAAGAAGGCTGTGACTGAGGCTGTCACTGAGCCAATTCAGGATGGTGCAAGAAAAGGTGTAGCCCAGGGACTTAGTCATCTCTCAACACGAATCAAGGATGCTATTGACTCAGCTGTCCCTGCTATGTTCCGTGAACATGAACTCACCCTACACAGGCAATTTAATGCTGTTCGCAACAGGCAATACAACCATGCTAACTTTATTGTCAGGCGTGTTCAGGCAAATACTAATGCCAATGCCAACCTCCTGCTGAAGATTGCCAGGGCTTCAAGAAAAAGACAACGTGCCATGGCTGCCTCTGTGGAGCAGATTGCAAGACATTTTCAGGCACGTTCATCCAGGCATCAACGAAGTAAGGATAAACGTGAGGGGGAGAAGATACTACACTCAGCCTTGCATCTGCTGAACAAGGCTCATCATCAGCTAATCCCTCAACTACACTTGTTCCTCTCCAAGTCATCACACCAGTTATAGTACCTGATGATGAGGATGATACTCAGGGGGAGCAACAAACTCAAGATGGAGCTGACTCATCTAAATCTCTGATCTTAGTCAACATCAGCAAGCCTGAGGATGATGATGAGCCAGTGGCCAAGAAATTAAAATTCACTGTTAGCTCTCTCCCCAAATCTATTCAAACTCAGGCTCAAACAACGTTTCTCAAAAGAGCTGATGTTTTGAAAAACATAAGTGTGGAGTCCTCTGTCTCGAAGAAAGGAAAGGAGATAGTTTTGGTTGACACAGATACCAAACTTAAGAAGATAGCTGCGATGCTAGAGACAGGAGGATCCACCACAGACCTTTCATAATTCTCAACCTTTACACCTTCCGATGAGATTCCTTTGACCCCTGAAGAAATTGAGCAACAGGCTGAAGAATTCAAAAGATTAAGTGAACTCAAGACAGCCAAAGAATTAAATGAAGCGACTCTGAGGAAGATGACACTACCTGAAAGAGAAAAACAAAAACAAAGGTTGAGGGAAATGGAAATAAAACGCGCTGAGGCCTTAAAGAAAGTCAAAGCTGACTATGATGCCTGCGTGAACAACAGGTATGATGCTGGCAAGATAACCAAGTTTAAATACACCATTCATAAATCCACAAACACCCCACAGATGATCTTATGGAGGGAAAACCAACAGAGGAATATGGATGTGTTTGACAACTTCAGGTTAAAGACACTTGGGTTATCAGAATGGTTTGAACTCGAAGCCTTAGCTGCCAAAAAGTCTGGACAGGCAAATTTCCTTCTGCTTAAAACTCTTAAGGCTAAGTTTAACTGGATCAAGGAAACAGCAGCCAAACTCAAGATTGATCCCCCACCACAGCTTTTTGAACAAGAACCCCCAAAGACAGGCAACAAAAGAAGAAGAATTTCACAAATTGTTAATGAAACTTTTGTTACTGAAGATGTTCATGTGGATGGTATGCACAGGGATTTGATCCTTCCAAATGGTATTGTTGGCCCTGTTGATGGTCAGACATACTCAGAGCCTGAAAGAGGAATGGCATTTATGAACAAGGCTTGTCAGTACGCTTTTCAGAGGGAAGATGAGCTGTGCTTGGCTTCAACTATTCAGCTACTCTGTCACAAGAAGTGTCTCAAGATCAACACAGAGTATTCCAAGAAGTTTGCAAAGACTTTGCAAGATGAAATTGATAACAGATTAGACGTGGCCGAAGCTGAAGAAAGAATAAAAAATGATGACTATTGAAGATGGTCTCAGCCCTTTTTACCTTCATCTTTTATTTTACTTATGTAATGAACTTGTAATTTTCTTTAAGTCTTAATAAAATCATGAGGTATGTTTGTTTAGATCTGTTATGTGTAAGAAGAAGCTGTTAAACTCACTTACCTTAACTTAGTTAGATCTAGCATTATTTATGTTTAAATAGGGGGAGATTGTTGGGAATCTAAACTTATTAGATTCCCTGATCATTGATTTAAACATAATTAGGCTGATAGATAGTCCCTTGCCTGTGCCTAGGAGGCAGGCAAGTTTCACAAGACTCACAGAGATCCAAGTCTCTGTGAGCAACCTCAAAGGAGTCCATGTCAGAGACATTGTCAGGGAAGTCGAAGATTACCTGAAGACATACTCCTTGGCTGTGATGGATAACAGCCAAGATGTATCAGGGACTCTGAGGGGTTGAGAGTTAACAGGGGTGGCAATACCCTGATAACTCTCAGCACACTTTGGACATGCCATTTGTGTGTTCGAGACTATGAAGAATAAGGAAACTGTTTTTGACAACTGTTCCTTAAAGCATAATGGAAGACTACCAAGAATAGAAGGACATCATGTGACTGATGTGGGAACTTGTAAAAGCTTGTGTAGTCGACATCAAGTACTGTTTAAGTCAAACTCGTAACACTATAAATAGGATGTGTATCCATGCATTAATGTTTAACACTTTGAGATATTAAGAACATTAGTGCGTATAACTTAGTGAATCAAACAGCTACGACTGTATTCATAAGTTAGGATTTGTTGTTGTTCAAAGTGTGCACAACACATTGTCATCAAACGGTGTTATCCATAACACTTGTAATTCTTTATTATACAATAATAAGATTACGATTGAAAAGTAATACCTTGTGTTAATTAAGTTAAGATTAGGGTTTCTTGCATTGATTAGGGACTTTCAATAACACTTCTCAGTCTGGCCTTGTCGGTAACTCGGGAATTCTTCGGCACCGTTATAGTCAAAAGATTTTTTTTTTTTTTTTTATTTTTTTATTTTTCTTTTAGACATTTTTAGAATAATGTTTGTAGTTAAAAGATTTTGAAATGTTTTATTCAAAACCTTAATTTTAAAAACCTTTCGTTCTCTATAACGAGAGCTCTGGTACCAAACTGTAACACCCCCAAATTTATACAACTCAGTACAGCGGAAGACTAGTTGGTGTTACGGGATAGCACATTACTCACATCATAGACAACGCTTAAAAGTCGCGTCGTTTTAATAATAAAGCACTTCCATTCATAAATATCAAAGTTACATAGGTCCCAAGTCATTATATTTCATACAGGATTTTACAAAGCATTTGAATGGAAATTAATATTTAAGTGCGGGCCATGAATTCTTTTTGTCTTCCCGAGAATTACCTTCAAGTACTTGAGACAAAACATGTTAAAAGAAAAGGTCAGCGATAACGCCGAGTGAATTCATAGAGTTTAATAAAATCCATTAATATAACATCGGTATAAAATTATTACCGAAAATCATTTTGTACAAATCATTGTAATAGGCTATAAAATAGCCAAAGTCATTTTATACAAATATTTATCAAAATCATAATATAGGCGTTTGCCTTAAAAATCATTATACGAGCCAATGTCGTGAAACATCATACAATACGTCTTATGACGTTGTATAAAAATAAAAACCGTTATATGAATATGGTTATGAAAACCAAAACATGAACATAATATCAATAGTATGACCCTGTATTGCTAGTCAGGCAATACATCGTAATTCGGTGCGTCTAGTAGTATTTCGTTAGTTGGATTATTATAAGCCGCATGACATTGTTACCTTACTAAAACAAACAACAGGTAGCTAACCCGATACTCAATTTGCCCATCTAAAGTAGCGTGTCGTCACAAAGGTCACGCTATGGAAATCTTCTCATACATAAATTCGCTTACCAATCAATGTGGCACGACGGGGATCAACCGTCAAGGCGCGAACTGGGGTGATCGTCCCCAAATAGTACTATTAAATGCATAAGCGTCTACCAAATCCCGGTAGTTCACAATTCATGCTAATGGGACTTTTAGTGACATAACCTAACTTTAATAATCCATTTTATTTCATCTATCGGGTCCTTTAATCATTTATCGGGTCATACAATCGGGTCATACAATCATTCGGGTCCAAATCAATAAACAAACAATCGGGACAAATGGTGTCCTATTTTATAAAAACTAACATGTTATCTCCCTCGCGGGTTTATAAAATATTTCATAAAAACATTTAAAAGAGTGTGAGGCTATGAACTCACGTTGATGTGGGAAGGCGGGTTATCGGCAATTCGGACGTACGGTACGTGCTTCAATCACGGAAACCTAGACAAATAATACTCGTCTTAGACTCATGTCCAATGACTTTATAAAAATAACAATTATGTATACATATGATGATTTTATATATATGATGACCAAGTGGGTTTACATATTCTCTTTTACTCATTTTAGTGGTTACGTATTGGTAACTTCTTACTAGTTTACTAGTTTTACCTATTTACGTGTCTTAGGTCCAATAAACTTATTATAAGTTCTTTAACTTGTTTTAATCTATTTTATACTTATATTATCAGTATTTAAGCTTTACAAGTTGGGCCCAAATGGGTTAAGCCCAATAAGTTCTTTTTATAAGTGTTTAACTTATTTAGTCCAATTATTAGTCCAATATGTTTACTTAGCTCGTTAATGTCCGTATGTCCTATAGTTCGGGTTTTATCGGTTTTTACTTGTATTAGATACTTATATATCAGTATATGACTTTTAAAAACTTACATTAGACGGGTTTGATCGTCTAAGTTTTAATTGGCGAAAAACGTTAATTTTACGGTAATAGCCGAAAAAGTCATAAAAATCAAGTTTATAGTTTTTATAACTTATAAATATTATTCCACTACCATTTTTATAATTTATTCATTTATTTAACCTTTAACATATTTATATAAATAAAATTCATGAGTTAGTGGGTTTTAATTTTACATTTTATATAATATAATTTTGAGTGCTTATATAATAGTAATAAACATTAATTCTCAAAATCTGATTTTTATTTTCATGTTCACCAAAACTGACATATCTAGAGTTCTATATGAAGATAGAAGCTCAAATTTTTATCACATAAACTACATGATATTTTCTCCATTTAACTCTTTTATAGCTACTGTTGAATCATACTCTAAGTATTTTCTAAAAATCGCCCAAAACAGTAAAATCAGATTTGTACTCTAAACTTGTTTTGATCATATCTCACTAATTACAATGATTCCATTGCATGGCCAACTCTCACATGTGTACAAGACATATTACTTACTGTTTATTCATTAATCTATGCCATTTTTATCAGTTCACCTTTTGATTCTTTACTGTTTTATACAGCCAATAAATTTAAACAAGATTTTAGCCTTGTTTCTTATAGTCTTTCATCTTTTTAAGCATGTTTATCAACACCAAATCCCCACACAATATTTTTAATCATCATTCATCATCATATACATATACATAAGTGAAAGAAATACAAGATTACATAATAAAAAATAACAAGAGGATGAGGAGGATAATCTTTATACCACCAAGTTGATGTAGGTTATGATTTGGACATGGTTTTTTATGGAGAAACTTGTGGATAACCAAGACCATCTTCAAGACCATCAATCTTCATAAACTTCTTGTGGAAAATCAGCCCTAATATTCCATAGAAACTCCTCCTTGGATGTTATAAGCATCACCAATCAATAGGGTTTCAAAAGGGCTTCAACATGTGCAAGAATAACATAGGATTTCATGGTTGATTTTGATCAAAAGTGGTGTTTTGGTGTTGTTTTTGGACGGCATAAATGGAGCCAAGGGAGAGAATTTTTAGTGGATTGCATGGATGAAAATGAGAAGAGTGGTTTTGGCTTGTGGTTTTGTTGGATGGTAGCTTAAACTTTAAGCTTAGCAAGACAAGTGTTAAGTTAGCTTGTATACTTGACACCTCAAGTGTGCGGTGTAGCTTAGTTAGGCCGGTTTGAGTGGGGGTGGGACAAGTGTCCCACTTGTCTCATCCCCATTTATTTACGGGTACTCCTCGATTATAGTTTCCTCGATTTTCGTGCCCTCGGGTCGTTTTACGAAAAACGTTTTTATAAATTATGAATCAACGACACAAAACGAATCTAATAAAAATTGTTTCATCAAACACGGAGTTCGAAAACATAAATACGTAATCCTAAGGTTTCCGGTTTAGTCGTAAAGGACGTTAAAATTAGATCGTAAGTCCTAGTCTCTTCTCGTAAATTTGTGAGTTTATAAACCAACACAAATTTAATACTCCAAAATAATATTCACGGATAAATTTATTTTCTAAAATGTCGGACTGTCACCAAAACGGTGTATGTAAACGTAAGCACGTAACGTTGAATCCTCCGGTTTAGACGTAGTCGATGCTACTTCAGGACGTAAATCCAAATTACTTCCCAAAAATAAGTGAGTTCATAAAATAATATTTTCAAATAAATATTGAGAATAAAGTATCAATCATAATTTGACGGATTGTCACACGTTCTCTTTATTCGACCGTCCAAAGCTGACTGCGAACATAAAGAGTGAATCATTTAGATAATAATATCCGCATGATTTGAAGCCGTCAATTCATGTTCCTGAAACAAGTGAAATTTAATTAAGAACCGCACCATCGTTGCTTTCCAGTTGTCACGAGCTTGATTCGTATAGAATCTTGAAAGTTACCTACCAAGTGCTGTTTGAGGTTAACACTAGAAGGATTTCCACTCATCATTGTGAACACTAAGCTATCACTCTGAGTGTTCTGGCAAGATCACTAAGATATTGCGTAGAGGCCTGGAACGTGTTTAAATTCATTTAAGAAATAAACCACTGTTGCTTTCCAGTTATCACAAGTTTGATACATAAAGAATCGCACAAGTCACCTACCATGATCTTTTTGATATTCGCTCAAGAAGGATTTCCGTCTTCATTGTAAATACTTTCGTATTACTCGGATGTTCAGGCAAGATCATGAAGATTTTGCGTAGGACTCTTAATATCTTTCTTACTTTTCACAGTGTGTGAAGAAGCAAGGAAATATGAAAGTGTGTCCTAATGAGATATTTGATGATCTCAAATGGCTCTAGACTCGATCGTGCATTTTGAATTATTAGTGATCGGAGGGTGGAGAGGAGTGCCACCATTTCACTACCAATTTATTCGGAGTGAATAAATCAATAGATAATGCGTTGTCTCCGTGTGGTTAAAACAAATATCTTTTGAGAGATATCTGAGTTAGCTGGGATGGGTTGTGCATTGCATCACTGGGTCCATGATGTCTATCTTCAATATAAAGCATCATTAAAAATGATCTCAATAGCTAATGAGTTGACCCGGTTTCTGCCTAAGTTGTAAGGAGGGCTTCTTTCTTTACACCCTTTATCATTACAAATCTTTTTCATTCTTCAACCCCTTCAATGCTTACCAATACGTCATAACTAGCACCTTGTTGTGATTGTTCCAGTGCTAACTTAAGTACTTGGTCGGCATTCAGCTACGTTCACAATCTTTCTCCATCTTTCCTAAGGACTACTATTTCTAGTTATGGAATGTCCTTGGGAAGATTCCTCCGGTTCTAGAGGAATCACTGGACTTTAACCTATCCTACCATCCTTATGTCACCACAATCTTCACTGTCGTGAATAGAGATGTTTTAGGTAAGTGTATGTCACCATGAAATCCATTTTGAAGTGCAAATCCATTTTTCTCCCCCTTAACATATGCCACGATATCCGAAAACATTTCGTACATGTCGGGATGAGCTAGCACGTTAAGTCAAACCATTTGTGATTAATCATTTCCCATATTAAATCACATTTTCTCCCCCATATTAAAAATATTAACCCAATCGATGTTTTTAATATCAATTGATTTAATAGCATTTTAAGAAAATTTAGGAAGAAAAATGCAAATACAATTATCTTCATGAATTACACAAGCTCCCCCTTAAATTAATGAGGGTGTGCTGAAACGTAAATTAAATACCTTTTAAACACAAGTGTAAGGTATTTATCACGTGCAAAGATCATATATGATAATGTATTCACAAGATTAGCGATTTATGAGGTTGGACCTGAATGATGGAGAACATCATATGAAAGATTCACATGGTTCTTGTTCACGAATGTTGGTCACCTCGTCACGTCTGAAGTTATCTCTTGACTCCATGTGTATGATTGATATCGTTGTCTTGACACCAATATGTGAACTTGGCACTCTAGGCATCAAGGATTCTGAATGCTGGACAATTGCTCCCCCTCAATTGTTGACCCGTGTTCTATTGAAAGAGCTGTACTTGCCGTTTGAGTAGTCGCATCGTCGAGTATGTAGATATCAATTGTAAATTATTACGGTTGGTGGAGATGATAACTTCATAAAAATAAGATTTCTCTTGTTTTAACAAATAAATGCCCTGACACGTACATATATTCGTGTTAGATTGTGTTATTCCGTAAACACAATCCCTTACATGGTTATAAAGTAAACCATGCCCGAGAAAATTAATTCCCGTTGTTGAGTCAAAGCTTTCCGGTGAAATGCTTGACTTTAATGTGAAAAGCGGGTTACTATCAGAAATAATAGCAAGCCATTTTGAGCATGTTTTAAAACATTTGAACTTCTGCTCGAACTTTATTTACAACCCCGTGTCATTATTGAATGACATTTCTAGTATCGTAAATATTATCGATTCCAGAAGACATGCTCTTTTTATCAAAACATTTTTGAACACACAATTTTGAAAGATTTAGAAAAACCTTTTGAGAAATTCTCGAAAAATTGTGTTCAAAGTTTTGAAAACCAATTACTTGAGCTTAAGATGTTGAATATCTTACAAAACGAGCTCAAGTCCGAGAAGTTGTAAAATTCCCGTTGTTAAGGATAAGTTTATCATCGGCGATAAACTTTCCTTTTAACTAAAGAACGAGCCCTAAGTTGACACTTACTTAGAAGTCGTGTTCATGAGCTTGAAAACTTTTGAATGTTTTAGCGGAAATCTCATGACCGAGAAAGATGAATTTCTCGTTATGAGGAAAAGTTCTCTTAATTAAAAGATACACTTTCCTTTCTGAGCTTAAAACTTGGAATGTTTTAATACAAGCTCATGACCGAGAAAATTTAATTTCCCGTTATGAGGATAAGCTATCTTTAAAGATAAACTTTCCTAAATATGAAGTCCGAGTTACGGTCTGAAATTTAACTGTAAGTCATTGTGCATAAGCTTAAAAACTTCGAATGTTTTTAATATTAGCTCATGCCCGAGAAAAATTAATTTCTCGTTGTAAGGATAAGTTTATCATCGGCGATAAAATTTCCTTTCTTTGAGGTCCGGGCATTAATCTGAAATGTGATTATACGCCATTTACACGAGCTTAAAACTTTTGAATAGTTTTAATGTAAGCTCGTGTTCGATAAAATTTAATTTCTCGTTAATGAGGATAAGTTTATCATCGGCGATAAACTTTCCTTTATTTGAAGATCGGGTCATCATCTGATATTTAATGATGAGCCTTATACACGAGCTTAAAACCTTTGAATGGTTTTAGGATAAGCTTGTGTCCGAGAAAAAATAATTTCCCGTTTTGAGGGCAAGTTATCGTTGACGAGATAAACTTCCCTGTCTCTGAAGTCCGGGTCATCGTCTGTCATTTAACGAGGAGCCATTTACACGAGCTTAAAACCTTTGAATAGTTTAAATGTAAGCTCGTGTCTGAGAAAATTTAATTTCTCGTTTTGAGGGTAAGTTACCGTTGACGAGATAAACTTCCCTTTCTCTGAAGTTCGGGTCACATACTGTGATTTGAATGTGAGCCATAGTGCATGAGCTTAAAAACTTGGTATGTTTTTTATATAAGCTCATGCCCGAGAAAAATTAATTTCTCGTTGTTAGGATAAGTTTATCATCGGCGATAAACTTTCCTTTCTTTGATGAACGAGTTATAGTCTGTGATGTGACTGTAAGTCCTTTGTACACTGTAAGCTTAACTGCAAATCCCCTGAGACACTTGTTTCTTAGATATCAGCTTCTTCAGCAACCAAACTCTGAGAGTGTCCTTAATTGAATGGTATACAATGATTGGACCGCTTCGTTCTTTTGGAACATCCTCTTTGGTACCTGTATTCTCATTTGGAATTTGCATGCTTTGATATGGGTTAGCGATATCTATCTTAGAAGCAAGTGGGGGTTCACAGTTTTCTTTTCTTGTGCTAGAGGTGACCTGAGGAGATGATTCACTTGTCTTAGCTGGTAAATGTTTCCTTTTATAGAAAACCTTAAGTTCAGGCTTAAGTGATGTATCCTCCTTTTCAATTTCCTCCCTAGTAGTCTTAGTAGAATCTGAGACTATCCTAGTTAAAGGGCACTCGTTTCCTACAAGCGTGAAAGTTCTACCAGTGGGGCGCCACATTCTACCAACGGGTTTGATTTTAGCTACCCACTGGGATTTAAGTCTAGCACGGGAGTTCACCTCATTAAGTAATTTTTTGATACAAGAATCATGATTGGCTTTAAAGACACATTTCCTACATGTTTTACAAGTAGCATATTTAATGTCCGAGTAAGATCTAGAATTCCTAGATGATTGATTGATGCTCCTAGGATGTGACATGCTATGGTTAGCAGTGTTGGGTAAACTAGAAGGCATCTGACTAGGTTTGAAATTCCTATCTCTTACTTGTGTCTTTTGCTTAGCTTCCCTTAGATCAAATGTATGGCGAACGTCATTTGAACTAGTTTGAGACGTGTTCTTTGGACTATATCTGGGGAAACTAGAGGCAATCATGTGATTAGGTCTTGCAAAAGCTGTTTTAGTCACATTAGGCCTAGATAGTGGAGTAACTGTTCTAGAAAGATGAACCGTATCAACTTAGGAGGCAAACCGCGGTCTCGAGGATTGTGATCGCTCGGATCTAAATGCAGTCGGTTGTCGAATGAACTGATTTGTAGGCGATTTCCCCAAGATTGATGGTTTTTCAAGCTTAGTGTTCACACTAGTTCCTTTAGATTTCCTTAATTCATTTCTCAATGCAGCTATAGCAAAGACCTTTTCCTGAACTTCAACTTTTAAAGTCTCGTTCTCTTTGAGCAATATATCTTGGGATGCCAACTTAGATTCAAGCAGTTGAATTTGTTTCAAAAGATTATCCTTTTCAGCTTTAGAATCTAAAACTTTTTGATCCAATTTTCTTTCAAGAACAACGTTTGACTTTTCAAGTTTTTCAAAATATGTTTCAAATTTGTCCGCTTTCTTAGAAAATTCTAATTTGGCATCCTCAAGATCTTTTGATTGTTGAGCTACAATCGTTTCGAGCTCTCTAATCTTGGAATCAGAAGCAGTCAATGAAGCAGTTATAAGACAATTATCATGATGTTTAGCATTTTGAACACTTTCTCCCCCATTATGACTCACATCGGATGAATCAAAAGTGGTATTTATATCACTCTTTTCCATCCCATGTTTGTCATAATTAGGTTCAGAATGCTCAACTCCTGATTCAATGCTCTTGCCATCGTTAGGCGCCAAATTGTCAACCGTATGATCATTCTCCTCTTGCATCGGCATCATAGATTCTTGCACTCCATTATCATACACTTGCTGAAGTCTGGATCTTTCATAAATCGAAGACGAAACCGATGTCATAAATTTGAACAGTTTATCACGGAAATCTTTAACCTCGTTCTGTGTGTATTGAAAAAATGAACGGCATATCTCTGAATTGTCAGACGTGATGATATTGAATTGGAGGAAAGGCGTGAGTTGTGTCACAAGAGCCTGATATGCAGTTTCTGATGCAGAGTGATTAAAGTCTTCTTTGTGAAGTTGCTCAGCTAGGTGGTTCACGTTGAGGAATAGTGAATCGATGAATGTATGATGATTTTGACCAAAGAGTGTCACAAATTCGCTTCCTCCTTAAACCCATGCAATGGTCATAAGATGTGATTGAAGTAGTCGACATGAAATTATACCACTTTCTCTAGCTTTGTCTTGCAAAAGAAGCAAGTCTCCCTCTTGAAACGTTGAATCTAATGAATCCATTGAATATCGATGAAAGATGTCGATGGACAATGACGTGAAGGATTACTGATAGAGAAATGGAACCAAAGAGAAATGTGATAAAATGAAAGAAAGAAATGAAAGATGTCGATGAAAGATAATAAATGGAAGAACCTAGAGAGAGAAAGGTAGAGAGAGAAAGGAGAGAAAGAGTGGAAATATGGAATATGATAAAATGAAAGTGTTCAACCCCTCCTAACATGCTAGGAGGGGGTTTATATAGCCCACCCTACATGTGGGCTATATGGGCTATATTGGATCATGAGCCCAATATCATTGGAGTGACCGATCCTTTCTAAATACGTAAAAACGTATTTCCAACAGATGATTTGAGCAAAGTGAGATTTTTGATAACCGCTATAACTTAGGCCCAGATTAAGGTTATAAAAAGATCACCCATGTTGTTAACATGAGAGCAAAGTAACGTGAATAGTCTTCTGTTGTTGGCGTGGTCTGTTGGTTATCTTCTATCATGGTGGTAGTTTGAGTCGCTAGTTTCTTCCTTGTTAGAATAAAACGATGCTTGAACTGTTAATTCAAGTGTCTTGTGTGTTGTGTGTCCAATGATTTTCTTTTTAATGTTGTAATATGTGACCCGTGTTTTCAAGTGTGACTCAGTTTAAGGAATGATAATGTTGTGTTTAAGTAATTATTTGTAGAATGTGTTACTTATCATATTTCTTATTTTCTAACAACCCAACGAACTAACAATTTTTATTCTCTTTCGCTAGGAATATGAAGCAAAAGTTATAATAACTAGTAAGTTGCAGTATTTGACTTTAGCACGCCAAAAACTTCATGCTAAAAGACGGATTTTGTTTAGAGACACATGTTTTGGGAAATGGTTGGATTTACTGTTTTTCGATCATAAACCGCACCTATTAGACTTTGTACTACAAAAACAACGCACCGTGAATGATCCTCAATTTGATCTGCCTTTAATATATTACATAAATGGTCGTGGATTCCATTTTGGGCGACGCGAGTTCTGTTTGTTAACCGGTTTTAGGTTTGGACAGTGTGATTTTAGTGTTTACACCGATAGTTGCTTAGAATTTAGAAAACGAGTTTTTCCACTCAAGTCAAGTGTTGCGCTAACTTGTATGGATTTTTTTGCACTGATTGAGGACGAAAAGACGTTTGGTAAATTGTGTGATGCGGATGCTATACGTGTTGTTTTGATTATAGTGTTACAGGTTGTTTTCATAGGGCGATTGTTAGTCAGCGCGGTTGATGAAAGCATTCTGAGATTAGTTATGGACATAGATGCATGGATTGCGTTCCCGTGGGGTGAGCATATTGGGAACATCTTTACAACGCAATTCTGAACGTAGTAGATAAGGTAAAGATAGAACATCTAAAAGGGTTGCACAGGTCAGCGAGATATGTTACAAGTTACACTGTTTCAGGATTTGTTTGGGCTTTAAGGGTTATTACTATGAACTTTATAACCATCTTAATACATTATTTTGTGTGATCTGTAATTAAATATACATGAACTATTATATAGATTTGGATTTTGGAGACATTTGGCGCCCAGAATGTTTGGTGATTTAAATACACCGAAGTCATACCAAGATGTCTAGCTTGGTCTAGGAAAATTTTTTATAAACGTTCTGACCAAGTAACATTATTCTTAAAAGTAAGATTTCATACTTTACAATAAAGGTCACGTTATGTGTAATTTATGATTGTGTATAATTAACGTTTACATTTCTGTTACTATATAGGAAGCGAAACATGTTACTGATATAAGGCCGACTTTATGCAAGTATGAAAGCAGTTGGTGGTCTACAAGTAATATGTTTTTGAGCAAATACATTCTGAAACAAAGAATAACTGTGGCGCATGAGTATGATGTATATCTTCAAAATATTACTGCTATGCGAAAACGTGACCAGTGTTTGGATGAGGTTACATCTGGTTCAGAAACTATGGACAGGAGTAAAATAAGTAGCATGAAAGATATTATAATAAATGTCTTAAACGACCGTATGTTCCGACTAGAGACTATCATCAATGTATTATCATCTGTTTGCAAAATGGTTATATGCTATAGTTATTGTGAAGCAAGTAATGTTAACTATATAATATGCGCAGGTCCTTGTAGTAAACACATATGGTGAAACAGTTCCTGCGTTAGAGATTAATGAAGATGCGTGTAACCTAGACGTAGAATTTGTAGAAGTTACGAGAGGATTTTATAAATATTGTCAACCTTCCCATTCATTCTATTATTGATGGTGATGAGTACGAGGTATGTTTTTATCCAAGTGACTTTACAAAGGATTGCGTGAGTTGTAGTTGAATAATAATTTCTGATAATAATCGTTTGCAGGACTGTGAGGTAGAAAAGGATTTCTTGTTTAACTTGGAACAGGAAGAGATTTTATTACGTGAAGAAGAAGAAAAGGAGAGGAAGCGAGAAAACTAATTTTAGCTGAACAGAAGAGATTAAAGCTGAAGTCAGAGCAGGACATAAAAATCAATCGAAATAGGAGAATAGACTATAGCAAACGGTATGATGCCATGAGAAACAGCAATCACTTTAACATGGCGATGTCGCGTGCTTAACCACAGAAAAGAAGTATGACCACTGGTGCAGCAACTTCTAGCTGGTTAGAGGCTAGTAAAAAGTTTAAAAAGAAAACATATGATGTGACGTGTACACAAGAAGACATGAGTGAATATCTCCAAAATGTTGGTGACTGGGTAGAGGTATGAAATTATAATTTATGTTTGTCCTATTACTCCAAAATACCATAATAGTTTATGAGTTTTACTTAGACGTTAAATTTTGTTGTGATGGGACCTTTCTAGAAAGAGTAACACAATCGACTATATATGGTTCAGTAGCGGTATGGATGAATACCTTGCTAAACCTGGCCGTATACGTTCCAGGTTGCCATGGTGCAATGAATGTACCATTGATCGAGACTTTTGGGAAGCCCTACTATGCTTAGACCCCCGACAAAAAGGTTGGCTTACAGACGAGGTAATTTTTCACCTAATGGAAGATTCCCTTTCAACAATGACAATTATTTTTTAAATCTAGATTGTAATATATAATTTTGTTTCAGCACATTGATTTATGGGTCGATTACATGTGGTATGTACGGCCTAAGAGTGTAAGGTGGGCAATGGTCACAAGTTACTTAGTCCAGCTGCTATTACAAAATAGCATGTCTGTTTGGTTTGTAAATGAAAGTCGCTACAAGGTGCCTTGGACGGAAGTAGATGAGGTAAATATCTTTCATCTGTCCATTTATACACGTTTTAAAAGCTGATTAAGTGATATTATATTTGTGTTGTCATAATAGGTGTTTATTCCGATTAATGAGACGGACAAACACTGGTGTTTAGCGCATTTTGACATACAGTCTGGCAAGGTGACATTTTACGATAGTGGGTACAACTACGATGCTGAATACCGTGCTTGGTACATCAATCTTCGTCAATGCTTACAAGTAAGCTAAAATCTTGTTATGTTATATATTTAACGATAAGTGCAAAATCTGAATTGAGCACATTGTATTGGAAAGAATATTTTATGGTTGGATATGAATGCATTGCAATCTAGATACCGACTTTAACTAGGGTTTAGATAAATTGCATTCGGGTTAAATGTCTATAAGGTGTGCATAGTTTTGGCTATAAATATGTTATCTAGCTGTTTGCAAGATATACAAAACACCTAGACTTATCTCTTGATAAAACTCCCACTTGTGATGTCAGAATACATCCCTCTAGAACTACAGAATGAAATTATGCTTAAACTTCCTGTTTATGCATTGCTTCGTTTCAGGCAGGTTTCTAGAGGATGGAAATCGATCATTGATAGTCATAAGTTTTTCGACAAATACGGTACACGGTTGACAAAGCCTTCCACTTTCCTAGTTACTTATGACCAAGGTTTCATAGGTTCTAAATATGTTTGTTTTATACAACAGACATCTTTTATAACTCGTCGTTCTCACATACCTCCATCCATTCCCTGCTTAAACCTAGAATGTACGCCTATAGGAAATTCACACGGTGTCTGGTGTTTCTCGTCTCCACATATGGCAACATTGTGGAACCCTTCCCTTCACAAATCTGTTGGTATTGTTATACCTTACTCTATTGATACAACAAGTTTCAAAAAAAAATGTTTTTGGGTTTGGTGTTCATCCTGATGGCCTAGTCCCCGCCCTAATCAAGGTTGCATACCCAGAGTCAGGTCCAGGAGACTGGACCGTACTCTTGTTTAACCTAGCCGAAAAACGCTGAAAATTTATCCCCACTCCAAATCTACCTACCAAAAAGATACGTATTAACATATCTTCACAAACAACAATTGACGTGGTCATTTACTGGGTTGCCTCTGACCGAGTTGTATTTCTGGATGGTGTTTCGTATAAGGACTACATGATAATGTCGTTTGACATGGTGAGTGAATTGTTTACACTCATAACCATTCCTACCCCGCTTAGAAAACTTCTACCCATTCTAATTTTTCATCTCAAAAAGGGATTCCTCACTTGTGTTATTTGGAAACCACTTTGGTGTTGTACATCCTTCATTCACTATTTGGAGTGTTGAGATTAGTCATTGTACCATAAGGTCATTTCTCCGGATTTGCAACATCGACACACATGATCCTTTAAAAGTTATGGGTTTCACATGCAATGGAAGTTTAGTACTTGAAGTTTGTAGGGCATACCATATGTCACACAGCCTACATTTGTTCAATGAATCATCGCAACAATTGCGTAGTTTGGGTGTTGAGGGAGCTGTTGGTTCATTTTACTTGGGTTTGTATCACGAGTCCCTTGTGATGGCTAATGAGAGGGACAACTACATATATTAGGATAGTTCTGTATTTCCAAGCAAAATAATGTTGTTTTTTTTATTTTTAGTAGTATCCCATGTTCGCACTTTTTAATATTTGTTTGTACTCGGACTAGTAGTGTTGTTTTATTCATTTTTTATGCTAATGATCAGTGTTGTGTTATTTGTTCTTGTAGTTTTTAATTGGTGTATGTTATTAATTTGTTGGCAGGTTAAGTTGCCTGAAGCTTTGGATATGTGCAATGCATTTGTGGTAAAAGCCATTGATCGTAAAGCTTACAAGATAAATTTTAGGTTTGCCCGTGGAATTCCCCAGCAATGTGGTGTGTATGATGATTGTGGCGTATGGGTATGCTATTTTTATACAGGCTATCACATGGGAAATCGTTGAAGGTCGATGATGCGATACAAGCAGCACTTGCGTATAGAGAAAGAATGGCTGAATTTTATTTTAAGCATAAAGTAGTTTAAGTTTAGGGGGCCCCTAAGTTTATCGTAACCTATACAAAAAATTATATTTTCAACCTTTATTTTATGCTGGGACTTGTGGTTATGCAGAAACAGTTGCTCAAGAATTAAGAAAGTATTAAAATATTTTACCAGGTTATCGTGAGTGTTAGCTAATCCAAAGACCAAAAAAAATAAGTCTTAAAAAATTTGGAGGTTGCCCTGTATCGAACCCACGACCTCACTCCTCTCAACGCCTCATACACACATCTCATAACCAACTCTGCCCTAGGGACTTTACTGTCCAAAGGTAGAGTTAGTTGGTATTCAAGGGCATTTGTGTTTGGCTTATACATCACAATTTGAACATAATAAGCCATTTCCATATTATTTGGTCGTGTTCTTTTTAGCTTTATTATTTTTCCCTCGTCTTATTTATAGTTTAGGATTTTTAGAAAAAGAAATTATATTTTTCCCATTTGTATATTTTTTTTAATCATTATTTTCTTTTTACTTTGTTTTTAGTGTTTTAAAAATAGAAAATAGTTTATAAAAAATTTCAAAAAAAAATTTAGTTTTTAAATAAAATGTTTTAGGTTTACAAAGTTTTAAAGTTGGATTTTGTCTTTTTCTTAGCTAGTTTCATTTATAAGGTTTTTAATTATCTTTAATATTTAATAATAAATAATTTTCAAATTTTCAAATTTTTTAGTTTTCATATTTTTCTTAGTTATAATGTTTAGGACTTTTTGGTAATATTTAATTATTTTTTAGGTAAATAAAAAGTAAAAATCATTAATTTACCCTTAATTTACCCAATCTTTTTAGTAATTTCTAACAATTACCTATTTCATAATTACAAATCACTAAAAAGTCCTAAAAATTATAACTAAGAAAAATATGAAAACTTAAAAATTTGAAAAATTTTAAATTATTTATTATTAAATATTAAAGATAATTAAAAACCTTATAAATGAAACTTGGAAAAAGACAAAAACCAACTTTTAAACTTTGTAAACCTAAAACATTTTATTTAAAAACTAAAAAAAATTTGAAATTTATTATAAACTATTTTCTATTTTTAAAACACTAAAAACAAAGTAAAAAGAAAATGATCATTAAAAATAATGTACAAATGAGAAAAATATAATTTCTTTTTCCAAAAATCCTAAACTGTAAATAAGACGAGAGAAAAATAATAAAGCTAAAAAGAACACGACCAAATAATCTGGAAATGGCTTATTATGTTCGAATTGTAATGGATAAGCCAAACACAAATGCCCTTAAATACCAACTAACTCTAGCTTTGGACAGTAAAGTCCCTAGGGCAGAGTTGGTTATGAGATGTGTGTGTCAGGCGTTGAGAGGAGTGAGGTCGTGGGTTCGATACAGGGAAACCTCCAAATTTTTTAAAACTTAATTTTTTTGGTCTTCGGATTAGCTAACACTAACTAACACTCATGATAACCTGCATAACCATTACACATGTTTTGTCCAACAAAGTAAAAATAAAAAAAACAAAAATTAAGGGTAAATAAGCGCAATACATTAAAGATGATGTGTTCAGCAATACAATAAACTAATGTCATTGATACATAAAAGAAAAATACAAACACAACATCAAATCTTTTAAAAATCCTCAAGGTGAACATTACGATGGTTTGACGATTCCACCAGAGTTTGATTGTCAATGAAGTGGCTAGATCGGTCGTGTCCCAAAGTATTCTAGTAGTAAAATTATTCAAATGTTAGACTTTAGCCCAGTTGGAATGAAAAATAAAATGTTATATAAGATTTTTTTACCTGACGTTCTTGCAATGGAGCCTGACATGCATCTCTGTGGTGTCCAGTGTCTTCATACCTGCGGTAATAGTTGTTTATTGGTTCCTCCTCTTGTGACCTAATACGAGCAATCGATTTGGGCCGTCCTGGTTGGCGCTTTTCTACGATAGGAGGCAACACCTTCTGCAGATTAATTGGTTGTTCCCACATGGACACTTCTGGAAGAGGGTACACCAACTCCCTGTAGGTGTTGTTAACGGTGATTTTACAGAACCATGCCTTTGCCCATCGATTTGGATTGAGCAACCCAATTACCAGAGAGACAGAACATACATGACCACTGTAACACCCCATTTTGGTAAATGGAATGTCACGCGTGATTATGGCATGTCATCAAAGCATACAAGGAAAAATGTCTTAAACATTACATGACCATAAAGGAAATACCGGAAACAAACATCGGTACCCCAAAGTATAAGCTCATCACACACAAACATAAGTACTGTAAAGGAAAAGGACTAAACAATGTCCATAGAAATAAGTAGCAAAATGTATGATGAAATGCATAAAGTAATGAAGGCTAGGAAGCTTCCAATCCATATGCACATACGCTTAGAGTCTACGAGCGCCCTTGAGTACCTGTCGTTTGGGAACATGAAAGGAAAATGACTGAGCATAACGCTCAGTGCACGGATATACAAGTATGACATGGAATAACGTAAGCATATAAGACTAATAGCAGCGGAATATCATAAGTTCTAAGTAATTTGGATTCATGTTCATAAAACTGGTTTTATAGTTTGAAAAGACTTATGTTTCTATGAAAATCTGTTTAATTATCCAAATAGCCCATTGTTGGGCCAATTTAGAGCCTAAATTGTCCCTGTATTGATTTGAATGAAATATACCATAAGTATTTTATAGGTCGGTAAACTTAAGTAAGTTTACCGAGTCATCCTCAAGATGTTCTCGAAAGTTCACATAGACTCCTTCTCTACTGCAGCGGATCCGAGCCAGTGAAGACGAGAACCAAGATCAAGATGATGGAGTTAGTGAGTAATGACAATGACTCACTAACTCCCGAAGACCATCTCTGATATGAAGACCTGAAGTATTTATACTGAAGACATAGTGGGAACTTCCTTTGGTGAAAAAGGAAGAATATAAAGTGCAAGGTGGTTACTTGACTTTATTGAAGCTTCCAAAGGAAGCTTCACTTTCCCACTATATATAGTGTCACATGACTTAGAGTTTGGTAGAGATTTCCAGTCCACCAAAATACACATTGTGTTAGTGTTAGGATTTCCTCCTCCCAAAATGGGAGTTTAGTTTGTCATCATCGCCCGGTTGTTATTTCGTAAACAACCGGGCAACACTTGTATATTTGTTGATTCATATATTAATAAGATATACAAACGATGAAAAGTACAAACTTTTTTATTAGTTAGTCAATTGGTTAATTGTGTACATTGTTCTTTGTAGATCTTCATAGATTCGATATGTGCACAAGATTAGTGGACCAACAATTGGTATCAGAGAGGGTTGGATTTTCTCTATCCAGATCCGTTCGTATGACTGCTAATAACATGTTTCTGCATCATCAAAATCATCAGTGTATTGAAAAAAATTGCCTTTACAGTAGCAGTTTTGTGGGGGAGATAACACTGCTGTTGTTGACTTTGCTAAAACAATATCCATCCAAAACCTTATTCACCCACCACCACCGACACAACCCTTTTCTAATCCCCACCCTACCGTCACAAACAAATCCCACCACCAATCATATCAGTTCACCGCCCCTTCAACTCACTTTAATTCTCACAAATCACTTTAACAAAACAATTCATATCTATCTCTCCTCACAATCCCACCATCACAAAAAATAAGCAGATCCAAAAATCATGTCTCCCATTCACAAATCAACCATTCACAAATCATCACAAATCATCCTCATCAAAACACCACCACCGATTATCAATCAGTATAAACTAATTACCGATTCATCAAAAACACAAATCCCATGAATCATTCAAACAAAATCCTCACATCACCGGATCAAGAACAATATCATCATCTCCACATCATTCATAAATCTGCATATCTACGAAAATCATCAGATCAATCAAACCGACACCTACATAATTCTTTATCGATATCTTAACAGGAGTTTAACTCGTTCTTTTTGTCCAGAAGAAGGGATTTGGAAAATTGAAGATCGATTGAGTAATGGGTGTTGTATTAGGTATATAATTCGTGATGATTTAGGTTTTGGATTGAGTATATGAATTTGTAAAGTTGGGTGAATGATGGGTCCGTGGAAATCTGTTTGTCAAATGTTCATGGTTGTAATTGTTTCGATTAAAAAAAACTTGCACGATGTGATTTTTGTTGTTCAAGCTGATAAAAATATCAGTGAATGAAGATAATTTGGTAAGGATGGTTGTTCGGTATAATGTGGTTTGGATGGCTGATAAAAGATATCAGTGTATTAATGCTCAGGTGTGGAGTAGTGACTGCATCAAGGTTTGAGACATTTTGAGGTATGGGTAGTTGATCTACTTCAGCGGGTCAGCATGGTGATAAGTTAAGAGCAGCAGATGTTTGAGTAAAGATGGGTACTGGACGTTGAATCCCCAGACAACTATATTGCTAAAACGAACCAAGTCCCTGGACCCTCATCACTGGTCCACAGGTCAAAGACCTCAAGTCAGCGAACCCGAACCCCGCAGTGAACCGCTGGACTAAATATACACCAGGTCGTTGAACCTAGTCAACTGTCGCTGAACTTAACTGGATGAACCTGTACACTCAGGTTGTTGAACCCCTGCTCCCTACATCTGACCCCTGTAGTTGTGTGTGAACCCCAGACCAGTGGTTTCTTTTCACCAGCGACCCCTCAATGAACTATCAGACGTTGACCTCAGGTCGCTAACCTTTCATAAGGACTAAATGTATTTGAACCTGCCAGCGAACCTAGACCAACGAACCCCCATCAGTGTTGGTCTGTTACACCAGGTCTGTTCACGAACCCTCCTTTTCTGGACCCCCAGTTCCCTTCCTTACTCTTTGTGATCCCCAACAGGCCTGAACCATCAGAGGTCCGACTCACAGACTACCATCAAAGCAGAACTCTTAAAGACCTTAATCATGACAAGACCCAAACTATGGCAGCCAAAAGATTTGAGATCGGTTGTAATGCAAGGGCGTTTGATTGAAAGTTCTGTAGCACATTGATGGAGTTTAAATGGTGAATGTAGAGGTTTGAATGATTGATGAACGAAGTGTGTATTGATGCAAAAGCTGCTTGTACAACAACTTTTGAGGGGGGGGGGGAGAACCACACTTATCAAAGTGTTTACACACTCATCGATCATCATCATGTACACGTACACTTATACTTCTAATCTTGATCGTGTATTCCTGTATAACAATACAACCTGACGCCAAAACCCTATACAACACCAATACCCTCACCAAACCCCAACCAAAACCCAAAACAAAAAAAAATCACCTTCACAAAACAAAACCTTTTCACAACTTTCAGGGATTTAGATTTATGATATGTGAACTTGTTTTATGGAACCAAGTCCCTGGGTACAATATAACATCAGAAGTTAGTAGTTGAACACCCTTGGAGAGCCACACCAAGTACTACTATTGGGCCCATACCAGCAAAGGCTCTAGTGCAAGACACTCAATATGCTATCTTCAGAGCCTTCAGCATTTGAAGGACTTGGTCACTCAGGAATTATTTCCTCACACCAAGATAAAGAAAGAAGATACCTAAGACAAAGTCCAGGATTCATGTCATCTTCACATAGCCTGAAGCCTCATTCAGGACTTGGTCAATCAGGTAAATGTCATTACCTCAAACCAAGGCAAAGAAAGAAGATGACATCTAGGCTATTTATACACCTCCAGCAGTCCTAAACAACCAACCATCAGAACCTCTCCTGTGTTTCACATCAGAAGCTTGCACCACCAGAGGTAACCATCAGAGGACTGCACCCATCAGAGGTCACCATCAGAGGTTTACACCCATTAGAGGTCACCACCCATTAGAGGTCTCCACCTGTAACACCCCATTTTGATAATGGAATGTGACGCTTAATTATGACGTGTCATCAAAGAAAACAAGGATAAATGTCGAAAACATTACATGACCATAGGGTAAACCGGAATCAAACATCGGTTCCAAAACATAAGCCCAAAACATAATAAAGCAAAAGAAATGAATGAAAGACTAAACAAGCATAAGTATATGAAGGCAAAAAGTAAAAGAAGTCTCTAGCAGCTTCCATCCTATGCACGTCCTCCAAATGCTCGAGTCTTTCCTAGAGTACCTGCCGTTTTGGGACATGGAAAGGAAAGTAACGGCTGAGCAAAACGCTCAGTGCACGGATATAGACATAGTATGAATGACTAAAACATAATAAAGACTTAATAGAAGCGGAAAAGTATAAGTCCTGGAAAACCTGGAACATGTTCATAAAACTGGTTTTATATTTGAAAAGCCTTATGTTTATCTTATAAAAACTGTTTAACATATTTTACCATTAGCCAATATAGGTCATGAAAATCCACCGTGCATGAATACTTGTAGGGGTGACCTCATCATGCAAATTAGAGGGGCTACCTCTACTTTAATATACTGGTTGGGTAGGAGGGATCAGCTCCTTGTGAAGGATGCAAGGCACACACCACATTCACCATGAAATCCTGACTGAAAACATGTAACTAGGATGCACCCATACGCCCCACATGATAAATATAATATAAATGGCCAAAAGCTAAAGGGACGCCACGAGCAAT
Organism: Glebionis coronaria; assembly: GCA_025667525.1. NCBI lineage: Eukaryota > Viridiplantae > Streptophyta > Magnoliopsida > Asterales > Asteraceae > Glebionis > Glebionis coronaria. Next base: position 530,174,741 of record CM046876.1, read on the forward strand.
CACTCCGCCGTGGTGAAGTCATAACACCAGTGCCTCTAGTGTTATGGTTATGGTACCTCCATAACTAGGTGAAACTGGTCATGCATGTATATGGCTTTAGGTATTCTAATTAAACATAAGCAATTCAGAAACATATAAAACATATACTGGGAAAACAGTTGGCTGCATACGGGGAATCCTAATAAGGAAAGAATGTCCATACTGAAAGGGCGGGAATCCGTACCTTATGTCCAGTGAATGAAGAAGATGAACTGAGAGGAATCCTACTTCCGTATCACTAATGCTACATAAGTACATACATGAATAAGTATCTGCTTACTAAATACGTAGCTGGTTTTATGTCATGTCTTAGCTTATTTTATATGTTCATATCATGTTTTACTGTTTAAAGTCTTTAAATGTGTTTATCTTATATTCTGTCTATTCTGATTAAGTATTTCTGGTATTTCATGTATTATTATACTTACTGTGTAATAATAAGTAACTTTCCAAAAATAGCAGGTTTCCTAAAATACAAAGTTACCAAAAATAGAAAGTTTCCAAAAATAGAAAGTTTCCAAAAATAGAAAGTTTCCAAAAATAGAAAGTTTCCAAAAATAGAATTACTGCTTAAAATAGATAAGTTTCTAAAAATAGAAAGTTTCCATAAATAGATAAGCTGCCTTAATTAAATAAGTTGCCATAAGTAGATTAGCTGCCTAAATTAAATATGTTTCTAAAAATAGAAAGTTTCCATAAATAGATCAGCTGCCTTAATTAAATAAGTTTCTAAAAATAGAAAGTTTCCATAATTAGATATAAGCTGGTTAAATAAGCTAAGTATATAAGCCTAAGTGTTTTTCTGATTATTTTCTAAGTCATAATGATATAATGTATAGTTTATTAATTATTTCATGTAATTTAAATAAACAATAGGTTAAAAGTATTTAATATATCATGTTTTTAATTAAATAACGTTAAATACTTAGGTTAAAACATGTATTATTATTTATTAATAATATAACCTAAGTCATGTTAATTAATTAATTATAACCATGGTTTTTAAATAATTAATTAATCATAAGTCTAAAAATATAAAATACTTAGGTTAATAATTTCATGATCTAATAATTAAATTATAACCTAAGTCATGTTATTAAATTAATCATGTCATACTTATTAATTTAATTTTAACATATGATTATGTAAAAAAAATAATCTTAACATAAACCATGAACCGGATCTTGACTAGAAACCATGAACCGGACATGAGATCGACACCATACCCCGAACCACTTTGGGGTTCCCCTTGTCTTGTTGTTGTCGTGGGACCCACACCACCCAACTGGGACCATATGGTCTCGGTGGTGGTCGAGTAGCCAAACCGAGACCCCCTTGGGGTTCGGTTTAGGTGCCGGCCAACAAACACCCCTAAAACAACCCTTTTTGATTTACCCAATAACCCTTTTCATGTTAGATCTATGTTTTTAATTAGGTTTTAAAAACATCATGTTCTTAATTAATTATTAGATCAAATCAAAAAGAAAAAGGGTAAAAAGAATATACCGAATGCGTGGATCTAAACGAGGATGAACAAACACGAACACTTGCACCAAAAACCAAGATCAAAATCAAATAAACACCCTCCTTGGTGTGTTTATGTGTGGCAGCCAAAAAGAAGAAGAAGAAGAGAAGGAGAAAACTTTTTAGGGTTTTTGGTGTTTTCCTGTAAAGTGAAAAATGACCAAAATCTTTCCTAGTTCCTTGTTTTAGTAAAAATTTATGGGCTAAGCCCATCTTCCCTCCCTAATTTCGTGGTATGGGGCCCACATGGGGTAACTCATACATTTCCTGAGTCTAAATATTATAGTGTGTTCTCGTGTGTTCTCGTGTTCGTAATTTACGTGTTTTAATTAGTTATCGATCGTGACTTAATATATTTATTCGTGTTCGTAATAAATATATATACGTAATTAATATTAGCTCGTGACTTAATTACGTTCATGATTTCATGATCGCATGTTCGTGATTAATTATTGTTTAAATAATTATTTCGTGTTCGTGCGTAATAAATACTTATCGTGTTCTAACACGTACGTAATACGTAAAATCCTAACACGTAAACGTAATCGTACTATAAAAGGAAAGTTTTAATCTAGTACGTACGATCTTAAGGGTACTATTTATGGTAAAAGCATGCGGGTTTTACAACTCTTCCCCCCTAAAAAGAATAATTCGTCCCCGAATTATAGATAACGAAACTGAAAGAGAAACATACCCGAATCAAACTGAGAGGGTATGTAAGATTAATGAACGTACAGGTGACATGGTAGAAGGAACGTGGAACGTGACATGTCTTGAAAGGACATGAAACGTGACGTGACTGAAAGGACATATCTAATTGATGAGAGAAAACGGATAAAAGTCTGGATGAACTTGTCCGTTTCCAAGTGGCCTCCCTCTTGGAACGGTTCCTTTAGAAGATCTTGACACTAATGATAAATCTTGGTCCTCCTGACCTTGACTTGGAATACGAAGAAATTCTTGGTTATCAATGGAAGGTAGATCCCCTAAATTCGATCGAGGAAAATAAGAGTTGACGTGCTAGGGTAACTAAAACGTTACGATGCAAGACAATCTGACTTAACTGATAATTAGAAACGATGCGCGAGACATAAAGAAACGTAGTACGTCAAAAATTTTGAACGTGATACGTGAAAAATTTTGAACGTGCTACGTGGAGATATGGCGAGTGTAGTATGAGTAAACATATCGTGATCCATGATACGTGTAACATATCTTGATCATGATATGAGGAACGTGGAATGAACATGACATATGAAACATATCGTGATCATAGAATATAATGGCGGTAACGCCAAACGCTACAAGGTGAGACGTAGAATATGACGTGAAACGTCTATCTGATGATGGAGAGTTATACTAAACTTGGGTCTGGTCTCTCAAGTTCTTGCAAAACTTCCCAGAACGAAATGAACGTAAAATCGTAAGCCCAGATACGATCATGAACGTGAATAGTGTCATGAACGCGAGCGCGAAAGCAAGTCGTGGAATCAGAATGAAGACGTGAAGTAATTTAGGAGTACAATTGTGAATCTTTGTCTTACCCGATAGCTGAGGGATTACCAAGTGGTCGGATGAGCCTTGGCTGGAACATATTCGATAAATCTGTTGGTTCTGCAATCCTTGCGGATGTAAGGATTCTACATACTTGATCAAACTGTTTGCAATAACCCAGATAGCATCATGCTTCTTCTGAGTTTGCGTTAATCTGGTAACCAAAATCCGTGGAGATCTTGTCCCATTTCAATTCACAATTTCAGATGATGAAAACATCCGATTTTGTTGGTACCTATCTTAACATGTTGGTATGTCAGGTACTTAGATATGAACATAACTGTATCTTGCTTCGTAGGACTTGATACATAGGAGTTTGCGAAACTCTGAGTTTCTAAATCTAGCCTTCTCCTAGCGTAGGATTTTCTATAACACCTAATGTAGTGTAGGGTTCACTCCTTTACGCATAAGCTGAGTCATGGTAAGATTAACCATGCAAATCCATGTGATCCAGCATGTCACTGTGATCAACCAGAACTGATATAGGAAATTTTTTTATTTTTTTTCTCTTGTCATAGGATTTGCAATATAGTGCAGATATGGTCTTCTTGTTCTTCTCTAGGCTTAGAGTAAATCAGGTTATCCTCAATGAAAACACTGATGAATTTGCTATGAGTTCATGGAAACTCATTCTTGTAATGCCGTTGGAGCATTTATGAGACTAATTCAAAATCATAAATCTAGCATGACCGAGTCGTGAACGAATAGCAGTCATGGACATGTCCTGCTTTTTCACTCATCATTGTTAGCAGCATGATCATGAGTTCGATCTTGGAAAAGTGATTTACACTATACGGTTGATTGGACATGTCGTCAATACGTGGAGGAGAATAACGATCATGAATGGTGATTTGTTTAAGTCGACGGTAGTCGACACATAATCTCATGGTACCATCCTTCTCCTTGTAGGTTCTTCTAGAATATATGGGAAAATTTTGGAATAATCAACGGGCTAAGCGTAAAAGGACTTAAGTAGTCGTGTCTTACTGACAGCTAGAAAATTTTAGCGACCATGGCTAACAACGCACATGCTTGTAAGCATAGATAATTTGTACAGATTTTCCTGATGGAAAATCAAGCTGAATGTATTCAGGAGCCTGAACATTATTGTACATAATTATGAATCGTAGCATGGTGTGTTGTTCATAGTCCATAATTAGGATAAAATTCATCTCGTGTCTGTCCGAGGAAATGCGTTAGCAGCTTGGATCTCATCATTAAGCTGAAGGAAAACCTTCGTATACATGGGAATACGAAAGGTGTCCTTCATGGTCATGAATCATAAGAAATATTGTGAAAGAAATAAAAGTGACATCAGCAATGCGATAGTTCTCACTGATGCGCCGATAATGGTATTGAAATTCTTGTGGCCTGATTAATACATGGCACAACAAAATGGATATACCCTTGGAGGGTACCCTGAATTTCTTAGAAATGTCCCATAGTTGGACGTGATTCATGTGTCTTGACTCGTGTCTTGGAACTATAAGCATGACATATGTCTTGACTGGTGTCTTACCATGTGTCTTCAGGAAGTATACGTGAGACGTGTGTCTTGACTGATGTCTTGACATGTGTCTTCAGAAAGTATATGTGAGATATGTGTCTTGACTGATGTCTTGACATGTGTCTCGAGACGTAATTCAATAGAACTACAATATTAGGTTATTATGCCAGACTTGGCAGATCGGTTGGACTACTGATCCTTTGTATGTCTGATCATGTCCGCGGCCGGAGCCTCGGTTGCGATTTCTAGGATAGTTCCGTCATAGTAGTGGTTAATATCGTCTTGTCTGTCAGTTCCATGACGGTCATTCTCATGACCGTGATTCATGTAACTATTCAGCTGAGTGGCCGGCTGGTACTGGTTTGCACTCATATGGCTGAATTGTCAGCTGAATGACGTGTGACATGTAACTAAGAATTAGGGACAATGATTGATGAAAATCGTCTGATGGTGAAGCATCTTCTCGTCCAAAAGCTTTGCTCTGACGCCTTTGTCTTCGTCTCGTGGGATCTTCAGGTTGTGAACAGCATCCGCATCTCGTAGTGCCATCAGTAGCATCAACCTTTAGTAACATCTCCAAGCTATGAGCGGTATTGGCAATCTTGTAGAATATCAGCAAGTGAACATACGCGTGAGATGATTTAGAATCGACTAGCGAATACTCGTGAAGTATTGCAAGTGAAATACACATGGATTAAGGTACGTGTAATACACATGAAATACGGTACGTGGGGTACACGTGGAATGCACATGAAATGATCAGTATGGGGTCGATCATTTATCATGATTTAAGGAGAGTATATCGGTTAAACGGTTAGGAAAACCATGATGATAACCTGGCAATGCCAGTATATACCTCATTCTGGTTGCATAGAGAAACGTTAAAGTGTGGTCATACAAAATTTAAGATAATTTGCCTGAAAGCATGATCAATAAAAACTAACCATGACTATCATGAAAGCAGAATTCAATGAATCCAACTATGTCTTGCATGAAGGCATAATAACAAATGAGGCGTAAGACGTAATCCACATGAAGACGGAATTATCATGAAGAAACACGAAACGATTTAACATGGAGGAGTGTATAACATAATCAGCATGAAACTGAGTTTAACCATGACAGTATGAAAACATACTTGACATAAAAACATAGTAACTTATGAGGGGACATAAAAAAATTTTATGCCAAAAATCATGAGAAAATTTTATGCATGAATGCGTAATGTAGTTTATAAAAACCTTTATATGTGCGAGGGGACGCCTATGGGTCGGTCCCAAAACAAAAGACATGGCGAGGGGACGCCTATGGGTCGGTCCCAAAGTTAAAAATTTCGATAAAAGCACATGCGACTAAATAGGGCCAGTCCTGTACCAACCATTACTTAGTCATAATCCCTGCAACAATGATACATGAAACATAAATAAATGAAACTCATCTGTCAAAACTTATCAGAAAAAATTTTATGTGACTAATTATGAACTACTGGGGTTCAGTCCACATAGCCACAGTTCTCGGGGAACATTATGCATGAAACAATGACACAATACTAAATATGAATGACGGTTGTCCATCCATATTAGTAAAACAATATCGATGAAAACATCAAGGTTAAAACCTCAAGGTGCTGAAAACATCATGGTTAAAGCAACAATGCGCTCAAAACATCAATATGTTGAATAACAAACGTTGGCTTAGGAAGCTCCTGGTAACTACCCACTAGTCACAGGTCGAGTTTTAGAGCCTACAGGTCGAAGCCTTGGCTCTGATACCATAATTGTAACACCCCATTTTGATAATGGAATGTCACGCTTAATTATGGCGTGTCATCAAAGAAAACAAGGATAAATGTCGAAAACATTACATGACAATAGGGTAAACCGAAATCAAACATCGGTTCCCAAACATAAGCCCAAAACATAATAAAGCAAAAGAAATGAATGAAAGACTAAACAAGCATAAGTATATGAAGGCAAAAAGGAAAAGAAGTCTCTAGCAGCTTCCATCCTATGCACGTCCTCCAAATGCTCGAGTCTTTCCTAGAGTACCTGCCGTTTTGGGACATGGAAAGGAAAGTAACGGCTGAGCAAAACGCTCAGTGCACGGATATAGACATAGTATGAATGACTAAAACATAATAAAGACTTAATAGCAGCGGAAAAGTATAAGTCTTGGAAAACCTGGAACATGTTCATAAAACTGGTTTTATATTTGAAAAGCCTTATGTTTATCTTATGAAAACTGTTTAACATATTTTACCATTAGCCAATATAGGTCATGAAAATCCACCGTGCATGAATACTTAGAGGGGTGACCTCATCATGCAAATTAGAGGGGCTACCTCTAATTTAATATATTGGTTGGGTAGGAGGGATCAGCTCCTTGTGAAGGATGCAAGGCACACACCACATTCACCATGAAATCCTGACTGAAAACATGTAACTAGGATGCACCCATACGCCCCACATGATAAATATAATATAAATGGCCAAAAGCTTAAGGGACGCCATGAGCAATCACTCCGCCGTAGTGAAGTCATAACACCAGTGCCTCTAGTGTTATGGTTATGGTACCTCCATAACTAGGTGAAACTGGTCATGCGTGTATATGGCTTTAGGTATTCTAATTAAGCATAAGCAATGCAGAAACATATAAAACATATACTAGGAAAACAATTGGTTGCATACGGGGAATCCTAATAAGGAAAGAATGTCCATACTGAAAGGACGGGAATCAGTACCTTATGTCCAGTGAATGAAGAAGATGAACTGAGAGGAATCCTACTTCCGTATCACTAATGCTACATAAATACATACATGAATAAGTATCTGCTTACTAAATACGTAGCTGGTTTATGTCATGTCTTAGCTTATTTTATATGTTCATATCATGTTTTACTGTTTAAAGTCTTTAACTGTGTTTATCTTATATTCTGTCTATTCTGATTAAGTATTTCTGGTATTTCATGTATTATTATACTTACTGTGTAATAATAAGTAACTTTCCAAAAATAGCAGGTTTCCTAAAATACAAAGTTACCAAAAATAGAAAGTTTCCAAAAATAGAAAGTTACCAAAAATAGAAAGTTTCCAAAAATAGAAAGTTTCCAAAAATAGAATTACTGCTTAAAATAGATAAGTTTCTAAAAATATGAAGTTTCCATAAATAGATCAGCTGCCTTAATTAAATAAGTTGCCATAAATAGATTAGCTGCCTGAATTAAATAAGTTTCTAAAAATCGAAAGTTTCCATAAATAGATCAGCTGCCTTAATTAAATAAGTTTCTAAAAATAGAAAGTTTCTATACTTAGATATAAGCTGGTTAAAAAAGCTAAGTATATAAGCCTAAGTGTTTTTCTGATTATTTTCTAAGTCATAATGATATAATGTATAGTTTATTAATTATTTCATGTAATTTAAATAAACTATAGGTTAAAAGTATTTAATATATCATGTTTTTAATTAAATAAAGTTAAATACTTAGGTTAAAACATGTATTATTATTTATTAATAATATAACCTAAGTCATGTTAATTAATTAATTATAACCATGGTTTTTAAATAATTAATTAATCATAAGTCTAAAAATATAAAATACTTAGGTTAATAATTTCATGATCTAATAATTAAATTATAACCTAAGTCATGTTATTAAATTAATCATGTCATACTTATTAATTTAATTTTAACATATGATTATATAAAAAAAATAATCTTAACATAAACCGTGAACCAGATCTTGATTAGAAACCATGAACCGGACATGAAATCGACACCATACCCCGAACCATTTTGGGGTTCCCCTTGTCTTGTTGTTGCCGTGGGACCCACACCACCCAACCGGGACCATATGGTCTCGGTGGTGGTCGAGTAGCCAAACCGAGACCCCCTTAGGGTTCGGTTTAGGTGTCGGCCAACAAACACCCCTAAAACAACCCTTTTTGATTTACCCAATAACCCTTTTCATGTTATATCTATGTTTTTAATTATGTTTTAAAAACATCATGTTCTTAATTAATTATTAGATCAAATCAAAAAGAAAAAGGGTAAAAAGAATATACCGAATGCGTGGATCTAAACGAGGATGAACAAACACGAACACTTGCACCAAAAACCAAGATCAAAATCAAATAAACACCCTCCTTGGTGTGTTTATGTGTGGCTGCCAAAAAGAAGAAGAAGAAGAGAAGGAGAAAACTTTTTAGGGTTTTTGGTGTTTTCCTGTAAAGTGAAAAATGACCAAAATCTTTCCTAGTTCCTTGTTTTAGTAAAAATTTATGGGCTAAGCCCATCTTCCCTCCCTAATTTCGTGGTATGGGGCCCACATGGGGTAACTCATACATTTCCTGAGTCTAAATATTATAGTGTGTTCTCGTGTGTTCTCGTGTTCGTAATTTACGTGTTTTAATTAGTTATCGATTGTGACTTAATATATTTATTCGTGTTCGTAATAAATATATATACATAATTAATATTAGCTCGTGACTTAATTACGTTCATGATTTCATGATCGCATGTTCGTGATTAATTATTGCTTAAATAATTATTGCGTGTTCGTGCGTAATAAATACTTATCGTGTTCTAACACGTACGTAATACGTAAAATCCTAACACGTAAACGTAATCGTACTATAAAAGGAAAGTTTTAACCTAGTACGTACGATCTTAAGGGTACTATTTATGGTAAAAGCATGCGGGTTTTACACCATCCATCAGAGGTCGCCACCAGAGCTCGCACCATCAGAGGTGTAACCAGAGACCTCTGGACCTCAGGACCTCAGGTACTCATATGTTGCTTAAAATCTTTCAAAGACTTATTTTTTCAAACTTAAACTTTTTATCAAAGATTTCAAGGGTTAAGTGATTCTAAAATAATGATACAAGTCAAAAGTTTTACAACATCAGAAGTTTTTTTCAACATCAGCTCTTAAGTTATAACTTAAAGCCAATCCGAGTAAAGTCAGAACAGATAGGAAGAATCTCCTTGCCTTAAGGCTAAAGTATCTCAGATCCTTGAACGGGATAGCCAAAGGCTCAAAGTTCACCAAGTGTCAGTTTCACCACCACACCAACAAATGGTCATCAATTCACCATGTCTAACCAACAAGAAAGAATTGGCTATTCCAGAGTTAAACGGCTAACCGGTAAAGAATCATCAAAACCGTTGATGGCTGATAGTTTACCAAAAACTATAGAACCAACTAAGTTAGTTAAGTCTCTGGATTTCCACCAGAGGTCACACAATGGTATTCAAACACCCTCAAAATCTAAGGTTCAACCCTTAGTATCAAAGAAATTCGATAAAGGGATTCAATCCCTGAAATGGTGAATAATATAAGCGTGTAGTGACTTCAAAATTACTTTTGGGAAGTATTTTTTGAGGGGGAGAGAGTCACACTCCTGATGAAGGCACACCCTACTGATGAAGCTCAAAGTTATATCATCACCATACATACAACACAACCACCCTGTCACTACCATACAACCTCTCACAACACAACAAAACAAAAACAATCACATACAAAAAAATCCAAATTTCATCCAGGAGCATCACTTAAAAAAATCCGATCACATTTCATAAGTAGGTATCGATGGGTATCTGGTGAATGTTTGAAGAAAGAAATGATGAAGCTGGTATTGGTATTGGTATTGTGTTTGAACAGGTTAGAGTTTTTATTGATTGAAAGAAGTTGGTTTTAGGGTAGAAGAGATTGTGTATATCTGATGTATGTCAACATCAGATGTGTGAGCAAGTGTTCTGGGATTTCATTACATACTTAGGTGCTTAGTATTTTGAAGTACAGTTTTAGAGCCGTGTTTGATCACCACTGTTTGAAGCAAGTCTCTAAAACACCATATAACCTAAGTAGCTGAAGATGTTCATCAGAGACTACACCTAGTCAGAGACTACACTTAGTCATGAAGATGAAGATCTAGTTTGAGCACATGTTACACTCTACAGCAACAAATGATCATCAGAAGTTTGTTATCTTTTGTGTATACTTGTTGTATCTTAGTATGTAAGAAGAAGCCGTTATGCTCACTTACTACTAAATGACTTAGGCTATATTTCTATTCAAATAGGGGGAGATTGTTGGGCCAATTTAGAGCCTAAATTGTCCCTGTACTGATTTGAATGAAATATACCCTAAGTATTTTATAGGTCAGTAAACTTAAGTAAGTTTACCGAGTCATCCTCAAGATGTTCTCAGAAGTCCACAGAGACTCCTTTTCTACTGCAGCGGATCCAAGCCAGTGAAGACGAGAACCAAGATCAGGATGATGGAGTTAGTGAGTAATGACAATGACTCACTAACTCCCGAAGACCATCTCTGATATGAAGACCTAAAGTATTTATACTGAAGACATAGTGGGAACTTCCTTTGGTGAAAAAGGAAGAATATAAAGTGTAAGGTGGTTACTTGACTTTATTGAAGCTTCCAAAGGAAGCTTCACTTTCCCACTATATATAGTGGTCACATGACTTAGAGTTTGGTAGAGATTTCTATTCTACCAAAATACACATTGTGTTAGTGTTAGGATTTCCTCCTCCCAAAATGGGAGTTTAGTTTGTCATCATCGCCCGGTTGTTATTCCGCAAACAACCAGGCAACACTTGTATATTTGTTGATTCATATATTAATAAGATATACAAACGATGAAAAGTACAAACTTTTTTATTAGTTAGTCAATTGGTTAATTGTGTACACTGTTCTTCGTAGATCTTCATAGATTCGATATGTGCATAGGATTAGTGGACCAACACCCATATAGGTCATGAGGTTCCATCGTGCATGAATACTTGGAGGGGAGACCTCGTTATGCAATTAGAGAGGTTGCCTCTAATTAATTAGTCTGGGTAGGAGGGATCAAATCCTAGTGAAGGATGCAAGGCACACATCGCATTCACTCTGATAATACTGCTAACATGTAACTAGGATGCACCCATACGCCCCACATGATAATATAATATAATGGCCAAAACTAAAAAGGGACGCCACGAGCAATCACTTCGCCGTGGGGAAGTCATAACACTGGTGCCTCCAATGTTATGGTTATGGTACCTCCATAACTAGGTGACACTGGTCATGTATGTATATGGCTTAGGCTCTTAATCTAACATAAGTATCAAACATATAAAGCAAATACTGGGAAAATAGTTTACTACAAACGGGGAAATCCTAATAAGGAAAGAATGTCCATACTGAAAGGATGGGAAATCCGTACCTTAAGTCCAGTGAACGAAGAAGACGAACGGAAGAGAGTCCTACTTCGATCTCACTAATGCTACATAAATAGTATACGTGTATAAGTATTCTTATTACTGAGTATGTAACTGGTTTTATCATGTCTTAACTTGTTTTATATGTTCATGTCTTGTTTTACTGATTTTAACGTTATGCTGTATTTATCATGTATTATGTATATTCTGATTAAGTATTACTTGTAATTCCTTGTATTGTTATACTTGTTGTGTATCAATAGGTAACTTTCTAAAAATAGCAGGTTTCCTAAAATAGAAAGTTTCAAAAAATAGAAAGTTTCCAAAAATAGATTTACTGCCTAAAATAGATTAGTTTCTAAAATAGAAAGTTTCTAAAATAGAAAGTTTCCAAAAATAGTAAGTTTCCTGAATTAGAAAGTTTCCATATTTAGAATTATGCTAGATTAATAGCATAAGTCATGTAGTTAAAGTATAGTTATTTAATAATATACTGTTAATTAAATAAACTATAAGTTATACGATTTAATTAAATATAAGCATGATTTAATTAAATAAAGTGTATAAAATACTTAGGTTAAAACATGTATTAATACTATATTAATATAACCTAAGTCATGATTATTAATTAATTATATGCCATGTTTAATAATTAATTAATACTATAGTGTAAAATAAATAAATAAATACTTAGGTTAAAACATGTATTATTTAATAATAATAATAACCTAAGTTTCATGTTTAATTAAATTAATTATGAGTCATGTACAAATTAATTTAATTATCTTATAAAAATAATATATTTGTAGAATTAATTAAACTTGTAAAAATAATTATGAACCGAACCCGTGTGTTAACTAATTAAAACATGTCGTGAACCGGACCCGTGAACCCGTGAATCGGCCCGAACCAAACACCCCCAAAAACAGTTGCAAACCAGTTGGGCCGGTTGCCCCTGCTTTCGGTAAGCTGCCACTGAATGTGTGCCGGTGGTCTTGCTCTCAGCTAGCCGCTGACACCACAAGTGTTCCCACCGGCTGTGTGTCGGTGGCCCCTGCTGCGTCGTGTTGCGATTCCCCCTGCTAGACCAACCTAGCCACCGGCTGTGTACCTGTGGTGGTGGTTTTGCCGCCACCGAGACCCATAACCACAAGGACACCCCCGACGCATGCCGGGGTGCCTTGTTCTTGCTGCCGACCGAACCACAACCACACCGAGACATGTGTCTTGGTTAGTGTGCGAACCAACGACACCGAGAGCCCTTGGCTCTCGGTTTGTGTGGCGGCCGAAACAAACAAACCCGAAACACCCTTAATTATTTTCCCATAATCCCATGACATGTTTTTATCATGTTTTTATTTAATTACTTGTTCATGTTATGCTTAATTAAATAAAAGAAAAAAACAAAAGGGTTACGGATTACCAAAACACTTGGAATGAATAGATCTTGATCACACTAACACACTCGTAAGATTTCTTGAACAAAATCAAATAACCACCCTCTTATGGTGATGATGCCGCCGGCCAAAGAGGAGAGAGAGAGAGAGAGAGATTTAGGGTTTTTAGTTTTCTTGAAATCTTATGTAAAGTGAAATAATGTTTTCCTTTATTTGTTTCTTACTAAAAATCAAATGGGTAGGGCCCCTCTCTTCCTTTGTGCCGCGGCTAGTAGGGCCCGCTAAGGGAAACCCGAAGCTTTTCTCGTGTCTATTTATTACGTGTTTTTGTGTTCGTGATTGCGTGTTACGTTTAATTATTCGTGTTATTATAATTACTTATACGTAACGATATTTATCGTATTAATAATATTCGTAAATACATAATTATATGTTCGTGATTCTTACGTTCATGATTTCATGTTCGTGATTATAATTATTATTGATAATAATTATCGTGTATTTACATGTACTTAATACTTGTCGTAAATATAATACGTACATAACTTCTGTAATTCCTAATCGTGACACGTGCTCAAGCTATAGAAGGAAAGTTTTTAAATGTACGTACGTTACTAAGGGTACTATTCATGGTAAAAGCATGCGGGTTTTACAACCACACGACAGGACAAAAAGTTTCCATTTCCGACACGTACATTGACCGTTTACAAGATCCACTTTGTGGGCAGCTCTATGATCTTTGACCTGGTTAATCTTGAAATTCTCTATCGGATGAACCACCCAGTTAGCACTCTTCAAATTCCTCTTTTTCACCTTTGCAGCAGCCCAGGTTGATAGTTCATCAATTTGCGGTACAACTACAATAAAATGTTGACCAACAAAACCATTAGTAATCATTTAATACTTCTTTAAAAAGAATCAAAAACAAAGTTTAATCGATCGTACCATCATCTTGCGACCTCCGCTCACAATACCTTCTTTATAGAAGGTCCCTAAAAATCCATAAGCTTTGTGATTGGAAATCTCCTAACACCCTTTGTTAGTGAATTAATCGACTCAACACAGTTGGACGTTAAATAATTGTATCTGTTAGTTGGGAAAAAAGCGCCGGACCAATTTTCAAAACCAGCTTCTTGGAGTTTTCTGTATGCCTCAGGTTTACAAATTCTTATTTCAGAAATAATGTTTTCAAAATCTTGGGTCAAATAAGCTTTACATGTTTTCTAATAAATTGCATTAAACTTTCGGGACTTTAAGCTGCAATTCATAAGCAGATGCCTACAGCATATACCATGAAAGGCTTCTGGAAATATAGTGCTACAAGCTACGTTAATGGCTTGATGACGATCAGATATGATAACTAAATTAGGAACATCACCGATACATTCTTTCAGTTTAGTTAAAAACCATGTCCAATTCTCAGTTGTTTCACCTTGGCACACACCCGTGGCAATGGGTATGATTTGGTTGTTGCCATCCATCCCAACCGCAACGAGGTTAGTAACAAGATACTTACCCTTCAAATTCGCTCCATCGATTTTCAATAGAGGTCGCATATAACGTACAAAGCTCCTAATTTGTAATTATAATGACACTATTTCATTTTATGTTCTGGTATAGTGGGAATAGAATAAAACGTAATGAATTGGGAAGTATCTTACCGCGACGGCGAAGGAAATAAAACACTTCTTGAAATAACAATCTTCGTCAGTATCAATATGTGTTATAGTTCCTAGGTTCAACAACTTTAAATTGTGACAATAAAAAGGTAATTGGGTATACGAATCCTCAGGTGAACCGTGTAGGATTTCCAAAGCCTTTTGTTTACCCGCCCAAGCTCTATAATACGAAACATCTAACTTCCAATCTAAATGAAAATCCTTTACAATATCGGTGGGTGTATATACCCTCTTAGTATCTCTGAACTTGTCAATCAGTAATGGCCCTATTAAATTACGCTTTGCGTTGCGATGGTTAGGGAAAAAATTCGTCTTGGAACAAGTGTGGATGTTTTGAACGGTTGTTGCTCTAAAGACCGGACTACTTTTCAGCTTGCGTGTGTGTATCAACCAATTTCATTCTGGTTGTGAACAGCAGAAACTGTAACGTTGGACACAAGACCGTAATACCTTATATTGGTAGCCATCAGTAACGGCCTTTTTTTCTAATGACAAACATACACACTGCCTTATTGTCAAACCTATCGCCTTTTTTAAAGGGCAAAGACAAATCGAAATTGTGGTTGTTGGTTACTTTTTGTTCTATTCTACTATTTGTTGGAAGCGCGGGCATATTGTTTAGTGAATTTCGTTGCCAGACTACATGGGTAGAAGCTAATTCTTCACAAACTAAAGGCTCATTTAAATCAAAGGAAACATAATTTAAGTTGTGTAGATTGTTTACCTCAACCAAATTAATGTAAATCTTTGCAACGTCTTGCGTGTCCATAATATCACTACACATACACTCGACGTCATCGTCATCCTTCAGGTCAATTCTATCCTCTCGTATGGTGTAATACAACGAAATATTTTCGTGTTCTTGTACACCAAATTTCCCCTTAACATGACAGACTAGCTTGGAGTAATTTATGGGCTTTTCTAATAGGACTGCCCTAGTAGAGTCCTTAAAAACAAGTAAGACTTTAAATCTAACAATTTTCCGTCTAGCCATTATTCTATGAGTGAGCAACCTGGGCATGTTTTTTATATACGTCATAACACCATGGCTAGTTTAACTAACACTGGAATGACTTAAACTATTTTTACAACTTCCATTCGAATAATGAGTATAACTAACTTGAACTACCAGTCGAATAAAATTTATTCTTTAAAAAACATACCATCATACAACAAGGCAAAACAGTAGGGCTTGTTTAAGTAAGACTCGAAGGACTATACATGATGAACCACCAGTCGCATAATGAGTATACCTAAGTTGAACAACAAGTCGAATAAAATGTATTAGTTGGGTTTCAAAAACATAGCATCATACAAAAGGGCAAAACAGTAGGGCTTGTTTAACTAACAGTCGAATGAGTTTACATCTTGAACCTCTAGTCGTATAATGATTATACATAGGTTGAACTACCAGTCGAATAAAATTTATTCTTTTGGTTTAAAAAAATTGGCATCATACAAATAGCCAAAAGAGCAGGGCTTGTTGAACCACCAGTCGAATATAAAGTACACATAAATTGATAAAATACTTATAATTTGCAACCACTAGTCGAATAATTAAGTCTTCCTAACAACCAAGAAATACATACTAAAGGCTATGCAGCTATATCTTGTAAATAAATACCACAACGCATAGAGTTAATGACTACAAGGAAGTATGTCTTCTTCATCAACAAATTCCTATAGGCGTCGATACTATGATGTAAGGAGAATGACACATTGCAATTGTATACCGCCACTTAAGATGGATACTCAAGTATCATGGAAAAGATTAAATCCTAGAAGAAGGTTCAAAGGATGCCCAGTTTATGTAAGTATTCACCCAACCCCAAAGTTTAATAAACACCTACGTTCGGCTAATAATGCTTAGGGTTCCAGTAGGGTCAATTGTTTTGTCTAAGTGTATTTGACAATGCACAAGTCAACAACAATTGATCCAACTGGGAACCTAAACACTAGATTGACTTATACGAACCCATATTAGCTTGGTTTCACGCTTAGCGTCCAGAGTTCCAGTTGGATCAGTTGTGTTGTATAAGTGCATTAGTCAATGTGCAATTCTGCTGCAACGGATCTAAATAGAAACCTAGACACAATTTATTCAAAACAAGTTCCAGGTGGTTACCGTTTTAGGCCTATTAGTAATCTAACAAGGTGTCTAGAGTTCCAGTTGGATCTGTAGGCCTAATTATGTGTATTACTGAATGCTCATGATGACGCAAACAGATCTAACTGTAAATTTAGACACAAATTTTAAAAAACTAATTCGTATCAATTATAAATGAACAATGAATCTTTGCATATAGCCTAAGTTTCGCATCTAACTAATTTATAATTTGTTGAACAGGAGAGATCTGCTCAATGTGGTGTTTTTGGATGGCTAGATAACGAGCTACCTTCAGAATACTACAAGGAACTAATGTATAACCATCATGCTGACAACACAAATCTGACAACAACCTTAATTACCTTAAGGGAGCGCGAGCAACTTAACAGGGGATCATTATGCTTTACAACTTGTACAATTGCATTAGTTATAATGTTTGTAATTCTTTTATGTTTGTTTGTTTTAGGTCATTGTTAAGAAAATGTATTGAATATTTCTGGACTAGAATAAATTACCATTATCGCAACGCCTTTTTCATTTAATACCATTAGTGGAAAATTTGCTTTATAAAGCATACAGAGTATACAGGCATGCAAATTATCTATTACTAGTTAACATAAACTACATGTCTTCACGGTGTAGGTAGCTGACCTTGTGTTTCTAGAAATATGATATCATGTTTTCGCGGTAAGCAAGGGCAGTTTCAACTAAGTTGCCAAAAACCAAAGGCATCCCACGTGTTAGCCGATACAATATAATAAGACCCCATATCCCACAGTCTCCATAGTTTCCACCTTGAATCGGTACATCATCTGAAAACTTAAAACTGATTTGTAGTCTTCCAATTTTAACCCCTTGCGCTTTAGTACACCAACATTATGTAGTAACTGTGGTAGTTTGTCGCTAAATACTTCACGCATCCCTATCCACCACAAGAGGGTCTCTTGAATTGGTAAATTCTTTGATCTCCGACGGGGTGGAAGAGAATCAAAAACTGTGATCACTCCCCTCCTAATATGCAATTCACCAAGCGCCCAGTGCTCTAGTGGTTCATTCAAAGGGATGTACACCTAAACAAAAGAAAAATTAATATTTGTATAACCTTCAATCTAAGACTAATAATATCACTCTATATGGAATGGTTTCAAATAATTTAACAAACCTTCTCAACGTCTGCCCAACTAATATGTACGCTTTTTCCTTCCATGTACTGTTTAGGCAAACATCTCATTAACATTGACGGACAAAAATGAGGTCCGGCTACAGTCCAATCAGCATTTTTGCCACGATAGTGGAACAATAAGTCAATCCAAACTTCAAAGTGCTGCGAAAATCAAACAACACACAATATCAAACAATATATTAAACTAAACATACTATTTCTTTATCTTCTAATTAAAGAGTGTGCAACCTACCACGGTGCGTAGCCATCCTCTATTGTTTTCGTCCAAACCCAACAAGCATAACCAGAATGTCTCATTAACAACTTGTCCATACTCGACCCATGGGAATTGGAACAACGGAAAATAATTTCCAATGGAACCCTTTTTTGTCAACAATTTTTTCAAATATGCCGGTACCGTAACTTTTGTGGGGTGACATTTTTTAGGGCGTTTCAATTTCTGAAAATTGAGGTTACACCTATGAAAAACTAATAATCTTGGAAATTAATAAACACCAAAAACCAAGTATTTTACCTCTTTAAACATTTCAAGTGGGGTGTAGGCTATTTCGAATACAGGTTGATTCGTTTTCATTGGTTCAAATCGGACGACCAATCTACCATTAGAACCTATAGTTTCGTTGTTCAAACGGGAACGGGTTTTTTTAACAGGATCAATAGTAGACCTTTGTTGAGCATACGGCTCCTGATATGCACCCCTGGCTTCCTTTTACGTGGTGCCTTTACAGAGACACAAGGTTTAGTTCTGACAGATTCAAGAATTGAATCCAATGCCGGCCTATCATTCGATTGCACCACATTGCATTCCTGAAAAGTTAAAAAGATTAACAGATGCTACTTTCAGAAAAAAAAATTCAAAATAACATCTAGTAACTAATATATAAAAGGGAATACATACATTACATGGTCCATGTACAGACAACTGCGTCTGATCAACATTAAAATCAGCTATTAACCTATCAAGATTCATATTCCCTTCTTGAAAAATGAAGTTTTACAAATCAAACATCAATATTACGATAAGTTTATGTATACTTATGTAAACTAAAGTTATTACAAACCTTTAATAGTGTATCATAAGGATTTTTCAAATCTAAAACATTCTGGACATCGTTCTGATGTGCAACGTCCATGTCTATATTTACCCCCATGTTTCCCTTAACCTCTTGACTATTCACCAATTTTCTTCCGTGTTATCTCCAAAGAAGCCAGCAACCATATTATCTAACCTATACTTCTGAGACTCAATTTCATCAACCATCTTACCCTTCACGTCAACATCAAACTACATTGCAAACAAAATTTCTTATAAGGGATTGACAAGAACAAAATGTTGGTAACCTTAATCTTTCCTTGTAAAAAAATGAATATTCGGGTTACCTTACGGGAACAATCGACTATATCAGCATCATTTTTCTGTTCACTTATTTCTCCAACAAGGAAATCAGTATCATGAACTGAAGGTGTAACAAATTCCAACGCATTAAGCAAACACTCCATTTGTGATGGTTGTGAGTCTTTATACAAAGAATCCGTGTTTTTTACAAATGTCTGCTGTTGCATAGGGCATTCAAACAAATTATCATCGACAAAACTAAAATCGTAACTAGTCTCTGTTGTTGCACATACAACACCAACAATTGAATTTCTAAGCTCATCCAAACTAGTCTTCATAATTAGTTTAACCGAACAAACGACTGAACAAAGATTATTCACAGCTTCCATAATACGGTTATCTAATCTAGTAGGTGTGTTGGTTACTCTATCCACCCTGACACATTTAACATTAGGAACACACGGTGGTTTTTCATTACTTACACCCTCATTCTTTTTTAACCCAACACCTAAACCAGTTCCAAAAAGGTTAGGAATTTGAATGCTTGGTGTCAAGTACCTTCCCCAGACAGATTTTTGGGAACCTCAGTGTATTGTACATCACCAAAGCTAGTATCAGGTACTTTTACAGATTACAAATCAATATCGGGTACTTTTAAAGATTGTACATCAGTATCGGGTACTTTTAAAGATTGTACATTAGGTTTCTTACATTCCAATTGTGAAGAAATGGTGGATGCCAGGTTTTGTGAAAGGGGTATTGTTACATTAGGTTTGTAGGCTTGGATA
This sequence comes from Glebionis coronaria, assembly GCA_025667525.1. Lineage (NCBI taxonomy): Eukaryota > Viridiplantae > Streptophyta > Magnoliopsida > Asterales > Asteraceae > Glebionis > Glebionis coronaria. The sequence goes on from CM046876.1 coordinate 530,195,077, forward strand.
CAAGATACGACATCTCCCCGGAAGAATGTCAGGCTTCGACTATACCATTATTGGCACACCTCTTCGGCTATCAGAACCAGTTCAATTATTGGTACCGAACCCTAATGATTTACCGACAAATCATACACTACAATTTGGAATCGTCAAATATACAAATAGCATATCCTATTACTATTATTACCTGACCAAATAGCATATCATATTGATCTTTATCAAAACGCCTCCCGTTTGGGCTCCACCTAAGACCTCGAGGTATGATATCCTCTTGTTTAGACCACCATAGGTTGTTGTTACTAAAGCTTTCCAGAATCCAGATCTACATGTCTAAAGGATAATTTAATTATATCAAAAATATAAAAAACAAGATGATAATTTACAAATTTTAATGATCAAATTTATTACTAACCTTAAAGGTCCATACAAACCCATTTAGGTTGTAACCGGGTGTTTTCTTTGCTACTTTATTCTTCTTTTTCATAACTTTTATTGTCTTAGCATAGAAATGCTGCCACATTATTCTCCCCAAGGAAACGAGTTCCAAGCCGACAAATTTTCAACAAGGTTCAACAAATGTTGTGGAACATTCAGAAAATCTTCTTATCCCATAAATATTGCATCCGCTACAAACAACAAACATACCCTAACAACATCGTTGTCATCTAACTTAGACCACTTTTGATCAACATTTATCAGCTCTAACAACTCCCGCTGTTTAACACTCTTAATGTTACTATTCATCTTCTCAAGTAAAACACGTTCAACAAATGAATAACTTTATGTATCATCTAAGAATAACGGCCCACATCTAAAACCACTTATCAAACAAAAATCCTCCCTCCCAAACTGCAGATTAATATCGCCAATTCTAATCTTAATGGGAGGGCAATCACTACTCAAGCAATTAACCTCCTCTTGAGTTTGCAAAACATAATGTAGCATATGGTTTTCATACGATGATTTAGGAAAATTTAACCACCGACTAAATACACTACTCCTAAATAATAATCCCTATTTTTATACGGCTTCAACTTACATTTGATGGCGGAACTAATATTCAATCGTGAACGAACACTTACTTTAGGTTCCTTTGTATGTGTAATTTCATCTGGGTTAACATCAGCATCTGGGTTAATATCAGGGATAACATCACCAACCACCATCGTTACAATTAACTCTCAGTCGATTCAATCGAGTAATATGTGTGGTTACCAGTAATTAATCAGAAATAGGATCGCCGGGATTGTTTAAGATTTGGGGGAACATCAATCGGGATCAATATGATCGCCTAAGGTTTTGTGGAATAATATATGTGGAATAATATGTGAATGGATAACAAAACCGTGGGTTTGGGTAAATGGATAACAAGATGATAACTTTTTTTAATTATTTTAAAAAGTACAAGTCGAATAAGTAAATTGTACAAGTCGAATAACAAAAGAATCTATTTGGGAGAAAGTTTTTATATTTTTTATTAATTAAAAGTACGGGTCGAATAATATTTAAGTCAAAGTCGAATAACATAATAATTGGAGATTAATTTATTAAAAATATTATTTTATTCAAAAAGTACAGGTCGAATAATGGATGTAACTGGTAGTCGAATAACAAGTACACTTACACATATTGTACTTGTATGTACTTGAGTAGGTCTCACATTACTATCCAATGATTAGCGAAAATGATAAGTGTCACCGGTCGAATAGGTCGAATAGACTAATTGGCTAATTGATACTTCCTTGGGCTATTTTTTAGATTTCCATATAGTTTTGTTCCTCTTTTTAAAATAGCTCTTTTTATATTAGGCAGTGGAAAAAGTCGTCACTTTTGACTCCAACTTGTTAGGTTTGGATAAGAAGTTCAATATATGTGGTTAAATTTTAATATTCAGTATCGATTTTAGCTGAGATTGATAATTTTTGAATTATAATGGTTAAGATTGGAAGTGAATTTGTTTTTCAACGGATGTGATTATTTTTCATAAAAGTAGACCAGCGGCAATGTAAGTATAATGTGCCTTAAAAAATATTTGCTATTGTCAAGGAATTGTTTTGATGGATTCGTTCGAGTAAGAATTGATTTATAACATATATTTTTTTATCGTTCTAAAGCTCGAGCAAAATTTTTATTGCAGTTACTACGTCCAGTGCCAGAATAAGTTTATCGTTTTAACCTCTTTTTATGTACTGTATTTACCAGCCTCGAAAAATACAGATATGAAATAACTTCTAAAATAACCACTTTCAAGTTAAAATAAATAAAAGCCATACTAGATGTGAGCTACAGTTAATTTTAGATTAAACACGTGCACATTGTCTATCCTCGTATCACAACGTATATTAGTTGTTACTATTATGTTTAAAATTTTGGGTGGGCGATTTATCTTCTAAAAACCAATCTTAAAGTAAACAGTACTAGATATGTAGCAATTTCTGGAAATTTGGGATGAGTTTTGGCCAACTAGTATAGAGTAGCTCTATAATGCCACATAAAAGATATTAAAAGCTTAGAAATTCTAACGGATTCAAAGCCCGCAACCAGGCTTGAGCCATTTACGGTTTAATAATTACAAACTGAACACCTACAAGATTCGCGCAGTTCACAGTTAACACCTGTGCACTCAAATTGAAACAAATTTTGTACTGTATAACATGACATGTAAAAAAGAAAAAAAGTACAAATATTATGCCACAAAATGACCAATGACTATCTCAAATTCTCTGTTGGGCCGAAACCTTACTAGTGCTTTATGTTGAAGTTTAACCGCACACATGCTGACATGCATGTGGTTTATGTTGAAGTTTAATCTAGAAAATATATGACAGTAACAGCAAAATACTAACAGTAACAGGAAAATACTTGATCAATTGCTAATTTTTGGTTATTGAGAATCATGGTAATTAAGATCAATATTTAGGTATAGATATTACTTTTTTTTCTCCTTTAAAACAAATTGAAATGATTGAAGTTTCTCTATTTGAAATACATATTTACAATCTGTAAATGGCGATTAGTTAGACCTGATTAATTAATATCTCTTTTTTAATTGACCTCCTTCTTTTCTTTAATATCCAAGAGGTCAAATTAACATTGCTGTTCCAGATAGTGTTTTAGTCAAATTCAGTCGAAGAAGATACGAATCACGATCTGTAGGATTTGAACCTACGACAGGTTTTGGAGAATCACGTTCTACCGAACTGAACTAAGAACACTTTCTTCTCATAAAAGATAAGACTGTTAAAAAAAGATTGGCCTCATACATCTTGTATGCATACAATTGTATCAAATCAATGAAAAAAGAATGAAAGATTCTCCATGATATGTCCAATGTGAATTGAACTCAAAAAATCCATGGTTATTGCTCAAAAGAGCAGTTATTGCTCAAAAGAGCAGTAATAGATAAGGATGATAGAATTTGAAACTGTGACATTTTGTACCCAAAACAAACACGCTACCAAGATATGAAAAGACTTGGTAACCTAGAATTTTAATGTATTTAATTTGAATCAACTTAAGTAACCTAGGAGTCCCAAATAGGACCAAAAGCCGGAATCCCTTTACTCATGCAAGCATTCACCACATCCCTACTACCTTCGGGGTTACTCGTGACGATCACAACTTCCGCGTCCCATTTCCTTGCTGCCTCGACACTCATCTCGGAGACATTAGGCCTCCCCATAACCGCTGTGTCATGAACTATCACCTTCTCTTTAGGGTGACTACTAACCCACCCTTTAATTTCTTTCCCGTAGTTTTGCTCAATCTCTTTTGCTACCCATAACAAACACACCTCAGCTGGTCCTTGTTGTAACAAGAAGGACAAAAACACACAAATACCCGAGCCTGTTGCCACCACCAACACACGACTGTACATGTTAATTAAGTAAGGAAGGCCCGCGAAATGAACTTGTCGAACCCATAAGTGGCTAGGTGGGTTTGAGACAAGAGACTTTGTGAAATCACCAACCGCACCGGCTAATATCATGTGCTCATCTTTACCATCGGAAATGATCCCAAAAGCATGCCATTCGGACATAGGGGATGGGCTTATTCGACCTAGTAATCCTGGTTTCACTCCACCTGCGAACTTTATAATTGAGGCGTGTCCAGATGGCGCTGAGATCTTGACCGCAACACGTCTCACGGTCACCCAAGGAAGGATAATCAATACGGTTATGATTAATGTCAACCAAAATTCTTGCTCTTTGATCAATTTTGAACCCACGTTTCTCTTGTAAGATTTGGTTTCCGGTTCATAAGATATCGTGAGAACGACAAATGCCCATAAAAGAATCAAGGACGCCCAACCGGCGAACCTATGAGTTCTTTCGAACACATTATGGTGAAGGTGACGGACTAGGGGGGACGCGGCTAAACAACACAAGCATAGAAGCACGAGGATTGTTGAGGCAACACCAATTATCTCATTCGATGTGTTTTCCCGGTCCTTAAGAGTCAGTGTAAGTGAATATATAAGCCAAGCAACCGATGAAACACCACAGCTACTATGTATTCCACCTACAGATTGAAGTAAAGAAGTGGTAGCTGTTTTGAGACGTAAAGGCACCCAAGAATGACCTAAAAGGTTAACCGCGAGCCAGAACACAAAACGTAAGAAGGCTTCGCTTCTACATAGTGTTATAGCTAGAAGGTTTCCAATGGAAAAAAGAGTAGCACGGTTTCTAGCATATCGAAAATGACCTGTAGCAGCAAGGGTTAACCCTGTTATGTTAAGAGCCAAACACACGATAAAGAGTCTTTTATAGACCGTAAACAAGCCTTGATCGAGCAAGATAACGGATAGCCTCGAATCTTTCGGTTTTGTTGGCTTTGATGTAGTTTTGTTGCTGGGAGCTTGTGGGAGTTCTTGATCAGGACGTGGAACCGGAAGCTCGTAGTTATTGTTCAACGCGTACCTGATAGTATTTACTAGTATAAGATAGATAAAATATAAGATTATCGGATATAGAGCAGATTAATACTATACGTACGCTTCTTCCATGTTAATGAGCACATTGTCGTCATCCTCTTCATCATCTGTCTCCAAATCACAAAAATGGCTGCTAGCTCGACTAGTGGACCTCGAGATATTGGCACCAATATTTGGTGCGATTCGTCTAGAAGACCCCCATGGAAGCCAAACTCTGCTACTCCTAGCCCGAGGTGCATCAATGGGGAATGTATCCTTATGGGGTTGGATATCAAAAGATACACTTCGGCAACTCCGAAAGCTATCATCCATCACCACCTCTTCTTGCGTCATTTCTCCAATATATAAAGGAGAAGAATGGGTTGTGGTAACGAGTGGTGTGTCTGCATAGAAATTTCCAAATTTATACAAATAAAAATGTCAATCTAGGATCATAAAAATAAAATGGTTATTTAGTTTATTTGTGGTATCTTTTATTTAGTTTTTATATTTTGTGGTATCTTTTATTTAGTTTTTTTATTTTATGTTTTTAGGAAAATATTGTTATCTTTTTTCGCAAGTTTAGTTTTCCTATATAATTAGGACTTTTTGTATTGAATTATTAATGAAGTTATGAATAAAAAAACAGACTTTTAGTGTTTGTTAATTGACTTGAATCCAGGTTAAGGTTTATTGTTCAATTTTCTCTTAATAATCGGGTATTCGTTGAATCAACGATTGTTGGAGTTTGTCTGATTATCGGTATTCTTTTGAATCAACGATACTTGGAAGAGTTGTTTCTGGTATTCTTTGAAATCAACAGATTCAATTATCTATCCTTATTACTTTGTTATTTTCGTTACATCAGTTGGTATCAAGAGCCGAAGTTCCTGTTTAAAATGACTTCAAGAAGAAGTAGGAATGTTCATGATGTGTATGAACAATAATTGAAGCATCGTATTATGGCAAAGATGGAGGAGCGAATGTATCTATTCTTTGATAAATTGACTAACCGGATGAAACACTTGATGAACCGGCGTGGTGATCGTAACGGTCGGGGTATTGAACATGGTGAGTCAGAAAACCCATTTGTTGATCCCGAAGATAACAATGATTATGTCGCGTGTGGTGATTATGAAGCAGCCCCGGTTTATGATGAAGAACCCGAGGAAGAGGAGTATCCTTTTGTTGACAATTATCAGAATTTCCAAGAGGAAGAAAATGGCGTGCCGTCTTCGGATGTTATGTTAGGTGTAGAAGAAGAATTAATGGCAGTTTATGATACCGATCTTGAAGATGTCATTGAGGAGAAAGAAGGATTTTTTTGGGAAGAAGAAGGATTTATCGGTAAAGAAGAATTTGGTCGAGAAAAAGATAACATTGAAGACATTGTAGTTGTGGCTACTATTCTTTATTCATCAATGATCCAAACTACCATGGTCGACAAGTTGGGTTTAAAGACGATCAAGGTTCGAGGTAGATTCATTATAAATAAAGGAAACTTTATGCAAGGGATACAACTTTGGATGCTACGAGTACAAGGACTAGCGACACAAACTCGAGGACGAGTTTTTTGAAGTGAGGGAGAATGATGGAGGATTATAAAAATAAAGTGGTTATTTAGTTTATTTGTGGTATCTTTTATTTAGTTTTCATATTTTGTGGTATCTTTTATTTAGTTTTCTTATTTTATGTTTTTGGGAAAATATTGTTATCTTTTTCCGCAAGTTTAGTTTTCCTATATAATTAGGACTTTTTGTATTGAATTATTAATGAAGTTATGAATAAAAAAAGAGACTTTTAGTGTTTGTTAATTGACTTGAATCCATGTTAGGGTTTATTGTTCAATTTTTTCTTAATAATCGGGTATTCGTTGAATCAACGATTGTTGGAGTTTGCCTGATTATCGGTATTCTTTTGAATCAACGATACTTGGAAGAGTTGTTTCTGGTATTCTTTGAAATCAACAGATTCAATTATCTATCTTTGTTATTTTGTTATTTTCCTACATCACATTCTTTACAATTTTCATGCACGTAATTGTTTGGAGAAGTATTATACCCGCTTTAAACCGTGATTTAGCATGCAAGACTACATGATTCGACATAGTTAGATTTGTCTACAAACTGTTAGAGAGGTATGCAGAATCTTACTGAAAAAAAAACATCATATTAATATCACGGTATAAACATACGAGAACACGCCTTGGTTTCTATGAAGAAAAATGGTGGAACTCTCCTTCTGAATCTTTTCACAAATTATAATTAATGAAATCTGGTGTGTTATGTAAAGAACTATCCTCTACTTGTAGTAGATTGTTACATAATCTTTGGTCATTTTATTCAGAATTGTGGCAAGTAGATCCTTCCAAAAAAAAATATGGCAAGTCGATCACTGCTAATTACATCTAAAGACAACAAAATCTTAAATCAATATTTAATAACATAATGTCATAATCGTCTTTTAATCACCGGCCCATCAGTTGTTATTACTCGAGCCCTTTTTCAGCACATTTAATCACTTAAAGTATGTTAGGGCGTTTGGTTTACCGTAATCATTGTAACTAACAGGGTATTCGTACGATGCGTTGGCGGTTACCTAGTGACTAAACTCTCTAACAAATAAATATTATCTGGTTATTCGTTTTTCTTAGCACTAACTTTAGAATGATGATATTTTCACCCAAAACATATCTCGAATATGTAATTTTGATCGAAGAATATTACTAGTATTATTTTTAAAAATTGTTTGTGTTTTTAACTATAAAAAATAAAAGGAAAAGTAATGAAAAAAATAAAATTTGACAAGTTTTCTCTTATGTTCAAATAGAAAATGACAACCTATAATATAGTTTTTATGGATAATTTAGTTAATACACGTGACACATCTTTTTACCACTCACTTTCATTCCAAAATTGGAATGAAAGTAAAAACCATTAAATACATCTCACTTTACTTATTTTCTTATCCACTCACTTTGTCTTAAAACTCTTAAGCACATATAAAAATTTTAGTTTCTTCTATTTACTTTCATTTCTTTTCTAAACTATTTTGAGTGCATAGTGTAAAATGAGTATACAGATGGTCGGGTAAAATGATGAAGAAGTAGTTAATATTTTTATGTAACATGCTTTAATATATATAAATTCTATTATTGAAAGTTAAGTATGTATTATGTATTTTTATTTATGTTTTACCATGCTTGTCAAGCGTGTATATATAATTGTATATATAATGGGGTGTTTTAATTAAGAGTATTAAATATGTATTATATATTTTCATTATGCTTCACCATGATTGTATTGTGTGTATATATGATTGTATATATTTGTAATGAGATGTTTTAATTAGGAGTATTAATGATTTATTATGTATTTTTATTATGTTTTATCGTGATTGTAAAATGTGATGTATATTTATGTAATTGGATATTTTAATTACGAGTATTAATTAAATAGGAAAAAAGTTGTACCTAAGCATTAAGATGTTATATTATTTAGATCTGATTTTATTGGGTGCATTCATAAGATGTACAATAGGCTATTTTAGTTGTATTACTAAAAATTTTGTCATTTATTGAGGAAAGATATACAAATCTATACTAAATATAAAATATTTTAGTATATTAAATTTTTAGTAATGCAACTTTTAAAACATATGGTACAATCTTTAAATGCATAAAACTTAATTTTAAGTACTACTTACAAACCTTTCATCCATTAAATGTCTCTTAAATTTTACAACTTTTTTAAGTTACAAAAAAAACTAATTAAATAGACTAATTAATGGTAATATATTAAAACTGAAATATACTCACTTCGTCCCATATTAAATGTCCATTTTAAATTTTATTAGTTTTTTTAATCAACTTTGATCTTAAACATTTTTATGTGTGTTATATAATATTTGATGTAAAGTATATAAATCGTTTGTGTTTCAAATGTATTTTTTATATTTTTATCAATTATTATAAACACAAAAATCATTATCTATGGTCAAAGTTAAAAAAGTAAGACTTAAAAGTCAAATGTGGACATTTAATATGGGACGAAAGGAGTACTTCTTATGCATATTGTGCAACCTAATAAAACACATATATTTTATGCACTTTATATGCCAAGTTGATGGTTCAATGGTTTTGTACCAGTCAGACCGAGGAAAACAGGTGAATCACACCGAATTCTAATCATTTTTGTAGCTAATCAAATCGTTATTGTTATTTTGTTTCCGCCTAGACTTTAATTATTGGATACCCGTAGTTGCAATGCGGGGTACCTGCTAATATACTTAATAAGTAGTATAGATAAAATATGATTGTAAGGCATACTACACTATGTATACTGTTTGGTTCGTATTTTGAAAAAAATTATAATTTAATGTATAGTATGTGTTGTTTGTAGTCCGCATTGTAATTCAAATATATTACATCAAAAAAGATAATTATATAAAAAACTAGATAGAAAGTATAAAACTTTTGTAGTTCACAATTTTATACTTTATATCGGTATTGTTATCTGATAGGTGTGAAAACACCCATCCTTTTACCACTTATTTCTTACTAAAACAAGACCAAAACGCGTATTTAATGTCATTTGTTTGGAATTATGCGTGGTTTGTGTGTTTGTTGTGTTTTCAGAGCCAACCGGATAAATATTAAAGAAAACATGGGATTGCACGGGTTTTATCGAGGAAAAAGACGAAAAGACGAAGTCTATAGTCCAAGAGATGCAAAAGATTTGAAGTCAATGGGCCTATTTGAAGATTTATCGAAGAAAATGACCAAAGATGGAAGATTTACACATGTCGAAGAAACTCAAGTCTATTAAATGAAGAAATTAAAAGACGAGTTGAATTTATTCGTCGACAAATCCCGAATCGAAATCGAAAACGTCAACTTTTCTGAGAAAACGAGAAGACAAAAAGAAAGGGAGAAAGCCCACTCACCAACCAAGGAGGAAGCCTATAAATACTCCTCCCATTCACAATTTTCCACTAGTTATTCTGTTACATTTTCTCCTAGTTCGTAGGAAGAACCATCTCCCTTAAGGAGTGGTTTTCATTTTCTTTGATTTCTTCTTGAATCCTGTAAGTTTAATCTTTCCATTTTGTTTTTTGAATCTTAATCATCAATACAAGTTTACATTAAAGCTTTCTATCATCTTGTTCTTCATCTCTTTGTGATTCAAAGTTCTTAAGTTTCATTTTATTGGTTTGATCATCAAAAGTAAGTGGGTTTTGTGTTTTTGTTGTTTTGGATTGATGTTTACCTTAGGTAAATGATTAGTGGTTAAATTGGTTTAAGTTTTGATTAAAAACTTGGTGAAATTTTGTGTTAAATTCGTGTTTTAGAATCCCCTGTTCTTCGCTATTTTGTTACTGTATTTGCCCAGATTCCGGATAGGGGGTCTGTGATTGTACTGTTGGTTCGGAATATCCATTATTCCGGATCAAGGTTGTGATTTTTTTGTTTATTCGGAATATCAAATTATTCCGAGTAGATCCAATATTCCGAATAAGCTCGTTATTCCGCATAGGAACATTATTCCAGATCAGTGTTTTCTAGCAAACATTCCGAATCAACATGTCCATCCGGAATAATCAATATTCCGGATGAGCATTATTCTGAATAAAGTTTTCTTTCTAAAACATTCTGCATAAGCACAAACATTCCGAGTAGCCAGTTTATTCCGCATAGAGTCTTTCCATCCGGAATTTCTATTATTCCGGATAGCCCATTCATTCCGAGTAGCACCTTGTTCCGAGTAGAGCAGACATTCCGGATAAGCCATTATTCCGAATAGAGTTTTCCAGTTTTATTCCGCATGAGAAGAAATATTCTGAATAAGCTAAATTTCCCTGATGTTCCGGATCAAGCATTCGTTCCGAATAAGTTGTTTTCTCCAAGTTTAGGTATTTACTGTTTGATTTAAATTCTAGTTTTATTCTCAGTAATTGCTTTTAGTTTAATTTTATTACTTCTTGCACTTATCATTTTAGTAGATTTAGACCAAAGCTCCCCCTTTTTATTCACCAATTACAATGATTCCACTTTTGACCGTGATCGATTCGAGAAGATACCGAGAACGAAACAACGACATATATCAATTGGGTACGAGCAACGCAAAGAAAAATCTTGCAAGCAAACCCTTTTTATTAACCAACCAAAAATCAGTTATTAAAATGGCGCCGCTGCCGGCACTTTTCGTAAGGATCAACGGTTTTTTGTGAGAAAAATTGGATTTTGGGATCCGTTCTTTCGGGAACGTTATTTTCAAGCACAAAATTTTCAAAAACCCATAAAAATATAAAATTTTCAAAAATACAAAAAACATTAAAAAAACCTATAAAAACAAAAAATATTTTCTCTTGCATTTTCTTTTTAGTGTATGCGTACTCGATCAACGTCTTATTCAGAGCCCGAGACTCTCGAAGATTTAGACATGGCCGATGTACACAACAACAACAATAATAATCCACCCCTCCCCAACAATAATAATCCACCCCACCCAAACATGAATAATCCACCCTTACCCGACCTACGAACCATGGAGGAGCTATGTCAACCCACCATGAATGGACGTGGAGGCCCGATTGCGCCGATGCATGTCACAGCTCAGGAGTTTTCGTTGAAGCATCACATGATCCAACAAGTGCAAACTAACCCATTTCGCGGAATTCCGGATGATGATGCCAACAAACACCTCGACAAATTCATTACCATCACCCAAAGCATGAAGTCCCCCGGTGTTTCTATGGATGACCTTCGCCTCCAACTCTTTCCCCACTCGCTTTCTCACCATGCCGAAAAATGGTTTGGCCGTCTCCCAAAGAACTCTATTCATACTTGGGACGACATGACTCAACGCTTTTTGTCGCGCTACTTCCCACCATCCATGGTCACGAGCCTTCGTAACCAAATTAGTGGATTCATGCAAGACAATGATGAATCGCTCTTTGATGCTTGGGAACGATACAATGATTTGATCGACCGCTGTCCTAATCACAACATGCTCCCCGTCACTCTCATTGATACTTTCTACAATGGTCTCACTTTTCGTGATCGTGACACGATCAACGCCGCCGCCGGTGGTACTTTTATGAAAAGGAGACCGGAGGAGTGTAGAGAGTTGATCGAAAACATGACTACTCACCACAAGAATTGGGATTCATCCGCATCCTCAAGATCTAACTCGAGAGTCAATGTTTCTTCTACTACTTCCAATCCCGAGATAACCGAACTTACCCAACAAATCGCAGAGATGAACAAGAATTTCATGACTATGGCCACAAACCATTTTCAACAAGCTAAAGCCGTTTCTATTTCTTGTGACACATGTGGTGGTCCTCATTCCTACAATGATTGTCCTTCCACTCAAGGCAATTTTTCTGAAAACGTTACGCGGCATACGGTACTTATCCCACGGGAGGCTATCAAGCTCGCCCTCAAGGAGACCGTAGCTTGTTAAGTTATCGTTCAAACAACTATCTTGCTCCACCCGGTTTCCCTCCTCCAAACCAAAACCAACAACAAAGCTATAACCGAAACAACCAATCCCAACCTCGTGCTAACAATCAATATCAATCCCAACGAAACCCACACCCACCTCAAGGAAATTCTCAAGCTTACCAAGCTCCACCTCTCAATCAACCGATGGTATTGAATCAAGACGTCGAGACGTTCATGAAGACTAATCGAGAGATGGTGACGAATCTTCAGAGTCAATTTGTCAACTTGAAGAATGACATGGCGAAACAAGGGAGCGATATTCGAGCCGAGCTAAGGAATGACATGGCAAAACAAAGCAATGAGATTCGTGCAGACATGAGAAACTCTTTCAGCACTCAAGCGGTTAACATTCCTGATATGATCGGTTCACTCTTCCAAGGTAATCAACCCTCTTCTTCGGGTACTCTTCCGAGTAACACCGTTGCAAATCCAAGAGGGGAGATGAAAGCAATCACCACTCGTAGTGGAAAAGGTTATACGGAACCCGAGCTTCCTACACCTCCATCCGTGATTGTGAACAAGGAAAAAGAGAAACTTTCCCCACCTCCTTCACCTTCTATCCCCATTTCCCCACCACCCGTGGTTGTGAGTGATCCTACTCCCCTAAAGCCTTCTTCTTCATCCAATATACCTTATCCTTCAAGGTTGAGGAAAGAGAAGCAAAAGAGCAAGGATGATATTCAAGTTTCAAACTTTCTTAAAATGTTTAAACAATTGAATTTTAACATCTCCTTTGCCGAGGCTCTCGCTCACATGCCTAAATACGCGAAGATGTTTAAAGATCTTCTTAGTGACAAGGAGAAGCTTCTTGACATTGCTCAGACCCAACTTAATGAGAATTGCTCCGCCGTTCTCTTAAGGAAATTTCCCACCAAACTTGGTGATCCGGGTCGCTTCTTGATTCCTTGCAACTTCCCGGGAGTAGAGAATTGCATGGCCCTAGCCGATCTAGGTGCCAGTATAAACTTAATGCCTTTAAGTGTTTGGAAGCAATTATCTCTCCCCGAGCTAGTCCCCACCAAAATAACTTTAGAATTAGCCAACCGTACGGTTGCTTATCCAGTGGGGATAGCCGAAGACGTCTTTGTTGGCGTTGACAAATTTACCTTCCCGGCGGATTTTGTTGTCGTTGACTACGAGATGGATCCTCGTGTTCCATTAATCGTTGGACGTCCCTTCTTGAGGACCGGTCGCACTCTCATTGATGTAGCCACGGGCGCAATAATCATGAGAGTTGGTGACGATAAAATTGTCTTTAATATGGGTAAGATTTCTAAGCAACCTTATTCATATGAGAGTGTTAATGCTATTGATGTTCTCGATGAGGCTTGTGAAGAACACTTTCATGATGCTTGCAAAAGTACTCTCTCTTCTCTACCCAATGTTGAGACCGTTGCCTCAATTGCTCCGGCATTGACTCCTTTTGGAGAAAGTGAATTGGATGATTTCGAAGCTAGCTTGGGTCCTCTCGATCTTAAGTATGATGATTCTTCCACCGATTGGGATGAAGACATTCGTACTATTGAGAGACTTCTCAATGAAGACCCATTTTCTCCTCCTTCTTTGAAAGAGGTGACTAATGATGATCCATCGTTAGTTACACCATCTATTGAGGATCCTCTTACTCTTGAGCTTAAGGACCTACCTCCTCATCTAGAGTACGTTTTCCTTGAAGACAACAAGAAGTTACCGGTCATCATCGCGAAGGACCTGAAAGAAGAAGAAAAATCCCGACTTATCGCCGTGTTGAAGAAACATAAAATAACTATCGCTTGGAAAATCTCCGACATTCGCGGAATTGATCCTCTCTTTTGCACACATAAAATTCTCATGGAGGACGACTTTAAGCCCACAATTCAAAGCCAACGAAGGGTGAATCCTAAAATCCATGAAGTCATCAAAAAAGAGGTTATCAAACTTCTTGATGCGGGTATGATTTACCCTATTTCGGATTCACCATGGGTTAGTCCAGTCCATTGTGTGCCTAAGAAAGGTGGAATCACCGTTGTGCCCAATCAAAACAACGAGTTGATTCCTACCCGTCTCGTTACTGGGTGGAGAGTTTGTATAGACTACCGCAAACTCAATGATGCCACGAGAAAGGATCATTTCCCTCTTCCTTTTATGGACCAAATGCTTGAACGTTTAGCGGGTAATGAATATTACTGCTTTCTTGATGGTTTCTCGGGTTATTTCCAAATACCCATCGATCCCCAAGATCAAGAGAAGACAACATTCACTTGTCCCTATGGCACATTTGCTTACAAAAGAATGCCTTTTGGCTTATGCAATGCCCCCGGGACTTTCCAAAGGTGCATGTTGGCTATCTTCCATGACATGGTTGAGCAAACCATGGAAGTATTCATGGATGATTTCTCGGTCTTTGGGGATTCCTTCTCTTCTTGCCTTACCAATTTAGAACGTATGCTTAAGCGGTGCGAAGACACTCGCCTTGTTCTGAATTGGGAAAATTGCCATTTTATGGTAAAAAAGGCATTGTGCTAGGACACAAAATCTCTAAAGCCGGTCTTGAAGTCGACCGTGCTAAAGTAGATGTCATAGCCAAATTACCTCCACCTTCAACCGTGAAGGGTGTGAGAAGTTTTCATGGTCATGCGGGCTTCTATCGTCGATTCATTCAGGATTTCTCTAAAATCGCTCGCCCGATGACCCACCTCTTGGAAAAAGATACTCCTTTTATCTTTTCTAAAGAGTGTATCGAAGCCTTCAATCTTCTTAAGGATAAGCTAACTAAGGCACCGGTCTTGGTTACCCCTAATTGGGAGCTACCCTTTGAGTTGATGTGCGATGCTAGCGACTTTGCTATTGGTGCGGTTTTGGGACAAAGGATCAACAAACACTTCCAACCAATCCACTATGCTAGCAAAACAATGACGGGGGCTCAATTGCATTATACGACAACCAAAAAAGAGCTTTTAGCTGTTGTCTATGCTTTTGAAAAATTTCGCCCCTATCTTGTTTTATCCACCACCATCGTATACACAGACCATTCCGCGTTGAAGTACTTGATGACTAAATACGACTCTAAGCCAAGACTTCTCCGCTGGGTTTTACTCCTTCAAGAATTCAACATTGAAATTCGTGACAAGAAGGGTGCTAAAAACCTAGCCGCGGATCATCTTAATAGACTTGAGGATCCATATGAAGGGGATCATCCGAACAAATAGATCAATGACTCTTTTCCCCTTGAGACCTTAATGTCTATTAATCTCAATCTGGATGACACCCCGTGGTTTGCCGACATTGCAAACTACTTAGCGGGTGGTGTTCTCATCAAAGGGTTAACATCCCAACAAAAGAAGAAGTTCTTGAACGATGTTAAGACTTACTTTTGGGATGACCCTTTTCTATTCAAACAATGCGCTGACTTGATTATTCACTGATGTGTTGACGGACCAGCAGCTTTTGACATTCTCCAGGCTTGCCACAAAGGACCCACCGGTGGTCACTTTGGTCCCAACTACACCGCCAAAAAAGTGTTTGACTCGGGATTCTATTGGCCCACCATTTATCGTGATGCTCACGAGATGGTTAAACATTGTGATGCTTGCCAAAAACAAGGCAAGATCACACAGAAAGATGAGATGGCTCAAAATTTCATACAAGAATGTGAAATCTTTGATGTATGGGGCATCGACTCTATGGGGCCATTCCCTTCTTCTAAAGGAAACAAATACATCTTTGTCGCAGTCGACTACGTTTCCAAATGGGTTGAAGCCAAAGCTTTACCCACTAACGACGCGAGGGTGGTTTGTAATTTCTTGAAACAACTGTTTGCTCGATTCGGTGTTCCTCATGCTATTATCAGTGACCGCGGGACTCATTTTTGCAACGATCAATTTGCAAGAGTCATGGCTAAGTATGGTGTCAATCACCGTCTTTCCACCGCTTATCATCCTCAAACTAACGGTCAAGCCGAGATATCCAACCGTGGATTGAAGAGAATTTTGGAACGTACTGTGGGAGAGCATCGTGCCTCGTGGGCTGATAAACTTGATGATGCTCTGTGGGCTTTCCGTACCGCCTATAAGACACCGATTGGTTGTACACCTTATCGTCTTGTGTACGGGAAAGCCTGCCACCTCCCCATCGAGCTGGAACATAAGGCATACTGGGCCTTGAAGTGGGCTAACTTCGACATCAACAAAGCCGGTGATCTTCGCAAGATTCAACTCAACGAGCTACAAGAATTGAGGAATGAAGCTTACGAGAACTCATTGATCTACAAGGAGAAGACCAAGATTATCCACGATGCTAAAATTAAGAACCGAGATTTCCACGTTGGTGATCAAGTCTTACTCTTTAACTCTCGGTTGAAGATCTTCTCAGGCAAGTTGAAGAGCCGCTGGTCTGGTCCATTCACCATCGCCAATGTTTTTCCCTATGGCACCATTGAGCTTTCTCAGCCAAATGGGCCCAACTTTAAGGTGAATGGCCAGCGTTTGAAATTGTACTTTGGTGAGGACATCTCTCATGAGATGATTCCATCCCTCACCATGTTTCCCTTGAATTAGTTCGGGACCGAGTCAGGCTCGTGACTCGGTGAACAAAAACAAGCGCTCCTCGGGAGGCAACCCGAGTATCTATCCCCCTTTCCCGTTTTTCATCCTAAGTGTAGGGGGAGCTATATAGGTTGCTTGTATTTGGATGGTGATGTGATTACAGGGATAAGTGCACTCTTGGAATCTTTGAAGAACCGTGCTCCCATGTTATCCGCAATACCGGTTCTATCTCTCAACTATCGTGATTCAATTGTCTTCATACTCACATTTGAAATTGATCACTTTAGTCGTCTCCTCCTTAGCTTGATTTAACCAACGTGCACAATGTCATAAGTGTAGGGGAGACTTTTCCCACATGCTTAAACATTGAGGACAATGTTTATCTTAAGTGTAGGGGGACTTCTATCGAAGTTTTAAGTGGACTTTTCCATGAAAATGCCTTCATTTTACCGGAAAATCATTTTTTTCAGCATTTTTCAAAATTTTAATTAACTTTGGCCATTTTGTCGTAATTTTTAAATTTTTATCGTTGCTTTCATATGTACATATCCCGCGATAAAGTCAAATATATTAATAAAGTGGTGTAGCTAGTTTTGAAATCTTTGACATATTAGGCCCGTTGCAATTATTTTGACTCAACCTGAATAGACTTATCCAAGTTTATTCTAGCTAGTATCCTTAACCATGTAGACCTTAATTGGTTTATTAGGCTAAGCATCCACGAGTCTCATTACTTGAGATTTTAAATTGTGGAGGACGAGAAATGATAGTCAATTATAAGTCGGTATTCTTGCACAAGCTCACTTGGTGTAATTATTTACCTATTCTCCCATCACTTGCTAATAATTTATCTGCAATAAGTAAGGTCGTACGATTTGAAAGGTTACTTAGCTTCTAGCCCAAGATCGTTTAAAAGTTGCTCGGTAATGATAAGAGTTCATAGCCAAGGCATAACTTATGAAGCGGGGCGCGAAGATTGGCGAGTCCAAAAAGGCCCTAACAAGGCATGAGGATTCCATTTTATTGCTAAAGATCCAAGGTGATGTGAAAAGCATTATTCCCAAAATCAATATGAAGGATCAAGACTCACGACGAAAAGCAATCAACACCCATAAAGATCATGGAGAAGTCTATCCGAAAAGACCCTAACAAGGTATGAGGATAAATAGATCCAAGTCCGAAAAGGAGGCGGATCGTTGTATCTCAAAATCCCAATTAGCGATTGAAGAAATAATGATGAAGTCGTGGTCAACAAAGTGGAGTATCCCTCAAAAATACTCCAAGTGAAGAACTCTATTAACGAAGAGAAGACCATTATCTCAAGCACGTCTCTCAAGATATGAAGTATGAAGTACATGCCAAATATCGGCCCGAGAAAGGTCTCAAATCGTGAAGCGAGTTATGCCAAGATATGAACTTTTTGATATCCCGAGAAGCAGTTTTAAGAGATTTTGTCCTTTAGCTAACTATTAATCAAATCGTCCTACTTTGCTTTCAGCCTAAATAAACTATCGAAATAAGTCCAAAAATGCATCTTCATGATCATTCTAAGAAAAAAATAAAATAAAAGAGATACACCTAGGAATAAGGGAGTTTAAGCATATAATTAAGCCATGTGTGTAAGTGTTTGAATTGCTAACTTATAATAACAATGATCTCGTTTTTAAGCTTAGTTTGGGGAACGTGAAACTT
This sequence comes from Glebionis coronaria, assembly GCA_025667525.1. Taxonomy (NCBI): domain Eukaryota; kingdom Viridiplantae; phylum Streptophyta; class Magnoliopsida; order Asterales; family Asteraceae; genus Glebionis; species Glebionis coronaria. The sequence goes on from CM046876.1 coordinate 530,213,705, forward strand.
GAGGGTGATAAATCTTCGCAGCACCAAAGCCCTAATGTAAGTCCTTGATCTCTTTGCAAGTTATTTTCATATAGCTATTTTCAGGTGAAAATGGTTTCTATCCTTTTGTCTCCTTTAAAGTTTTAATTTCTCTTAGTATTTAAATTTTTGTTTAGTAGAATTTTAATAAGGCCAAGGTTGATTGATTATGAGAAAAGTGTATAATTGCTTTATCACTAAGCATTGCATGAGGGCATGGCAATGGTTAAGTGTAGGGGATTTGATAGGTGTGAAAACACCCATCCTTTTACCACTTATTTCTTACTAAAACAAGACCAAAACGCGTATTTAATGTCATTTGTTTGGAATTATGCGTGGTTTGTGTGTTTGTTGTGTTTTCAGAGCCAACTGGATAAATATTGAAGAAAACATGGGATTGCACGGGTTTTATCGAGGAAAAAGACGAAAAGACGAAGTCCATAGTCCAAGAGATGCAAAAGATTTGAAGTCAATGGGCCTATTTGAAGATTTATCGAAGAAAAGGACCAAAGATGGAAGATTTACACATGTCGAAGAAACTCAAGTCTATTTAATGAAGAAATTAAAAGACGAGTTGAATTTATTCGTCGACAAATCCCGAATCGAAATCGAAAACGTCAACTTTTCTGAAAAGACGAGAAGACAAAAAGAAAGGGAGAAAGCCCACTCGCCAACCAAGGAGGAAGCCTATAAATACTCCTCCCATTCACAATTTGCCACTAGTTATTCTGTTACATTTTCTCCTAGTTCGTAGGAAGAACCATCTCCCTTAAGGAGTGGTTTCATTTTCTTTGATTTCTTCTTGAATCTTGTAAGTTTAATCTTTCCATTTTGTTTGTTGAATCTTAATCATCAATACAAGTTTACATTAAAGCTTTCTATCATCTTGTTCTTCATCTCTTTGTGATTCAAAGTTCTTAAGTTTCATTTTATTGGTTTGATCATCAAAAGTAAGTGGGTTTTGTGTTTTTGTTGTTTTGGATTGATGTTTACCTTAGGTAAATGATTAGTGGTTAAATTGGTTTAAGTTTTGATTAAAAACTTGGTGAATTTTTGTGTTAAATTCGTGTTTCAGAATCCCCTGTTCTTCGCTATTTTGTTACTGTATTTGCCCAGATTCCGGATAGGGGGTCTGTGATTGTACTGTTGGTTCGGAATATCCATTATTCCGGATCAAGGTTGTGATTTTGTTGTTTATTCGGAATATCAAATTATTCCGAGTAGATCCAATATTCCGAATAAGCTCGTTATTCCGCATAGGAACATTATTCCGGATCAGTGTTTTCTAGCAAACATTCCGAATCAACATGTCCATCCGGAATAATCAATATTCCGGATGAGCATTATTCCGAATAAAGTTTTCTTTCTAAAACATTCCGCATAAGCACAAACATTCCGAGTAGCCAGTTTATTCCGCATAGAGTCTTTCCATCCGGAATTTCTATTATTCCGGATAGCCCATTCATTCCGAGTAGCACCTTATTCCGAGTAGAGCAGACATTCCGGATAAGCCATTATTCCGAATAGAGTTTTCCAGTTTTATTCCGCATGAGAAGAAATATTCCGAATAAGCTAAATTTCCCTGATGTTCCGGATCAAGCATTCATTCCGAATAAGTTGTTTTCTCCAAGTTTAGGTACTTACTGTTTGATTTAAATTCTAGTTTTATTCTCAGTAATTGCTTTTAGTTTAATTTTATTACTTCTTGCACTTATCATTTTAGTAGATTTAGACCAAAGCTCCCCCTTTTTATTCACCAATTACAACGATTCCACTTTTGACCGTGATCGATTCGAGAAGATACCGAGAACGAAACAACGACATATATCAATTGGGTACGAGCAACGCAAAGAAAGATCTTGCAAGCAAACCCTTTTTATTAACCAACCAAAAATCAGTTATTATTATCATTATATGTTTCATTATTAACATTATATATAACTATTAAAATAATAATAATTAATATTGTTATTATTATTTTATTATATATTATATTATATTATTATTATAATAATTTGTTAGTTAATTTATTATTAATTTATTAATTTATTCATTTATTCATTATTTATTATTATTATTATTATTTTTATTTTTTTATTTTTTTTATGCATCACTTCATTAGAATAATTGGATTTACAAGAAATTAGAGGAAAGCCGAGATACTATATGGGCTCCCACTCCTTTAGCAATAACGAGACTGATCCTATTAAAAATATGAAAAACAGCACGTGCCCCAATGTATTGAGTCAAAGAAAATGTACGGATCCGCATAAGTAAGGTCATTGCATCCTTCTCAAGTTCCCCAAAAGAAGAGAACGAGAAGGGGAGAAAACCATATCCAATATCTAAACATTTAGATACATATTTGACGCGCTTATGTTGTGCAGCCCCAATCACCACATTTCCTCGTACAAAATCGATCATCCCAGTTTTTTAGAAGTAGTGAAATTGGTCCTATTATATATATGAACAGCACACGTGCCTCAATGTTCCGAACCATAGAGATCTTCCAGATCTGCTTTATCAAGGTAACCGCATCCTCCTCTAATTCCCTAAAAGAAGATAAGGGAAAAGGGAGAAGCCCATATCCAATAGTCGCACACTTAGCCATAACTTAACACGTTTACGTTATGCAACATCAACCACCGCATGACCGGACACAAAATCATCCATCCTGGTTTGCTTCAAAGGAAAAGATTCAAACAGATCCACACATACATCAAGCCCTACATCCCACGAGTAAAGCACATATGGGCGTAATGGTTTGTCATAACCCATATTCAATAGTCGCACACTTAGCCATAACTTAACACGTTTACGTTGTGCATCATCAACAACTGAATGGCCGGGCATGAAATCATATATCAGTGTTTGCTTCAAAGGAAAATATTCAAACAGATCCAAACATACATCAAGCCCTCCATCCCACGAGTAAGGTATATATGGGCATAATGGTTTGTCGCAACCTCCATCCATCTCAATATCAACTTCTTTATCAGCTGAAGTCTTGAAACGATGATGGTAACAAGGGTATCGCGTACTACATTATTATTATTATTATTATTATTTTATTATAAACACCACTTTATTAGAATAATAGGATTTACAAAAAGTTAGTGGGAGCTGATATACTGTCTGGGCTCCCACTCCTTTAGCTATAGTGAAACTAATCCTATTAAAAATGTGAATAGCAGCACGTGCTCCAAGATCTTGAGTCATGGAGAAACTTCGGATCCGCTTTAGTAAGCTCACAACATCCTTCTCAAGTTTACCAAAAGAAAAGAAAGAGAAAGAGAGAAAACCATATCCAATATCCGCGCACTTAGCCTCATACTTGACACGTTTACTCTTTGCTGCCTCAATCACTACACGGCCTGGCACAAAATCAACCATCCCGGATTATGTCAAGGGAGATGACCCTGTGAGATCCACACATATATTAGTGCCTCTATCCCACGAGTAAAGCAACATATCAGTTGGGCGTAATCGTTTGTCCCGTCCTCCACACAGTCCAATATCAACCTCTTTACCCACTGAAATCCCTCACCGAAAATAAATGTCAACAAGGGGAACTCGCACAACGTTATGCCGGTGTTTAATACCAACAATACCAGCACAAGATATAGCATGATCACCATAAATATCCCTTGTAAAGACCCTGGAACAAGCTGAGCACGGCTTTGGAACAGAAAATAAGGGAACACCTAACCGATAGCATATTATTATTATTATTATTATTTTATTATTTTATTTTTATTATTATTATTTTTTTTTTATTTTTAAAAAAAAAAACTTCACTTCATTCGAATAATATGATTTACAAAAAGTTAGTGGGGAGCCGAGATACTATCTGAGCCCCCACACCTTTAGCAATAGCGAAACTTATCCTATTAAATATATGAGCAGCAGCACGTGCTCCAATGTCCTGAACCATGGAGAACTTTTGGATCCGCTTCAGCAAGGTAACCGCATCATCCTCTAATTCCCCAAAAGAAGAGAAAGAAAATGGGAGAAACCCATAACCAATATCCGCACACTTATCCATATACTTAAAACGTTTACATTTCGCAGCATCAACCACCGCACGCCCAGGCACGAAATCAACCATCCTGGTTTGTGTCAAAGGTGAAGATCCAGTCAGATCAACACAAACATCAAGCCCTCCATCCCACGAGTAAAGTAATATAATAGGATTTACAAAAAGTTAGTGGGAAGCCTAGAAACAATTTGGGCTCCCACTCCTTTAGCAATAGCAAAGCCTATCCTATTAAAAATGTGAGTAGCAGTAGTGCCCCTATGTCTTGTGTCATAGAGAATCTTCGGATCCGTTTCAGTAAGTTCATTGCATCCGTCTCAAGTTCCCCAAGAGAAGATAAAGAGAAAGGGAGAAAACCATATCCGATATCTTCGCATTTAGCTCCATACTTGACGCGTTTACGTTGTGCAGCCTCAACCACTACACGACCAGGGGCAGAATCGGTTATCCCAGTTTGTGTTAAAGGAGATGAACCTGTCAAATCCACACATACATCAATCCCCCTATTCCAAGAGTAGAGCAACACTTTATTAGAAACATCACTTTATTATTATTATTATTATTATTTTTAAACCATCACTTTATTAGAAACAAAAAGGAATTTACAACAAATTGGATGGGAGTCGAGATACTATCTGCGCTCCCACCCCTTTAGCAATACCAAAACCTATTCTATGGAAAATATGTACAGCAGCACGCGCTCCAATGTCTTGAGCCTTAGAAAATCTCTGGATCCGCTTCAGCAACGCAACTGTATCTTCCTGTAACTCATCTTCCTGTAATAATAGTAATAGTAATATTTTATTAATTATTATTATTCTTCACTTTATTATTATTATTATTATTATTAAGGTACTTACGTCCTCGGGGGTCGCTCCATTTACTCCAAACACTTTACATGATCTGGAGGCCAAACACCCCTTTGCCCCACCTCCGTCCTTGTCTTATTCTCCACTTGGTGTGGATGTCCTTTGTGTCGATAAAGACCTGGTACGAAATAGGATCTTCAGTTTCCTCGAAGGGACATCATGTGGTCGTGATGGTCTTAGAGCACAAAATTTAATATATATTTTGGGAGGGCTGCTCCCGAGGTTGTTGATGACTTGTTACGTTCTATTATAGGGGTTGTCAACCTATTCCTGAGTGGGAAATGTCCTAGCCAATTAGAGGAGTTTATCACTAGCGCACCTTTAACTCCTTTGGTCAAGCCGCCATGTTGATCCCTTTGGTTGGATCTATATTCTGTTAAGAATTAGTATAATAGTTTGTAATCAACTAAAACACTTTGAGCACTCTTACTAACACTAAATAAGTTATGCGGAATCTAACTTATAAAGCACAGAAGAACATAATTACTTTTAACTATTCGATTTTCTTATTAATCGACTTGAATGAGGTACATGAAAGACATTGTGCCTATGTTCCTTTTATAGAGTAAGGAACCCTAGAAACCTTAGAATATTCTATAAAGATAACTATATCACGGACGATATATTATCAATATTCTAACTATTTAGGTATATCACATAAGATATACTCTAACTATAACTATGTCATATCTTATACAAAGATATATTCGTCCTAATCATCATAGCAGTACTTACTTTATAAGTAGCAGTACTTACTATGTACCGCGTTAATACTAACGGTACTTACATAACACTAACAGTACTTAGAATATACTAACGGTACTTGACACTTAACAAATAACTCCCAACAATCCTCCCCTAAACAAGAAATGATAACTTGTTGTCTTCTTGTTTCTCTTGTACTAGATGTATTAAAAATACATGTCTTCAGTCTTTTCTTCATCCTTGGATTGAACTTGGTAATTTGTATTTGTATCCAACTGAATGTAGCCAAACACTTCAAATGTAGATCTTCTTCTGATAAGATAATCTTCAAACATTATGAGTATCATCTTTGTCTTCAAACTAGGATCTTCTTGTGTCTTCTAAACATTCACTTATCTTTGCAGCATCAGTTATTGTCTTCTTGAGTTTAATCTTTGAACTCTTAATCATGAACCTTTGTCTTGATTTGATGATAACAAAACCTTCTAAGTATTTTTTTTAAAATACTTCTTTGCCTGCTATCTTTATACCTGAAATAAAACAGTTAACAACAAACACCAATCTATATTGGCTTCATGATTTTTAGCAAATCACCAGCTATCAACGGATTTTTATAAATTCTTTACCAGTTAGCCGTACACTCTGGAATAGCCAATACTTTATTCACAAAGAATAAGATGTAATGAAAACCTTACAATTTTGGTAAATTGTCAACCATTAACGGATTTGATGAAGTCTTTACCTAGTACCATTTGTCTAGGACTAGCCAACTCTTTGTCTCGAAACAAGGTGAGTTAGAACCATATAGTTATTAGCAAACTATCAGCTTTCAACAGATTTGATAAGTCTTTACCACAAACCGTTTGCTTATGGACTAGCCAGTTCTTATGTGTGTTAGACATGGTGAACTGAGAACCATTTGTGAAGTGTGACTGAAATTCAAACACTTAAGGCTCTTTCTCAGCTTCTTCCTCATCTTTCAAATCCTTGATTTGTTGTTTAACCATTCTGATCAACTCCAAAGCATCAGCAGATTCTTTTGTAACTTCTAATTGTTGTTCTAACATCCTTTCCAACAATTTTCTTTTGAAAGGGTAAGTTTTCTCTTGCAGCATATAGTATGTAACATCATCTACATCCAAAATACGCAATCCACATGACCTGTAATATCTCCAGTAACTAGGAACCTGATTCTCTAATTCCTTCAACATTTCTTAATCATAATTATGTGGCTCATACATAAAGAGAAATTCCCAGTATAATAGTGATACTTCAGTTTTACCTGCACTACCTTCTTGAACTAACCTTGAAAGATCTTGAATATCTTGTCTGTCAAGAATGTGAAGAATATCCTCCAAAAGTCTGAATACTCTTGTTGTGCCATCAGTTCTCTGAATTCTGTGACAATCCGTCAATTTATGGTTGATATTTTATTCTTAATATTTATCTGAAAACATTATTTTAATGTCACAATATGAACTCACTTATTTTTGGGAAGAAATTTGGATTTACGTCTTGAAGTAGCGTCGACTACGTTTAAACCGGAGGATTCAACGTTACGTGCTTACGTTTACATACACCGTCCTTGGTGACAGTCCGACATTTCAGAAAATAAATTTATCCGTAAATATTATTTTGGAGTTTTAAATTTGTGTTGGTTCATAAACTCACAAATTTACGAGAAGAGATTAGGACTCACGATTTTATTTTAACGTCCTTTACGACTAAACCGGAAACCCTAGGATTACGTATTTACGTTTTCGAACTCCGTTTTTGATGAGACAATTTTTATTGGATTCGTTTTGTGACGTTGATTCATAATTTATAAAAACGTTTTTTGTAAAACGACCCGAGGGCACGCAAATCGAGGAAACTGGAATCGAGGAGTACCCGTAAATAAATGGGGATGAGACAAGTGGGACACTTGTCCCACCCCCACTCAAACCGGCCATAACAAGCCACTAACACATGAGGTGTCAAAACCTCATAAAACAAGTATTACACTTGTTATGTTTAGCTTAACTAGTAAGCTTATCAAACACAAAACCATCAACCATTACCATTTCACTCATTCCACCATGCAACAAGCTACAAACTCTCTCTCCCTCTTCACCTATGCCGTCCCATTTGCTCCATAAACCACCACCATTGATCAAAATCAACCACAAAATCTCATGTTATTCATATACATGTTGATGCCCTTTTGAAGCCCTATTGATTGGTGTAAGTTATAACATCCAAGGAGGAGTATTCATGGTGTCTTGGGGCTGATTTTCCACAAGGTGATCATAAAGATTGATGGTCTTGAAGATGGTGTTGGCTAAGCACAAGTTTCTCCATCAAAAACCATGTCCAAATCATAACCTACATCAACTTGGTGGTATAAAGATTGTCCTCCTCATCTTCTTGTTATTTTGATTATGTAAACATGTATTTTATTTCCTATTGTATATGTATATGATGATTATATGATGATAAAAATGTTATGTGGGAATTTGGTGTTGATAAACATGATTAAAAAGGTGAAAAACCATAAGAAACAAGGTTAAAATCTTGGTTAAATTTGTTGGCTGTATAAAACAGTAAATAAACAGATCATGGACTGATAAAATGAGTGAGATATGATCAAAACAAGGTTAAAATCTTGGTTAATGAGTGAGATATGATCAAAACAAGTTTAGGGTATAAATCTGAGGTTACTGTTTTGGACGATTTTTAGAAAATACTTAAAGGATGATTCAACAGTAGCTATAGAAGAGTTAAATGTAGCACATATCATGTAGTTTATGTGATAAAAATATGAGCTTCTATCTCCATGTAAAACTCAAGATATGGCAGTTTTGGTGAAAGTGAAGATAAAAATCAGATTTTTGGAAATTAAAGAATAATACTATTATATAAGCACTCAAATTTTAATAGTATAAATTATAATTAAAACCCACTAACTCATGAATTTTATTTATAAAAATATGTACAATGATAAATAAGTGGACATTTTATAAAAATGGTAACTTGTTATGTTTTATAAGATATAAAACTATAAACATGATTTTTACGACTTTTTCGGCTATTGCCGTAAAATTAACGTTTTTGTTAAATAAAACTTAGATGGTTGGACCCGTCTAATGTAAACTTTATAAAACTTATATACTGATATATAAACATGTATAACAAGTAAAAACCGATAAAACCCGAACTATAGGGCATACAGACATTAACGAGCTAAGTAAACATAGTGGACTAATACTTGGGCTAATAATTGGACTAAACAAGATGAACACTCATAAAAAGAACTTATTGGGCTTAATCCATTTAGGCCCAACTTGTAAAGTGTAGATACTGATAAAATAAGTATAACATGGATTAAAACAAGTTAAAGAACTTACAATAAGTTTATTGGACTTAAAACACATAAAAGGGTAAAACTAGTAAACTAGTATAAAAGTTATCGACATATAACACTAAAATGAGTAAACGAGGATATGTAAACCCACTTGATCATCATATATATATAATCATCATATGTATACATAATTGGTATTTTTTTATAAAGTCATTGGACATAAGTCTAAGACGAGTATTATTTGTCTAGGTTTCCGTGATTGAAGCATGTACCGTACGACCGAATTGCCGATAGCCCGTCTTCCAACATCAACGTGAGTTCATAGCCTCACACTCTTTTAAATGTTTTATAAATGTTTTATAAACCCGCGAGGGAGATAACATGTTAGTTTTTATAAAATAGGACACAATTTGTCCCGATTGTTTGTTTATTGATTTTGGACCCGAATGATTGAATGACCCGATTGTATGACCCGATAAATGATTAATGGACCCGATAGATGAAATAAAATGGATTATTAAAGTTAGGTTATGTCACTAAAAGTCCCATTAGCATGAATTGTGAACTACCGGGAGTTGGTAGACGCTTATGCATTTAATAGTACTATTTGGGGACGATCACCCCAGTTCGCGCCTTGACGGTTGATCCCCGTCGTGCCACATTGAATGGTAAGCGAATTTATGTATGAGAAGATTTCCATAGCGTGACCTTTGTGACGACACGCTACTTTAGATGGGAAAAATTGGTATCGGGTTAGCTACCCGTTTTGGTTTAGTAAGGTAACAATGTCATGCGGCTTATAATAATCCAAAACTTAACGAAATACTACTAGACGCTCCGAATTACGAGGTATTGCCTGACTAGCAATACAGGGTCATACTATTGATATTATGTTTGTATTTTGGTTTTCACAACCATACTCATATAACGGTTTTTATTTTCATACAACGTAATAAGACGTATTGTATGATGTTTTTACGACATTTGCTCGTATAATGATTTTTAAGGCAAATGCCTATATTATGATTTTCGATAAGGAATTGTATAAAATGACTTTGGCTATTCTATGGCCTATTACAAAGATTTGTATAAAATGATTTTGGCTATTTTACGGCCTATTACAATGATTTGTACGAATTGATTTTTGGTACTAATTTTATACCAAAGTTATATTAATGGAATTTATTAAACTCTATGAATTCACTCGCGTTATCGCTGACCTTTTCTTTTAACATGTTTTATCTCGGGTACTTGAAGGTAATTCTCGGGAAGACAACAAGAATTCATGGCCCGCACCTAAATAATATTTTTCCATTCAACTACTTTGCAAAACTTGTATAAAATAATATGACTTGGGACCGATGTAACTTTGATGTTTATGAATGGAAATGATTTATTATTAAACGACGCGATTTTTATGCGTTGTCTATGATGTGAGTAATGTGCTATCCCGTAACACCAAATAGTCTTCCGCTGTATTGAGTTGTATAAATTTGGGGGTGTTACAAATTCCATGAGGTTCAAGTCCTTGATCTGTAGATTAAATCCACTTAGCAATGGATGCTCTCTTTCCAAAAATCTCTGTATCAATACATTGATCTTCAAATTTCACAATCTTCAAGTACTTCTTTAAGCTCTCGTCATCATCACTATCCTCTGCTGTTGATTTAGCTCTCTTAGCTTTCTTCTTTGTCTTTGTTGACCTTTTCCTTTTAACACCCTTGGAAATTCTCTCAAGTTCTGTTGAACCCTCTTCTAAGTTTGTATGTACCGTCTCCTCAGTATGTACTGTTAATCACGAGCATGTGATCATGAAATCATGAACGTAATTAAATCACGAACTAATATTAATTACGTATATATATTTATTACGAGCACGAATAAATATATTAAGTCACGGATAATATTTAACGAGCACATATAAAACACGAACACAAATAAACACGAACGAACACTTTAATATCGAGACACGGAAAACGGTACGGGTACCCCATGTAGGTCCCCCTTAACCGCGGCTACACCAAAAGATGGGCCAAGCCCATCTAAATTTTAACTAACAAGGGTTAATGTGAAATCTTGTTTTCATTTTTCACTTTACAGTAAAAACATTAAAAACCCTAAAAAGATTTTTGGCTTCTTCCTTCTTGTCCTCTTTGGCCACCGCATACAACACAAGAAAAGGGGGTGTTCGTTTGATTTTGATCTTGAATCTTGTACGTGTGTTCGTGTGTGTTCATCCTCGTTAGATCCACGCATTCGGTATACCTTTTTAATCCTTTTTCTTTTGATTTGATTTAATAAAATTAAATAAGAACATGATGTTTTTAAAAACCTAATTAAAAACATAAACCAAACATGTAAATGGTTATTGGGTAAATCAAAAAGGAGGTTTTTAGGGGTGTTTGTTTGGCCGGCGCCTAAACCGAACCCCGGGGGGGTCTCGGTTTGGCTAATAGACCACCACCGAGACCATATGGTCCCGGTTTGGTGGTTTGGGTCCCACGGCAGCAGCAAACAAAAGGGAACCCCGAATTGGTTCGGGGTATGGTGTCGATTTCAGGTCCGGTTCATGGTTTCTAGTCACAATCCGGTTCATGGTTTATGTTATGGTTATATTTTAATGATCATATGTTAAAATTAAATTAATAATTATATGACATGATTAATTTAATAAAACATGACTTAGGTTATAATTTAATTATTAGATCATGGAATTATTAACCTAAGTATTTATTATTTATTTTTTTAGACTTATAATTAATTATTTAAAAACCATAGTTATAATTAATTAATTAACATGACTTAGGCTATATTATTAATAATTAATAATACATGTTTTAACCAAAGTATTTAACCTTATTTAATTAAAAACATGATATATTTAATTAAATACTTTTAACCTATAGTTTATTTAAATTACATGTAATAATTAATAAACTATACCTTATATCATTATGACTTAGAAAAATAATCAGAAAACACATAAGCTTATATACTTAGCTTATTTAACCAGCTTAAATCTATTTATGGAAACTTTCTATTTTTAGAAACTTATTTAATTAAGGTAGCTAATCTATTAATGGAAACTTTCTATTTTTAGAAACTTATCTATTTTAAGCAGTAACTCTATTTTTGGAAACTTTCTATTTTGGAAACTTTCTATTTTTGGTAACTTTCTCTTTTTGGAAACTTTCTATTTTAGGAAACCTGCTATTTTTAGAAAGTTACTTATTATTACATAGTAAGTATAATAATACATGAAATACCAGAAATACTTAATCAGAATAGACAGAATATAAGATAAACACAGTTTAAGGCTTAAAACAGTAAAACATGATATGAACGTATAAAATAAGCTAAGACATGATATAAAACCAGTTACGTATTTAGTAATCAGATACTTATTCACGTATGTTTTTATGTAGCATTAGTGATACCAAAGTAGGATTCTCCTCAGTTCGTCTTCTTCGTTCACTGAACATAAGGTACGGATTCCCGTCCTTTCAGTATGGACATTCTTTCCTTATTAGGATTCCCCATATGCAGCCAACTGTTTTCCCGTAGTATAAGTTTATATGTTTGATTTGATTATGTTTAATTTAGAATACCTATAGCCATATACATGCATGACCATTTTCACCTAGTTATGGCGGTACCATAACCATAACATTAGAGGCACTGATATTATGACTTCACCACGGCGGAGTGATTGCTCGTGGCGTCCCTTCAGCTTTTGGCCATATTATTATATTTATCATGTGGGGCGTATGGGTGCATCCTAGTTACATGTTTTTCAGCAGATTACTCAGTGTGAATGTGGTGTGTGCCTTGCATCCTTCACAAGGAGCTGATCCCTCCTACCCAAACCAGTATATTAAATTAGAGGCAGCCCCTCTAATTTGCATGATGAGGTCACCCCTCCAAGTATTCATGCACGGTGGATTTTCATAACCTATATTGGCTAATGGTAGAGTATGTTAAACAGTTTTATAAGATAAACATAAGGCTTTTCAAACTATAAAACCAGTTTTACCAAGACTTAACCAGGTTATTCGGGACTTAGTTTCTTCCACTGTTATATGTTATATGCTTATCTTATTTCATGCTTTATTGTACATCCGTGCACTGAGCGTATTGCTCAGCCGTTTTCCTTTTCTATGTTCCCAAAACGGCAGGTACTCAGGGACGCTCGTAGACTTTAAGCGTACGTACATATGGACTGGAAGCTTTCTAGCATTTCTTTACTTTATGCATTATCTTCACTTTGATACACTTGTTATGGACATTGTTTGGTCCTTTTCCTTTACAGTACTTATGTTTGTGTGTGATGAGCTTTACTTTTGGACTACCGATGTTTGATTCCGGTATTTTCTTTTTATGGTCATGTAATGTTTAGACATTTTTCCTTGTATGCTTTGATGACACGCCATAATTACGCGTGACATTCTATTATCAAAATGGGGTGTTACATAAGTGGCCACATCCTGTTTCATACCACTCCACCAAAAGTATTGCTTGATGTCATGGTACATCTTAGTCGAACCAGGATGTATAGAGAATAGGGAGCTATGAGCTTCAGCTAACAAGGCTTCCCGGAGTTCTTGGTCATCAGGAACACAAAGTCCCGTGCCCTGCCATACGATACCATCTGCATCTACTCTGAATTCCGTCTGTTTCTCCAAATTTTGTACTATCGCCCAAATTTCTCCATCATCTTTCTGAGCTTCCTTGATCTTAGAGAGTAACTCGGGTTCTACTCTAAGATTAGCCCAGTAACCGTGCTGTCCACGTACCATGATCTTGATGTCTAGTCGCTCCAAGTCTCTTATGATTTCCTCCTCAATTTTAATGTCGTTGATCATTCCGGACTTCCTGCTAAGAGCATCTGCTACTACATTTGCCTTTCCGGGATGATATTATAGATTAATGTCATAATCCTTCAACAGATCTAACCATCTCCTCTGCCTCATGTTCAATTCACGTTGAGTGAAGATATACTTCAAGCTCTTATGGTCCGTGAAAATATCACATGATTCTCCATATAAGTAGTGCCTCCATATCTTCAATGCAAACACAACTGCAGCAAGTTCCAAGTCATGCGTGGGGTAATTTTCTTCATAAGGCTTAAGCTACCATGAAGCGTACGCGATCACTTTCCCATGTTGCATGAGAACACAGCCAAGTCCCTTCCCCGACGAATCACTGTAGATTTGAAATCCACCCGTACCAGATGGGAGAGTAAGAATAGGTGCAGATACTAGCTTCTGCTTCAGGTCTTCAAAGCTCTTCTCTCGTTCTTCAGTCCAGACGAATTTCTCCCCTTTCCGCATCAGTTTGGTCAATGGTAGTGCTAAGCGGGAAAAGTTCTCCACGAACCTACGGTAATAGCCAGCTAAGCCTAAGAAACTACGGACTTCCGTCGCTGATGTCGGCCTCGGCCACTTAGTAATGGCCTCAACCTTCGCTGGATCCATAGTGATTCCTTCTGCTGATACAATGTGACCTAAGAATGCCACCTTGTCTAACCAGAACTCACACTTGGAGAATTTAGCATACAGCTGCTTCTGGCGAAGAATCTGTAGCACTGTACGAAGATGGTCTTCGTGTTCCTCCTTAGACTTTGAGAAAATCAGGATGTCATCGATGAAGACAATGACGAACTTGTCCAGAAATTCATGGAAGATTTTGTTCATCAAGTCCATGAACACTGCTGAAGCATTTGTAAGGCTGAATGGCATAACTACAAACTCGTAGTGGCCATAGCGGGTACGAAAAGCAGTCTTGGTGATATCCTGCTCCTTGACCCGTAGCTGATGATAGCCTGACCTAAGATCAATCTTGGAGAAGTGTTTGGCCCCTTGGAGTTGGTCAAACAGATCGTCTATACGCGGCAGTGGATACCTATTTCGGATAGTAATCTTGTTGAGCTCGCGATAGTCTATGTAAAGACGCATACTGCCGTCCTTCTTCTTAACAAATAAGACCGGTGTGCCCCATGGAGATGCGCTCGGTCGAATGAAACCTCGTTCTAGAAGTTCTTGCAGTTGATCCTTCATCTCCTTCAGCTCTATGGGAGCCATGCGATAAGGAGCCTTGGAGATTGGTTCAGCTCCTGGAATAAGCTCGATATTGAATTCCACTTCTCGTGTAGGTGGTATGCCCGGAAGTTCTGCTGGAAATACGTCTTGGAATTCCGACACTATAGGTTGATCCTGAATTGATGGAGATTCAGCATCCATGTCGTGAACCGTAGATAGATAATCCTCACAGCCATGTGACAGTAATGCACGCGCTTGCAGGGTAGATATGATTTGTACAGACCGTCCGGGTACGAACCCGTTATGAATGTACTCTGGTGCATTTACATCACCGAAGATAACTCGATATGAATGGAAATCTATGGTAGCATGAAGCTTGGATAGCCAATCCATGCCCAAAATCATTGATAGGTGTGAAAACACCCATCCTTTTACCACTTATTTCTTGCTAAAACGAGACCAAAACGCGTATTTAATGTCATTTGTTTGGAATTATGCGTGGTTTGTGTGTTTGTTGTGTTTTCAGAGCCAACCGGATAAATATTAAAGAAAACATGGGATTGCACGGGTTTTATCGAAGAAAAAGACGAAAAGACAAAGTCTATAGTCCAAGAGATGCAAAAGATTTGAAGTCAACGGGCCTATTTGAAGATTTATCGAAGAAAAGGACCAAAGATGGAAGATTTACATATGTCGAAGAACTCAAGTCTATGAATTGAAGAAATTTAAAGACGAGTTGAATTTATTCGTCGACAAATCCCGAATCGAAATCGAAAATGTCAACTTTTCTGAAAAGACGAGAAGATAAAAAGAAAGAGAGAAAGCCCACTCACCAAACCAAGCCAAGCACTATAAATAGTCCTCCCATTCACATTTTCAACTAGCTTTTCTTTCTGTTATTTTCTTCCTATTTCGTAGGAACCATCTCCCTTAAGGAGATTGGTGATTTTTCATTTTCTTTGATTCTTCCACAATCTTGTAAGTTTAATCTTACCATTTTGTTGTTTGAATCTTATTCATTAATGCAAGCTTCCATTTAATCTTTCTTTCTTCTCTTGTTGATTCAAAGTTCTAAGTCTTTTTATTTTATTGGTTTGATCTTAAAAAGTAAGTGGGTTTTATGTTTTTGTTGTTTTGGATTGATATTTATCATTGGTAAATGATTAGTGGTTAAACTGGTTTAAGTTTTGATTAAAAACTTGTTGGATTTTGGGTTAAAATCGTGAGATTAAACATCCCCTGTTCTTCGCGTTTCAAGCTTGCCCAGATTCCGGATCAGTATAATATTCCGGATCAAGGCTTTTTTAATTTTATTCCGGATCAAACTCGTTGGTTCGGAATATCTTTTATTCCGGATCAACTATTATATTCCGGATCAAGTCCTTTGGTTCGGAATATCCAATATTCTGGATCAGCTATAATATTCCGGATCAATCCTATATTCCGGATCAAGTTTTATTCCGAGTAAATTAATTATTACGAATCAAGCTTCTTTTCATTTTATTCCGGATAGAAATTTATTCTGGGTCAAGCAAAACATTCCGGATCAGTCATTATTCCGGATCATCCACATTATTCCGGATCAGTCATTATTCCGGATCGACCATATTTATTCCGCATCAAGCAAACATTTCGGATCAACTGTTATTCCGCATGAAGCTATCATTCCGCATGAAGGACTATTCCGCATGAAGCTATCATTCCGCATGAAGGACTATTCCGCATGAAGCTATCATTCCGCATGAAGGACTATTCCGCATGAAGCTATCATTCCGCATGAAGGACTATTCCGCATGAAGCTATTATTCCGCATGAAGGACAAATATTCCGCATCAAGCAAACATTCCGGATCAACAATTATTCCGAATGAAGCAGTTTTTTAGAATTATTCCGTATGAGTTGATTTATTCCGCATGAGCCAAATTTTCCAAATATTCCGGATCAAGCTATTATTCCGCATCAACTGTTTTCCAAGTTTAGGTACTTTACTGTTTGATTTTAATTCTAGTTTTATTTTCAGTAATTGCTTTTAGTTTAATTTTATTACTTCTCTCACTTATCGTTTTAGTAGATATAGACCAAAGCTCCCCCTTTTTGTCACCAATTACAACAATTCCACTTTTAACCGTGATCGATTCGAGAAGATACCGAGAACGAAACAACGACAATTACAATTGGGTACGAGCAACGCAAACAAAGATCTTGCAAAAGCAAACCTTTTTATTAACTAACCAAAAATCAGTTATTAAAATGGCGCCGCTGCCGGCTCTTTTCGTAAGGATCAACGGTTTCTTGTGAGAAAAATTGGATTTTGGGATCCGTTCTTTCGGGAACGTTATTTTCAAGCACAAAAATTTTCAAAAACCCATAAAAATATAAAATTTTCAAAAATACAAAAACGTTAAAAAACCTATAAAAACCAAAAATATTTTCTTTTGCATTTTCTTTTTAGTGTATGCGTACTCGATCAACGTCTTATTCAGAGCCCGAGACTCTCGAAGATTTAGACATGGCCGGTGTACACAACAACAACAATAATAATCCACCCCACAACAACAATAATAATCTCCCCCACCCCAACATGAATAATCCACCCTTACCCGACTTACGAACCATGGAGGAGCTATGCCAACCTACGATGAACGGACGTGGAGGCCCGATTGCGCCGATGCATATCACGGCTCAGGAGTTTTCGTTGAAGCATCACATGATCCAACAAGTGAAAACTAACCCATTTCGCGGAATTCCGGATGATGATGCCAACAAACACCTCGACAAATTCATTACCATTACCCAAAGAATGTAGTCGCCCGGTGTTTCTATGGATGACCTTCGCCTCCAATTATTTCCCCACTCGCTTTCTCACCATGCCGAAAATGGTTTGACCGTCTCCCAAAGAATTCTATTCATGCTTGGGACGACATGACTCAACGCTTTTTGTCGCGCTACTTCCCACCATCCATGGTCATGAGCCTTCGTAACCAAATTAGTGGATTCATGCAAGACGATGATGAATTGCTCTTTGATGCTTGGGAACAATACAATGATTTGATCGACCGTTGTCCAAATCACAACATGCTCCCCGTCACTCTCATTGATACTTTCTACAATGGTCTCACTTTTCGTGATCGTGACACGATCAACGCCGCCGCCGGTGGTACTTTTATGAAAAGGAGACCGGAGGAGTGTAGAGAGTTGATTGAAAACATGACTACTCACCACAAGAATTGGGATTCATCCGCATCCTCAAGATCTAATCAGAGAGTCAATGTTTCTTCTACTACTTCCAATCCCGAGACAACGGAACTTACCCGACAAATCGCGGATATGCACAAGGATTTCATGACCATGGCCACAAACCACTTTCAACAAGCTAAAGCCGTTTCTATTTCTTGTGACACATGTGGTGGTCCTCATTCTTACAATGATTGTCCTTCTACTCAAGGCAATTTTTCTGAAAACGTTAACGCGGCATACGGTACTTATCCCACGGGAGGCTATCAAGCTCGTCCTCAAGGAGACCGTAGCTTGCTAAGTTATCGTTCAAACAACTATCTTGCTCCACCCGGTTTTCCTCCTCCAAACCAAAACCAACAATAAAGCTATAACCAAAACAACCAATCCCAACCTCGTGCTAACAATCAATATCAATCCCAAAGAAACCCATACCCACCTCAAGGAAATCCTCAAGCTTACCAAGCTCCACCTCTCAATCCACCGATGGCATTGAATTCAGACGTCGAGACGTTCATGAAGACTAATAGAGAGATGGTGACGAATCTTTAGAGTCAATTCGTCAACTTGAAGGGAGAAATGGCGAAACAAAGGAACGATATTCGAGCCGATCTAAGGAATGACATGGCGAAACAAAGCAATGATATTCGTGCAGACATGAGAGACTCTTTCAGCACTCAAGCGCTTAACATGCGTGATATGATCGGTTCGCTCTTCCAAGGTAATCAACCTTCTTCTTCGGGTACTCTTCCGAGTAACACCGTTGCGAATCCAAGAGGGGAGATGAAAGCAATCACCACTCGTAGTGGAAAAGGTTATACGGAACCCGAGCTTCCTACACCTCCACCCGTGATTGTGAACAAGGAAAAAGAGCAACTTTCCTCACCTCCTTTGCCTTCTACCCCATTCCCCCACCACCCGTGGTTGTGAGTGATCCTACTCCCCTAAAGCCTTCCTCTTCTTCCGATATACCTTATCCTTCAAGGTTGAGGAAAGAGAAGCAAAAGAGCAAGGATGATATTCAAGTTTCAAACTTTCTAAAAATGTTTAAACAATTGAATTTTAACATCTCCATTGCCGAGGCTCTCGCTCACATGCCTAAATACGCGAAGATGTTTAAAGATCTTCTTAGTGACAAGGAGAAGCTTCTTGACATTGCTCAGACCCAACTTAATGAGAATTGCTCCGCCGTTCTCTTAAGGAAATTGCCCACCAAACTTGGTGATCCGGGTCGCTTCTTGATTCCTTGCAACTTCCCGGGAGTAGAGAATTGCATGGCCCTAGCCGATCTAGGTGCCAATATAAACTTAATGCCTTTAAGTGTTTGGAAGCAATTATCTATCCCCGAGCTAGTCCCCACCAAAATGACTCTAGAATTAGCTAACCGTACGGTTGCTTATCCAGTGGGGATAGCCGAAGACGTCTTCGTTGGCGTTGACAAATTCACCTTCCCGGCGGATTTTGTTGTCGTTGACTACGAGATGGATCCTCGTGTTCCATTAATCGTTGGACGTCCCTTCTTGAGGACCGGTCGCACTCTCATTGATGTAGCCGCGGGCGAGATAATCATGAGAGTTGGTGACGATAAAATTGTCTTCAACATGGGTAAGATTTCTAAGCAACCTTATTCATATGAGAGTGTTAGTGTTATTGATGTTCTCGATGAGGCTTGTGCAGAACACTTTCATGATGCTTGCAAAGTACTCTCTCTTCTCTACCCAATGTTGAGACCGTTGCCTCAATCTCTCCGTCATTGACTCCTTTTGGACAAAGTGACTTGGATGATTTCGAAGCTAGCTTGGGTCCTCTCGATCTTAAGTATGATGATTCTCCCACTGATTGGGATGAAGACATTCGTACTATTGAGAGACTTCTCAATGAAGACCCGTTTTCTCCTCCTCCTCCTAAAGAGGTGACTAATGATGATCCATCGTTAGTTACACCATCTATTGAGGATCCTCCTACTCTTGAGCTTAAGGACCTACCTCCTCATCTCGAGTATGTTTTCTTAGAAGGCATTGATCAACTTCCCGTTATCATTGCTAAGGACTTAAAAACCGATGAGAAAACTCGTCTCGTTGAAGTTCTCAAGAAACATAAAAGAGCTATCGCTTGGAAAATCTCCGATATTCGCGGAATTGATCCTCACTTTTGCACACATAAAATTCTCATGGAGGACGACTTTAAGCCCACAATTCAAAGCCAACGAAGAGTGAATCCTAAAATACATGACGTCCTCAAAAAAGAGGTTATCAAACTTCTTGATGCGGGCATGATTTATCCTATTTCGGATTCACCATGGGTTAGTCCAGTCCATTGTGTGCCTAAGAAAGGTGGAATTACCGTTGTGCCCAATCAAAACAACGAGTTGATTCCTACCCGTCTCGTTACTGGGTGGAGAGTTTGTATAGACTACCGCAAACTCAATGATGCCACGAGAAAGGATCATTTCCCTCTTCCTTTTATGGACCAAATGCTTGAACGTTTAGCGGGTAATGAATATTACTGCTTTCTAGATGGTTTCTCGGGTTATTTCCAAATACCCATCGATCCCCAAGATCAAGAGAAGACAACATTCACTTGTCCCTATGGCACATTTTCCTACAAAAGAATGCCTTTTGGCTTATGCAATACCCCCGGGACTTTCCAAAGGTGCATGTTGGCTATCTTCCATGACATGGTTGAGCAAACCATGGAAGTCTTCATGGATGATTTCTCAGTCTTTGGGGATTCCTTCTCTTCTTGCCTTGCCAATTTAGAACGTACGCTTAAGCGGTGCGAAGACACTCGCCTTGTTCTCAATTGGGAAAATGCCATTTTATGGTAAAAGAAGGCATCGTGCTAGGACACAAAATCTCAAAAGCCGGTCTTGAAGTCGATCGTGCTAAAGTAGATGTCATAGCCAAATTACCTCCACCTTCAACCGTGAAGGGTGTGAGAAGTTTTCTGGGTCATGCGGGCTTCTATCGTCGATTCATTCAAGATTTCTCTAAAATTGCTCGCCCGATGACCCACCTCTTGGAAAAAGATACTCCTTTTATCTTTTCTAAAGAGTGTCTCGAAGCCTTCAATCTTCTTAAGGATAAGCTAACTAAGGCACCGGTCTTAGTTACCCCTAATTAGGAGCTACCCTTTGAATTGATATGCGATGCTAGCGACTTTGCTATTGGTGCGGTTTTAGGACAAAGGATCAACAAACACTTCCAACCAATCCACTATGCTAGCAAAACAATGACGGGGGCTCAATTGCATTATACGACAACCGAAAAAGAGCTTTTAGCTGTTGTCTATGCTTTTGAAAAATTTCGCCCCTATCTTGTTTTATCCACCACCATCGTATACACGGACCATTCTGCGTTGAAGTACTTGATGACTAAGCATGACTCTAAGCCAAGACTTCTTCGCTGGGTTTTACTCTTTCAAGAATTCAACATTGAAATTCGTGACAAGAAGGGAGCCAAAAACCTAGCCGCGGATAATCTTAGTAGACTTGAGGATCCATATCCAGGGGATCATCCAAACAAAGAGATCAATGACTCTTTTCCCGTTGAGACCTTAATGTCTATTAATCTCAATCTCGATGACACCCCGTGGTTTGCCGACATTGCAAACTACTTAGCGGGTGGTGTTCTCATCAAAGGGTTAACATCCCAACAAAAGAAGAAGTTATTGAATGATGTTAAGACTTACTTTTGGGATGACCCTTTTCTCTTCAAACAAATAGCTGACTTGATTATTCGCCGATGTGTTGACGGACCGGCCGCTTTGGACATTCTTAAGGCGTGCCACAAAGGACCCACCGGTGGTCACTTTGGTCCCAACTACACCGCCAAAAAAGTGTTTGACTCGGGATTTTATTGGCCCACCATTTATCGTGATGCTCACGAAATGGTTAAACATTGTGATGCTTGCCAAAAACAAGACAAGATCACACATAAAGATGAGATGCCTCAAAATTTCATACAAGAATGTGAAATCTTTGATGTATGGGGCATCGACTTTATGGGGCCATTCCCTTCTTATAAAGGCAAAAAATACATCCTTGTCGCTATTGACTACGTTTCCAAATGGGTTGAAGCCAAAGCTTTACCCACTATCGACGCGAGGGTGGTTTGTAATTTCTTGAAATAACTGTTTGCTCGATTCGGTGTTCCTCGTGCTATAATCAGTGACCGCGGGACTCATTTTTGCAATGATCAATTTGCAAGAGTCATGGCTAAGTATGGTGTCAATCATCGTCTTTCCACCGCTTATCATCCTCAAACCAACGGTCAAGCCGAGATATCCAACCGTGGATTGAAGCGAATTTTGGAACGTACTATGGGAGAGCATCGTGCCTCGTGGGCCGATAAACTTGATGATGCTCTATGGGCTTTCCGTACCGCCTATAAGACACCGATTGGTTGTACACCTTATCGTCTTGTGTACGGGAAAGCCTGCCACCTCCCCATCGAGCTGGAACATAAGGCATACTGGGCCTTGAAGTGGGCTAACTTCGACATCAACAAAGCCGGTGATCTTCGCAAGATTCAACTCAACGAGTTACATGAATTAAGGAATGAAGCTTACGAGAACTCATTGATCTACAAGGAGAAGACCAAGATTATCCATGATGCTAAAATTAAGAACCGAGAGTTCCACGTTGGTGATCAAGTCTTACTTTTTAACTCTCGGTTGAAGATCTTCTCGGGCAAGTTGAAGAGCCGCTGGTCTGGTCCATTCACCATCGCCAATGTCTTTCCCTATGGCACCATTGAGCTTTCTCAGCCAAATGGGCCCAATTTTAAGGTGAATGGCCAGCGTCTGAAGTTGTACTTTGGTGAGGACATCTCTCATGAGATGATTCCATCCCTCACCACGTTTCCCTTGAATTAGTCCGGGACCGAGTCAGGCTCGTGACTCGGTGAACAAAAACAAGCGCTCCTCGGGAGGCAACCCGAGTATCTACCCCCCCTTTTCCCGTTTTTCATCCTAAGTGTAGGGGGAGCTATATAGGTTGCTTATGTTTGTATGGTGATGTGATTACAGGGATAAGTGCACTCTTGGAAGCTTTGAAGAACCGTGCTCCCATGTTATCCGCAAATCCGGTTCTATCTCTCAACTATCGTGATTCAAGTTTCTTCATACTCACATTTGAAATTGATCACTTTAGTCGTCTCTTCCTTAGCTTGATTTAACCAACGTGCACAATGTCATAAGTGTAGGGGAGACTTTTCCCACATGCTTAAACATTGAGGACAATGTTTATCTTAAGTGTAGGGGGGACTTCTATCGAAGTTTTAAGTGGACTTTTCCATTAAAATGCCTTCATTTAACCGGAAAATCATCTTTTCAGCATTTTTCAAATTTTTAATTAACTTTGGCCATTTAGTCGTTATTTTTAAATTTTTATCGTTGCTTTCATATGTATATATCCCGCAATAAAGTCAAAAATATTAATAAAGTGGTGTAGCTAGTTTTGAAGTCTTTGACATATTAGGCCCGTTGCGATTATTTTGACTCAACCCGAATAGACTTATCCAAGTTTATTCTAGCTAGTATCCTTAACCACGTAGACCTTAATTGGTTTATTAGGCTAAGCATCCACGAGTCTCATTACTTGAGATTTTAAATTGTGGAGAACGAGAAATGATAGAGTCAATTATAAGTCGGTATTCTTGAACAAGCACACTTGGTGTGATTATCTGCCTATTCTCCCATCACTTGCTAATAATTTATCTGCGATAAGTAAGGTCGTACGATTTGAAAAGTTACTTAGCTTCTAGCCTAAGATCGTTTAAAAGTTGCTCGGTAATGATAAGAGTTCATAGCCAAGGCATAACTTATGAAGCGGGGCGCGAAGATTGGCGAGTCCGAAAAGGCCCTAACAAGGCATGAGGATTCAATCTTATTGCTAAAGATCCAAGGTGATGTGAAAAGCATTATTCCCAAAATCAATATGAAGGATCAAGACTCATGACGAAAAGCAATCAACTCCCATAAAGATCATGGAGAAGTCTATCCGAAAAGACCCTAATAAGGTATGAGGATAAATAGATCCAAGTCTGAAAAGGAGGCGGATCGTTGTATCTCAAAATCCCAAATAACGATTGAAGAAATAATGATGAAGTCGTGGTCAACAAAGTTGGAGTATCCCTCAAAAGTCTCCAAGTGAAGAAACTCTATTAACGAAGAGAAGACCATTATCTCAAGAACGTCTCTCAAGATATGAAGTATGAAGTACATGCCAAATATCGGCCCGAGAAAGGTCTCAAATCGTGAAGCGAGTTATGCCAAGATATGAACTTTTTGATATCCCGAGAAGCAGTTTTAAGAGATTTTGTCCTTTAGCTAACTATTGATCAAATCATCCTACTTTGCTTTCAGCCTAAATAAACTATCGCAATACGTCCAAAAATGCATCTTCATGATCATTCTAAGACAAAAATAAAATATAAGAGATACACCTAGGAATAAGGGAGTTTATGCATATAATTAAGCCATGTGTGTAAGTGTTTGTTTTGCTAACTTATAGTAACAATGATCTCGTTTTTAAGCTTAGTTTGGGGAACGTGAAACTTGAGGGTGATAAATCTTCGCAGCACCGAAGCCCTAATGTAAGTCTTAGATCTCTTTGCAAATTATTTCCATGTAGCTATTTTCAAGTGAAAATGTTTTTCTATTCCTTTTGTTTCCTTTAAAGTTTTAATTTCTCTTAGTATTTAAATTTTTGTTTAGTAGTATTTTAATAAGGCCAAGGTTGATTGATTATGAGAAACGTGTAAATTTGCTTTGTCACTAAGCATTGCATGAGGGCATGGCAATGGTTAAGTGTAGGGGATTTGATAGGTGTGAAAACACCCATCCTTTTACCACTTATTTCTTGCTAAAAGGAGACCAAAACGCGTATTTAATGTCATTTGTTTGGAATTATGTGTGGTTTGTGTGTTTGTTGTGTTTTCAGAGCCAACCGGATAAATATTGAAGAAAACATGGGATTGCACGGGTTTTATCGAAGAAAAAGACGAAAAGACAAAGTCTATAGTCCAAGAGATGCAAAAGATTTGAAGTCAATGGGCCTGTTTGAAGATTTATCGAAGAAAATGACCAAAGATGGAAGATTTACATATGTCGAAGAACTCAAGTCTATGAATTGAAGAAATTTAAAGACGAGTTGAATTTATTCGTCAACAAATCCCGAATCGAAATCGAAAACGTCAACTTTTCTAAAAAGACGAGAAGATAAAAAGAAAGAGAGAAAGCCCACTCACCAAACCAAGCCAAGCACTATAAATAGTCCTCCCATTCACATTTTCAACTAGCTTTTCTTTCTGTTATTTTCTTCCTGTTTCGTAGGAACCATCTCCCTTAAGGAGATTGGTGATTTTTCATTTTCTTTGATTCTTCCACAATCTTGTAAGTTTAATCTTTCCATTTTGTTGTTTGAATCTTATTCATTAATGCAAGCTTCCATTTAATCTTTCTTTCTTCTCTTGTTGATTCAAAGTTCTAAGTCTTTTTATTTTATTGGTTTGATCTTAAAAAGTAAGTGGGTTTTATGTTTTGTTGTTTTGGATTGATATTTATCATTGTTAAATGATTAGTGGTTAAATTGGTTTAAGTTTTGATTAAAAACTTGTTGGATTTTGGGTTAAAATCGTGAGATTAAACATCCCTTGTTCTTCGCGTTTCAAGCTTGCCCAGATTCCGGATCAGCATAATATTCCGGATCAAGGCTTTTGTAATTTTATTCCGGATCAAACTCGTTGGTTCGGAATATCTTTTATTCCGGATCAACTATTATATTCCGGATCAAGTCCTTTGGTTCGGAATATCCAATATTCCGGATCAGCTATAATATTCCGGATCAAGTTTTATTCCGAGTAAATTAATTATTCCGAATCAAGCTTCTTTTCATTTTATTCCGGATAGAAATTTATTTCGGGTCAAGCAAAACATTCCGGATCAGTCATTATTCCGGATCATCCACATATTCCGGATCAGTCATTATTCAGGATCAACCATATTTATTCCGCATCAAGCAAACATTTCGGATCAACTGTTATTCCGCATGAAGCTATCATTCCGCATGAAGGACTATTCCGCATGAAGCTATCATTCCGCATGAAGGACTATTCCGCATGAAGCTATCATTCCGCATGAAGGACTATTCCGCATGAAGCTATCATTCCGCATGAAGGACTATTCCGCATGAAGCTATCATTCCGCATGAAGGACAAATATTCCGCATCAAGCAAACATTCCGGATCAACAACTATTCCGAATGAAGCAGTTTTTTAGAATTATTCCGCATGAGTTGATTTATTCCGCATGAGTCAAAATTTCCAAAATTTCCGGATCAAGCTATTATTCCGCCTCAACTGTTTTCCAAGTTTAGGTACTTTACTGTTTGATTTTAATTCTAGTTTTATTTTCAGTAATTGCTTTTAGTTTAATTTTATTACTTCTCGCACTTATCGTTTTAGTAGATATAGACCAAAGCTCCCCCTTTTTGTCACCAATTACAACAATTCCACTTTTAACCGTGATCGATTCGAGAAGATACCGAGAACAAAACAACGACAATTACAATTGGGTACGAGCAACGCAAACAAAGATCTTGCAAAAGCAAACCTTTTTATTAACTAACCAAAAATCAGTTATTAATCATGTCGAAGTCATTCATGTCCAGCGGAAGTGCGTCAAGAAGTCGAACCTTATCGTCAAATTCTAGGGGAAGACTCTTGTATACATGGGTGATTAATACAGAGTCCCTCAAAGGCGTGGAAATAGTAAGCCTATTCTCTAGTGGCATGGGGAGCATCCTAATGTTCTTAGCATAAGCAGTAGAAATGACCGAGTGAGTAGCACCCGTATCGAAAAGAACACACGCAGCTTGACCATACATATACAAGATTCCAGTGATGGTACCTGTAGACTTGTTGGCCTGGTCTCGAGATGTCGTGTAGACACGCCCGGTGGTAGGAGGCGGCTTGGAATCAGCATGTCCCGATGTGCCCTCCATCTCGACCTTACGGCAATTATTTCATGATATGGCCAGGAAGATCACACTTGAAGCATGCGTCAGTGTTACGACGACATGGCCCTCGGTGCCTACGGTGGCAAGTAGAGAAAAGAGGATGAGTATATCCTCCAGCAGGTGCTCTGGCTGGCTGAGAACCTGATAAAACATTTTACATAAGACATGATAATAGGGTACGAAGGACAATGCGGATAATCGTAAGATTGAATACCAATGATAGCGGACGGCTAGGCTGTGAACCTCTCTGGTTCTGGTCCCTACGTTTCCATGGTTCCTGGTAGAAGTTTTGCTAAAGTGTCAGAATATGAGTTATAACATGAAATCATAAGAAAATGCGTAAGTATTAGGACCTGCTGCTGTTGGAGTGTCCAACGTTGTTACGGTAATTATCATTACCGCCACGCCTATCCGTAGCAGAACGGTCGTTAGTCTGACCGTTTCCCTTGGGCTGATGAGGCTGCTGCTGAGTAGCCGGCTGAGACCGGTCCCCAGTTTTCTGCCTGGAAGATACAATTTAAAGAGATGAATAATTGACATATATGGAAAGAATGCGGATTGATCGCTTGAATACGAATGTTTACCTCTTGTCGGGTCTCTCGGCTTCCCCGAACTCATCTCTCTCCTGCAGCATTTCCAGTTTACGTGCTGCATCGGCCACTTGTGCTACCGTGTTGAACGTAGCACACACCAAGTAGTTTGCGACCGATGTGCGAAGAGCCCACCTAAAATGGTGTGCCTGCTCTTCAGGAGTACCTGCTGCCGCACCAAGGAAACCAGCTAAGCGAAGAAAGCGCTGCATAAACTCGTTGCTATTCTCCCCAGCTCTCTGTCGGATCCCATGGTACTCCCTCTTGAGCTTGTCTTGCTCAGCCTTGGGAAAGAACTGCTCCATCACCCTGTCCTTGAACTGAGCCCAAGTCAAACCAGCAACCCACTCGTCACCTCCCTCAGACTGCATCAACGCTAACCACCAATTTAGCACATCGCCTTCGAACCGATAACATGCCAACCTCGCCTTGTACGCGGGGTCACAACCCATAGCATTGAAAATCTTCTCGATGTGAACCAACCAACTTTCATCATCACTGGGGCTATCTGTTTTCTCAAAAGCTCGAGGACGGAGCTTGTTGAGACTCTCCAACCATACTGCTAATGTCACTAGAGGAGGAGGAGGAGGTGCCTGGTTATGCTGCTGATTGTTGGCAGCTTGAACCTCAGCCTTGATGTCGTTCCTCAGTTGAGGAAGCAAAGCTTGCATTGCAGCTTGGATTGCAGCATTGAGTTGTTCCTGTTCGCGTGTGAGAACCATCTAACAGTATAACATAAAACATATGATTAAACAGCTCAAAACATAAAATATACATATATATATACATGAAAAAAAATTTATACCAATATTCAAGAGAAAAAATTTATGCAAGAAAATTGTGTATGAATGCATGATGCAGTTTTATGAAAACTTTTGTATGCTCGAGAGTGAACGCCTATGGTCAGTTCACCCAAAATAAAAGACATGGCGAGGGGACGCCTATGGGTCGGTCCCAAATTTAAAAGTTTTGATAAAACACATGCGACTAAATAGGGCCAGTCCTGTACCAACCATTACTTAGTCATAAACCTGCGACAATGACATATATATGTATGCATAAAAATGATGAATGCATGAAAAAACGACTGTCAGTTCTAGGAAGACCATAGTGACTACCCACTAATCACAGGTCATATTTGAGAGCCTACATTTCGAAGCCTTGGGCTCTGATACCATAATTGTAACACCCCATTTTGATAATGGAATGTCACGCGTAATTATGGCGTGTCATCAAAGCATACAAGGAAAAATGTCTAAACATTACATGACCATAAAAGGAAAATACCGGAATCAAACATCCGTAGTCCAAAAGTAAAGCCCATCACACACAAACATAAGTACTATAAAGGAAAGGACTAAACAATGTCCATAGCAAGAGTATCAAAGTAAAGATAGTGCATAAAGTAAAGAAAGGCTAGAAAGCTTCCAGTCCATATGCACGTACGCTTAAAGTCTACGAGCGTCCCTGAGTACCTGCCATTTTGGGAACATAGAAAATGAAAACGGCTGAGCAATACGCTCAGTGCACGGATGTACAATAAAGCATAAATAGGATAAGCACATAACATATAACAGCGGAAAAAACTAAGTCCCGAATAACCTGGTTAAGTCTTGGTAAAACTGGTTTTATAGTTTGAAAAGCCTTATGTTTATCTTATAAAAACTGTTTAGAATATTCTACCATTAGCCAATATAGGTCATGAAAATCCACCGTGCATGAATACTTGGAGGGGTGACCTCATCATGCAAATTAGAGGGGCTGCCTCTAATTTAATATACTGGTTTTGGGTAGGAGGGATCAGCTCCTTGTGAAGGATGCAAGGCACACACCACATTCACACTGAGTAATCTGCTGAAAAACATGTAACTAGGATGCACCCATATGCCCCACATGATAAATATAATAATATGGCCAAAAGCTGAAGGGACGTCACGAGCAATCACTCCGCCGTGCTGAAGTCATAACATTAGTGCCTCTAATGTTATGGTTATGGTACCTCCATAACTAGGTGAAACTGGTCATGCATGTATATGGCTATAGGTATTCTAAATTAAACATAAGCAATTCAAACATATAAACTTATACTACTGGAAAACATTTGGCTGCATACGGGGAATCCTAATAAGGAAAGAATGTTCATACTGAAAGGACGGGAATCCGTACCTTATGTCCAGTGAACGAAGAAGACGAACTGAGGAGAATCCTACTTCGGTATCACTAATGCTACATAAATACATACGTGAATAAGTATCTGATTACTAAATACGTAACTGGTTTTATATCATGTCTTAGCTTATTTTATACGTTCATGTCATGTTTTACTGTTTTAAGTCTTAAACTGTGTTTATCTTATATTCTGTCTATTTTGATTAAGTATTACTTGTATTTCATGTATTATTATACTTACTGTGTAATAATAAGTAACTTTCTAAAAATAGCAGGTTTCCTAAAATAGAAAGTTTCCAAAAATAGAAAGTTACCACAAATAGAAAGTTTCCAAAAATATAAAGTTTCCAAAAATAGAATTACTGCTTAAAATAGATAAGTTTTTAAAAATAGAAAGTTTCCATAAATAGATTAGTTGCCTTAATTAAATAAGTTTCTAAAAATAGAAAGTTTCCATAAATAGATTAGTTGCCTGAATTAATAAGTTTCTAAAAATAGAAAGTTTCCATAAATAGATTAGATGCCTTAGTTAAATAAGTTTCTAAAAGTAGAAAGTTTCCATAATTATATATAAGCTGGTTAAATAAGCTAAGTATATAAGCTTAAGTGTTTTCTGATTATTATTCTAAGTCATAATGATATAATGTATAGTTTATTAATTATTACATGTAATTTAAATAAACTATAGGTTAAAAGTATTTAATTAAACATATCATGTTTTTAATTAAATAAAGTTAAATACTTAGGTTAAAACATGTATTATTAACTATTAATAAAATAACCGAAGTCAAGTTAATTAATTAATTATAACCATGGTTTTTAATAATTAATTAATTATAAGGTTTAGAAAATATAAATACTTAGGTTAAAAACTCCATGATCTAATAATTAAATTATAACCTAAGTCATGTTTTATTAACTTAATCATGTCATATTTTATTACTTTAATTTATAACATAAGATTTATAAAAACATAACCTTGACATAAACCATGAACCGGATCGTGACTAGAAACCATGAACCGGACTCGAAATCAACACCATACCCCGAACCACTTCGGGGTTCCCCCTTGTTTGCTGCTGCCGTGAGACCCACACCACCAAACCGGGACCATATGGTCTCGGTGGTGGTCTATAAGCCAAACCGATACCCCCTTGGGGTTCGGTTTAGGCGTCGGCCAAACAAACACCCCTAAAAACCTCCGTTTTGATTTACCCCATAACCAATTACATGTTTGATTTATCTTTTTAAAAACATCATGTTCTTATTTAATTTATTAAATCAAAACAAAAGAAAAAGGATTAAAAAGGTATACCGAATGCGTGGATCTAACGAGGATGAACACACACGAACACACGTACTAAATTCAAGATCAAAAATCAAATAAACACACCCTTTTGGTGTGTTATGTGCGGCGGCCACAAGAGAGCAAGAAGGAGAAGGAGAAAACTTTTTAGGTTTTTGATTTGGTTTACTGTAAAGTGAAAATGACCAGCAAAATTTACCTTAACCCCTTCTTAGTAAAATTTTAGATGGGCTTGGCCCATCTCCTTGATGTAGCCGCGGGTAGGGGGCCCCACATGGGGTACCGTACCGTTTTCCGTGTCTCGTTAATTAAGTGTTCGTTCGTATTTATTTGTGTTCGTGTTTTATGTGTTCTCGTTAAATATTAACCGTGACCTAATATATTTATTCGTGCTCGTAATAAATATATATACGTAATTAATATTAGTTCGTGATTTAATAACGTTCATGATTTCATGATCGCATGTTCGTGATTAATTACTGTTAAATAATTATTGTGTGTTCGTACGTAATAAATACTTATCGTGTTCTAACACGTACGTAATACGTAAAATCTAACACGTGAACGTAATCATACTATAATAGGAAAGTTTTAATCTAGTACGTACGATCTTAAGGGTACTATTCATGATAAAAGCATGCGGGTTTTACAATTTATACCTTTATAAACACTTATTCTAGGGCTTATATAGTAGGTTTATGACTTCTAGGGATTCTACATTTTTAGTTTAAGTGTTTGTATAGGTTGATCATATTCTAGGGACAATATGGGAGCTTAATACCCTATGCTTTGATAACTTGTACTTTATGCTTTACCAACTTGTAACTTGACTTGAAATAAATGTATAATATTAATATGATACATAATTGAGTTTTATAATTTATGGAAAAAGATTAGACTTTAATTTAATGTATAATGGATTTTATATGCTAAGCTTGGTTACTAGGTCTTAACTTGTAATTAGCCTTGGATTAGTGAATATTAGCATTTTGTGATCAATTAACATTCCTTTATATGATAAATTGTAATTAGTATATTGTTTTTGATACTTGTACCTTGATATTGGGTAATTATATTGCTTGAAATATTGTTTACCAAGGGTTTCTAGGTGGTGATCTTGACTATTATGTACAATTACTTGTACTTAGCTTTGTATGGTTTGTTCTTGCCATTCTTAGATATTATTATGTCTTCAAAGTATAGTTTACAACTTGTTTATAATCCATAATGACTTATTCATATGTATTATCTATTCATAGTTTACCATTCTTTAGTTTACAACTCATTTATAGAGATTCTAGGGTTTCTAAGGGAATTTAGGGCATCATGGTTACACTTGAGATGTTCATATCAATATTGAACTTATTAGATCACTTTTAGATCTTTGACTTGATATATACATTGTATTGACAACATATATGAATATGTTGTAATGGAAGTTCAGGTTGTGAGAAGCAGTTCATCTTACCAAGTAAGGTATAAAAAGCAAAAATTTCTAGCCAAATTTTTATACTCATATAATCATAGCTTATAGCATAGATGTGAATTTTGAGGATTGTCACAGTTTTAGCGCCACTATGAAATGCACATCGGCAATACGCCAATTGGCGTATGTACAACACCCGATTTACTAGATGAATACTTGCAAGTAGCCGAGCGTTGTTCACGTGAATGCTTATGGAACTTTACCAAATGCATTTATGTATTGTATGTAGAAAAGTATCTTAGAACGCCTACTCCTGAGGATGTAGAGAATATTTATGATTTGCACAATAGGAAACATAATCTCCCGGGTATGCTCGGGAGCATAGATTGTATGCATTAGGAATGGAGAAATTGTCCTAAAGCCTTACATGGTCAATTTAAAAGGCGTGGTAAAAAATACCCAACACTTATGCTCGAGGTTGTTTGATGGTCCACGAATCTTGTGCAAACATCGAATCAACAAGGATCAATGAAGAACATTTGCATAATTAAACCAATTGACTAACTAATAACACAAGCGTGTACTTTTCATCATTTGTACATCTTATTAATAATGAATCAACAAATATACAAGACTTGCCCGGTTGTTTGCGGAACAACAACCGGGCGATGAATGACAAACTAAACTCCCATGTTCATAGCTAGCTAAGCTTATGTAACAATGGGAGGATGAAACCCATATCCACTAAGTGTTACATGTGTGTTTTCTATGGTGGGAATCATTAACCTATTCTATTACAAGGACCACATATATATAGTGGGTGTGAAGCTTCCTTGAGAAGCTTTTACTAAAATACAAGTAACCACCTTGTACTTTGTAGTCTTCCACTAATACTTCAAACAGACACTTCTTCAGGTCTTCTAACGTCTTGAGGTCTTGTAATAAGTAATAGTCTCTAGGAGTTAGTAAGCTGTTATGTCATCACGTACTAACTCCATCATCCTTGGTTCTTTGTATCACTTACTGAAATCCGCGTCAGCTAATGACGAGTATATCTCGTAGACTCTAAAGAACTCCAAAGAATGACACACTGAACTTATAACATACGAAGTTCAGTGACTAACACTACTTAGGATACTTAACATCCAAATCTTGTGCAAGGGACAAACCAGGCACTGAATTGGTCCAACAATCTCCCCCTATTTGGATAGAAAAGTAGCCTAAGTTAAATAGCAGTAAGTGAGCATAAAGGCTTCTTCTTACCTGCTATATTACAAAAAAGTATACCAAGAATAACTAGCTTCACTAGTTCAAGTCATCCGCTAACTTGTATCGTCTTGTCCCTGTTGTAGTTGTTACTGAACTCTACAATGTCTGATGGTGTAACTTCAACCCTTGAACAACTCCTGATGTATAACTCATAATACTTGATATATATAAAGTTGTATAACAGTAACTTCACCTTAGGTCATCAGGGAAGTATGTATATGCAGGTAGAGCAGAGTGGTTCAGATGTCTATTCAGCGACATCTTCAAAGATCAAACAATGTAGCTCCTATTCAGCAACCCATCTTCAGTGACTTTGTTCAATCAGCCAAATGTAAACTTCTAAGTCCCTGAAGGTTATGTGCCGTGATATATGATAGTGTGTATGTAACGTGAGTAAACTTCATGTTTCTTCACATAAACACAAGTTTACTTCCATCCTCGTTTCTCTCCCCCTCAAAATTTGCTAGGGAACCAAGCAACTTTTGACCGGCTACACACTATTACACAATCATAGCGTGATGGTGTTCATCTCGCCTGGAGTACAACTCCCCCTGAATTTCATCTCCTACCAAACGCCTGATGTTATCAAACCCTTGTATAAGTTATTACTGTTTCCCAATTCCCTGTGTTTGTACCACCTGGTTTCTCAAAAACTATGTGGTTGGGGTTACAGCAGAGGGGGTCACAGCGGTGGGGGGGAGGGGGACAGTTGCTGGGGAGGGGGTGGCTGTGGAGATCAACAACTGGAGAGTTCAGCCAATGGCTGTGGGGATCAACAGCTGGAAAGTCAGTCAATGGCTGTGGTTTGAGGTAATAACCTGTGAAGATATCTTCTTTCTTTATCTTGGTGTGAGAAAATAGTTCTTGAGTAACCAAGTCCTTCAAATCCTGAAGGCTCTGAAGATAACATAATTCATTGTTGGACTTTGTCTTCAGCAACTTAGGTTTAGTGTAAGGTTTTGTTCGGGTTCAGTGGTTCAGAGGTTCTGGTAATGTATAAATCATGGATTGTTTAAGTAGACTTTGGTGGTGATCAGGCACTTCATCTACGCCAAACAATCATTCTTCAATATTAACATAACCTGGTGAACATAACCCTTCTTCAAAACCATGTAAACACTAACCTTCTTAAACCATGTGCATTTGATGAAACATGGTTCTCAGGTTCTGACCTATTTGGTTCTAACCTGGTGTGGATTTTTAGATTTTTGTTTTGTTTTGTGGATTTTAGGTTGTGTATGGTTTGGGTGGGTATATCACTATTGCATATAGATCACAGCTGTGTGTGGATCACTGCGGCATCTATATTACAGCGGTGTGTAGATGTCTGTGTGTCTCTCCCCCTCAAAATATGCAACTTTAGCAGCATCTTTTGACTTTGATTAACCTTTTATCACATCAACCAACAGGCGTACACCGCGCCTCAACTCATTTGAGTTTGGATAAAAACCCACCAATATACCAAGTACCTGAAGGAGAGTTCTCTTCAGCGAACTCTGGGGGTTCATAGACAGCGGGTTGGGGGTACAATGATAGTGAGACCTCTGGGTTCTCGACCTCTGGGTTCTTGGACATCTGATGATCATCCATGGTGTACAACTCCTGACGTAACCAACTTGTTAAAAAGACAGCTTGAAAGATAATTGTTTGATCGGTAACTCAACAAATTTCTATCCCCCTGAGGTCGAGCTTGGTAATTTTCCGGTGAATAATTACCATAAGCTGCATACACATTTTCCGGATTTCCTTGGGTCGAAGGACAATTGGTGTATGAGTGAGGACCGCCGCATGTTTCACAAGAATTAGCAACCGCTTTAACTTGTTGTTGTTGTTGGTTTGAAGCGAGAAGCGTGATACTTTTGCTCATTTCAGTCATCATGCGGGTGAGTTCGGTCATATCAGGGTTTGCTGAAGTAGAAGAAACATTGACTCTCGGGTTGTTCCTTGAAGAAGCAGAGGAATCCCAGTTTTTGTGGTGAGTAGTCATGTTCTCAATTAGCTCTCTACACTCCTCGGGTCTCATTTTCATGAATGTGCCACCGGCGGCTGCATTAATTGTATCACGATCACGAAAAGTCAATCCGTTGTAGAAAGTATCTATTAAGGTCACAGGGAGCATGTTGTGGTTTGGACAACGATCAATCAAGACATTATATCTTTCCCAAGCATCAAAAAGAGATTCATCGGGATCTTGCATGAAACCGCTGATTTGATTGCGAAGGCTCGTGACCATGGATGGTGGAAAGTAGCGCGACAAAAAGCGTTGAGTCATGTCATCCCAAGTGTGAAAAGAATTCGTCGGGAGACGATCAAACCATTTCTCAGCATGATGTGATAAAGTATGTGGGAAGAGTTGTAGGCGAAGAACATCCATTGTGGCACCAGACAACTTCATGCTTTGGGTGATTGTAATGAACTTGTCGAGGTGTTTGTTGGCATCATCATCAGGCAATCCACGTAATGGATTTGTTTGCACTTGCTGAATCATGTGGTGCTTCAACGAAAACTCAGGAGCGTTGATTTGCATCGGCGTAATCGGTCCTCCTCGTCCAAACATGGTAGGTTGGTAGGTGGATTTGTTAAGTGTAGGGGGGACTTCTATCGAATTTAAGTGGCCTTTTCCTTGTATTTGTCCTCATTTTAACCGGAAAATCAATTTTTCGACATTTTTCAAAATTTTTGATCTATTTTGGCCTATTAGTTTTTCCTTTTGTATAGTTATTTTCTTTCCTTATTAGAATAAAACTTTAATAAAGTGGTTTTAATTTTCAAACGTTGTGAATCTTTTGACTCAACCCGAGTTTACTTATCTAAGTTTACTCTAGCTAGTATCCTTAACGTGTTTAAGTCAAGTTTTGCTAGGCTTTTATATAGGGAGCTATAAAACGCGAAAGTCTTAACTCTCACAGGTTAAGAACAAGAACTTTTCGCAAGTTCCTATAATTGATCATAGAGAGTCGTTTATTAAGGGAACTTTAAAACGCGATTTCTAAACTTGAAAAAGTCTAAGAATTTGCAAGATCCTATAGGTGACTCGAAAACCCAAAACTTTGATTTAATAGGCTAAGTATCCACGAGTCTCATTACTTGAGATTTTAAACTGTGGAGAACGAGAGATGATAGAGCCAATTATAAGTTTGGTATTCTTTCGTGAATTTATGTGAGTTAATTATGAGCATATTCTCCCATCGCTTGCTAATAAATTTATCTGCAATAAATAAGGTTGTACGATTTGAAAAGTTACTTAGCTTCTAGCCCAAGATCGTTTAAAAGTTGCTCGGTATGGATTAGAGTTCATAGCCAAGTCATAACTTATTGAAGCGGCCGAAGAACAGGGAAATACAGTAACAACGAATCTAATCACAATTTAACCAAAATTAAACAAAAGATTAAACCAAACTAATCACAAAACATCCAATAATCATAAACAAACTATCCAAATCAATAAAACTAACAAATCTAACCACAATAATCAAAACCCACTTTGATCAAAATAAGAACATGAACATGAACATAAACATAAAAATCAAAGATTAAGAAAGGTAGATAGGAGATTAACAAGATAAAGTAAAGATTGACAAGAATTAAATGGAAACTTACTTGAAATTAAAGGAATTTAATGTGCAAGACAAGTATTTAAATTTGACAAGTATTTAAATGACAAGGTAATTAAAGGTGGAAGAACTAATTGTCACTATTAGCCAACAAAAATGAAAATGATTAACATCTAATATATATATAGGGGAGGATTAGGAAGCTTCCTCCCCTCTTTCCTTTTCTCTTAATTGCATCATTAGGCCCTTCCTTCTTAACCTCTTTGTTAATTGCACCATTAGTCCTTAAACCTTTAAATCTTCTATAATCTTGGACTTTAATGACTTTTGGCTCGGGATTTCTTTGAACTCGTCTTTTAATTCTTCAATAAAATAGACTTGAGTTCTTCGGCTTTGAGTAAACTTCCGTCTTTTGACTTTTTCTTCGATAAATCTTCAGAATTGGTCTTGGACTTCCGTTCTTTTTGCACTCTTGACTTCTCGACTTCATCTTTCATCTTTTTCTTCAATAAAAGTCCGTAAATGCCCGTGTTTTCTCCACTTTTCACCTTTTCGTCCTAAATCACAACAAAAACACAAACCACGCATAATTCCGACATAAAAGACATAAAATACACGTTTTGGCTCGGTTATTATTGAAATTAAGTGGTAAAAGGGATGGGTGTTTACACACCTATCACAACTCAAGACTCTCAAGATGTCTGACGATTTGTCAGCCTTTTAAGTGCATCGATCTTGATTCTGGATGGCATTTGACCTCTGTGGTCGTCAAGCAATCTGATTTTTAGCAATCACTGTATTTGTATAACCCCTGTGTTTTGGGTCAGCGACTTTAAACTTGCTGTCGGATCTATACTGGTATAGGTTTAGCTGTGGCTGTGGAATCAACAGCTGGAAGTTCATCGGATCAACAACTGGAGGTTCAGAGTAGCTGAGGATTCACAGCTAGTTTACTTCAATAATGGCTGTGGCTGAATCAACAGCTGGGAGTCATAGTGGCTGAGGATTCACAAGGACTTTGAAATGACCGTGGGTACATATTCAGCCTGAGTTCAGTTCATCGACCTATTACAGTAACAGGTCCAGCGGGTTGACAGGATAACAGCTACCTTGTAGACAAGCTCAACTACCTTGTAGACATGCTCATCTATTCTTGATGGAGTGGTGGTAACAGGTAACGTCTCTCGTCTAGACATGATAAACATAGCATAGCTGTAGTGGAGCTACGATACCCTCTGCTGTCATCACAGCAGGTCTTTATTCACCTTCCTCTGTGTTATCAACCCCTTTCATTTCTTCAGCTTTAAGCTGATCACACATAACCCTTAACATTTTCGTCATTTTTGTCTGAGTAACAGAGTTAGTCGTCTGAGTTAGGTGTTCAAGATCAACAACTA
Source organism: Glebionis coronaria (assembly GCA_025667525.1). Classification (NCBI taxonomy): domain Eukaryota; kingdom Viridiplantae; phylum Streptophyta; class Magnoliopsida; order Asterales; family Asteraceae; genus Glebionis; species Glebionis coronaria. Next base: position 530,252,678 of record CM046876.1, read on the forward strand.
TATTTTCATCTTAGCTATTTTAATTCACCTCATCTAAACACGCAACAACATAAACCAATCTTCGTTTTATTATCAACCCTGAATCATCTACTGGCATTACCCGTCAATAAAAAAAATCTCAACAATAAAATCCTTGAAGATCTTTACATCGAAAACCAAAAAACCATAAGAACCAATCGATTCTTCAAATAACACAATCCGTTTTTGTAGCCACTAGAAACAAATCCAACTGCAATTCGATTAGATTTCCGGGTTGTTTGATTGGTTCGTGTTTATTTGGTTTCATATGGGAGTAGGTGAGAAAGAAAATGGACCTCGTGATTTATGATGTTGATTTTGTGATTAAAAGTTGAATTTGGGTTTCCTTTTTTTGATAAAGTGAATCTTGTGATTTTGAGAGATTTGAGAGATTCGGTGGAGGGTTTGGTATGGACTTTCGTTTATGAGAGATATGTAGATCCTAAAATAACTTTTAACCAACGGATCTTGATTTTATTTGTTCGTTGATGGTTTTGGATCGTAGATAAACGGATCTGGTTTCTACTTTCTTGTTTTTTTGTATGGATAAGGTGTTGTGTGGAATAGGAGTGTACACGTAGTAGTCTTTTTTAAGCAATAAAGTCAATATGTCTCTTCCAAATAAAATACACCAGCAGAATTTTTGAAGAGCACACTACAACTGACAATGCTCAAATGATTATTAGTAGTCACTTTGAACGGATCTGAATAAGAATTAATTCAACCCGCCCTGATACCAATTGATGGTCCACGAATCTTGTGCAAACATCGAATCAGCAAGGATCAATGAAGAACATTTGCACAATTAAACTAATTGACTAACTAATAACACAAGCGTGTACTTTTTATCGTTTGTATATCTTATTAATAATGAATCAACAAATATACAAGACTTGCCCGGTTGTTTGCGGAACAACAACCGGGCGATGAATGACAAACTAAACTCCCATGTTCATAGCTAGCTAAGCTTGTGTAACAATGGGAGGATGAAACCCCTATCTACTAAAGTGTTACATGTGTGTTTCTGTGGTGGGAATCATTAACCTATTCTATTACAAGGACCACATATATATACAGTAGGTGTGAAGCTTCCTTGAGAAGCTTTTACTAAAATACAATTAACCACCTAGTACTTTGTAGTCTTCCACTAATACTTCAAATAGACACTTCTGCAGGTCTTCTAACGTCTTCAGGTCTTGTAATAAGTAATAGTCTCGAGGAGTTAGTAAGCTGTTATGTCATCACTCACTAACTCCATCATCCTTGGTTCTTTGTATCACTTACTGAAATCCGCGTCAGCTAATGACGAGTCTATCTCGTAGAATCTAAAGAACTCCAAAGAACTCCAAAGAATGACACACTAAACTTATAACATACGTAGTTCAGTGACTAACACTACTTATGATACTTTACATCCAAATCTTGTGCAAGGGACAAATCAGGCACTGAATTGGCCCAACACTGTTGCAGACCAACAGTTATGGATATGACATTCTTATTTTGGGGTGATGGGGTAAATAACGACCTTAATGTTTTATATGGTTCACCGTTATTTGATAACCTTCTTTTGGACGAGGCTCCAGATACTGAGTTTGTTGTTAACGGTAAAACATACAAGCAAGGGTATTATTTAGCAGATGAAATTTACCCTCAATGGGCTTCTTTTGTTAAGTCGTATACAATTGCAACGGACGAAAAGAAAATGAAATTTAAAAGGATTCAAGAAAGTGCTAGAAAAGATATTGAGCGAGCGTTCGGGGTATTACAAGGTCGGTGGGGGATTATTCAACAACCAGCACGAAGTTACCAAGTCAGCACGCTTAAAAGAATCATGTATTGTGGCATCATAGTACATAACATGATATTGGAAGACCAAAAGTTTGACATTAGTGAATATGACCATATGTATGCTCCGCCTCAAGCAAATCTCGAACGTACTTGGGTAGAACGGTGTGAGACATTTAGAAGGAAAAATAAGGAACTTCGGGATAGGAAAGTTCACGATGAACTTCGACGTAATCTCGTTGAGCATTTGTGGAACCTTAATCATTAATGTCTTTTTAATTATTGTTATTTTTTTAAGATGTAATTTTTTTAGTGTTTTTTTCTCATGTATTGTTTTTAAATTTGTATTTGTATTTTTATTATGAATGAAATGTGATTTTAGTTTAAAATAAATTATTAAAAAAACAAAGTGGTAGGGTGACGATGACACGAGAATGTTGGTGTTAACCAGGGAGGGAAGTTGTGTCGTCGTGGAAAGTTTTGGTGTCATAAAAAAAAAGTGATGTGGCATCACTTTTTGCCCACGACACGAACACGACGGCTCAACTATACCGTATGCTCTAAGTGATAGACTCGATGCGATTAAAACCTGAAAATCCACATAAACCTACAAAACCGAAACCGCATAAAACTAAGCGGTACTGATTCACACATTTAAAAAAAACACAATTGCAAATACGGTTTGTCAAAATCCGCACGTCTCCGCACTCGGGTCAGTTTTTATATCCTACAATCACTTTGATACTTGCTTAAAGGGTAAAAGCTATACAATACCATCTTACTTAGCAGAATGTACCGACTTTAAACACTTACAATTTAATCGCTAGCCATTACCAATAAACTTTCAAATTGATTATACACTTTACCAATATGGTCCTAAAATGACAATATTACCCTTTTCTTCTTTTACATAATTACAAATAATACTACATTCACTCTTTCTCACACCATAATCATTAAACGTAGTAGCTAAAGGATGAGTAGCCAAATCCACAATCGTAAAAAAATTAATGAAAATTTACTAACGAAAACGTAAATTTATTACTTTTGTTTTACGTTTTTCATCGATTTTTTTATGTTTTCATCAGTATTTTTATGTTTTCGTCAGTAAATTTACGTTTTTGACAGAAAATTTACGTTTTCGTCTGTAAATATACGTTTTAGTTAGAAAATTTACGTTTTCGTTGTTAAATTTACGTTTTCGTCAGTAAATTTACGTTTTCGACAGAAAATTTACGTTTTCGTCAGAAAATTTAAGTTTTCGTCAGAAAATTTACGTTTTCGTCAGTGAATTTACGTTTTCGTCAGTAAATTTTCGTTTTCGTCAGTAATTTTTCGTTTTCGTCAGTTAATTTACGTTTTCGTCAGTAAATTTACGTTTTCGTTAGAGAATTTACGTTTTCGTCAGTAAATTTATGTATTCATCAGTAAATTTTCGTTTTCGTCAGTAAATTTACGTTTTCGTCAGTAAGTTTACGTTTTCGTGAGTAAATTTACGTTTTCGTCAGTAAATTCACGTTTTGGTTAGAAAATTTTCATTTTCTTCAGTAAATTTAAGTTTTCGTCAGTAAGTTTACGTATTCGTAAGAAAATTTACGTTTTCGTCAGAAAATTTACGTTTTAGTCAGTAAATTTACGTTTTCGTCATAAAATTTACGTATTCGTCATAAAATTTTCGTTTTTTTCAGTAAATTTACGTTTTCGTCAGTAAATTTTCGTTTTCGTACGAAAACGTAAATATACTGACGAAAACTTAAATTTTTGACGAAAACGTAAATTTACAGAAGAAAACGTAATTTTACTACGAAAACATAAATTTCCTGACGAAAACGTAAATTTTCTGATGAAAAAGTGAATTTACTGACGAAAACGTAAATTTACTGACGAAAACGTAAATATACTGACGAAAACGTAAATTTACTGACGAAAACGTAAATTTACTGACGAACATAAATTTTCTGACGAATACGTAAATTTACTAACGAAAACGTAAATTTTCTGACGAAAACGTAAATTTACTGACGAAAACGTAAATTTACGGACGAAAACAAAAATTTTCTGACGAAAACGTAAATTTACTGACGAAAACGTAAATTTACTGACGAAAACGTAAATATACTGACGAAAACGTAAATTTACTGACGAAAACGTAAATGTTTTGACGAAAACGTAAATTTTTTGATGAAAACGTAAATTTTCTGACGAATACGTAAATTTACTGACGAAAACGTAAATTTTCTAACGAAAACGTAAATTTACAGACGAAAACGTAAATTTACTGACGAAAACGTAAATTTTCTGACGAAAACGTAAATTTACTGACGGAAACGTAAATTTTCTGACGAATACGTAAATTTACTGACGAAAACGTAAATTTACTGACGAATACGTAAATTTACTGACGAAAACGTAAATTTACTGACGAAAACGTAAATTTACTGATGAAAATTTACGTAATTATGTAAAAAAGAAACTAACCTTTTGGTGGGTTGAAATTGACACCTCTTGTAATTATGTAAAAAAAGAAGAAGGGTAATATCGTTATTTTAGGGTAATATTGGTAAAGTAAATAATCAATTTGAAAGTTCATTGGTAATGTCTAACGATTAAATTGTAAGTGTTTAAAGTTGGTACATTTTGATAAGTACGATGGTATCGTATAATTTTTACCCTTGCTTAAATTCTCAAACTTAGTCACTCTTTATTTGATTTAATTTAAAAAAAAAGAGGATAATACTTATACTTGAACCATTAACAAAGTATTAAGGTATATTGTGATGTTGATTATTTAGTAATTTACATGTAGCAGCCGTTTTCCCATAAAACCTTAGCAGAAATGTCTTCATCTCAACCGTCACGAAAGAGACAAAGAAGAAGAAATTCAGTCAGTAAAGACAAGTCCAATCAGCTTGACCGATTTGACTCACTTCCATGGACCTCTTCTCTCCCCACTGCCGCTGCTGATGAAGAAGATCCTTTCTCCACGTTCGACGGATTAAACGACTTCGAAGGAGGTTCTTTTTCTTACATTGGATCTTATTCTGCTTCAAAATAACCACTTTGGGTGTTTGTTTCAGCTTATGTTTTATTTAGTTTTGGGCTTATGAGCTTACCTTTTTAGCTTATTTTAGAAAAAAAATCAGCTTATGGAATCTTATCATGAATTGATAATCTTATATAAACCAAAAAGTGATGTTATGAAACATAAGCCGAAAACCAAATAAGCCATAACCCGCTATATAAGCTTAAACAAACACCCCCTCAGTATACTGGTGCCAATGATCACAAGTATGGTATAAGCAGTTTATGATATAGTGTTTTGATGTCAAAGGTTCGCTTATTTACTTTAGAGTAAGCATTTGGGGGTTGCTTAGTTTTTCTTCTCATGTTTATGCTTGAAAATAACAGTTTATGATAGTGTTTGGAGTTGCTTATTTTGTAATAAAGTGTAAATACTCGAAAAAGATATAGGTTAAGTATGATGGTCAAATGAAATACATTTTCAAAAGATATAGATTGAGGGGGTGTTTGTTTAAGCTTCTATGTGGCTTATAGGCTTATTTGATTTAGGCTTTTGTTTCATAAGCCACAATTTTCCGGCTTATTTTGGGACTTGTGGGCTTATATAAGTTTATTACGATATATGATAACCTTATATAAGCTCAGAAGTCCCAAAATAAGCCAGAAATTTAGGGCTTATGAGACATAAGCCGATATCAAATAAACCCATAAGTCCACATATAAGCGGAAATAAACACCCCCTAAGTATGATGGTCAAATGATAATTTCTGCTTCATCTCAAATAAGCTTTTTGAAATAAGCAGTTTTCCGCATGTTTTTTCAGAAACTGCTTTTTATCCTAAAATTAGTGGATAATAAGCTAAAGCAATACCAAGAACCCACTCAGAAGACAAAGATTAAAACAGCTTGAAAAAGAAAAGCAATCCGAAACACCTCTAAATAAGTAAATTCTTAAATTTGCAAGTTTCGTGATTAAGTAGCTTGAAGAATTAAAGGAATATGTGTATTTTGGGTAATTGTTATGTTTTGTTGGTGCAGGTGTCTTGTCTCTTGAAGAAATTGATGAATCAGAGTACGGATTGGAGCTTCCTAAAGCTTTTCAAAAGGGAGGGAAGAAACATGAAAAGCCGACTAAACGTAAACGGGAAGAAAGTGGTGACGGTGATGAAGTTGTTACTGAGGATGATAACGATGGCGAGGATGGAAAGGAGGTGAAAAAGAGCAAGAAGAGAAAAAAGAAGAAGAAGAAAGCAAAGAAGGATAAAAAACCTGATGAATCGACGGAAAATGTAGAAGAAACACTCGGTGGTATGTCTTTAGTGTTAAAGTAACGGTTAATTTGGTAATGTAAGTTATTATGTACGTCTTTAGTTTGGTCTAGCTAATGTCTATCTACTAATGTTGAGTATTAACAAAGGTGTAGTGGAACTATCTAGTTTTAGGCGATTTTGTATGAGACGTCTTTTTAATAATTTAATGTTTAATATGTGTATATCAGTTATAAGCCTTTTCTATCAGCCTTTATAAATATTTAATTTAAACAGTTGCAGATGCAGATGATAAGAATGAAGTTAGAGAAGATGAAAAAGATGAAGTGGATGAAGTTAAAGACGATGAAAAGGATGAAGTTAAAGACGATGAAAAAGACGAAGTTGATGACAGTGAATATCATGCGTGGTATGAACTCAGGCTTCACTCATTGCTTATGAAATCAATAGCTAAGCTCAAGTTCAAGGAACCAACACCGATACAAAAAGCTTGTATACCGGCAGGTGCTCATCAAGGAAAGGTTAGTATCGTAGTTTACGGAGGTTGCACCATTGTACCAACTATCAACAAGTCTTTTTATTCAACATTTTTATTTTGATAGGATGTCATTGGTGCTGCTGAGACAGGGTCTGGTAAAACTCTGGCGTTTGGATTACCAATATTACAACGTCTACTCGAAGAGCGTGAAAAATTCGAAAGGCAGGTTGAAGAGAAAGGAGAAGCGAATGCAAAAGTTATTTCAAAAGGTCTTCTAAGAGCACTTATTATTACTCCAACTAGGGAACTTGCACTTCAGGTACACATAAGTTCATACGTTTTTTACGATTTATTTACTGCCTTTTTTTAGCTCTAATTCTAATTCGTGTAGTTTTACAAATCAGGTTACTGATCATCTGAAGCAAGTGGCGATAGGGACTGATGTTAGGGTTGTTCCAATTGTTGGTGGAATGTCAACAGAAAAGCAAGAACGACTTTTGAAAGGAAGGCCTGAGATTGTTGTTGGAACTCCAGGACGTCTATGGGAACTAATGTCAGGGGGAGAAGTTCATCTTGTTGAGGTAAGTTTGAGAGTACCTATGTGTCTATAGTATACTTTGCAGTGGAAATTTGTTATGTGTCTAAGTTACGTAGGGGTCTTAAATGTCATTTATATAAGTATATGGTCTCTTATGTAATATTACACTATGTCAAGCCTACTTATAAGTCATTCCAGTGATAAGAGAGTTATGAATGAAATTATAAAACTTTTTGTATTCTCTGATTCTCTTTGTCACTCATTTGAGTGTTCATATCAAACTTACCGATCCTCATCGAAGACTATTCTAAATTCTAGTTTTCCTTGTTGATTGGAGGATTGATTACCCACCGAGCTTAGCTTGGTCTTAATCAAATCCGAATCATATCACTGGTATCAGAGCTGTACGCTCCTCGGTACTTCATCACAAAGGTTTTGGAGATCAGTATCTTAAAAAAAAAAAAAAAGAAAAAAAAAAGTTCTCGAATTAGCGCTTCTGCTAAGTGATGGAGGTCAAGCGTATGGAGGTAAGTTTAGAGTTTTATGTAAATGATATTTTTGATAGAATTGATCTAAGTCAGCAGTCAAATTGTGTGCAAATATCTAATATACAGAACCTAGTTTCTAAGATGTCAAAACAAATTGAAAATTTTGGGGCCAAAAATAGGAAGCCAAGATATGAAGGTAGACTAGGTAGTAATGGATTGGAAATAGGGAAAATGAATGTTGAAACACTTGCTTTAGGAAGTAGAAACCATGATTTTGATCATGAGTTAGAGAAGGTAGAGGTTGCCCATAATGTGTTTGATGAAATTCCTAAAAAGAATTTTGGGATTTTTCGCAAGTCGTTTGTTGAAATGTCAAAAGTGAATATAGGAGATGGCGATAAGGTGTTTAATGAATTGCCGAATGGGAAGGTAAATTTTACATCAGGTGGTTGGTTTCATGAGTTAAACGGGTTGAAGCAGATTTCGAGTGTTAAGGAGTATCATGACTGTTTCATTGACGTACTCAGTCGGTTACAACTCCCACAAAAGTACAACCTTAGTTGTTTTATTGATGGTTTTAATGAAGATATCCGGTGTATGGTTAAGTTGTTTAAACCAAAAACCATTCATGAAGCCTATTGTTTGGCTAAGCTTCACGAAGCGACACTTGAAGCCAGAAAACCAAACGAGCTTATAAGAAAACCCCCCTTACCCACCCAAAACATACCAAAAGAAGAACATCTTGAAGAACTCAGTAAGAGTGTTGAATTTTTTTCTATAGACAAATATTCTCACGAGTGTTTGCAACCTGATGCACACACTAGAATTCACACCAGAGATCAGTATATGGAGAGATCTTAATTGCAGAAAATGGTATGGGTCGAAAAGCACTTATGGAGAATCATGATGAAATTATTGTTGATGCAACCACGAAAACTGGTAATGAGGATGTAAAAGATACTCAAGATGTTAGCTGTAAAGCAGAAAATGAAGAATTAGGATTGGAATTACCAGATATGAAAAATGCGGAGAAAGAAAATGAAGATAACTGTATAGAAGGCAGTGGCGAAACATTGAAAAGGTATGTGGGATACAACTTGTTAATTTATGGTGAGCAGATTATGTATCAATGTTGTAGCGATGGGATGATCAAAACTGAGCAAGGAGGAGATGGGATGATCAAAACTGAGCAAAGAGGAGTGACAGGTTGTGCTCTTGATGAATTGTTACAAGTCACATGTTACTTAAGAAGTAATACACTACAATTATTGTGGGACACAAGTTGGATGCAGGTTATTTATTCGCCTTTGAAAATTAACGACGATAGTTATGAACTAAAGGATGTTAGCTTGGCAGAGAAACAAGCTGGTATAAATGGCATTGAGAAAGCCTGCCTTGAAGCTGTGATACAGAACATTCTAACAAGGCAATCAAGTAGTGATTTGATTGCTGATGTTACTGCAGTGTTTGAATGGAAACCAGGTTTAAGGTTGTGTTCATTTGAGAAGTGCAGAAAAATTCAACATGGTTTAACTGAACATGGAGCTTTTCATGTGATCAAGACTCGTTCATTAGTGTTAAGAGTCGAACTCCATTGTAAGTACGATAGTGGGTCACTTAAGTGGTGTTACCTTGGCAGAAAGTTTAGGAGTTCAAAAGGGTTACAAGGTGGAATGAAGGCTCAACCTCGAGTTATTTGTCAAAACGCCCTGCTCAAAACAAAAAAAATTGAAGAGAAGAAAACTCAAAGAAGGAATATTCTTGTAGCTATTGATTTATTAGGTGAAAATGTTTTGATTGGGGCACCCTGGAACATACAGTTGTCTTATCAAAATTACAAGATACGAGACAAATGTTGGTTACATTGCTGGGATGTACAAGTTAACTCGGAGGTTCATGGGAAAGTGGAGCTGGTGTATGATCAATTATTGTATAAAGCGAGTGAGTTTAGACTTTAGACAAGCAAGTGTTGAAGTTTCACAAAATGCTACTCTTGGTGCAGCTTTAATGATGTCCTGGCAGAATGATGGTGATGACAATTCATGTGTGTCACTTGGCAACAATCTGCAATTGGTTCAAGTTGTTATGACTTTTTTGAGGTGTCAAGTTCTATGGGAAGAGATGAACCATTTTGTTAAGAAATCACACATAATGATTAGTGTGTGGGAGGCAACATGGGGCAACTTTCGTAATGAAATTCTAAATGATATTTGTGATGTTTTATAATGCCATTGTGGAGGAATCACTAAATGAAGAAAGCAGTGAAGGCATAAGAGGTACTAAAATTAAGACCAAGGAAGATAAGTTACAGATTGAAAGTGAAGTAAAACTTTCTGTTATGAAGAAGGAATTCACAATAAATTTGGTAGCTCGTTCCACTTTCTTGAATATCATATCTGTTGATATTTGCAACAGTCCACTTAGGCACAATGTATTAAACATCACTAGAGAAAATCTTGCTACTTGTTACCTAAAAGAACTACTCATGAAGAACAAAAATGAAATTGTGAAGAAGTGGTCAGTGAAGTGGAAATGGAAGGACCTTATCTCGGGTGATGTGATTGTTGTCTCATGTATTGATCCTTGGAGCAAATGGTGGTTAGTTATGTGGAAGTGGGAGAAGATACGTACATCGACGAGGAAATTTTGGAAGATTGATCCCGACTTTTATGATCCTTGAGGTCAAGGATCTTTTAAGGGGAGGGTATTGTTATGTGTCTAAGTTACGTAGGGGTCTTAAATGTCATTTATATAAGTATAGGGTCTCTTATGTAATATTACACTATTTGGGTGTTTGGGATTGCTTATTTAAAATAGATTATTCGTTTTGTAAATGAATAATTAGATAATCAGCGGTTACGAAACGTGATTTTAAAATATAGTGTTTGGATTTGATTATTTTGTTTGATATCGAAATAATTAGATAATCAGTTTTTCATAATGTTTGGCAAATCAATTTGTTTATAACTTAATTTGTAAAATGACAAAAGAAGCCACTGGTGGCATGTGCAACCATTAAAAAACAAGAAAATAAAGGACAAATTTGTGATTACATGAAAAATGTAAAATGCCGTTTTCTTGCTGTAGGTCCTCCCCTACTTTTTCATAACTCGGTTTTGTAGCTCCAACAACGCAGAAAAGCACTTTTCTTCCTTTTTTTGACAAACACTAAAAAGTAAATTATACCGTTTTGGAACTGATTTAAGCAGATAATCTAGACCATAACGCAAATCCAAACACCCCTTATGTCAAGCCTACTTATAAGTAGGGGTGCAAACGAGCGGAGCCGAACCTGAGCTCAACAGGGCTCGGGCTCGGCTCGAAACATAAAATAATAGGCTCGAGCTCGGCTCGATAGCTCGTCGAGCTTTTACCTTTAAAGCTTGAGCTCGGCTCGATTAGGATTCGAGCAAAGCTCGAGCTTAGCTTGAAAAGCTCTAAATCATATATACGAAACAAATATATCATTATCGTGTACACACCACCACAAATTCTATGTATGTACTAAACTATGATAACGACTATCAATAAATTATTTAAGTTTTTATATAGTTACTCTTGATAATAAGGTTAATACTTAAATGAATGTTTTCGTACTTATATAAAAATATATTTATACTAAGGCTCGAAAAAGCTCGATAAGGGCTCGAGCCAAGCTATCAAAAGCTCGAGCTCGGCTCATTATATGTTTCGATCCATACTTTTGGGCTTGGGCTCGGGCTTGGGCTCGATAAAAGCTCGGCTCGATCGAGTCGAGCTTGAGCTCGAGCTCGAATAGCTCGATAAAAGCTCGGCTCGTTTGCACCCCTACTTATAAGTCATTCCGGTGATAAGAGAGTTATGAATGAAATTATAAAACTTCTTGTCTTTTCTGATTCTCTGTCACTCATTTGAGTGTTCATATCAAACTTACCGATCCTCATCGAAGACTATTCTAAATCCTAGTTTTCCTTGTTGATTGGAGGATTGATTACCCACCGAGCTTAGCTTGGTCTTAATCAAATCCGAATCATATCAAAATTTTTACCCATTTTTTACTTAGTAATTGGTAAATTTGGGTTATCTTTATCTCTAACGAGTCCAAAGGGTAAAAAGAAATCTCCTAAGAGAAATTGGGTTGCACAATTTGATGGCTGCCCAACGTATTTTTTTGTAAGCATAAAACCTTCCAAGTCATTTCTTTCAAAAAAATCAAACCCAACTGACCTGCCCATTTTGCGACTTTTGTATAGCGTATAGCATTGTAAAAATCCGAAACAAAACCATATCATCACTTTGATGGGTTAAAGTGTAAAACATAAATTTGAGCACTAAAGATTCTACTTTGGGTATGCTTCTGAAATCTGCAGTTTTTAAAAGATCATGATCATTATTATCAATCTCACTATTAAATGTTTGCCTCGCAGTTACATTCATTGTCATTCTTTGTGCTGGATGAGGCTGACCGGATGATAGATAATGGCCATTTTCATGAATTACAGTCAATTATTGACATGCTCCCGATGGTTAGGGAAGGACATGCAGAGGATACTGAAAACTGTGTTACGACTACAGGCTTTCAAAGGAAGAAAAGGCAGACTTTTGTATTCTCTGCTACCATTGCCCTATCTTCTGATTTTAGGAAAAAGCTCAAACGTGGATCTGTGAAAGCAAAATCAGATGGTGAATTAAATTCAATTGAAGCACTCTCTGAACGGGCTGGGATGCGATCTAATGCTGCTATTATAGATCTGACAAATGCTTCAATTATGCCAAATAAACTTGAGGAGTCATTTATCGAGTATGCACTTAACTTTCCCTTGCATATTTTAGTACGACCAAACTTCTACTAGTAGCTTTATAACACTCTAATTCCTTATGTTATTTAATATTTTTATTTTTTAAATGGCTTCATAGGAATTATCTTGGTATAAGGAGATTTTTCTACTCTATTTTACATACTAATGAGTCATGAACATGAAATTACAGGTGCAAGGAAGAGGATAAAGATGCGTATTTGTATTATATATTGTCTGTTCATGGACGAGGACAAACTATTGTATTTTGCACATCCATCGCAGCCCTACGTCATATTTCTTCTCTTTTGAAACTTCTTGAAGTCAATGCTTGGACACTTCATGCACAGATGCAGCAACGTGCTCGCCTCAAGGTTTCTCTATCTTTGATTCATATATAATAAATAATCGTTACTGTAATAATCTAGTTACTTTTATTCTTACATTTTTTCTGTTCAAAGTTTAAACTCTAGGCAGTGCTGATCTTGGATTTAATTGTAGGCAATTGACCGTTTTCGTGGAAATGAGCATGGTGTACTTCTTGCTACGGATGTTGCTGCTAGGGGTCTTGATATTCCTGGTGTTCGGACTGTTGTTCATTACCAACTTCCTCACTCTGCAGAAGTAAGCTAATCTATATATCATTTTCTTAAGTTATTTTTTCAATAGTACACAACCCATTTATCCTGTTTGACCCATTCTCTTTATATATCTTTTGTATGATCCATCTGACCACTGATATGACAGAACCAAAGTTGACCCATTAACACATAATTAGATCTTAACTGCCACCTGTATCTGCTATGCTTGATTTTGTTGTGTATGCTGAATATGTTTATCGTCAGGTTTATGTGCATAGAAGTGGGAGAACCGCTAGAGCTTCTGCTGATGGATGCAGCATAGCTCTTATTTCCCCAAAGGAATCATCCAAATTTGTTTCGTTGTGCAGATCGTTTTCAATGGTTAGCTATTAGACTATAATTTATCGTGAAATTTTGTATGGGCATGTGCTAATGTTTGTCATCAATCTTTATTTTGTTTCCAGGAAAGCTTTCGCGAGTTTCCAATAGAGTCTACATACATGCATGAGGTAACAAAGCGTCTATCACTCGCACGACAAATTGACAAGGTTTTGAGAAAGGAATCACAGGCAAGTCTATTTAAATTTCTTGTGAACTTGATGCTAATTAGTAATTACACATTCAGCTCACAGTTACCTCTTCCAGGACAAGGCTGATAAAAGCTGGTTTAAACGAAACGCCGAGTCGATTGATCTGATTGTAGAGGAAAATGACAGCGAGGAAGAAAGAGTCAACAGTATCAGGAAAAAGAAAGCAACTTCTGCCAAACTAAAAAATCTGCAACAGGTTTTCGCCTACTATTAGTTATCATTCTTACTAAAACTAATACGTCTTCTGTCTGAAACGTATTTTACTTGCCGATTTTGACCCTTCTCCTGTTTTGTCAAACTACAGGAGCTCAGTTCATTGCTTTCTCGTCCCCTGCAACCCAGATCATTCTCAAGTAAATTTTTGCCAGGGGTAACTACTCAACTTACATCCCTCAATATATATTTTTCCATAATTCTTTTTATTTGATCTTTTCTTTATGGTTTTATTAAAGGTGTCAGAACCTCTTTAATGTTAAAAGGGTAATTTGGGGTTGCCTTACCTCAAATTGTAAAATGGGTAAAGGTGAATATATTTTACTGAAAGATAAATTGGTGAAGGTTGTGTAAAGGAAATCTGATGTGTATTCAAGTGCACCAAAAATATCCATAATTACTTTTGAGACGAGTTAATTCAATTTTGAAATAAGATAGCTTTTTGGTTATATTTAGCATGGTCTTTGTTTTCAAGTATTGTTAGTTTTAATTACCAGATCGACTTTCAACTTTTGAGTTTGATGTTGCAGGGTGGTATTACACCACTTGTTCAACAGCAATTTGTTGAAATGGCGAGGCAAAAACGTGCGGATGTTGGGGTATCGGCCAATAACAAGAGGAGAATGGTTGTTATTGGTCAAGATTGCGTTGAGCCACTTCAAGCGCTCAGGAGTAGCGGTCACGAGGTACTTATATTTCCAGTCTCATCATTCGTCTATGCTGCTTAAAAGCAACTAATTAATATTTTTAATTCTTCATGAACAAAACATTGACTCGTTTACCATTCACAATTTCAGGTTTCAATGGATACTACAGGGGCTTTAGAAAAGCGAAGAAATTTGGACAACCTAAGAAGAAAGAGGAAAGAAGAGAAAAAACGTACATTTCCCCCCCTACAAAAAAAAACTACAGTTATCCTATTGATAGTCATGCCTTTTATTTTGTTAATAAGAAACATACATTTGCCATTCAGGGTTGCATGATCAGAAGAGAAAGCAGAGGAAGAAGCTAAAAGCAGGAGGCGATTAGACCATCATGGATATTTTATACCATCAAGAGATCAAAGTTTTGTTCGAATACAATTTAATTTAGTGCATCAATTTTCCTGTATAAGAAATGCAAGAAAATAAGTTCTTTCGAATGCCAAATGACAGTGAAATCAATTTTGAACCTAGTGTTGTTATCTAGTTTATTTGATGTAGTTTTATAACATTCTAGTCCAAGAACCTATAAATGGAAAAACTGCAATTAACAATCTCAGAAGTAAAGGGGTCTCGCTTCTTTTGTCTCTTCCGCTCATTTTACTCTTTAATGGTGTCTTCCACTTTCCAGTTTTATTAGGCCTAGTTCTTCCATCCAGTTCTTCCCAGCCACCAAAACTAGACGAAGTACCATTGCTTTTCTTATTACTTGACACATCACCTCCAGCCACCCATGTTTGATAACCACTTGTCTTCTCTCTTTCATCTTTTACATATTCTTGTTCTTCGTCCATATCCACATAATTTAAAGGACCTTTTGGCCGTGATGGCGGCGGTTTCCTTCTGCTGGTGCCCCGGCGCCTTGTTTTGTTCTTTGGTTTTCCCCATACTGTTTGAAATACCAAGGAAAGTGCCGATTGGCCGAGTGGAATTGCTAACGCCATAAGAAACGCTTTTGGACCGGATGTCAAGAGGAAGGATGAGATTATTGCAGGAAGCATCCATCCAAATGATCTGAATACCTGCACTGGTTATTCGTACCTTATATCAACTCATTATCACTACGCATAGTCTTAAATTTGCAAAAAAAAACTGATCACCATTTGGACTTTTTTAATTATCTGTGGGTCTGTGATTACCAATTTCAAATTTAAATGAGTTAGCAACTATCTACTTCATAATTTTATAGTAATTCACTAATTTGGCACAACGTTAGTGATGACTCGTATTTCGGTTGTAACCTAAAGCATCTTTACCAATTTTAAACATGCAAATTAGTGTTATTTACTTTAAAAGTGAGAAAAAAATTAAAATTTCATAAGCTTACCACGCAAATCACATAACTCACGAGTGTATAGAATTGCTAATTTGACTACAGCTTATTGCTATTCGAAGTAAGTTATTCAACTTATTTCATTGCTGATCATCTCATGTATGAAAACAAAAATACTGTAGTAAGATAAGCAGTTTAAAAAAGATGTCTTATTACCGTAGTTGATTCACTTTCAAACAAACATACAAACAGACTGTAAGGAGAGCACGCAAGTACTCCGTTGCGCCTAGCCAAGTTTAAAAATGAGCGAAGCTCGAAAGCCAAACCACATGATTAGTTTTATATTTCATAATCTAAAAGAAATCAGACCTTAAAAATCCACACACCGTCAATGAAGTCCTCAAGAATATCAAGCCACTGATTAGCATCATCATCATCATCATCATCATCTTCAAAATCATTGAAGTCATAGTTCCTTGTTCTAAAAGTCTCTGCATTGGAGTCCCACCTGCGACTCTTGGTTAGAATGAGGCGATGTGTACGGTTGACTGACAAAGATTCTGTCCGGTGGAGCTTCTTCTCCGGCCATAGTAGTTGTTGTTGTTGTTGTTGAGGAAGAAGAACCAGCAAAGCTGGCGGTGGGTGTAACCGTGATACCAAGATTGAGACCATACATACGGTTTATGTGTTTCACCTCATCTGCTTGCCGACCATACCAATAACGTTATCTAACAGGGAGTGTTGTTTTCATTTGGTTCATTAACTCCTTGCATCTATATTTACATTTATGCCCTCCTACTTTTCATTTCCCTTTTTGTCAAATAAATAATCTTGTTCAAAAAAATAAATAATCTATCAAGTGTTGTTATTTGGGAATTTGCGATATTAAAAAAAAAAAAAAAAAAAGTGTCAACGGCCCTCACATACGTATTTTTACGGTTTTCTAACGGTTAAAAAAAATAAAAAATCCAACATCTCTGTTTCATCCATTATTTGTTCTCTCCGTTAAAAAAACCACCATCGTCACATATGATTATATGCATCTATTGTTCCCAACATCTCTGTTCTCCAAGTGTAGGAATCTTTGATTACATAAAAAAAAGATGGGATAACCATCATCACGAGCAACAAGTGCAATTGAAATCGTAGTTTGGGCGTTTTTCGGAATAACTGAAATTGAAGGCTTTTTGTTTCATGATCTCCGATATTATCCATGAAAGGTACGTTTCTTATTTAAGTTTTAATTTAATTTTATCTAATACTTAAATTGTGTAAAGGTGTATGTTTATTGGGTTATTCTATGGTTTAATTTGATTAACAGATCTGGAAGTGAGTACTAACAGTGGGATATGATTTAGGATTTTTTAATTTTAATATATTTTTCGTTGATGGAGATTGGTAAACCACTTTATAACACTCAAAATGATCAAAATACAAAGAAAAGAAGGAATAAGTGGTTCATCATCATCGGCAGTGATTCGGGTAATAGAGCCCCGTTTTTATTCTTCTTTGATGACGGTGGGTTGGGAGTTACAGTTTTATTGTTTTAGTTTGTGATTCGAAGTTTGTGACACAAAGGGATTATCAGCTTGGATTTGTTTTGGCTTTTTGTAATAAGCCGGACATAGCTATAATATGATGTTTTAAAGCATATTAACGGCTTAAAAGATTTAGTGGCATCATGAATATTTGCTTATTTGTTAAACCATAGTCACATGGAACGCGGTACGCTTCGGTTCGGGAACGAGGAACGGGAACGCGGTTCGCGAGGTCCTTAAAATTCGGTACGAAAGGGGGTAGGCTCATTTTGGTACGCTTCGGTTCGATGTACCGTATAATTTGGTACGATGTTCCCAATATGATATAGTGTACCATACTATAGTTATGCATATATATATTATAATAGGTGAATAGACATATATTTTACACGTACACATTTACAAAATTTTAATAATTTATATTTAATTGTTCTACTTATATAAATTATACATTGTACTAAGCCCACTAATATCTCTCCTGATAATGGTATGAGTTAAATAGAATATATCTAATTGGCCCATGTATATAAGTTAGTATTAGCTAGGCTCATAAAACAATAAAATAAATCACTTGGGCTATTAAAAACTTTTAGGGCAACATGTTTCTCTTTCTTTCACTTTCTTTCAGCCGCTTTTCATTCTTCAACATGATACTTATCGGAAAACTCCATCTCCATTAAAATCTGACACCATAAATTAACCGTTGACCGTCATTGACCGTCGAACCGATCGCTTTTGGTACGCCGAACCCAATGATTTTTGGCACTAAATGAAGCTGTTTGGGAACGTGAAAAGTGGCGAACCAAATCGCGATCCCCCATCGAACTGGATCGCTTTCGTACCCTGTTTTGGATCGAACGAACTGGATCGCAATTCGCGAGTACTCTAACGAATTATGTGCCTATGTGTTAAACGTTTTGAATAAGCACTTCTTTAATCAAATGATCTTTTTGGCTTGTAGTGGTACGATAAGCTATATGGCGGAGCATGTTGTTAGTCAGGGATCTTTTTGAATTGTGCTTCATGTAGGTTTTTAGGGTATAAAACTCAGGTAGGTCAGTAGAAGGGAGGGGGTCACATTCAAATAAGAAAATCTTAAACGCCTCCTAAGGAGCAATCCTAACCATCTGAAAAAATGAAAAACACATATTTAACAACGAAAGAATTAAAAATTGCATTAAGTACAATATAATTTGAATCATAACCAATCTCTAAAAGCTATGCTGCAAACAAGATCAGTAGCACATTTGATGAAGTTTTAATGTTTAAAATCTATCGAGTTATACAAGTAAATGCAGAGTAGCAAATACATATTATTCACCAAGTATGGGAAACTATAGCTTAGTGTGAAATTCATACAGTAGAAACCTGATCAAATGTTGGCTGGATTGCAGGCTCGGTTGTCTTACCACCATTAATAAGATTCTATGTTATGTACGTAGTTGTCATAGATCAAATGCCTGAAAATGTTGTAGCCTGACTAGGCATCTATCAATCATCTAAAATAACATATAAATTCAATATTATAACTGAGCACGCTTAATGATCTTTCCATTGTTTTCAGCCTAAAGTGATCTCTCAGTTTCACAAAATCTTTTAGAATTAAGCATATCATTCAACGATCAGATAGTCGTATACTCGGTATACTGCACATATGACCACAACATGCTTCATACTTTCTTTATCCTGATTTTCCACAATAAGCGTGTGATTACTAATATCTTAAGTTATACCCACTGTGTTCTTCGAAACTAAAGGTCAAGTATAGAAAGATCTAAATCTTATCTTGGATGAATGGTTAAAACAAGGTTATCAGCAGGTGGGAACCTTCTTAATTTATGTAACCAGCTCTAATAAGGACATATAGTGGGTGTACCAGCTTTGATAAAGACATTTAAGGGTTGTTTGTTAAAACACTGATAATCTAATAACTTCCGCTTAGGTTCATTTCAATTAGCATATAGTGTTCTGACTGATACTTAGTTAGGGGTCAAAAGTAATAAGTTTCCTATAAAACTTGAAAGACCACTGAGGGGTGTTTGTGATTGCATATTATGCAAAAGGTACTACAGCTACTTAATTGTAACTACCTATTTAGGGGATGCTAGGGATTAAAACTTCAAACCGGTTATCTGATTAAAAAACTGAGATACCAATATTCTTATAACCTAAGCATATAAAAGGTGTCATCTAAACACTTGACACTTGGACTTATCTGCTATAAATAAGAAGGGTAGCGGGGGTCACATTCAAATAAGAAAATCTTAAACGCCTCCTAAGGAGCAATCCTAACCATCTTAAAAAATGAAAAACACATAAAACAACAAGAGAATTAAAAATTGCATTAAGTAGCATCTAATTTGAATTATAACCAATCTCTAAAAGCTATGCTGCAAAACAAGATCAGTAGCACATTTGATGAAGTTTTAATGTTTAAAATGTGTCAGTCCTACTGTTATCAGGGTTAGCATGTTACAACAGGATCAAGTTGGATAATGACGTGTCTCAAACGGGTCAAATGGGTATAAAACAAAATAAAATAAATAGGAAACGTGTCAAAGAGTTGAATAAGTCAAGAGTCCTCCAGAGTTCATTTTCTGATGGGTAAGAGTCTATCCGAGCATTATAGTGTTGTTAAGATACACACAAACAACTGATTATTTAGACAGGTCAACAACCGCCATACCAAAATATCCGGTTTGACCCATTACCCAACCCGCTTTATGAGCCCATATTGCTACCTCTAAGTAAGAACAAGAATTTTTTAAGAGATCTTTGCCTTCTACAAATATCTTTTGTGAATTTTCGGTACTTCTGTCAAAGTTTTTTTTTGCATCTAAGTTTCCTGTCATACAACCAATGATTTGAAACCGGGGAAGGGAAGAAATAAGAAACAATTCGAGCTCCAAAAAAACACACACTAGACCAGATTTAAGGATAGGAAAATTAAATACACAGACACTTACGTGATTTAGGAATCAAACAATGCCTGAATTAACTTGCTGTCGTAAAAACCTTTTACATTACAAATAGCAAGATCCTGCCTTTGACAAAGATAGTTTAGGAAGCTAAGATTCTTTTCTTGCTGTTTTCGGATGTTTGAATTTGCGGTTTTCAGAATGTTTGAATTTGCTAACATGTTTTGGTATAGATATTGTAATTTCAAATATTGGATTGAAATATATTTTTTTGTCATACTTCATTCCATTCGTATTGTAAATACAAAGTGATTCATAATCAGAAATCAACACTCCGTTAGTACTTTGAAATCTAAGTCTGATTTTAAATATATGATATGATTTTAAATATATGATAAGCTGAATGAATTAAGTGCTGCTATAATTTCTATTGATTTTCCGGGGGTTACTTGATAAACTGAAAAAAAATTCGTTTCTCAATCAATTAACGTGATTTAGTATATATGTTACTGTGTCTGAAAGTCACGATTATAGACTTCCAGTTACATGATAAACTGAAAGAAAATTTAGTTTCTTAATCAATTTTCGGGGGTTCATAGTTAATGTAATACTAGGTGTTAGAAATACGTTTTACGTATATTAGAAGTATCGGTCACTCCACAGTATTATTTATGTTGTAATAGCTCGTAGTTAACAAATAGTTATTAGTTGCTTATTAAGTTAAGTAAGAACCGGTCCATGGGCTTGTCATGGACCGGCCCAAGACCAATGTAAGCTTGGAAGTATAAATACCCCTTTCCACCATGGAAAGGGGTTGGTTGTTGTCATTTGTTCTAGTTCCACTTAATAAAATACACATAGTTTCTCTCACTTTCTCTCTCTAACTTTCTCTCTCTAGAAATCAACAAACCCCTTCATAGATTCATAGGTTATCAATATTCTACATTTGGTATCAAGAGCTATGGGGTGATTTAAGGTAGTGATTTGTGTGGTTTTTTTAGTTTTTGATTGTATTAGTGTTCTTTAAAAAGATTCATCTTGATTCTTGGTGTTTTTGGTGTTTTTGTGATTGGGATTAGTGGATAAGTATTAGTTTTTACTTATTATTGTAGAAATCACAAAACTTTTTGGGTTATTTGGTCAAAATCTGGGTTTAATCTTCATATTAGTGGTCGACTGTTCATCGGTACAAGGTTTCTGATTACCCAGCAAAAGTTCCGAACCAACAAGTTCCGGATCAACCAAGGAAAGTTCCAAACCAAGAACTTCCGAACCAAGAAGTTCCGGATCAAGCCAAAAGTTCCGAACCAAGAACTTCCGAACCAAGAAGTTCCGGATCAAGCCAAAAGTTCCGAACCAAGAAGTTCCGGATCAAGAAGTTCCGAACCAAGAACTTCCGAACCAAGAAGTTCCGGATCAAGCCAAAAGTTCCGAACCAAGAACTTCCGAACCAAGAAGTTCCGGATCAAGCCAAAAGTTCCGAACCAAGAAGTTCCGGATCAAGAAGTTCCGGATCAAGCCAAAAGTTCCGAATCAAGGTAATTCCAAGCCAAATCTTCCGAATCAAACTTCCGAATCAACAAAAAGTTCCGAATCAAGGGTTATTTTGCTTGTTTTTTCGACGATTTTTTAGAGGATTTAATCTTGGTTTCTTACAACAAAAACTCAACACAATTCACAAGCTTTACTTCACTGCTCGATCAACCGATAATCTTTGTCTCTTTGAAGTTAACAAAATGAATCCGAATTCAGTAATGCCTCAGATGACATCACTTACGGATATTTCCGTCATTACGGGAACGGATAATCGCCCGCCAATGCTCATCAAAGAAGTTTTTGAAGCATGGCAAGGCCGGATGATGTCTTATCTTAAGGGAAAACCGGTTTATGGGAGGCTTATGGTTAAGTCAATCTTAAATGGTCCACTTGACTATGGTACCATCGTGGCTAACAATGTGTCTCGACCAAGAGAATTTGAAGAACTTACACCAGCTCAACAACTTGTTGCCGATGCAGACGAGAAAGCTCTTCAAACAATTCTCCAAGCTCTTCCCCATGACATCTATAGGATGGTAAGTCAGTATACGGTGGCAAAGGATTTATGGGAACGTCTTAAGGTGTTGCTACAAGGTACGTCTCTCACCAAACAGGAAAGGGAATGTCAGTTGTATGACCTGTTTGACAGATTCACTTACAACCCAGGGGAAACGCTTCACGATTATTACTTCAGATTCACCACACTCATGAATGATCTGAATGTATACAATCTGGTGATTGCTCCATTCCAGGTTAACACCAAATTCTTGAATACTTTACCTCAAGCTGAATGGGGTGAGTATATTACCGATGTTAAGTTAACCAGGGATCTGCATAAGTGCAATTTGGATCAACTATATGCTTTTCTTCAGCAGCATGAGAAACATGTGATCATGCATCGTTCTCCACGAGGTATGTACCCTGATTCATTAGCTTTGATGGCGAATCAACCAAGCTTGTCTCACAACAACACTCCTTATATTTTGGGACATCAAGCCTATCATCCATCACCTTACATGACACCAACCTTTCCCCAATACTCGATTCTACCACAACCACCCACCTCACATCAGCAACAATATCGGTTTAGTGCACCTTCATCACAATATGCTACACAACCTCACCCAGCTAGTATTGCACCTTATGCTCAATCTTCATATTCTTCTTATCAAGAGAATGCAGCATATCCAACAAGCTACCCTGATCAAATGAGTATTCCTTCTAGTGATTATGCAGCTCATCAAGACCAAGCAATGTACTGTGATGATGAGGAAGTCCCCGTTCCTGTATTCAAACAAGGTGCTGATCCAGTTGAAGTGTTAACCACTATGTCTGCTTATCTCACAAGGACTTTAAGAAAACGAGGATTTAGGGGATCAGCTCCTACCAACAATCAGTTGAGGAATTCATCTAATTCTCGCCAACAAGCTACTATTGAGAATGTCAGGGTAATGGTTCAGCCTATTCAACCATATCAGGGGAGACCTACCACATCAACTACCAATGCTCGCACAGTCAATCAGGCTCCAATGGTCAATCCTGCTCCACGGGCTAATTCCACGGGCAAATTGCGAATGATTACATGCTACAACTGCAAGGAAGAGGGTCATATGTCCAGGGATTGTAAGAAACCCAAGAGGAGAAGGGATGGACAATGGTTTGCAGAAAAGATCTATCTGGTGAATGCTCAGGCACAAGGAAGGGAACTTGATGAAGAGGAGCTTGCATTTCTTGCTGATCCAGGGATTGCTGAACAAGACACAGTCATCACACAGAATGCAGCATACCAAGCAGATGATCTCGATGCGTATGACTCAGACTGTGATGACTTTCAATCTGCAAAGGCTGCTCTCATGGCAACTATCTCCAGCTTAGGGCCAGAAAAGAGATATGAGGTACTTATTAATACCACCGATAATACCACTGATGCTAGTATTCAACCACATCAAGTTGTGCAAGAGAGTGTTAATTCGAATGAATCTTCGGTGGTGAGTCTTTCAAATGAGGAGACAAACAATGATAGCAATATCAATGTGAGTCCCCAGACTTTGAGTGAATCACAACCGGGACCCATTTCGCATACGCCTACTCCTGCTCAACAAGATTTGGTCATGGTTCCTGCTACATTACTTAGCCAAATGAATGCTGCACTCTTAGAAACCTTAGCTAAGAATAAGAATTTGTCTGATGAGCTTGCCTTAAGCAATGAGAAAGTTCAAACCTTGGAATTAGTGCCTTCGTCTAGTGTTCTAACTAATCCCGAATATGATCATTTTAGAAACAAACAAATGGGTCACTTGCAAGAAATTGAAAACTTAAGAGCTAATCTAACTAATGAACTTAAAGAAAAGGAGTTAGTGGTCACTAATTTTCAAAAACTTCAAACGGATTTTGAATCACTCGAGTCTAAGAAGAATGAAATGGAGATTAATGCTACTAATAAGATTAGAAGTCTAGATTACTTGCTGTTAAGACAATACTCTGCTTCTCAACTAGTGCACTTATTTGATGCTTCGTTTAGAGAATTTAACTTATCTCGTCAAAAAGGCCTTCCCCCTAATCCACGATATGCAAAACAAGCTTTAAGACATAGTCCTAGACTTTATAATGCAACTCAATTAGGATTGGCCTTAGACCCGATTGTTTTTCCCGATGATCGAACAAGTAAGAATCTAGTTGATGAGGATCAGTCATACAATTCTGCAAAATATCCCGAGTGTGATTATTTTAAATTGAATAAGGAGCTTGCAAAAACGGATTTTAGAATTCGCTTCCATATGGACAAAGATCTCATAACAGCACCGACCTACATATTAGATGAAGAAAACCCTAGTACATTTCCTACACTTGTCAATATGGAAGGTCCTAAGGAAATTCCAAAGGATCTTCCACCTGTTAGCACTGTATGGTTAAACTTGCAAGAGATTAATCAAAACTTTACTAATTTTGACAAGGTCATTTTGGAATGTACGACTTCAAATGGCTTAAATTCCGGAGAATGGGCTTTTGAACATATGAACGAGGTGTTTAAAAATGAGATCAATCCGTTTGTCGAAAGTCTAAAAGGAACTTTTGCATCTCTTAAGGAAAATCTTGTGTTTGAAATTGGTGAAGTTCAAAAAGTGTTTTATGAAATGGACACCGCTTACGAACTACAACCAATTGAAAAAGAAAAGATTTTAACCGAATATGACCGATTCTTGTCTGCAGTAATCTCGTGTGATGTGCTTACTACTGTAAATGTTAATTATTCGAATGAGCTTACATCCGCTATGATTAATTGTGATGCTGTGCATATATGTGATGATGTTTGTGATCTCTCTGTAAATGTTGCTGATACTGTAAATGAGGTAGATAATCATTCTTGTCACGAATCTAACGTTGAGTTTTTAAAGCTACAAGATTCTTACAATTTACTTTCAAAACGCTTTAATCAACTAGAACAACATTGTATATCTTTAGAATTAAAACAACAAACTCAAAATGAGGATCTTTTGATATCAAATGGTTGTGAAAACGGTGTTGAGACGAGTGACAAGATGATTGCAATTGTTAAGACATTAGAGGAAGAAATCATGAGATTGAAGAGAGATGTGTCATCAAATGAAACATTAAAATTGGAACTAGAGGCTGCAGAGTCTAAAAACCAAGTCTTAGAAATTAGACTTTCGTCTGTTCTAGGGGAGATGGATCGCACAAGACAGGGATTATCCGCTCTTTATGGTTCACTAGAAGAACGCTTCGCTTTTAATGCGGCACAACAACAATCTTATGTTGAACAACTGAACCAAAAGTGCGAGGAAATCTCTGATTTGAACATCCTGCTCATTGACAAAAATATGGTTTTGGCTGAGTTAAAGGAGACACTTCTTCTCACTCGACAAGAAGTTGTTGATAACTTAGCTACCGACTCTGCACCGTCCACTAATGCTCCAACAACCAAGTCAGTAGTGCTTTATAAGAACCCGCTTCATAAGAGAAACCCAGTTACCTATGATGATTATATGAGGAATGCCATTAAGCATGTCGATCTTCTTAGGGATATTTTAGACGATCTTTATGCCTTAGATCCCTCAAGTAGCGACTATTATTCGGCTCATGAATATATTAAGCGAGTTCAATATTGCTTAGCATATTTGCAATACATAGGTACACCAGGTTCTACACTACTTAATAATAGGCCCATTGCTGTAACTCCATTTAATAAGACTCCAAGAGCAAAACCGTCATTGGCACAATCAAGTAAGGCACCTTTAAAATCTGTTGCTAATATTCCCACTTTGCCTTCTACAGGATTAAAAGAGACTACTAAGGCTAAAGGATCGCCACTCAAGAAAGATAAGATCAAGCCCTCCACTAGTAGTGCCAAAAAGAAGAAAGTAGAAGTTCACAATAGGAATGCTAGTTCAGTTTTAAATAAAAAGAATCATGTTAAGACTAAAAGCTCTGCGCCTGTGCAGAAGCCAAAACCATTCGTGAATTCTGATTTGAATTGTTGGAATTGTAATGAATGTATGTTTTCCCAACGTCATGATTTGTGTCTGATTGATCACGTGAATGAAATGAATGCTATTAAGAATGGTCTTGAATGGAAGCCAACGGGTAGAACTCGTGCCCAAGTTGGCTGGCAATGGCGTCCCACTGGTAGGACCTTTACATTAGATGGAAAAATGTGCCCTTTAACTAGGAATGCATCCATTGAGGTTAGGTCTGAGCGTCCTTTAGTTAGGAACACTCGCACTCAAGTATGGAAACAGCGCCCTTTAATTAGGTCAGCCCCCACTATAGTGCCTATCAGTGAAGAAATACCTCAGGATTTAAGCCAACTAGAATCTACACCACCTATTAAGAAAAAGAAGGCTAGGAAATCTAAGAAACCTAGAGTTAGCAAATCTAAGATTATTAAATCTGTACCTGCTAATAACAAGGAACACTCAGATTCCGATACCTCTACATTGTCTTCGTGTGGTGATATTTTCAAGTGGTCCAAATCATCCTGTGGTATTTGGACTCCGGTTGTTCAAAACATATGACCGGAAATCGCTCGATGCTCCGAAATTTCGTCAGCAAGTTTCTTGGTACGGTTAAGTTCGGGAATGATCATATTGCAAAGATAATGGGGTATGGTGAATATCAGATTGGAAACGTGACGATTTCAAGGGTATACTATGTAGAAGGTCTTGGTCATAATTTATTTTCAGTAGGACAGTTTTGTGATTCCAACCTTGAGGTTGCTTTTCGACAACACACTTGTTTCATCCGCAACTTGGAAGGAAAAGATTTGTTGAAGGGATCTCGTGGTGCAAATCTATATACCTTGTCCTTACAAGACATGATGGCCGCCTCTCCAGTATGTCTTCTCTCTAAAGCATCTAAGACCAAGTCATGGTTATGGCATCGCAGATTATCTCATCTTAACTTTGATGCTATTAATCATCTGGCTAAAAACGATTTAGTTCGTGGTCTTCCAAAGCTTAAATTTCACAAGGACCATTTATGTTCCGCGTATTCAAGGGGGAAAAGTACCAAGAAATCTTACAAGCCCAAAGCTGAAGACACCAATCAAGAAAAACTTCATCTTTTGCATATGGATCTTTGTGGGCCAATGAGAACTGAAAGTGTGAGCGGTAAGAAATTCATTCTGGTAATTGTGGATGATTTCTCCAGGTTTACATGGGTTAGATTTCTACGTACAAAGGATGAAGCATCGAAGGCTATCATCACTTTTCTGAAGTTCATTCAGGTACGTTTGAATACTACTGTCCGCCGTATTCGTACAGACAATGGTACAGAGTTCGTCAACCAGACTCTTCGTGATTATTATGAAGGAGTTGGTATCTCACATGAAACATCCGCTGCACGCACTCCACAACAAAACGGTGTCGTTGAAAGACGAAATCGTACACTTATGGAAGCTGCTAGGACCATGCTTATTTACGCGAACGCTCCATTGTTCTTGTGGGCAGAAGCCATATCTACTGCATGTTTCACCCAAAACCGTTCTATCATTCGGAAACGCCATGGAAAAACACCTTATGAGCTTCTACATGACCGTAAACCCGATGTTTCATTTTTTCATGTGTTTGGTGCCCTTTGTTATCCAAACATTAATAGTGAAAACTTGGGTAAGCTTCAACCAAAAGCCGATATAGGTATTTTCATTGGTTACTCACCGTCCAAGAAAGCATACCGAATCTATAACTGTCGTCTTGGCAAGATTGTAGAAACTATGGACGCAGATTTCGATGAGCTGACAGCGATGGCTTCTGAGCAACACAGCTCTGAACCCGCGCTTCATGAGATGGGAACCGGTGCTATTAGTTCCGGATTAGTTCCCAATAATCCTACTTCTACATCATTTTTACCACCAACAAGGCCCGAGTGGGATAAACTGTTTCAACCGTTGTTTGATGAATTCTTCGATCCCCTGACTGATGAAGTTCCAGCACCTGTAGTAATCGCTCCAATCCCTGAAGTGGTTGCTCAAGCTAATGAACCTTTATCTAATGCATCTACAATTCACATTGAACCGGATGCACCTTCACCAAGTGATTCTCAAACTACACCTGAATCGTCACCCCTACTTGTGCCTAATGATGTGGAAGAGGATTCTATTGATCACGACTTGGAATATGCTCACCTGCAAGAGCTTCCTTTCTTTGGTGTAGCGATACCTGAAAACCCTTCAGCCGCGTCTACCTCAGAAGAAGCTCCTTCTATTGTTCACTCCAGACCACCTAGGATTGAAAACCATAGCACTAAATGGACAAAAGATCACCCAATTAGGAATGTTATTGGAGATCTAGACCGACCAGTCTCTACACGCCATCAATTACAAGAGAGTGCACTTTATTGTTACTTTGATGCATTTCTCTCTGAAGTTGAACCTAAAAATTGGCAGCAGGCTATGACCCAATCATCTTGGATTGAAGCTATGCAGGAGGAACTAAATGAATTCCAACGACTTGAAGTATGGGAATTGGTTCCTCTCCCTGACAAGGTCAACATCCTTACTTTGTTATGGGTTTATAAGGTTAAACTTGATGAGATGGGTGCGGTATTGAAGAATAAGGCTAGATTGGTTGCTAGAGGATATAAACAAGCCTTGGGTATAGACTTTGAAGAATCTTTTGCTCATGTGGCAAGATTGGAGGCCATTAGACTATTCCTTGCGTATGCTGCTCATATGAACATGATCGTCTATCAAATGGATGTGAAGACGGCATTTTTGAACGGTGAACTAAGGGAAGAAGTCTATGTTAGTTAGCCGGATGGGTTCGTTAGCACGGAGTTTCCTAATCATGTGTACAAGCTTAAGAAGGCTCTCTATGGGTTGAAACAAGCTCCACGCGCGTGGTATGATCTCCTGTCCACATATCTCATTTCGGAAGGCTTCTCCAAAGGCAAGGTGGACCCTACTCTATTCACTCTCAAGGAAGGCAACGACATGATTCTGGTACAAATCTATGTTGATGATATAATATTTGCTGCCACTAACATAGAATTGTCAAATCGATTTGAGAAGATAATGTCCACACGCTTTCAGATGTCGATGATGGGAAAAATTTCATTTTTCTTAGGATTACAGATTTCTCAAAATCCCAGAGGCATCTTTATTAATCAATCCAAATATGCTCTAGAATCTCTTAAGAAATATAACTTTGAAAATTGTGACCCCGTGGACAATCCAATGGTGGAGAAATCCAAGTTAGATGAAGATAGGAATGGGACTATTGTCGATCTAAAACTTTACCGTGGGATGATCGGCACCCTTCTATATCTGACTGCTAGCAGGCCTGATTTGCAATTTGCTGTATGCATGTGTGCCCGGTATCAGGCTCGGCCTACCGAAAAGCACCTACATGTTGTGAAAAGGATCTTTCGGTATCTAAAAGGAACACTTCATCGTGGTCTATGGTATCCGAAAGATTCCTCTATTGCTTTAATATCATACGCAGATGCCGATCATGCTGGATGTCAAGACACGAGGCGTAGCACTTCTGGATCTGTGCAACTCCTTGGAGATAGATTGATCAGTTGGTCTTCAAAAAGGCAGAAAAGCGCTGCAATTTTAAGCACGGAGGCTGAATACATCGCCATGTCCGGTTGTTGTGCTCAAGTCCTTTGGATGAGATCACAATTAACTGACTACGGTTTGGGATTCAACAAAATCCCGATGTATTGTGACAACAAGAGCGCCATTGCCCTTTGCTGCAACTATGTTCAACACTCCCGGGCCAAGCACATAGACATTCGCTACCATTTCATTAAGGAGCAGGTGGAGAACGGAGTGATCGAGCTGTATTTTGTCACTACTGAGTCCCAGCTGGCGGATATGTTCACCAAAGCATTAGATCGAGGACGAATTGAGTTTTTGATCGACAAGCTTGGCATGAAATCATTCACTCCAGCGACTCTCAAAGAGTTGGCAGAAGAATCAGCTGAATAGTCGTGGTAAACTATTCAGCGTATCCTTTGTTCGTGATCATGTATATTATCGTAAATATATAAACCACAAAAGAAAAATACAAAAATATAAAACCAACAAAAATCATAAAAAATACAAAACCTAGAAAAACCATAAAAATTATAAAATCAAGAAAAACCAAAAGTATTTTTCGTTTTTAAATCGGGCATGTCTTTTAGTACGGTAATATTTACGGCCTTAAAAATGTCGATCAATATTGACACGGTGCCATAAATAGAGTCCGTATAAAAGTTGTACATTTTTAAAAACATGTCCATTATGGCTTGTAGTTATTTCAGACTGCAACCCGATTTTCATATTAAAGTCACGTATTTCCTTGGAAAACGTTGGCTCAGAACGGGAATTAATTTTCTCGGGCGTGATTTACAAGCCAAATCATGCAAAGGGATCAAGTTTACTTTATAACTTGGTCTAACACGAATTAGTGTACGTCTCAGTGCATTAATTTGTTAAAATAAGAGAAATCTTATTGACACCACGAATCAAACTTTCTCAAGATATAAATTGGAAATGCTTTCATCAATATTTGACTCTTTAAACAATGACTACAGCTCTTTAAATAGAAAACGGGTGATGTGTCGTGGATTAACACATATACGTTATAGGACAAATTTAGGTAATTACCTTTAGGAAAAAGTAATTAACCAAAAATAAGCCAAAGACGGATACGATTAAACACGTGAGTGAGTCGAGTTCGTTGTACACGAAGATCTTATGAATTTGAGACGTTTCGTTTTGATTTGAACAATTGATTTGAATGTGTCGTTGGTTTGTAAACTACAAATTAAATCTACGAATTTTAAGCTATTTAAAGACAACCTAAAGTGCATGAATCGTTAACCCGAATATTTAATCTAATACAAATACTTAAAAATTAAAACTATTTAAAAGTTTATCTATTTAAAAATCTATAAAAATAAATCTATTTAAAAAATTAAAACTCTTAATCTATTAAACAATCCAATTAAACTATTTTATACACTAATTAAACAATTGAAAATAATAAAAACATTTTTTTTTATTTATCTTTTATTTTATTTATTTTTTTTATTTAACCAAAACTTACTTTATTAATTAAAATTAAAAAAAAACGGATCAAAAGGAATTAAAAGTTTACTAAAATGAAAACTGCCAAGTCTAACTAATCTATATTAATTAAATAAAAGGAAATAAAACCAAAAGAGCTATAGAGCTCAGTTGGTTATCACACTATGCAGCTACCCGTGAGGTCACAGGTTCGAGTCCTATAGAGGACATATTTTTTTATAAATTTTCCTTTTGACAGTTAGATAAAAAGAGTGTCTCAGGAGAGACTTGTGAAAGCTTAATTGCTTAAGCTGATAGGGATCAGCTATATGAGCCTATCCAAATCGATTGGATTCGAACAGCTTATACATAATCAAAATTACAGTAGGAATTTAAGTAAAATGCAAATCAACCAAGAAAAGAAGGCAGTAAAATAATTATAACAAATCTATCCGAACATTCTAATCATTCAGGTAAACAAAGCAGCATAACAAATCCTACAATATCTAGTAGCTAAACTCGCATCAGCAGACTAAGATCAGTTCTATCATAGATTCAGCAAAATAAAACATAGTTTAATGTTAAAAATTAAAAGACAGCAGCTATCAAAAGAGGAAAAATCAGCAGATATATAAACAAGCAGAATCTAATTCCTATCTATGAAAACATTATCATGAGATCAAACTCAAGGCAAACTGATACCTACACATGATTATATAAACCGTTCACTAACATAGTCACAAATTCAAATCCCAATATCACTCAAAATCAGCCAGCGAATCTTAAAATTCACATCAGCATAGCTAATAAGCTTTCAGCACATGAGGTTCTCAAACAGTAGTATCAAAAATCTAACAGCCTACAGACTTAAAAATCAATCAAATATTCAAACTAGTCCAACCATATCATAACAGTCGAACAAACGCGGACAATTAAGCAGATTTAAAACCAAATGACATACCAAATCTAAATAAGTAAATAGTTTCGAATCACGAATACTCAAGCAAAACTAATTAGATCAAGTTACATTGGAATCTAATAAATCACTTTAATAACAAAAATAAAACAAGCTACGAGATACTCAGCTATATTACCAATCGTAGACAATCAGCAATCATGTTAGCTCATATTACTCATATCATAACCACAAGCAGATTCTCAAATTAACATACAAAAACATTGATTCATACTAAAAATAAATTCATGAAACATAATAATGGAACAGTAAAATTAAAGAGAAATAGAACCGGTTGTAGATTTTCGTTGAGTAGAAAGCGAGCGCTGAGCTGCCTTGGAACTAAACCGACACCACCATATAAATTCAAACGAACCACCAAATCCACTCAAACCATAGACCACGAATGTAAATCGAACCAACGGTTAATTTTTTAAACAGTTTATCAGTAGGATAAACTGGATCCCCAAACTTAGCTTAAGTGAATCTTAATAAACTATCAATAAGTTTAAAAGACCACAACATATTATAACAATTAAATCAGTTTATCAGGAATAAGAGTAAAAGAAATAGCTTGTAAACAGTAAAATCAATAACAAAGGATTGAGAATAAACTGAAACTTTATTTATTAAAACTGAACAATATTACAAGATTATAGAAGAAAATAAATCCTAACACTAATTTAACATTATAACAGTAGCTAAAGAAAGGGATGAAAAATACAGGGAAAATGGGGGTATTTATAGCCCCCCCATAGGCTTGATGATGCGGATATTCGGATCTCCATAGGAATATTCCAAATGATCTTCAGCCATCGATCTTCTCTTCTACACTCTCTCTCTTTTCTGTTTATCATCCAAGGGTGGAGATGATTCTTGGTCACACAGATTGCCAGGGTGGCAATGATTTGTGCTAGTTTGTGCTTCTTTGGAGATCTCTGATTGGTGGGATTTGATAATTGAGGTGTTGACACCAATTAAGTTAGGCCACGTAAACCCTAGCCTCCATCTTCTCTTCCGAAATCATAGGAGAATTAATTCTTCACCCGTGTGCATTCACACGAGTGGAAAACAACCCCTTTATTAATTTGGCTTCTGGTTGATTTTATTAAAGTGGTAAAATTAGGGTTTGGAGTGACTGTTAATTATTTGGGGAAGAAGAGAGTAATACTTTGGAAGTATCGAAAGATATTTATTGTGTGTGAGATATGTGAGTGGAAGAAAATGGTTGGGATTAAAAAACGTTTATTAAAAAGAAAGACAGTGATGTGTGGGTGAAACTGAATGGTGAGGGGTCGGTTTATTTGCAAACAAAGAAAATCACTTTTTAAACTTTGGCAAAACCTTAAAAGCCCAACACGTTGCTTTTCGTTTAATTTCCTTATTTCTGAATTGGGCTTGGCCCAATCTCTTCTAATTCCCATCCGCATATTATTTCTTCATTATTGGACCTTCATGCAACTTTTTAACTTAAATGGGCTTTTGAGCCCATTTATCCCATTGTGGGCCCTACTTGGCTTGTTTTCTCGATAAATGATAGAATCCTCTAAAATCGAGCTCGGTTTTGGCTTCCTCAATCTTTATCATCAAACTTGTGTCGATTATTGCCGGTTTTCGTGAACTTGGTACCTACACACATGAAAACAAGAAACACACATATCCAAGGCATTTTTGATACAAATCATGCATAATTTCAATGTTTTTAGCTACAAATGATATGAGTAATTACACTCATATCAAATTCCCCCATGCTAAGCAATTGCCGTATCCTCACGCAATGATAAAATAAAACTATGAACTACACCATTATTCAACTTTTGACATTTTATTTAGCAAAGACATAAAATAACTTTAAAGATCATAAAAACTCAAATAGATTCATCGTCCTCGACTTTTCACTTTTCCATGCCAAGTGCAAAAACAAGATCATTGTTATTATAAGTTGGTAAACTAACACGAACTCATGTGGGCCAATTAATCACTTAGACTCCCTTATTCCTAAGTGTATCTCTTATATTTTATTGTTGTCTTGAATGATCACGAGGATGCATTGTTGACTTATTTCGATAATTTATTAAGCCGAAAATAAAGTGAACGATTTAATCAATAGTTAGCTAAAGGACAAAATCTTTTAAAACTGCTTCTGGGGCTCTCATAAAGTTCATATCTTGGCATAACTTGCTTCGCGATTTGAGACCTTTCTCGGATCGATATTTGGCAATGACTTAATACTTCCAACCTTGAGAGACGTTCACGAAATAATGGTCTTCTCTTCATAATAATTCTTCACTTGAAGTTTTGAGAGATTTATATTTGGACCACGACTTCTTCATTTTTCTCCAATCTTTACTTGGGATTTTGATTTACAACGATTCGCCTCCTTTTTGGACTTGGCTTCATTTATCCTCATACCTTATTTTTGGTCTTTTTGGATAGACTTCTCCATGACTTTTTGGGAGTATTTTGCTTTTCGTCGTGTGTCTCGATCCTTCATATTGATTTTTGATAAATGAGTCTTCACATCACTTGAGATCTTTAGCAATAAAACATAGCCCTCATGTCTTGTTAGGACCTTTTTGGACTCGCCAATCTTCGCATCCCGCTTCAATAAGTTATGCCTTGGCTATGAACTCTAATCCATACCGAGCAACTTCTAAACGATCTTGGGCTAGAAGCTAAGTAACTTTTCAAATCGTTCAACATTATTTATTGCAATTAAAATTTATTAACAAGTGATGGGAGAATAGGCTCATAATTCACTCACATAAATTCCCGAAAGAATACCGAACTTATAATTGGCTCTATCATCTCTTGTTCTCCATATTGTAAAATTCCAAGAATGAAATCAATGGATACTTAGCCTATTAAATCAAAGTTTTGGGTTTTCAAGTCATCTATAGGATCTTGCATCTTCTTATACTTTTGCAAGTTTTAGAATTTGCGTTTTAAAGTTCCCTTGATAAACGACTTTCTAGGATCAATTATAGGAGCTTGCGAAAAGTTCTTGTCCTTAACTCATATGAATTAAGACCTTCGCGTTTTAAAGCTCCTTATATAATAGCCTAGCAAAACTTAATTCAAATACGTTAAGGAAAAGCTAAGGTTAAAAACCAAGTCGAGTCAAAAACTATTCTTATTAAAAGTCTACATTTGTGTCAAAAACACTTATTTCCTTTATTAAAATTTAAAAATAACACTAAAAATTTAAAATTTTATTGAAAAATGAGAAAAACAATACGTTCGGACACGACAAAAGCAATTGCAAGCGATTATATCGATTGACTCCCCCATGCTAAAACCAAACATTGTCCTCAATGTTTCTTAGCTCAAGAGTAACACCCCCTTGCTAAGACACGAAGAGTCTAATGCAATCTCCTAGCATGGAAAGAGCACGCAAATCTATAAGCCGTTTATTAATTATGCCTCAAGAAAAACGTTAGTCGATAAAAATCAAGGGATAGAAAGTGTGCCCCTTTTGGCATTCAAAGAATGGAAGATCAAGTGGACCGGCAAAAAACCGAACACGAGAGTCTTCAAAAATTAGGGTCGTACCTAAGATCACAACACAACAAAACACGAACACGAGCTTGAAAGATCAAGCCTTATTAGGTGTTAGAAAATAGAAAGAAGATAGAAAATACTCGTTTTTGTTAACCGAGTCATGAGCTCGACTCGATCCCCGCATTCATTGGTCCTTAGGGAAAATGGTGAAAATCGGCATATTAGGATAAAATCCAACATAAAGCGCGATACCGGGGTCAAAGATCTCATCCTCGTTGTCGGATGACAAACGAAAGGATAAAACTCCAACACGAATCTCTAAAAAGAGATGGTAGTCACAACTAATGGTATGGATATAGCATGCTCCCCGAGATAAACTCGCACCAAGATGATCGAAAAATCTTTCAATTATTACATCGGTGAAAGGCCGAGATTTCCCTAAATCAATGATTCCGGGGTCGAACACCTCGTCCTCGGTGGAGAAAGGAATGGACAACAAGGTGTCGTCCCCCCATGCTAATCCTAAGTCATATGAAGCACATGGTAATGGTGGTACAAAAGTTTCAACCATAGTGGTTTCAACTTGCATGACTTTGTCGACTTTTTCACTCTTAGGAACGTGAACAAAGGGGTCATGGTACTCAATATGAGTCACATGAAAAACCCGCACATTAAGATCAACGCGAGTGGGAGGGAGAGTGGGAATAATGTAAATTTCTCCATCCGAGTCGACATACTCATCATAACAAGAGGTGTGATCATCATCACAAACCTCATTAACCTCCTTCATAAGAAGATCATCATCACAAAGGTTGTGAGATGTAGGAGGTATGATGTTCTCAAAATCCTCTTGAAACAATGGATTATTGTTCAATGAAGCTTCAAATAGAGGATTTGAGTAAGTCACAAAAGTGTCGTCATCCTTGTCATCACAAGAAATTTCCGACAAAGTATCGAGTGTGTCACACTCGGATACAAGATCATCATTCTCATTCGAAGGAAATTCATCGGCGAATTCCTCGAGAATGGTAGGTAAAACACGAGAATCACGTTCGATCTCGAGATCGGAAACGTCTTCACTTCCCCGTGGAAGTGGATCAAGGATAGCAAAAAGTTCATCGATGAACTTATCCAACGAATAGTCACTAACCTCACTCGGTGTGAAGCTAGGAATCAAAGGCTCTTCAATTGAAGATTGTGCCTTAGGAACATCAACATGATCCATAGAAGAGAGTGAAAATGAGTCCATTTTCAAAGACGAGAATTTAGAGGATTGAAGAAAAGAAATTAGACAAGAAAGAAGATTATTTTTGGTATTTATTTGGTATTGCTCAATCAAAAATGATCGATAAAAACAAGGAATAAGGATAACTACTATGGAAGTAAATTACCCTCGGTCGACTTTGAAACGATAGGTGAAAACCTAAACATCTCGAGGTTCAATAAGTAAACAACAAAAATAAGATTTATTACTACTTGAGTCGGCAAACCAATAATAGGTTGTCCCTCTCAATATACGCACAAGCAAGCGGGGAAACGAGGTGGCACAAAGCACTTAAAAACCTTTTTCCTTAGACGGCCTTTTATAGCACGTCGCCTTATACCCACCTTATAGTTTGTATAAATCGAGTTCAAACTTCTTATTAGTATTTATCTATTTTGCCTTTATTTTTGTTTTGGGTTCGAATACAATAGCTAGGTGATGAAATCCCAACTAAGGCTTATTTGAAAAGTATTTAAAATTATTGTTCTACGTAATACAATATATTATTCACAAAAAACGAGAAAAACGATACATACTACTTAATAGAAAAATAACAACACTTTCCGAGGATGGAAAGGGTCTTCAAATCCACGATCAACAAATCTCAACAAAAGCGAATCGTACACAAGATCCCCGGCAGCGGCGCCAAAATTTTTGATGTGTCGTGGATTAACACATATACGTTATAGGACAAATTTAGGTAATTACCTTTAGGAAAAAGTAATTAACCAAAAATAAGCCAAAGACGGATACGATTAAACACGTGAGTGAGTCGAGTTCGTTGTACACGAAGATCTTATGAATTTGAGACGTTTCGTTTTGATTTGAACAATTGATTTGAATGTATCGTTGGTTTGTAAACTACAAATTAAATCTACGAATTTTAAGCTATTTAAAGACAACCTAAAGTGCATGAATCTTTAACCCGAATATTTAATCTAATACAAATACTTAAAAATTAAAACTATTTAAAAGTTTATCTATTTAAAAATCTATAAAAATAAATCTATTTAAAAAATTAAAACTCTTAATCTATTAAACAATCCAATTAAACTATTTTATACACTAATTAAACAATTGAAAATAATAAAAACATTTTTTTTATTTATCTTTTATTTTATTTATTTTTTTTATTTAACCAAAACTTACTTTATTAATTAAAATAAAAAAAAACGGATCAAAAGGAATTAAAAGTTTACTAAAATGAAAACTGCCAAGTCTAACTAATCTATATTAATTAAATAAAAGGAAATAAAACCAAAAGAGCTATAGAGCTCAGTTGGTTATCACACTATGCAGCTACCCGTGAGGTCACAGGTTCGAGTCCTGTAGAGGACATATTTTTTTATAAATTTTCCTTTTGACAGTTAGATAAAAAGAGTGTCTCAGGAGAGACTTGTGAAAGCTTAATTGCTTAAGCTGATAGGGATCAGCTATATGAGCCTATCCAAATCGATTGGATTCGAACAGCTTATACATAATCAAAATTACAGTAGGAATTTAAGTAAAATGCAAATCAACCAAGAAAAGAAGGCAGTAAAATAATTATAACAAATCTATCCGAACATTCTAATCATTCAGGTAAACAAAGCAGCATAACAAATCCTACAATATCTAGTAGCTAAACTCGCATCAGCAGACTAAGATCAGTTCTATCATAGATTCAGCAAAATAAAACACAGTTTAATGTTAAAAATTAAAAGACAGCAGCTATCAAAAGAGGAAAAATCAGCAGATATATAAACAAGCAGAATCTAATTCCTATCTATGAAAACATTATCATGAGATCAAACTCAAGGCAAACTGATACCTACACATGATTATATAAACTGTTCACTAACATAGTCACAAATTCAAATCCCAATATCACTCAAAATCAGCCAGCGAATCTTAAAATTCACATCAGCATAGCTAATAAGCTTTCAGCACATGAGGTTCTCAAACAGTAGTATCAAAAATCTAACAGCCTACAGACTTAAAAATCAATCAAATATTCAAACTAGTCCAACCATATCATAACAGTCGAACAAACGCGGACAATTAAGCAGATTTAAAACCAAATGACATACCAAATCTAAATAAGTAAACAGTTTCGAATCACGAATACTCAAGCAAAACTAATTAGATCAAGTTACATTGGAATCTAATAAATCACTTTAATAACAAAAATAAAACAAGCTACGAGATACTCAGCTATATTACCAATCGTAGACAATCAGCAATCATGTTAGCTCATATTACTCATATCATAACCACAAGCAGATTCTCAAATTAACATACAAAAACATTGATTCATACTAAAAATAAATTCATGAAACATAATAATGGAACAGTAAAATTAAAGAGAAATAGAACCGGTTGTAGATTTTCGTTGAGTAGAAAGCGAGCGCTGAGCTGCCTTGGAACTAAACCGACACCACCATATAAATTCAAACGAACCACCAAATCCACTCAAACCATAGACCACGAATGTAAATCGAACCAACGGTTAATTTTTTAAACAGTTTATCAGTAGGATAAACTGGATCCCCAAACTTAGCTTAAGTGAATCTTAATAAACTATCAATAAGTTTAAAAGACCACAACATATTATAACAATTAAATCAGTTTATCAGGAATAAGAGTAAAAGAAATAGCTTGTAAACAGTAAAATCAATAACAAAGGATTGAGAATAAACTGAAACTTTATTTATTAAAACTGAACAATATTACAAGATTATAGAAGAAAATAAATCCTAACACTAATTTAACATTATAACAGTAGCTAAAGAAAGGGATGAAAAATACAGGGAAAATGGGGGTATTTATAGCCCCCCCATAGGCTTGATGATGCGGATATTCGGATCTCCATAGGAATATTCCAAATGATCTTCAGCCATCGATCTTCTCTTCTACACTCTCTCTCTTTTCTGTTTATCATCCAAGGGTGGAGATGATTCTTGGTCACACAGATTGCCAGGGTGGCAATGATTTGTGCTAGTTTGTGCTTCTTTGGAGATCTCTGATTGGTGGGATTTGATAATTGAGGTGTTGACACTAATTAAGTTAGGCCACGTAACCCCCTAGCCTCCATCTTCTCTTCCGAAATCATAGGAGAATTAATTCTTCACCCGTGTGCATTCACACGAGTGGAAAACAACCCCTTTATTAATTTGGCTTCTGGTTGATTTTATTAAAGTGGTAAAACTAGGGTTTGGAGTGACTGTTAATTATTTGGGGAAGAAGAGAGTAATACTTTGGAAGTATCGAAAGATATTTATTGTGTGTGAGATATGTGAGTGGAAGAAAATGGTTGGGATTAAAAAACGTTTATTAAAAAGAAAGACAGTGACGTGTGGGTGAAACTGAATGGTGAGGGGTCGGTTTATTTGCAAACAAAGAAAATCACTTTTTAAACTTTGGCAAAACCTTAAAAGCCCAACACGTTGCTTTTCGTTTAATTTCCTTATTTCTGAATTGGGCTTGGCCCAATCTCTTCTAATTCCCATCCGCATATTATTTCTTCATTATTGGACCTTCATGCAACTTTTTAACTTAAATGGGCTTTTGAGCCCATTTATCCCATTGTGGGCCCTACTTGGCTCGTTTTCTCGATAAATGATAGAATCCTCTAAAATCAAGCTCGGTTTTGGCTTCCTCAATCTTTATCATCAAACTTGTGTCGATTATTGCCGGTTTTCGTGAACTTGGTACCTACACACATGAAAACAAGAAACACACATATCCAAGGCATTTTTGATACAAATCATACATAATTTCAATGTTTTTAGCTACAAATGATATGAGTAATTACACTCATATCAACGGGTCATCGTTTAAGGGGGAGAAAATATTAAAATCATCTTCGTCATTAAATTGATTTTTCAAAAGTGATTGTGAAAATTAATGGCTAAATGGTAATTGAGTGGTTTTGCTTTAGAATAAGACTTGTGTTCGTTCTAAGTGATAGGCATTGCTTTTAAATCTTGGAGATATGCTAATAGGTTGAGATGCTTAAGTTGTGTTGGCGAAATTTAAATATGCTTAAGAATAAGATGAATAGATAAGTTACAAACAAAAAGGAAAAGAATTAGGAGTGTAGGGTATAAAGTGACAAAGTGTGAAAGTTGTAAAATTGACCTAGTCAAAACATGATCCCCCGCCCCCATTTTTCTTTTCACTTCACTGTTTAGCTTTCTCTCATCTTACCGCCATTAAAACACACTCACGAGCTCTCAAATCTTGTGTTCTCAATAAATCCAATCTAAACCGTTCCATTCATTCGAATTATAAGGTAAATAACATCAATTATTTAATTTCTAATTCGTTTAAATCATGTAAATCCAATTAGTTAATTCAGATAATCAATTTAAATCTAGTTAGGGTTCGTTCGCCCCAATTTAGGCTTAATTGATTAGGGATTTATGGTGGGTTTTGCTCGGAATAGTTTTAAATGATGTTTAATTGCCTTAGATTGCCTTAGAAACTCACAAACGCGCATAGATTAATCATCATAGCTACGTTTGAAAAAGTTCCGGATGAACATGGATATGAACTTCCGAATGAAGGATTTTTTTCTGAAAAACTTCCGAATGAGGAAGTTCCGAATGAAGGACTTCCGAGTGAAGGAAGTTCCGAATGAAGAACTTCCGAATGAAGGAAGTTCCGAATGAAGAACTTCCGAATGAAGAAGTTCCGAATGAAGAACTTCCGAATGAAGAAGTTCCGAATGAAGGACTTCCGAATGAAGGAAGTTCCGAATGAAGAACTTCCGAATGAAGAAGTTCCGAATGAAGGACTTCCGAATGAAGGAAGTTCCGAATGAAGAACTTCCGAATAAAGAAGTTCCGAATGAAGGACTTCCGAATGAAGAAGTTCCGAATGAAGAACTTCCGAATGAAGGAAGTTCCGAATGAAGAACTTCCGAATGAAGAAGTTCCGAATGAAGAACTTCCGAATGAAGGAAGTTCCGAATGAGGGATGTTCCGAATGAAGGAATGTTCCGAATGAAGAAGTTCCGAATGAAGAAGTTCCGAATGAAGGAAGTTCCGAATGAAGAAGTTCCGAATTAAGAAGTTCCGAATGAAGAACTTCCGGATGAAGGAAGTTCCGAATGAAGAACTTCCGGATGAAGGAAGTTCCGAATGAAGGAATGTTCCGAATGAAGAAGTTCCGAATGAAGGAAAGTTCCGGATGAAGAGTTGTTTGATTATTAATTGTTATGCATGTTATATGTACTTGTTGTATTATGTTATGAAATGTGTTATGCTTAGAAGTAAGAATGATATATATCTATATGTTTTTGTGGATCAACCTTTCATGTCTTATCTTAAGCAGATACAATGACTAATCCAACAGTACAAGCAATCCAAGACTCTAGAGAAGCCGCTATTGCTAAAGCACGAACCCTTAAGTTCATACCCAACAACTACCGGCTGAAGCAAGTCTCAAAATCCACTCACCATGGATTTAAAGTAGCCATCGCGATCCTTGATCAATCCCATTTTAAGAATGCTTTAAGAAGTAGTGCCTCGGTGCCTTATGAGTATATGTATGAATTTTGGGCTACCAAGGAAATCACTTCAAACAAGATCACCTTCACCATCGACAACAAGCAGCAGACGCTCACAGTTTCAGACTTCCGTAAGATTTTTGGTATACGGGATACACCCAAAGGCATGTCATTTTCGAGGGATCCTACTAAAGATGAACTCATGGAGTTATTTGACGCTCTTGGATGTCCTGACATACGAGTTGCGTCTGAGTTTACCACTGCTAAAGTAGGACAACCTTGGAGAGCATTGATGGGTATTCTCAGTAGATGTCTTACACCAAAAACAAGTGGCCATGATGCTCTGCGCAGTCCTATAATAAACATGTTCTATGGCATGTACAAAGCTGCAAATGCAGATTATGCATTGTTGATATGGGAAGAATTTACCTTTCAACTCTTCCAAAACAAGAAGCTGAAGACAAATTTCTTTCCTTATCCAAGGTTTATCAAGCTTATCATTAATTATTTTTTGAAAAATGATGCTACTATTGATAGGCTTGCAGCAAGTCGTTATCACACTGAAGAAGCTGATGATACTGTGGATCTGAGGCATGAAGGACCGTCTGGTGGTGTGATTCCTGGTCCTATTCCCGATTATCTTCTGACGGAGAAAATCAAAGGTTCTGCTGATTACAAGCTACTGCAGCTAGAAATCAAGAAGCTGAAAGCAAACCCTCAGACTGGAGAAGACTCGTCTACAACGGTCAAGAGTAAAGGTAAACGCAAACACCCAGCTGCGTTACCTGAACCCGAAACCAAGAAGAAGAAGACTGAGGGTAAGAAGGGAAAGGGTAAGGCTGATGAGATGGTTTTACGTGACGAAGAAGATGTTGTTGATCCTGCTCTTGACAAGACAGAGAAACAAATGATGAAGATAGCAATTCAAAGGAGTAGGAAAGATACTGGCGGTAGTGGTTCAGGTGCAAGGGTAAATGTTGAAGAAGAGTACCAGGAACCAAATGATATTTATGAGTTTGGGTCACCTGAACATTATTCCACTTCGAAGGAGCCATCAATCCCTATTTCAGCAAGTGTGGAAAAGGAGTATGTTGCTCCTACGATCATGGTGTCAACTCAACCTTTAGCAACTCAACCTCCACCAATACAACCCTTACCAACCAGACCGGCTTCAACACCATTTCTTCCACCACCTATAACTCCCATCCTTAGTACCGCAGTAACAACCGAGCCTCTTCAATCAACCTAGAGCAGCTCTGCAACATCTACAATGGCTGCATTGGTGATGGCCGAAATGTTGGATAAACATGTAGATAATCACAAACGAGAAATGGATGAACTTCGCCAAGAGTTACAAAGACGAGCTCAAAGTGAAGAAGCATCTAGGAAAGCTCAAGAGGAGATGATTGCTAAGTTCGCTGCAGATATGGAGTTGACTCGAAAAGCACATGCAGAAGAACTAGCTCGGGTTAAGCAGGCTGAGGCTGATAAGCATGCTGCACGTATCACCAGACTACAAGCGATGAGGGATAAATACAAGGAGCAAAAAGAAGCACTTGAAGCTTCTGTTGAAGAGAGAGTGCAAGAATCCGTCGAATCTATTATGCCT
The DNA here is from genome assembly GCA_025667525.1 of Glebionis coronaria. NCBI lineage: Eukaryota > Viridiplantae > Streptophyta > Magnoliopsida > Asterales > Asteraceae > Glebionis > Glebionis coronaria. The sequence goes on from CM046876.1 coordinate 530,296,733, forward strand.
AAACTGCGTGATGAATTGAAGACACTAGCAGCTGATAACTTGATGATCAAGTCATCCAATCCTTCAGAATCCGCCTACAAAATTGCTTATGAGTTAACGGATTTTGAATTAAAGAAGATCCTTAAGGCTCGTATGGTGGAACTTGGATCGTTTGATAAGTCTAGGATTCAACGGGCTCTATACAAATCCCTGAATGACGCTATCATGGAGGATGATAGGTTATTCAAAACGTTTGGAAGTGTGGTACCTTATCACATTCTACCTGAGGAAGAAAGGGAAGAAAGTGAGCAGGAAGAGGGTACTGGTGAAGAGGAAGAGGAAGAAGAAGGAGAAGAAGAGGAAAAGGATGACGATGATGGTGATGATGAGGATAAGGATGAGGATGATGATGACGATGATGATGATGATGATGATGGCGATGATGGTGGTGATGGGAATGAGGAGAGTGCTAGGGGGAGTAACGGGGATAACAATGAGGATGATGATGGGGGTGAACAGCCTAAAGAGGGAGACAAGGTTACCAGCTCCAAGAAAGCTGCTAAGTCTGGAACCAAGTCCAAGAAAGATGCAGCACAGAAGGACAAATCAACTTCATCGGAATCAAGACGATCTAAGTGGCGCCACGATGTGAATGCTACTACAGCGTCTTCGGTTCCTGGTACTTCTATTGCTGTATCTTTACCTATTACCACTAACCCCATTAGTTCTGTTGTTGTTGCTCCTGTGATTGCAGAATCAGTAACGGAACCCGAAGCTGCACAACACTCACCAGTTCACGACACTGCCGAAATGCCTGAATCAGAACCAACAGATGTTCGTGCTTCTACTCCTCTACAACAAGCACAACAATCTACGGTTCCTGAACCAAGCACACGAGACTGGGCAGACACGTTGGAGATAGACGAGACTGCACCACCACAGGCTTGGATCACGGCAGCAGTACAATATGATCCGATCACAGACGCTGACAAAGATGTGTTGTATCTCCGTATCCGCAGTCCGATTGACTTATGTGCATTTCTTGCTCATGAGTATAAGACTTCGGTTACTCCATCCTTGGTGAAGAAAGCGCTGAAGGATAAGAGACTTCGTGCCAAAACCCGGTTAACCCGAATGGAGTTCGAGTATTATGCCGATGAGATCCTGAAGGCTCTGAATACCGTTCAACGGCCAGGCCTTCATGAATTAGAAAGAGCTCCACCTCCAATGGATCCTTCTCAAGATAATCAGATTGCTCTTGACTTCTTCGTCACCAATGATCTTGTGTATCTTCTGAAGGGGTCATCAAAGTACGCAACCTCCCTGACCTTGCTGAAAGCTGCCAACTGGGGGACAATACCCTTTATCGAGGAAAAGGTAAACCGACTCTGGGTCCCTAAGGTAAATCGTAATTATGATATGTATGCTGTCATAGGTGCATCTCATTGGGATGAACGAGTCCGAAGGGCGTACAGGGGTTGCTGCCTAGTCAATTCTGGAAGCAACGTTAGATCCGATATCCGCATCTCCAGCATTCTAGGGTTGAAAACTGAAGCCAAGAATGGCTATTATCATGTGACGGAGATTCGTTTGAAAAGGGAGGATGACAGTGAATACAAAATCCAGCAGGGAGATTTTTCTATCATTCGCCTTGAGGATATCGAAGATATGCTGCTTCTGATGACCCGAGATCAACTCACACATATTCCTCGTGAAGACCTCATTGCTTTGAATACAGCACTTCGTATGTTCACACGAAGCGTTGTCATCAAGACACGAGTTGAAGATCTGCAGTTGGGAGTCGAAAGCTACCAAAGGAAGCTCAACTTAACCCGTCCAGTGAATCAAGTTCTACCTGAACATGTAGAAAGATGTCCTTATACCGGCATTTCTGTCCCGAATTGCGGCATTTTCTACTTGAACAGTCGAGGTTTAATGAAGTTTATGAGGGTGGGTGAGCTATATAAGTACAGTGATGGGACTCTTCTACAAGTCAGAGGAAAGTTAGAGCATCTGAACTCGGGTGGGACTTTGCCAGAGATGACGGATGATTGGCATCCGGGTTACCGGCAGATGGCGAAGTACATGATCAAGAAGATTGATCAAAAGCTCCGTGAACGTAGATTGATGAGGAGCTTGGAAAGATTCGTTGGTGGAAGACCATATCTAGTGCACCACAAGCTACTGCAACGATCCATCTAATGGGTCGTACATTTCAGGTCCACTTTATATTGGTTTTCAATTGTGAATATGCATATTTGTGAATATTGTGCATTAATGGCTTGATGTAGTGTTAAGGTATGATAATTTTTCAAGAATTTCTCACGAGATTCTAAATCTTTCAAAATATATCATACTAAAGCACTACAACTATCCCTTATTAACTTAAGGGGGAGCAATAACTTATTCTATGGCCAAACATCGATTTCATTTTTACCCAAAGACCGGTTAATCCATTCAATATCCCAAATATTAATGGTTAACATTTTGGATAAGGGGAGAAAATGGGATTAAGGAGATTTAAGTGATACTTGGCTAAAAGATGAAAAAGACTTAACGATAATCCAACTTAATATGTGTAAAGCACGTGTTAAGGGGGAGCGTTTTTTTGATGATCAAAAACACCTAAGGTACGAAAATTTTGATTTCAATATCATAAGTACTTTAGGTGATTTTCAATGATTTTTCATGGTGGCAATTCCTTCCCAAAACACGCTTAATTCACGACGAATGTGGTGACAAAAGGGTGGTAGGAATAGGTTTAGTCCAATGATTCATCAGAGCCGATGGAATCTTCCCAAGGACAATTCCCTAGATAGAATTAGAAGTCCTAGGAAAGATGGAGAAAGAATGTGAACGTAGCTGAATGCCGACCAAGTACTTAAGCTAGCACTGGAACAATCACAACAAGGTGCTAGTGATGACGTATTGGTAAGCATTGAAGGGGTTGAAGAATGAAAAAGAATTGTAAAGATAAAGGGTGTAAAGAAAGAAGCCCTCCTTACAACTTTAGGCAGAAACCGGGTCAATACATATGCTATTGAGGTCATTTTTGCTAATGATTCTCGGTATTGAAGAAAGACATCATGGACCCAGTGATGCAATGCACAACCCTTCCCAGCTAACTCAAATATCTCTCAAAAGGTATTTGTTTTAATCACACGGAGATCAACACGTTATCTATTGGTTTATTTCCCATAATCTAATGCTATAGCTGCAGATTAGCTTGTCTCGTAACTACGCTTCTGCCAAAACAACGTCCACTAAAAACTCGCGGCGGAGCGCGGGCATGTAACCTAGTTTCAAAAAAGACACAAAATTTTAAGTCTTTACCCTTATACAACTTATGAAAATCCGCTTTTTCCTGCGGCAGATTTCATATACTATTGTTTTTGGGTAAACCAAAACCCGTAAAATTTCTTGTATATTCTTATTTAAGGTGCGTTTGGTTTGCAACCATCAATCACTATGGATATGATTTTTATAGGAGGGTGGTATGATATCAAGGGTATCAATTTGATTGTTTATGTTTGGAATAAAAAGTATCATAGAATGGATCCCATGTTTAGTTATTTAAGAAAATATAACTATACCCCTAAATTAATAGTAAAATTAAAATTGCGGACATTATGTTTTCAAATAATATACGCATCATTTATTTAAGCCCAAATCCGTTTAACAAAAAAATAAACTAAAAGTTTTTAACATTCAAGGATTGCTCTTTTATGGTTTTATTTTATGTTGTCCGTAAAAGCAAACAAAACGAAAGAACTCATTAACAGTAGAAAGATGAGACGAAAATTTTTTTATAAGATAAAAAGTAAAATCTTTTTTTTAACGAAAAATATAAAACCTCCACAAAAAAAAGAAAAAAAAAACTCTTATAAGTATTAATGTTAAATAAAAAAATATGGTAATAAATACTAAAAGCATGGCCCACTCATTGTAATAGAAAAGAAAGGAGACTCTTTGGCATGGTATGAGACTATGACTATGATTAATATTTTTTCTATCTTTATCTACTAACCAAACATTGTTAATGACTATCATAGTCATTCATTGATTCCAACATTCTCACACCAAACGTACCCTTAGGCCACTTTCTACTAATAGATCAAACATACTTTGACTGTTATGAATGGATGAATCTATTAGAAGAAAGTCGACGAAAATATATTGAATGATCCTTTGTGTTGTGACCTGAAGATCTGAACCTTTATACTCTTTCAATTTAAAGTTGTACCTAAAGATTGACATGGTCCCAAATTAGCAACAACCTTAATAGCCACAACTTTAAAATGATTTATAAAATATAAAAATATCAAAAGTGTTAATGCAAAGCAATGCCTAAAAACATTGTTAGTATTAATTAATCTTTCTTAGTTTTGATCACGACAAATTACAAAGACATTTATTGTCAAACATAATCATAAAACGAATTATCTAACAAACACTATCATCAAGGTAATAATCATTACACTAACATATCTTAATCATGCTTAGTGATCATAAAAATGATTAGCCTTAAAACTCACTTTTGTCAAATATAACAAAAGATTTTTAATAAACTTTATTTTTAAGAAAATGTTATATTAAAATGAAAATGTAAATTTGAATATGGCATATTCCAAATGCCATAAGAATAACCTTTGAAGGTTTAAACAGCCTCAGATATTTCAAATTCACTAAAAGACAAAAAGGAGCAGAGTCTACTCCCCGCGGTTCCTTAAGTGCCTACGCGGTTCCCTATCGATATGGAACCACCTGGGTAGATAAGGAACCGCCCCCAGATAGCCATTGGCATTTGTATTCTATAAATAGTGGATCAAATCTGCATTTTCATTAACCCTTTTTGGACATCTCTTTCAGCCTTCTTTCTCCTATCTAATCCTAGTCATTTGTAAATGATCACTTAATGTGTTAAGTATGTTTACTCATGATTATCCTCTTGATATCCTTCTTTACCTTGTCCAAAGAGAAGATCACCCACACACTTGTGATGCGATTAAAGATGAAGCTTTGATGAAGATCACCTTATTCTAAAGATCTAGTCATGTTCATCATTTGTTTATTTGTGTCTTGTGTAGCTCCAATGTATTTGTGAATACTTGGACTAGTTGTGTTCATCCAAGCTATTTGTGAATACTTGAATTAGAGTTGTGTAAATCATTTGCACATGTGTGTGCTTAGATTTGTGTTATGTAGATCCAAGCTACATGTGTGTACTTGGATATGTTTAGTTGAGTTGTAATAAGTTGTGTTAGTTCTCACTAAACTATAAAGTGATGTGGTTGTGTCTTGTGAGTTCTCACTAAACTATAAAGTGATATGTAGTTGTGTTGTGTGAAGTTCTCACTTAGCTTCAAAGTGAAGAGTCGTGAAGATTCGTTCTAGCTTTGGATTAGAACTCGACATCTAGCCTTGTGTCAGAAAATGGTGAAGTAGGCAACGTTGTGAAGTGATTTAATGACTTTGATGGGTTTTTCATATGTGTACTCAATCGTTCTCGGTATCTAATCTAATTGATCACGGTTTAGGGTGGAATTATTGGTATTGGTCACTAAAAGGGGGAGCTTGTTTATCTAAGTCTATAAATAACATAAACGAAAAATCTATTAAAAATAAAACAAGAATGTCTAACCTCAATTGCTTATCCAAAGTGAATGCTGCACAATAGATTAAAGTGAAAATAACTAAAGGTAATTATCTATTTTAAAATAAAGTGAAAATGTAAATGTCGTTAAGTAAAAATGAAAGCTTTAAAATTTAAACTAAAAATTAAGATTTAAAAATAAATGACGAAAATTTAAAACTTTAAAAGTAAATTTGAAACTTGAACTTTGTAAAAGTGTAAACTTTATAAAAAACGTAAACTTGAAAATAACTTGGACAAAACACTTTTGAAAATAAACTAAGTAAAATTGGCGGGAAATATTAAGGTTTGAAAATAATTCGGAAAACAAGAACTGAACATAAGTCGGAATATGAAAATCTGGATATAATTCGGAATCCGTGTTCCTTATGTAATTCGGAATACCAATCACACACACAAGTCAGAATGTGTGAAACTTGTATGTAGTTCAGAATCCTCAAGCTTCAATGTAATTCGGAATCCGTGATTTTGACACAATCCGGAATCTGAGTCCCTGACCTAAGTCGGAATATATGTCCAACATGTAATCCGGAATCCTTTTTGTACACAATCCGGAATACTCAATCCCACAGCTAATCCGGAATCTTTGATTTTGATGTAGTTCAGAATAAGTGAATCCTGGACCTAATTCGAAATATATGTCTTACATCTAATCCGGAATAACAAGTTGTACTCAATTCGGGATATGCAATTTTTCACTCAATTCGGGAAACATACTTGTTTTGGAGGGAAAATAGGTTAAGTCAGAATAAAGGTTTGTAGTTAATTCGGGATACTGGGGTTTGTATATAAGTCGGGATAATGTGGTTTTCAACTAGTTCGGGATAAAGGGGTTAAGCATATAGTTCGGAATAAAAGGATTTTGAGAATTCGAACTTAAGCAAAATAAGCAAAACTCAAATAAGCACTTACCAAAACTTAAACCAAATCAAATTTTATAAAAAGCTAATAAGACACAATTTAAAAACTTTTAAGAACACTTAATAATCAAATTATTTAAAATCAACTTTTTATAAAAATATTAAACTACCAAAATCAACTTATTTAAAAACTAAAAAACATAAAAATTAAGCAATAAGCACCTTAATTTAAAAACCTCAAACACACCAAACCAATAAGCACAATCCAAAAAGCAAATCAGTCACATCATCAACAAAATGAAATCAACTACATGATTAATTAAGCAATACAATAGATTATAATTAAGAAAGGTAGAATGAGAATTTATTAATAAGCTTGATTATATTAAAGATTAAGAATCAAAGTTACAAGATTAAGATGAAGGTTTGATAAGCTTGAAAGAAAAGCTAGAGAGAAGAAAAATAAAAACACACTAATTACCTACTAAAAATAAAGACTAACTCTTCTAATGACACATTAGAAAACTATATATATAGGGGAAGTAGAAGGTGTTTGTTTCTTCCTCTTTTCTTCTTGTCTTCTCGTCTTTTAAATAACTCGTCTTTCTCGACTTTGTATCGGGATTAGTCGACTGATAACTTGAACTCGTCTTCTAATTTTCTTCTTTTAGTAGACTTGGTTCTTCGACTTCGTTAAATTTCCGTCTTTAGACTTTTTCTTCGATAAATCTTCAGAATAGGCCTTTGACTTCCGTTCTTCTTGCACTTTTGACCTTTTGACTTCGTCTTTTGTCTTTTTCTTCGATAAAAGCCCGTGAAAGCCCGTGTTTTCTTCCTTTTTCATATTTTTGTCCTAAAACAAAATAAAAACACAAACCACACATAATTTCGCCTTTTACAACATTAAATACACGTTTTGGTCTTGTTATTATTAGAAATAAGTGGTAAAAGGATAAGTGTTTTCACACTTATTAAATCCCCTACACTTGACCATTGCAATGCCCTCATGCAAGGCATTAATTTCAAAGCACGGTTTATATTTTTCATCATAATTAACCTACCTTGGCCTTTATTAATTACTAAACACTAAGGAAACCAAAAAGATTAGAAAATTACAAAATGCAAGAAGGAAGAACAAGTAAAGAGATCGAAGACTTACATTAGGGCTTTGGTTGTCATGAATGTTTATCACCCTAAAGTTTTACGTTCCCCAAACCAAGCTTAAAAACGAGATCATTGTTATTGTAAGTTAATAAGCTAACACAAATTCATGTGGCCCAATTATTCACTTAGACTCCCTTATTCCTAGGTGTATCTCTTATATTTTATGATTGTCTTGAATGATCACGAGGATGCATTGTTTGAATTATTTCGATAATTTATTAAGGCTAAAAATAAAGTAGGACAATTTAATCAATAGTTAGCTAAAAAACAAAATCTTTTAAAACTACTTCTCGGGACCTCATAAAGCTCATATCTTGGCATAACTCGTTTCACGATTTGAGACCTTTCTCGGATCGATATTTGTCATTGACTTCATACTTCGAATCTTGAGAGACGTTCTTGAAATAATGGTCTTCTCTTCATAATAGGAATTTCTTCACTTGAAGTTTTTGAGAGATTCTTCATACTTGGACCACGACTTCTTCTTTTTTCTCCAATCTTTATTTTGGATTTTGATATACAACGATCCGCCTCCTTTTAGGACTTGGATCTATTTATCCTCATACCTTGCTAGGGTCTTTTCGGATAGACTTCTCCATGATCTTTAGGGGAGTATTTGCTTTTCTTCGTGTGTCTCGATCCTTCATATTGATTTTTGATAAATGATTCTTCACATCACTTTGGATCTTTAGCTACAAAATGTAGCCCTCATGCCTTGTTAGGGCCTTTTCGGACTCGCCAATCTTCGCATCCCGCTTCAATAAGTTATGCCTTGGCTATGAACTCTAATTAATACCGAGCAACGTTTAAACGATCTAGTAACTTTTCAAATCGTACGACCTTACTTATTGCAATTAAATTTATTAACAAGCGATGGGAGAAGAAGCTCATAATTAACTCACATAAATTCATGAAAGAATACCAAACTTATAATTGACTCTATCATTTCTCGTTCTCCATAATTTAAAATCTCAAAGAATGAGACTCGTGGATGCTTAGCCAAATAAATCAAAGTTTTGGGTTTTCAAGTCATCTATAGGATCTTGCATCTTCTTAGACTTTTTCAAGTTAAGAATTTGCATTTTAAAGTTCCCTTGATAAACGACTTTCTAGGATCAATTATAGGAACTTGCGAAAAGTTCTTGTTCTTAACCCATAAGAGTTAAGACTTTCGCGTTTTAAAGTTTCCTATATAAAAGTCTAGCAAAACTTGACTTAAACACGTTAAAAATACTAGCTAGAGTAAACTCAATTAGGTAAACTCGGGTTGAGTCAAAAGATTCATGACGGGCCTAATATATCAACGACATCTAAACTCATTAAAACTATTTTATTTAACTTTATTTTTCTCTTTTGACTTTATTTTTGAAATGAAATATATACATACGATGCGATAATAAAAGGAAAGAACATAAAAGAAAATAAATGAAAAATACTACTAGGCCAAAATAGATCAAAAATTTTGAAAAATGTCGAAAAATTAGATTTTCCGGTTAAAATGAGGAGAAATTAACGGAAAAGCCCACTTGACTTCGATAGAAGTCCCCCTACACTTGATATAAACATTGTCCTCAATGTTTAAGCATGTGGGAGTAAACTCCCCTACACTTAGGACATTGTGCACTTTGTTTAAATCTTGCTAAGGAAGAGACAACTATAGTGATTTCAATGTGAACATATTAAGATATGAAATATTGAATCCCGACAGTTTAGGATAGAACCGGGAAGACGGGAACACGGGATCACGGGTCGTCAAATATCATCAAAAGTGCTCTTTGAAGCTTTAATCCCTGCACATCATAAGAACAAGACAACAAACCCTATGCAGCTCCCCCCACACTTATTATGAAAATGGGTAAAGGATAGAGCAACAGGTTACCTCCCGAGAAGCGCTTGTTTTTGTTAACCGAGTCACGAGCTTGACTCGACCCAGAACTAATTCAAGGGAAACATGGTGAGGGATGGAATCATCTCATGAGAGATGTCCTCACCAAAGTACAACTTAACACGCTGGCCATTCACTTTGAAGTTTGGCCCATTTGGTTGCGATAACTCAATGGTGCAATAAGGGAAGACTTTGGCGACGGTGAATGGACCAGACCAACGGCTCTTAAGCTTGCTCGAAATTTTTTTCAACCGAGAGTTAAAGAGTAAAACTTGATCACCTATGTGAAACTCTTGGTTCTTAATCCTAGAATCATGGATGAGCTTGGTTTTCTCCTTGTAGATCAATGAATTCTCATAAGCCTCATTCCTCAGTTCATTAAGTTCATTGAGTTGGATCTTCCTAAGATCACCGGCTTTGTTGATATCAAAATTAGCCCATTTCAAGGCCCAATAAGCCTTATGCTCCAACTCAATGGGGAGGTGTCATGCCTTTCCGTACACAAGACGATATGGAGTACAACCAATTGGTGTCTTATATGCGGTACGGAAAGCCCACAAAGCATCATCTAACTTATCAGCCCATGAGGCACGATGCTCTCCCACAGTACGCTCTAAGATTCTCTTAAGTCTACGGTTAGAAATCTCGGCTTGACCATTTGTTTGTGGATGATATGCGGTGGAAAGACTGTGATTGACACCATACTTAGCCATGACTCGAGCAAATTGAGCATTGCAAAAATGAGTCCCGCGATCACTAATGATAGCACGAGGAACACCGAATCGAGCAAATAGTTGTTTCAGAAAGTTCACAACCACCCTCGCATCGTTCGTGGGTAAAGCCTTTGCTTCAACCCATTTAGATACGTAGTCAACGGCTACGAGGATGTATTTGTTCCCTTTGGATGATGGAAATGGACCCATAAAGTCGATGCCCCATACGTCAAAGATTTTACACTCTTGGATGAAATTTTGAGGCATCTCATCTTTATGTGTGATCTTGCCTTGTCTTTGGCAAGAATCACAATGCTTAACCATTTCGTGTGCATCACGATAAATGGTGGGCCAATAAAATCCAGAATCGAAAACTTTCTTCGCGGTGTAATTAGGACCAAAGTGACCACCGGTTGGTCCTTTATGGCAAGCTTCCAAGATTTGTAAAGCTGCGAGCCCATCAACACACCGATGAAGGATCAAGTCAGCACATTGTTTAAAGAGATAAGGGTCGTCCCAATAGTAAGTTTTCACATCCTTGAAAAATTTCTTCTTTTGCTGGGACGATAACCCTTCGATGAGAATTCCACCCGCCAAGTAGTTTGCAAAATCTGCAAACCATGGGGTCTCATCAAGATTGAAGTTAATAGACATCAAGGCCTCAAGGGGAAACGATTCATTAATCTCTTGATTTGGGAGCTCCGCTTGATAAGGATCCTCGAGTCTACTTAGATGATCCACGGCTAGGTTTTCCGCTCCCTTTTTATCACGAATTTCAATTTTGAATTTTTGAAGGAGTAAAGCCCAACGAAGAAGTCTTGGTTTGGAATCTTGTTTTGTTAACAAGTACTTCAACGCGGAATGATCGGTATACACAATGGTGGTGGAAAGCACAAGATAGGGGCGGAATTTTTCAAAAGCATATACAACGGCTAAAAGTTCTTTTTTGGTTGTATTATAATGCAATTGAGCCCCCGTCATTGTCTTGCTAGCGTAATGGATTGGTTGGAAATGTTTGTTGATTATTTGTCCCAAAACCGCTCCAATAGCAAAGTAGCTAGCATCACACATCAATTCAAAAGGTAACTCCCAATTAGGGGTAACTAAGACCGGTGCCTTAGTTAATTTATCCTTAAGAAGATTGAAAGATTCGATACACTCTTTAGAAAAGATAAAAGGAGCATCTTTTTCCATGAGGTGGCTCATCGGGCGAGCGATCTTAGAAAAATCTTGAAGAATCGACGATAGAAGCCCGCATGACCAAGAAAACGTCTCACACCCTTCACGGTTGAAAGAGGAGGTAATTTAGCAATCACATCGACTTTAGCACGGTCGACTTCAAGACCGGCTTTGGAAATTTTATGACCTAGAACAATACCTTCTTTTACTATGAAATGGCATTTTTCCTAATTAAGAACGAGACGAGTGTCTTCACACCGTTTGAGCATACGTTCTAAATTGGCAAGGCAAGTAGAGAAAGAATCACCATAGACCGAGAAGTAATCCATAAAGACTTACATAGTTTCTTCAACCATGTCATGAAATATAGCCATCATACACCTTTGGAAAGTCCCGGGAGCATTGCATAAGCCGAAAGGCATTCTTTTGTAAGCAAATGTTCCATAAGGACAAGTGAATGTGGTTTTCTCTTGGTCTTTAGGATTGATGGGAATTTGAAAATACCCAGAGAAACCGTCTAAGAAGCAATAGTAGTCATTACCCGCTAAACGCTCGAGCATTTGATCCATAAAAGGAAGAGGGAAATGATCCTTACGAGTGGCATCATTTAGTTTGCGATAGTCTATGCAAACTCGTCAACCCGTGACAAGTCGAGTAGGAATCAACTCGTTGTTTTCATTGGGAACAACAGTTATTCCACCTTTCTTAGGCACACAATGGACGGGACTAACCCATGGCGAATCTGAAATAGGGTAAATCATTCTGGCATCTAGAAGTTTGATAACTTCTATCTTGATGACGTCATGGATTTTTGAATTAACCCTTATTTGGCTTTGGATTGCGGGTTTAAAGTCATCTTCCATGAGAATCTTAGCAGTACAAAAGTTAGGATCAATTCCGCGGATATCGGAAATTTTCCAAGAAATTGCTTTCTTATGATTTTTTAGCACATCGATAAGTCGAGATTTTTCATCCTCTTGTAAGTCCTTTGGAATGATGACGGGTAATTTCTCATTGTCTTCAAGGAAAACGTATTCGAGATGAGACGGTAAATCCTTAAGCTCTAAATCCGGAGGATTGTCGATGGAAGGCGTAGTCAAATTTGGATCATCGTTTATGATTTCCATAGGAGAAGGGGGAGAAATATGGTCCTCATTGAGAAGTTTCTCAATGGTACGAATGTCTTCATCCCAATCGGAGGGAGAATCGTCATATTTTAAGTCCACATCCCCTAAATTACTTCAAATTCTTTCAAAAGGAAGTCACTTTCTCCAAATGGAGTCAGTGAGGGAGCAATAGAGGCAACGGTCTCAACAATGGGTAGAGAAGAAGAACCACTTTTACAAGCGTCTTTGAAATGTTCTTCACAAGCCTCATCAAGTACGTCAATGAAATTAACGCTCTCGTGTTCATAAGGTTGCTTAGAAAGTTTACCCATATTGAAGACGATTTTATCGTCACCAACTCTCATGATTAATTCGCCCGCGGCTACATCAATGAGAGTGCGACCGGTCCTCAAGAATGGACGTCCAACGATTAATGGAACACGGGGATTGATAGGTGTGTAAACACCCATCCTTTTTACCACTTAATTACAATATTAACCGAGCCAAAACTTGTATTTTATGTCATTTATGTCGGAATTATGCGTGGTTTGGGTTTTTGTTGTGATTTAGGACGAAAAGGTGAAAAGTGGAGAAAACACGGGCATTCACGGGCTTTTATTGAAGAAAAAGATGAAAGACGAAGTCAATAAGTCAAGAGTGCAAAAAGAACGGAAGTCCAAGACCAATTCTGAAGATTTATCGAAGAGAAAGTCAAAAGACGGAAGTTTATCAAAAGCCGAAAAACTCAAGTCTAATTTATTGAAGAATTACAAGACGAGTTTGAAGAAATTCTGAGACAAAGCCATTTAAAGACCAAGATTAAGAAGATTAAAAGGCTTAAGGACTAATGATGCAATTAATAAGAAATGAAAGAGGGGAGGAATCTTCTTAAGCACTCCTTAATCCTCCCCTATAAATAGTCATTAGGATAATCATTTCATTTTGTTGGCTAATAGTGACAATTAGTTCTTCCATTTTACTTTCCTTGTCATTTAATTACATGTCATTTACCTTAATTGTCTTGCACCTTAATTACATTTAATTTCAAGTAAGTTTCTCTTTTAATTCTTGTCAATCTTTACTTTTTCTTGTTAATCTCCTATCTACCTTTCTTTATTTGATCTTAATCTTCATGCTTTATTGTTTATGTTCATGTTCTTGATTTTTATTGATTTAAGTGGGTTTTGATTATTTTAATTAGTTTTGTTAGTTTGATTGTTTTGGATTGTTTGATTATCATTAGTAAATGTTTTGTGTTTAGTTTGATTTAATCTTTTGGTTGATTTTGATTAAGTTTGTCTCGATTCGTGCTATTTTGTGTTCCCTTGTTCTTCGCTGTGTTCTGTTACTGATCTTTCCCAGGTAAAGTTCCGGATCAAGACAAAGTATTCCGGATCAACACCTTCGTTCGGAACATTCAAAGTTCCGAATCAAGCCTTGTTCATTCGGAACTTTTTTCGAACCGGTAGAAGTTCCGAACCAAGAAAGTTCCGAACCAGGGAGTTTAATTCGGAAGATTTCATTATTTCGGATCAACACCTTCATTCGGAACATTCAAAGTTTCGAATCAAGGCTTGTTCATTCGGAAGTATTCCGGATCAGGGGAAGAGGTGTTTCATTCGGAACATTCAAAAGTTCCGAATCAGCAAGTTCCGAACCAAGGGTTCCGAATCAAGAAGTTCCGAATCAAGGCTGCTATTTAGGAAGTTCCGAATCAGTAAAAGTTCCGAACGAAGGATTTATTCCGGATAAGTGACATATTCCGAATAGAAAATTTGTTCCGGATCAAGGATTTTGGTAATATTCCGAGCGAAGAAGAATCATTCCGAACGAAGGATTATTCCGAATGAGCTATTTTCAGGTTCTTTTTAGTCTTTGATTTTTAATTTCAAGCTTTACTTTTCCCACCTTTTTACTTAGTCGCACTTTAAGATTAGTTGCCTTAGATTTATTTTAGCCTTGCCTTATTTTAAGTTTTAGTTGCGTTTTAAGTTTGCCTTAGATAGATTTAAGTTTGCGTTATTTACGTTTAGTGCCCATTTACTTCTAGTCACGCTTTTAAATACTCGTCTTTTACTTTAAATTAGACTTAGATTTACTTTAAAGTCATTTTACTTTTAATTGTTTTGCACTTTTAATATACTACAACGACACAACTATTTGTTTCACCAAAGAACGACTGAGTCACACATAGAACCAGGATCAATTCGATTAGACAGGAACAACGATATTTTCTTACTAGGTAAAAGCCGTGTATCAAATGGCGCCGCTGCCGTATCTTTTCGTAAAGATTAACGGTTTTCTGTGAGAGACGCGTTGCTTTTTGGGATCCGTTCACTTGTGAGCGTTATTTTTCTTGCTTAAAAAAAAAAAATTCAAAAAACCATAAAAATTAAAAAATTGTAAAAAATCCATAAAAATAAAAAATTTCAAAAACCCAAAAAGATTTTATTTTTATTGTGTATATATATTCTCTTTGTGTTTGGTATTGTTTTCTTTTGCCTTTGTAGGTGTATGCGTACTAGATCTTCTAATTATCAAGAGCCCGAGACTCGGGAAGATTTAAGTATGGCAGGTGTCAACAACAATAATCCACCGCACCTTAATAATAACAACAATGTTCTTCCACAGCCCGATCTTCGGACCATGGAGGAGCTTTGTCAACCTACCATGTTTGGACGAGGAGGACCGATTGCGCCGATGCAAATCACGGCTTCGGAGTTTTCGTTGAAGCACCACATGATTCAGCAAGTGCAAACAAATCCTTTTCGAGGAATGCCTGATGATGATGCCAACAAACACCTCGACAAGTTCATTACAATCACCCAAAGCATGAAGTTGCCCGGTGCCACAATGGATGTTCTTCGCCTTCAACTCTTTCCACATACTTTATCACATCACGCCGAGAAATGGTTTGATCGTCTTCCAAAGAATTCAATTCATACTTGGGATGACATGACTCAACGCTTTTTGTCGCGCTACTTTCCACCATCCATGGTCACGAGCCTTCGCAATCAAATCAGCGGTTTCATGCAAGAACCCGATGAATCCCTCTTTGATGCTTGGGAAAGATATAATGTCTTGATCGATAGATGTCCAAACCACAACATGCTCCCTGTGACCTTAATTGATACTTTCTACAACGGTTTGACTTTTCGAGATCGTGATACGATTAATGCAGCCGCCGGTGGCACATTTATGAAAAGGAGACCCGAGGAGTGTAGAGAGCTTATTGAAAACATGACTACTCATCATAAAAACTGGGATTCCTCTGCTTCTTCAAGGAACAACCCGAGAGTCAATGTTTCTTCTACTTCAGCAAGCCCCGACATGACCGAATTCACCCGCATGATGATCGAAATGAACAAAAATATCTTGCTTCTCGCTACAAACCAACAACAACAAGTTAAAGCGGTTGCACCTTCTTGTGAAACATGCGGCGGTCCACACTCATACACTGATTGTCCTTCTACTCAAGGAAATCCAGAAAATGTATATGCAGCTTATGGTAATTATTCACCGGAAAATTACCAAGCTCGACCTCAAGGGGATAGAAATTTGCTGAGTTACCGATCAAACAACTACCTTTCACCCGGCTTTTCTCCTCAAAACCAAAACCCCGCCAACAACTACAATAGAAGCAACCAAATCCCACCAAGAGCTTCTAATCCTTATCACCCGCCCGCCCAACAAGCCCCACCCATAAATCCCGATGTTGAAGCCATAATGAGAACCCAAGGTGAGCAAATCAAGAATCTACAGAGCCAAATTATCAATCTGAAAGGAGATATCACCAAGCAAGGAAATGACATTAGATCCGAGCTTCGAGATAATATTCAATCCTCCTTCAGCAATCAAACGAATGATTTGAAGAATATGCTTGCTAGTTTCTTGCCCACTACTCAACCTTCTACTTCGAGTTCTCTACCTTCAAACACCGTCACCAATCCGCGAGCGAATGTGAGTGCTATTATGTTAGAAATACGTTTTTAACGTATATTAGAAGTATCGGTCACTCCACAATATTATTAATGTTGTATAGCTCGTAGTTAATGTTTGCTTATTTAGTTAAGTAAGAAACCGACCCATGGGCTTGTCATGGGTCGGCCCAAGCCCATTAGTGGCTTGGATATAAATACCCCTTTCCACCATGGAAAGGGGTTGGTTGTTGATTGTTTCCTTTTACCATTTGAATGAAAAACACATATTTCTCTCTCACTTTCTCTCACTAGTTTCTCTCTCTAGAAATCTTCAACCCACTTCATTGATTCATAAGATTATCAACATTCTACAATTGGTATCAAGAGCCATGGGGTGATTTAAGGTAATGATTTGTGTTGTTCTTTAGTTTTTGATTGTATTAGTGTTCTTTAGGAAAATCTATCTTGATTCTTGAAGTTTTTGGTGATTTTGTTGTTGGGATTAGTAGATAAGTATTGGGTTTTACTTCTTTTAGTAGAAATCACAAAACTTTTCGGGTAATTTGGTAAAAATCTGGGTTTGTTCTTAATATACTTAGTCGACTGTTACAATACACGAACCAGCTTTTTCCCAGTAAAGTTCCGAATCAGTTTCTTCCGAACCAAAAGTTCCGGATCAAAGAAAGTTCCGAATCAGTTTCTTCCGAACCAAAAGTTCCGGATCAAAGAAAGTTCCGAATCAGTTTTCTTCCGAACCAAAAGTTCCGGATCAAAGAAAGTTCCGAATCAATTTTCTTCCGAACCAAAAGTTCCGGATCAAAGAAAGTTCCGAATCAGTTTCTTCCGAACCAAAAGTTCCGGATCAAAGAGTTCCGAATCAGTTTCTTCCGAACCAAAAGTTCCGGATCAAAGAGTTCCGAATTAGTTTCTTCCGAACCAAAAGTTCCGGATCAAAGAGTTCCGAATCAAATCTTCCGAATCAACAACTGTTTCGAATCAAAGAAGTTCCGAACCAAAGTCTTCCGAATCAATACTTCCGAATCAACAATTGTTCCGTACCAAGGGATATTTTACTTGTTTTTTCGACGATTTTTTAGAGGATTTAATCTTGGTTTCTTACACAAAAACCCAACACAACTCACAACTTTACTTCACTGCTCGATCAACCGATAATCTTTGTCTCTTTAAAGTGATCAAAATGAATCCGAATTCATTAATGCCTCAAATGACATCACTTACGGATATTTCCGTCATTACGGGAACGGATAATCGCCCTCCAATGCTCATTAAAGAAGTCTTTGAAGCATGGCAAGGCCGTATGATGTCATACATTAAGGGAAAACCGACATATGGGAGGCTTATGGTCAAGTCAATTCTAAATGGTCCACTTGATTATGGTACCATCGTGGTTAACAATGTGACTCGACCACAGGAGTTTGAAGAACTTACACCAGCTCAACAACTTGTTGCCGATGCAGACGAAAAGGCTCTTTAAACCATTCTCCAAGCTCTTCCACATGACATCTATCGAATGGTAAGTCAATATACGGTTGCAAAGGATTTATGGGAACGTCTAAAGGTTTTGCTACAAGGTACGTCTCTCACTAAACAGGAACGGGAATGTCAGTTGTATGATCTGTTTGATAGATTCACGTACAGTCCAGGGGAAACGCTTCACGACTACTACTTCAGATTCACTACTCTCATGAATGATTTGAATGTATACAATCTTGTGATTGCTCCATTCCAGGTTAACACCAAGTTTTTGAATACTTTACCTCAAGCTGAATGGGGTGAGTATATTACCGATGTTAAGTTAACCAGGGATTTGCATAAGTGCAATTTGGATCAACTCTATGCTTTTCTTCAGCAGCATGAGAAACACGTGATCATGCACCGTTCGCCTCGAGGTATGTAACCTGATTCTTTAGCTTTGATGGCAAATCAACCAAGCTTGTCATACAACAACACTCCTTATATCATGGGACACCAAGCCTATCATCCATCACCGTACATGACTCCAAGTTTCCCTCAATATTCGATTCTGCCGCAACCACCCACCTCACATCAACAACAATATCGGTTTAATGCACCTTCGTCTCAGAGAGAACCACAAGCATCACAATATGCCTCAAAACCTCACCCATATTCACCAGCAAGCATTGCACCTTATGCTCAGTCATCATATTCTTCTTATCAAGAAAATGCAGCATATCCATCAAGCTACTCTGACCACATGAGTATTCCTTCTAGTGCTTATGCAGCTAAACAAGACCAAGCAATGTATTGTGATAATGATGAAGTCCCCATTCCTGAATTCAAACAAGGAACTGACCCAGTTGAAGTGTTAGCCACTATGTCTGCTTATCTCACAAGGACATTGAGCAAACGAGGATTTAGAGGACCAGCTCCTACTAACAATCAGTTGAGGAATTCATCCAATTCTCGACAACAAGCTACTATTGAGAATGGCAGGGTAATGGTTCAACCTATTCAACCTTATCAGGGGAGACCCACTACATCAACCACCAATGAACGCACGGTCAATCCTGCTCCAATGGTCAACACTCCTCCACGGGCTAATTCCACAGGCAAGTTGCGAATGATTACATGCTACAACTGTAAGGAAGAAGGTCACATGTCCAAGGATTGCACAAAACCCAAGAGGAGAAGGGATGGTCAATGGTTTGCAGAGAAGATTTATTTGGTGAACGCTCAGGCACAAGGACAGGAACTTGATGAAGAGGAGCTTGCATTTCTTGCTGATCCAGGGATTGCTGAACAAGACGTTGTCACTACACAGAATGCAGCATACCAAGCAGATGATCTTGATGCTTACGATTCAGACTGTGATGATCTTCAATCTGCTCAAGCAGCTCTTATGGCAACTATCTCTAGCTTTGGGTCAGATAAAATATCTGAGGTACTTACTAATACCACTGATACTAGTATTCAACCACATCAAGTTGGGCAAGAGAGTGCTGATCCGAATGAGTCTTTGGTGGTGAGTCTTTCAAATGAGGAGACAATCAATGATAGTAATATCAATGTGAGTCCCCAGACTTTGAGTGAATCACAACCGGGAGCCATTTCTCATACGCATACTCCTGCTCAACAAGATTTGGTCATGGTTCCTGCTACATTACTTAGCCAAATGAATACTGCACTCTTAGAAACCCTAACAAAGAATAAGAATTTGTCTGCTGAGCTTGCTTTGTGCAACGAAAAAGTTCAAACTTTGGAATTAGTTCCTTCATCCACTGTTCTAACAAATCCCGAATATGATCATTTTCGAAACAAACAAATGAGTCATTTGCAAGAAATTGAAACCTTAAGAGCAGATCTTTCTAACGAACTTAAAGAAAAAGAGTTAGTGGTCACTAATTTTCACAAACTTCAAACGGATTTTGAATTACTCGAGTCCAAAAAGAATGAAATGGAAATTAATGCGGCTAATAAGATTAGAAGTTTAGATTATTTGCTTTTAAGACAATACGCTGCCTCTCAACTAGTGCACTTATTTGACGCATCGTTTAGAGAGTTTAACTTATCGCGTCAAAAAGGCCTTCCCCCTAACCCACGGTATGCAAAACAAGCTTTTATCCATAGTCCAAGACTTTATAATGCAACCCAATTAGGATTGGTCTTAGACCCGATTGTTATTTTCGAGGATCGCACAAATAAGGATCTAGTTGATGAGAATCGGTCATACAACTTTGCAAAATATCCCGAGTGTGATTATTTTAAAATGAATCAGGAACTTGCAAAAACGGATTTTAGAATTCACTTCCATATGGATAAAGATCTCATCACAGCACCAACCTACATGTTAAATGAAGAAAACCCTAGTACACTTCCTACACTTGTCAAAATGGAAGGACCTAAGGAAATTCCAAAGGATCTTCCACCTGTTAGCACTGTATGGTTAAACTTGCAAGAGATTAATCAATACTTTGCTAGTTTTGACAAGGTCATCCGGGAATGTACGACTTCAAATGGCTTAAACGCCAGAGAATGGGCTTTCGCACACATGAACGAGGTGTTTAAAAATGAGATCAATCCGTTTGTCGGAAGTCTAAAAAGAAGTTTTGCATCTCTTTCGGAAAATCTCGAGTTTGAAATTGCAGAAGTTCAAAAAGTGTTTTATGAAATGGACACCGCTTACAAACTACAATTAATTGAAAAGGAAAAGATTTTATCCGAATATAACCGATTCTTGTCCCAAGTAATTTCGTGTGATGTGCTTACTACTGTGAATGTTAATTATTCGAATGAGCTTACATCCGCTATGATTAAATGTGATGCTGTGAATATATGTGATGATGTGTGTGATCTCTCTGTAAATGTTGCTGATACTGTAAATGAGGTAGATAATCATTCTTGTCACGAATCTAACGCTGAATTTTTAAAGCTTCAAGATTCTTACAATTTACTTACAAAACGCTTTAATCAACTTGAACAACATTGTATATCTTTAGAATTAAAACAACAAACTCAAAATGAGGATCTTTTGATAACAAATGGTTGTGAAAACAGTGTTGAGACGAGTGACAAGATGATTGAGATAGTTAAGGCATTAGAGGAAGAGATTATGAGATTAAAGAGAGATGTGTCATCAAATGAAACACTAAAATTGGAACTAGAGGCTGCAGAGTCTAAAAACCAGGACTTAGAAATTAGACTTTCGTCTATTCTAGGGGAGATGGATCGGGCAAGACAGGGACTATCCGCTCTTTATGGTTCAATAGAAGAATGCTTAGCTTTTAATGCAGCACAACAACAAACTTATGTTGAACAACTGAACCAAAAGTGTGAGGAAATTTCTGACTTAAACATCCAGCTCATTGACAAAAACATGGTTTTGGCCGAGTTAAAGGAGACACTTCTTCTCACCCGACAAGAAGTTGTTAATAACTTAGCTACCAACTCTGCACCGTCCTCTAGTGCTCCAACAACCAATTCAGTAGTGCTTTTTAAGAACCCGCTCCATCGGAAAAACCCCGGTTACCTACGATGATTATATGAGGAATGCCATTAAGCATGTAGATCTTGTTAGGGATATTTTAGATGATTTGTATGCGTTAGATCCCTCAAGCAGTTACTATTATTCAGCTCATGAATATATTAAGCGCGTTCAATATTGCTTAGCATATTTGCAATACATAGGTAAACCGGGTTCTGCACTACTCACTAATCGACCCATTGCTGTAACTCCATTCAATAAGACCCCAGGAGCAAAACCGTCATTGGCACCATCAAGTAAGGCACCTTTAAAATATGTTGCTAATGTTCCCACTTTGCCTTCTACAGGATTAAAAGAGTCTACTAAGGCTAAAGGATCGCCACTCAAGAAAGATAAGATTAAGCCCTCCACTAGTAGTACCATCAAGAAGAAAGTAGAAGCTCACACTAGGAATATCAGTTCAGATTTAAATAAAAAGAATCATGTTAAGACTAAAAGCTCTGCGCCTGTGCAAAAGCCTAAACCATTTGTGAATTCTAATTTGAAATGTTGGAATTGTAATGAATGCATGTTTTCCCAACGTCATGATTTGTGTCTATTGATCATGTGAATGAAATGAATGCTATTAGGAATGATCTTGAATGGAAGCCAACTGGGAGAACTCGTACCCAAGTTGGATGGCAATGGCGTCCCACTGGTAGGACCTTTACATTAGATGGAAAAATGTGCCCTTTAACTAGGAATGCATCCATTGAGGTTAGGTCTCAGCGTCCTTTAGTTAGGCACACTAGCACTAAAGTATGGAAACCGCGCCCTTTAATTAGGTCAGCCCCCATATAGTGCCTATCAGTGAAGAAATACCTCAGGATTTAAGCCAACTTGAATCTACATCACCAACTAGGAAGAAGGCTAGGAAATCTAAGAAACCTAAAGTTAGCAAATCTAAGATCATTAAATCTGTACCTGCTAATAACAAGGAACATTCAGATTCCGAAACCTATACATTGTCCTCGTCTGGTGATATTTTCAGGTGGTCCAAATCATCCTCTGGTATTTGGACTCCGTTTGCTCAAAGCATATGATCGGAGATCGCTCGATGCTCCGAAATTTCGTCAGCAAGTTTCTTGGAACGGTTAAATTCGGTAATGATCATATTGCAAAGATAATGGGGTATGGTGAATATCAGATTGGAAACGTTACGATTTCAAGGGTATACTATGTAGAAGGTCTTGGTCATAATTTATTTTCAATAGGACAGTTTTGTGATTCCAACCTAGAGGTTGCTTTTCGACAACATACTTGTTTCATCCGCAACTTGGAAGGAAAAGATTTGCTGAAGGGATCTCGTGGTGCAAATCTTTATACGGTGTCCCTACAAGACATGATGGCCGCCTCTCTAGTATGTCTTCTCTCCAAAGCATCTAAGACCAAGTCATGGTTATGGCATCGCAGATTATCTCATCTCAACTTTGATGCTATTAATCATTTGGCTAAAAACGAATTAGTTCGTGGTCTTCCAAAGCTCAAATTTCACAAGGACCATTTATGTTCCGCGTGTTCAAGGGGGAAAAGCACCAAGAAATCATACAAGTCCAAAGCTGAAGACACCAATCAAGAAAAACTTCATCTTTTGCATATGGATCTTTGTGGGCCAATGCGAACCGAAAGTGTGAGCGGTAAGAAATTCATTCTTGTTATTGTGGATGATTTCTCCAGGTTTACATGGGTTAGATTTCTACGTACAAAGGATGAAGCACCGAAGGCTATCATCACTTTTCTGAAATTCGTTCAGGTGCGTTTAAATACTACTGTCCGCCGTATTCGTACAGATAATGGAACAGAGTTCGTCAACCAGACTCTTCGTGATTACTATGAAGAAGTTGGTATTTCACATGAAACATCCGCTGCACGTACTCCACAACAAAACGGTGTCGTTAAAAGACAGAATCGTACGCTTATGGAAGCTGCTAGGACTATGCTGATTTATGCGAACGCTCCATTATTCTTGTGGGCAGAAGCTATATCTACTGCATGTTTCACCCAAAACCGTTCTATCATTCGGAAACGCCATGGAAAAACACCTTACGAGCTTCTACATGATCGTAAACCCGATGTTTCATTCTTTCATGTGTTTGGTGCTCTTTGTTATCCAAACATTAATAGTGAGAACTTGGGCAAACTTCAACCGAAAGCCGATATAGGTATTTTCATTGGTTACTCACCGTCCAAGAAAGCATACCGAATTTACAACCGTCGTCTTGGTAAGATAGTAGAAACTATGGATGCAGATTTTGATGAGCTGACAGCGATGGCTTCTGAGCAACGCAGCTCTGAACCCGCGCTTCACGAGATGGGAACCGGTGCTATTAGTTCCGGATTAGTTCCCAATAATCCTACTTCTACATCATTTTTACCACCTACAAGGCCCGAGTGGGATAAACTATTTCAACCGTTGTTTGATGATTTCTTTGATCCCCCAAATGATGAAGTTCCAGCACCTGTAGTGATAGCTCCAATCCCTGAAGTTGTTGCTCAAGCTAATGAAGCTTTATCAAATGCATCTTCAATTAACATTGAACTGGATGCACCTCAACCAAGTAATTCTCAAACTACACCTGAATCGTCACCCTTACTTGTGCCTAATGATGTTGAAGAGGATTCTATTGATCACGATTTGGAATATGCTCACCTACAAGAGCTTCCTTTCTTTGGTATACCGATACCTGAAAACCCCTCAGCCGCGTCTACCTCAGAAGAAGCTCCTTCAATTGTTCACTCCAGACCACCACGGATTGAAAATCATAGCACCAAATGGACAAAAGATCACCCAATTAGGAATGTCATTGGAAGTCTCGATCGACCAGTCTCTACACGCCATAAATTACAAGAGAGTGCACTCTATTGCTATTTTGATGCATTTCTCTCCGAAGTTGAACCTAAAAACTGGCAACAGGCTATGACTCAATCATCTTGGATTGAAGCCATGGAAGAGGAACTAAATGAATTCCAAAGACTTGAAGTATGGGAATTAGTTCCTCTCCCTAACAAGGTTAACATCCTTACTTTGTTGTGGGTTTATAAGGTTAAACTCGATGAGATGGGTGGAGTCTTGAAGAATAAGGCAAGATTGGTTGCTAGAGGATACAAACAAGCCTTGGGTATCGACTTTGAAGAATATTTTGCTCCTGTTGCAAGATTGGAGGCTATTAGACTATTCCTTGCGTATGCTACCCATATGAACATGATCGTCTATCAAATGGATGTGAAGACGGCATTGTTGAATGGTGAACTAAGGGAAGAAGTCTATGTTAGTCAGCCGGATGGGTTCGTTAGCACGGAGTTTCCTAATCATGTGTACAAGCTTAAGAAGGCTCTCTATGGGTTGAAACAAGCTCCACGTGCATGGTATGATCTCCTTTCAACATATCTCATTTCGGAAGGCTTCTCCAAAGGCAAGGTGGACCCCACTCTATTCACTCTCAAGGAGGACAACGACATGATACTGGTACAAATTTATGTTGAAGATATAATATTTGCCGCCTCTAACATAGAATTGTCAAAACGCTTTGAGAAGATAATGTCCACACGCTTTCAGATGTCAATGATGGGAAAAATTTCATTTTTCTTAGGATTACAAATTTCTCAGAATCCCAGAGGCATCTTTATTAATCAATCCAAATATGCTCTAGAATCTTTAAAGAAATATAACTTTGAAAATTGTGACCCCATGGACACTCCAATGGTGGAGAAATCCAAGTTAGATGAAGATAGGAATGGGATTATTGTCGATCCGAAACTCTACCGTGGGATGATCGGCACCCTTGTCTATCTGACTGCTAGCAGGCCTGATTTGCAATTTGCCGTATGCATGTGTGCCCGGTATCAGGCTCGGCCTACCGAAAAGCACCTATATGTTGTTAAAAGGATCTTTCGGTATCTCAAAGGAACATTTCATCGTGGTCTATGGTATCCGAAAGATTCCTCTATTGCTTTAATATCATACGCAGATGCCGATCATGCTGGGTGTCAAGACACGAGGCGTAGCACTTCTGGGTCTGTGCAACTCCTTGGAGACAGACTGATTAGTTGGTCTTCAAAAAGGCAGAAAAGCGCTGCAATATCTAGCACGGAGGCTGAATACATTGCCATGTCCGGTTGTTGTGCTCAAGTCCTTTGGATGAGATCACAACTAACTGACTACGGTTTGGGATTCAACAAAATCTCGATGTATTGTGACAACAAGAGCGCCATTGCCCTTTGCTACAACTACGTTCAACACTCCCGGGCAAAGCACATCGACATTCGCTACCATTTCATTAAAGAGCAAGTGGAAAACGGAGTGATCGAGCTGTATTTTGTCACCACCGAGTATCAGCTGGCAGATATGTTCACCAAAGCCTTAGATCGAGGACGTATCGAGTTTTTGATCGACAAGCTTGGCATGCAATCATTCTCTCCAGCGACTCTCAAAGAATTGGCAGAAGAATCAGCTGAATAGTGGTGGTAAACTATTCATGCGTATCCTTTGTTCGTGATCATGTATATTATCGTATATATATAAACCCCAAAAAGAAAAATACAAAAATATAAAACCAAGAAAAACCATAAAAAATATAAAACCTAGAAAAACCATAAAAATTATAAAATCAAGAAAATCCAAAAATATTTTTCGTTTTTTAAATCGGGCATGTCTTTTAGTATGGTAATATTTACGGCTTTAGAAATGTCGATCAATATTGACACGGCGCCATAAATAGAGTCCGTATAAAAGTTTTACATTTTTAAAACATGCCCATTATGGCTTGTAGTTATTTCAGACTGCAACCCGTTTTTCGCATTAAAGTCACGTATTTCCTTGGAAAACGTTGGCTCACAACGGGAATTAATTTTATCGGGCATGATTTACAAGCCAAATCATGCAAAGGGATCAAGTTTACTTTACAACTTGGTCTAACACGAGTTAGTGTACGTTTCAGTGCATTAATTTGTCTAAATAAGAGAAATCTTATTGCCACCACGAATCAATCTTTTCAAGACATTAATTGGAAATGTTTTCATCAATATTTGACTCTTTAAACAATGACTACAGCTCTTTAAATAGAAAACGGGTCATCGTTTAAGGGGGAGAAAATATTAAATCGTCTTCATCATCAAAAAGGTTTTCAAAAGTGTTTGAGGAAAATTAGTTGGCTAAATGGTTAATGACTGGAATTGCTTTAGTATTTGTCTTGTACTCGTTCGAGATTAGTCGTGTTTATTTAAGTTTGTGTGATCTTTAAGATAGGTAAAGGTGGTTAAGATTAACGACAATTAGTGACTAGAAAAGGAAAAGAAAAGGAAAAGAAAAGGAAAACAAAACTTGGGGGACTAAAACTAGCAAAAGGGAAAAGTCATAGAAAATTTGACCTAGTCAACCCCCCCACCCCCCGTCTCTTTCCCTCTTTTCTCTTATTCTTCTTTCTGTTTTCTCTCCTTGACCGCCATTAACACACATACTCACAAACACAAGCTCGTCTTTATTAAAGTAATCCAACCTTCATCTAATCCGTTTCATTCATCTCTAAGGTACATACCCGCGAGTAATTTGTCTAATTCGTTAATCTAATCCACTGAATTAATTCGTTTTAATTAAATTAATCAAATTAGGGCGTCTGCTTAATTTAGGGTTAATTAATTAGGGGATTTAGCTGGGTTTGGATCGGATTAGCATTAGAACGTGTATTGTTGCCTTAGAATGCCTTAAAACTCACACACGCGTTTAGAATAATCCTTCATAGGGTGCGATTAGGACTTCCGAATGAACAAGGTTTGTGAACTTCCGAATGAACTTCCGAATGAACTTCTGAATGAACTTCTGAATGAACTTCCGAATGAACTTCCGAATGAACTTCCGAATGAACTTCCGAATGAACTTCCGAATGAACTTCCGAATGAAATTCCGAATGAAAAAGTTTCGAATGAAGAAGTTCCGAATGAAGAAGTTCCGAATGAAGAAGTTCCGAATGAAGAAGTTCCGAATGAAGAAGTTCCGAATGAAGAAGTTCCGAATGAAGAAGTTCCGAATGAAGAAGTTCCGAATGAAGAAGTTCCGAATGAAGAAGTTCCGAATGAAGAACTTCCGAATGAAGAACTTCCGAATGAAGAACTTCCGAGTGAAGAACTTCCGAATGAAGAACTTCTGAATGAAGAACTTCCGAATGAAGAACTTCCGAATGAAGAACTTCCGAATGAAGAACTTCCAAATGAAGAACTTCCGAATGAAGGAGTTCCGAGTGAAGAGTTCCGAGTGAAGAGTTCCGAGTAAAGGAGTTCCGAGTAAAGGAGTTCCGAGTGAAGGAGTTCCGAGTGAAAGAGTTCCGAGTGAAAGAGTTCCGAGTGAAGGAGTTCCGAGTGAAGGAGTTCCGAGTGAAGGAGTTCCGAGTGAAGGAGTTCCGAGTGAAGGAGTTCCGAGTGAAGGAGTTCCGAATGAAGTGGTTCCGAGTGAAGGAGTTCCGAATGAAGGGTTGTTGGATTGATAATTGTTTGCTTGTTATAATTACTTGATGATATGTGTCATGCTTATAAATAACAACATAATGGTATATATATATTTATGTGTATCAACCTTTTATGTCTTATCTTAAGCAGATACCATGACTAATCCAACAGTGCAAGAACTCCAAGATGCTAGAGCAGCCGCAATTGCCGAGGCAAAAGCCCTCAAGTTCATACCAAACAATTACCGGCTGAAGCAAGTTTCTCAATCCACTCACCATGGATTCAAAGTCGCCTCAGCAATCCTTGATCAATCTCACTTCAAGAATGCGTTAAGGAGTACTGCTTCGGTGCCATTTGATTACATGTATGAATTTTGGGCTACCAAGGAAAGTACTTCAAACAAGATCACCTTCTCCCTCAACAACAAGCAACAGACACTCACCTTTTCAGACTTCCGCAAGATATTTGGAATTCGGGATACACCCAAAGGTTTGTCATTTTCAAGGAACCCTACCAAAGACGAACTCATGGAGATGTTCCGTGCTCTTGGATGTTCTGACCTACGAGTTGTGTCCGATTTTACCACCTCCAAAGTGGGTCAACCTTGGAGAGCTATCATTGGTATTCTCAGCAGATGTCTTACACCTAAAACAACGCATGATGCTGTGCGTGGTCCAATTATGAACATCTTCTATGGAATGTACAAAGGCTTAAATACAGATTATGCATCCTTGTTGTGGGAAGAATTTAACTTTCAACTCTTCCAAAACAAGAAGCTGAAGACTAATTTATTTCCTTATCCTCGGTTTATCAAGCTTATAATTCATTATTTTATGAAGAATGATGTCTCTATTGATAAGCGTGCAGCAAGCCGTCATCACACTGAAGAGGCTAATGACACTGTGGACCTAAGGCATGAAGGACCCTCTAGTGCTGTTAATCCTGGTCCTATTCCCGATTATCTTCTGACAGATAAAATTAAAGCTTCTGCTGATTACAAGCTGCTGCTAATAGAAATCAAGAAGCAAAAAGCAAGCCTTCAGACAGGAGAAGACTCATCTACTACGGTCAAGAGTAAAGGTAAACGCAAGCAAACAGTTGCTTTATCTGAACCCAAAACCAAGAAGAAAAAGACTGAGGCTAAGAAGGGTAAGAGCACGGCTGACGAGCTTGTTCTCCACGACGAAGAAGATGTTGATGACGATCCTACTCTTGACATGACTGAGAAAAAGTTAATGAAGATGGCTATTGAAAAGAGTAGGAGAGACACGGGCGGTAGTGGTTCGGGTGCACAGATGGATGTTGAAGAAGAATACGAGGAGCCAGATGATATTGATGAGTTTGGATCACCCGAACGTTACTCAGCATCGAAGGAGACATCCATTGCTGATACAGCAAGTATTGGGAAGGAGTCCGGTGCTACAACAATCATTGTACCTACACAGCCTCTCGTAACTCAACCTCCACCAATCCATCCTTTACCAACCCGACCGGTGCCAACACCATTCCTTCCACCTCCAACAACCTCCATCCTCAGTACTGTAATCACAACCGAGCCTCTTCAACCAACCCAGAGTAGCTCTTTACCATCTTCAATGGCTGCATTCGTAATGGCAGAAATGTTGGATAAACACACGGATAGTCAAAGAAAAGAGATGGATAAACTTCGAGAAGAGCTACTTCGACGAGTGCAAAGTGAAGACGCATCCAAGAAAGCCCAAGAAGAGATGCGAGCTAAGTTCACTGCAGAGATAGAGTTGACACGTAAAGCTCATGCAGAAGAACTTGCTCAGATCAAACAGGATGCAGCTGATAAGTATGAAGCACGACTTACGAGACTTCGAGCTATTAAAGATAAATATAAGGAGAGAAAAAACACTTGAAGCTTCTATTTCAGAGAGGGTGAAAGAATCTGTTGAGTCCCTTCTGCCAAAGCTGCATGAAGAAATGAGGAAACTTGCGGCTGATAACTTGATGATCAAGTCGTCCAACCCTTTCGAATCCGCATACAAAATTGCATATGACTTAACGGATTTTGAATTGAAGAAGATCCTCAAAGCTCGCATGAGGGAAGTTGGATCTTTTGATAAGTCTAAAGTTCAGCGGACACTCTACAAAGCACTCAATGAAGCTATCTTGGAGGATGATCGGTTGTTTAAGATGTTTGGAAGTGTGGTACCTTACCACATTCTGCCCGAGGAGGAAAAGGAAGATAGTGAACAAGAGGAGGGTAACGGTGAAGAAGAAGAAGATGATGATGATGATGGTGACGATGATGATGATGGTGACGATGATGGTGATGATGATGAGGATGGTGATGATGATGATGGTGGTGATGGTGGTGATCGAAATGAGGAGAGTGATAAGGGAAGCAACAGGGATGACGATGAGGATGATGGTGGTAAACATGATCAGCCTGAAACGGGGGACAAGGTTGCCAGCACAAAGAAACTATCTAAGTCTGGTACCAAGTCTCAAAAAGATGCTGCGCAAAAGGAAAAATCCACCTCTACGGAATCAAGACGAACCAAGTGGCGCCATGATGTGAATGCTACTACGGCGTCATCGATTCCCGGTACATCTGTTTCTCTTTCTATACCTGTTACCACTAATCCTGTTAGTTCTTTTGTTGCTCCTGTGATTGCAGAATCAGTAACTGAACCTGAATCTGCACAACACTTGCCTGTTCATGACACCGCCGAGATGCCTGAATCAGAACCAGCAAGTGTTCATGTCTCTACTCCTCTGCAACAAGAACCACAATCTACTGTTCCCGAGTCAAGCACACGGGACTGGGCGGACACATTGGAGATTGATGAAACTACACTGCCACAAGCTTGGATCACGGCAGCTGCTAAATATGATCCAATCACAGACGATGACAGAGATGTTCTATATCTCCGTATCCGTAGTCCGATAGACTTGTGTGCATTTCTGGCTCATGAGTTTAAATCTTCGGTCACTCCGTCTTTGGTGAAGAGAGCGTTAAAGGATAAGAGAATTCACGCTAAAACCATGTCAAGCCGCATGGAGTACGAGTATTATGCTGATGAGGCCCTGAAAGCTCTTAATACCGTTCAAAGGCCAGGCCTTCATGAGTCAGAAAGAGCTCCACCTCCACTTGATCCTTCTCAAGATAATCAAATTGCTCTCGACTTCTTTGTCACCTATGATCTTGATTATCTCCTCAAGGGATCATCCAAGTACGCAACCTCCCTAACCTTGCTGAAAGCTGCTAATTGGGGGACAATACCCTGGATCGAGGAAAAGGTTAACCGACTCTGGGTCCCAAAGGTAAATCGTAGTTATGATATGTATGCTGTTATAGGTGCATCACATTGGGACGAGCGAGTCCGAAGGGCGTACAGAGGTTGTTGCTTAGCCAATTCAGGAAGTATCGTTAGATCCGATATTCGCATCTCCAGTATTTTGGGACTGAAAACTGAAGCCAAGAATGGCTATCATCATGTGACGGAGATTCGTCTAAAAAGGGAGGATGACAGAGAATACACAATACAGCAGGGAGATTTTTCTATCATTCGCCTTGAAGATATCGAAGACATGTTGCTTATGATGACCCGTGATCAACTCACCCATCTTACTCGTGAAGAAATCATTGCCTTGAATACAGCACTTCGTATGTTCACACGAAGCGTTGTTATCAAGAAACGAGTTGAAGATCTTAAATTGGGAGTTGAAAGCTACCAAAGGAAGCTTAACCTGACCCGTCCAATGAATCAAGTTCTACCTCAACATGTCACAAGATGTCCCTATACCGACATTACTGTTCCGAGTTACGGGATTTTCTACTTGAACAGTCGTGGGATAATGAAGTTTATGAGGGTAGGTGAGCTTTATAAGTACAGTGATGAGACTCTCATATACGTCAGAGGAAAATTGGAGCATCTTAATTCTGGTGGGTCTTTACCAGAGATGACTGAGGACTGGCATCCGGGTTATCGGCAAATGGCGAAATATGTGATCAAGAAGATTGATCAAAAGCTCCGGGAACGTAGATTGATGAGGAGCTTAGAAAGATTCGTTGGTGGTAGACCATATGGAGTGCACCACAAGTTACTGCAACGATCCATCTAATGGATCGTATATCTCAGGTCTACTCTATATTGGTTTTTAATTGTGAATATGTAAATTTGTGAATATTGTGCTTTTACGGCTTGATGTAGTGTTAAGGTATGATAATTTTTCAAGAATTTCTCACGAGATTCTAAATCTTTCAAAATATATCATACTAAAGCACTACAACTATCCCTTATTAATTTAAGGAGGAGCATTAATATGTTCTATGGCCAAACATTGATTTCATTTTTACCCAAAGACCGGTTAATCCATTCAATATCCCAAATATTAATGGTTAACATTTTGGATAAGGGGAGAAAATGGGATTAAGGAGACTTAAATGTTACTTGGCTAAAAGATGAAAAAGACTTAACGATAATCCAACTTAATATGTGTAAAGCACGTGTTAAGGGGGAGCGTTTTTGATGAACAAAACACCTAAGGTACAAAACTCTTGATTTCAATATCACAAGTACCTTAAGTGATTTTCAAGGATTTTTCATGGTGACTATACTTTCCCAAAACACGCTTTATTCACGACGGATGTGGTGACAAAAGGGTGGCAGGAATAGGTTGAAGTCCAATGATTCATCAGAGCCGATGGAATCTTCCCAAGGACAATTCCCTAGATAGAATTAGAAGTCCTAGGAAAGATGGAGAAAGATTGTGAACGTAGCTGAG
The DNA here is from genome assembly GCA_025667525.1 of Glebionis coronaria. Taxonomy (NCBI): domain Eukaryota; kingdom Viridiplantae; phylum Streptophyta; class Magnoliopsida; order Asterales; family Asteraceae; genus Glebionis; species Glebionis coronaria. Next base: position 530,329,390 of record CM046876.1, read on the forward strand.
TACCGACTAATTACTGATGCTAGCACTGGAACTATCACAACAAGGTGCTAGTGATGATGTATTGGTAAGTACTGAAGGGGTTGAAGAATGAAAAAGAAATGTAAAGATAAAGGGTGTAAAGAAAGAAGCCCTCCTTACAACTTTAGGCAGAAACCGGGTCAATACATATGCTATTTAGATCATTTGTTAATGATTCTCGATATTGAAGAAAGACATCATGGACCCAGTGATGCAATGCACAACCCTTCCCAGCTAACTCAAATATCTCTCAAAAGGTATTTGTTTTAATCACATGGAGATCAACACGTTATCTATTGGTTTATTCACTCCGAATAAACTGATATTGAAAAGGTGGCACTCATCTCCAGCCATCGCTCACTAAATCAAAACGCACTATCGAGTCTAGAGCCACGAGATCATCAAAAGTCTCATTAGGACACTTTCCATCTATTCTTTGCTTTCTCACACACTGTGAAAAGTAAGAGATTTTTATGAGTCCTACGCAGTATTCTTGTAATATTGCCAGAACATCCGAGTAATACGTAAATATTACAATGAAGATGGAAATCCTGCTTGAGCCAACATCAAACAAGCTCATGGTAGGTTACACGTGCGGTTCTTTAAGAACCAATCTTGTGAAAAACTGGAAAGAAACAGTAGTTTAATTCTTAATTGAACTTAAACTCGTTCCAGGCCTCTACGCATTATCATATGATCTTGCCAGAACACTGAGAGTGACACTCTTTAGTGTTCACAGTGACGAGTGGAAATCCTTCTAGTGTTAACATCAAACAGCACTTGGTAGGTGACGTGCAAGATTCTTTATGAATTAAGCTCGTGATAAGTGGAAAGCAACGATGGTGAAAATCTTAATTGAAATTCACTTGTTCCAGGTTTCATGAATTGACGGCTTCAATCACAAGGATAATTTATCCAAGTGATTCACTCTTTATGTTCGCAGTCAAGCTTAGTGATCGTCGAATAAAGAGAACGGGTTTACCCGCGAAATCCTGTCAGGAAGTTACTTAATTGAAACTATCCGTCACAGGTATGATATCTAATATCGTCCAACGGTCTTCACCGACCGGAGGTAAAATGCTACCAATTTAGAATGAAATGTTCTAAGCCATTTCATTCGTGTCTTATCATGTTGCTGCGAAGACGGTGGCGTTGCGGTGTACCAGCTGAAGTCGTTCCCACATGCTTATGTTTTTCTACATCAAGTTCAGCAAAATTCAAGAAAGTACGAAATGAAGTCTTCCGCTGTACCAAACTCTGAAGCTTTCGAGAATTCAACAAAAGACATAAGTGTGTGGAACATGGAGTCACGAGGAGGCAAGATTCACAAGAAGGCAAAGATCGCACGTGATTGGTCAAAAGAACAATGCTCTCAAGCCAAAGCCTAAAAGATCAAATCAACATATTCACAACAAAAAGAAAAGAAGAAAAGACTACGAGCTGAAGAACGAAGACTTAGTATAGTATGCTAGGTTTAGAACTGTGTAACGTGGAGTGACCTCCCTTAGGGGGAGATTGTTAGAAATACGTTTTTAACGTATATTAGAAGTATCGGTCACTCCACAATATTATTAATGTTGTATAGCTCGTAGTTAATGTTTGCTTATTTAGTTAAGTAAGAAACCGACCCATGGGCTTGTCATGGGTCGGCCCAAGCCCATTAGTGGCTTGGATATAAATACCCCTTTCCACCATGGAAAGGGGTTGGTTGTTGATTGTTTCCTTTTACCATTTGAATGAAAAACACATATTTCTCTCTCACTTTCTCTCACTAGTTTCTCTCTCTAGAAATCTTCAACCCACTTCATTGATTCATAAGATTATCAACATTCTACATATTACTACCCGTAGTGGAGTTACCATCGTAGGACTACCTATCCCGCCCCCGTCATCTACACCTCCTCCACCACCATTTATCCCTACTCCTCCTACACCTAGTATTAGTGCACCATTACCGTCTCCGCCTCATCGTGATGAAGCACCCACCAAGAATCCTCCACCAACATCTCACCCTTCAACATCTCAACCTTTACCTACTACACCTGCACCTTCACCACCCAAACCCAATATCCCTTATCCTTCACGGCTAGGCAAGACCAAAATGCTAACCAAGGATGACTCTCAAGTGTCGAGCTATGTTAAGACGCTCTCTCAAATGAACATCAACATTAGCCTTGTTGAAGCACTTGTCCACATGCCGAAATTTGTGAAAGCATTTAAGGAATTGCTGAACAAGAAGGAGAAGTTGATTGAGCTCGCCAACACACGCTTAAATGAAAACTGTTCTGCAGTTATTCTTAAAGAACTTCCGGAAAAACTTGGAGATCCCGGTCGTTTTGTGTTGCCTTGCATTTTTAACAAAACCGAAGAATTTACTGCCCTAGCTGATCTCGGGGCCAGTATTAATCTTATGCCTTTAAGTTTTTGGAAAACACTATCATTACCCGACCTTACTCCAACAAAGATGATTCTTGAGCTAGCAAATCGCACTCTCGCTTTCCCCGTTGGTATTGCCGAAGACGTGTTCATTAAAGTTGGCACATTTACTTTCCCGGTCGACTTTGTCGTTGTAGATTATGAAATGGACCCTCGTATTCCTTTAATACTTGGTCGGCCATTCTTGAGAACCGGACGAGCTCTAGTTGATGTTGCCGAAGGCGAGTTAATCTTAAGAGTCGGGAATGATGCACAAGTTTTCAAAATGGGAAAGCTTACAAGCAAATCCTATGGACGAGAATCTACGAATATGATTAATGTGCTTGATGATTTTGTCGTCTACAACAATCCTCTATTCGACTCTTGCATTGATAATCCACTTTTTCAAGATGATGTGCATGATTCTCTCTCCAATTTGGAACCTTCACCCATTTATGATTCTCCACCGATCTTCGATGCTTATGATGATGATTCTAGCTCAGATTCGGATGATTACGATGACCTTACTTCCGAGTATCCCGACATGCCCACATATGATGATTTTGATGAGGCCGATACTCTTTCGAGTGATTCTTCACATGGTGAAGATCCTCCGCCATCACTTGATCCTACTTTGGATGATTACTCATTTGAGGAAGACTTCTCTACTTTTCTTGATACATACTTCCCTCATGAGAGTGATGCCCCTCCTTTAGATTTTGATGATTATCGTCTTGATCCTACTTTGGATTTGAAGAAAATTATTTCAAAGGAGAAGAAACCGGACGACACCAACATCCGCAGCACGTATGATTTAACACCTCTTTGTCCACCTTCTGAGGACGAGGTTGTGCATTTTCTTCGCGGATCATCTTCACATTCTGCTGAGCCTGAGTGCTATTTTCCCCTAAAGGAAAAGGTGTTCGACCCTAGTATCGATATTATTGAGCCATCTTAGTATCCACCTGATGAAATAAAAGGAAAAATCTTTGGAACTATTGAAGACATGCTTGCACCTCACCATACTTGCTTCCACCGTGCTCCATCTTTGCTTAAGGGAACCTTGCCTATTCTTCTTTGGCTTGCCTTGTTCGCCTTAAGCTTGTGCTATTTGATGGACGAAAACTATGTCTATGATCCTGGTGGATATGTTTCATGCTTCTTCCTATGATGATCAAGGTCGAGTCATGCTCACGACTCGATAATCAAAAATCAAGCGCTTCTTGGGAGGCAACCCAAGTATCTATCTTTTAGCTTTCTTTATCCTAAGTGTAGGGGAGACCCGATGGTTTGCTATTTCCTCTCTTCTACTAATCAGGGATTCGAGCGCTCAATGATCCACTCTTGATGATTCTTGACGACCCATGATTCCGTGTTCCCTTCTTCCTGGTTCTATCCTAAACTCTTTTCGATTCACTATTTTTGTTTCCCAATATTAGAATAGGAATCTCTTTAGTTGTCCTTTCCTTAGCGAGATTTAAACAACGTGCACAATGTCCTAAGTGTAGGGGAGTTTACTCCCACATGCTTAAACATTGAGGACAATGTTTATATTAAGTGTAGGGGGGACTTCTATCGAAGTTAAGTGGTCTTTTCCTTGTATTTGTCCTCATTTTAACCAGAAAATCAATTTTTCGACATTTTTCAAAATTTTTGATCTATTTTGGCCCATTAGTTTTTCCCTTTGTATAGTTATTTTCTTTCTTTGCTAGAATAAATTCTTAATAAAGTGGTTTTAATTTCCAAACGTTGTGAATTGTTTGACTCAACTCGAGTTTACTTATCTTAGTTTACTCTAGCTAGTATCCTTAACGTGTTTAAGTCAAGTTTTGCTAGGCTTTTATATAGGGAGCTAAAAACGCGAAAGTCTTAATTCTCACGGGTTAAGAACAAGAACTTTTCGCAAGTTCCTATAATTGATCCTAGAGAGTCGTTTATCAAGGGAACTTTAAAACGCGATTTCTAAATCTTGAAAGAGTCTAAGAATTTGCAAGATCCTATAGGCGACTCGAAAACCCAAAACTTTGATTTAATAGGCTAAGCATCCACGAGTCTCATTCCTTGAGATTTTAAACTGTGGAGAACGAGAGATGATAGAGCCCATTATAAGTTCTGTATTCTTTCGTGAATTTATGTGAGTTAATTATAAGCCTATTCTCCCATCGCTTGCTAATAAATTTATCTGCAATAAATAAGGTTGTACGATTTGAAAAGTTACTTAGCTTCTAGCCCAAGATCGTTTAAACGTTGCTCGGTATGGATTAGAGTTCATAGCCAAGGCATAACTTATTGAAGCGGGATGCAAAGATTGGCGAGTCCGAAAAGGCCCTAACAAGGCATGAGGGCTATATTTTGTTGCTAAAGATCCAAAGTGATGTGAAGAATCTGTTTATCCCAAACTTAGATCGATTAGCTTTGTGTATACGAGATTAGATCAAGTAACACGTAGAGAAACCTTTGTTATATGCTTTGTGAATCTAAGTATTATGCGGAATTTAATACTTAAACAAGAACACAAGATGTAAACAAAACTTTCACTTTGATTATGAATGTCAAACTTGCTTACAATGAAAGATGTTTACGAATGAAAACTTAATGAAAACTTGATACTAAACATTAACCTAAAGGCCTTCTTTTATAGACTAAGAAGCCTTGTACAATAAGCTACGTATCAACTATTCTAGGTAAAGATAAACATAGAAAATACATTGTCGTTTCTATCCTTACTAGAAGTATTCTAGAACATAATAAACGTGTAGCTCACATCTTCCATCAGTGCTTGTCTTCAATCTGTCAACGCTTGACTTTAACTTGTCAACGCTTAAGCTGTCAGCGCTCACTTTGCTCTTTTCAACGCTTGAGTTGTTCTTGTCAGCGTTCAAGTGATCTGGCCTTAATTTATTCCCAACAATCCTCCCCTAAACTTGATATCCACTCTTATGATCAAGTTTCTGAATAAACATTAAGAACTTGGAGGAGTCTGACAAATCTTATCATATTGGTAATAAATAAATCTGATCAAATTCTTTGCCACGTCACTTGTATAGTCTATCTCCAACTGGGTGTCCTTCATCTTTTCCAAAACAGCCTTGGATATGAAATACTGAGCATCTACAAGTAAATACTCAGCAAACTTTGTAGAACTCAAATGGTATACACCAGCAGCTGAATATAACCTCCATTGAAGACCACTGAGATTAGCTTCAAGATCCTTCCATATTTCAGGATCTTCCTCATTTGTCCCACACATTCTTTTGAATGTGGTCCAAAGTTTTATTCCATTAGCTGAAGTTGGTGCTTCAGCCTCATACTTGGTCTCTAGCAACCTCCAAAGGTCCACCAAGTCTTCTCTATCACAACTTGCAAATAAAGATATGAGAGTGGTAAAAGTGTGTACCTCCTTGCCATATCTTCCAATTTTCCAGAATCCACATTCATCTTCATCATAACTCACAATTGGATTCCTGGAATCTAGTGGTAACACATGCACCATATCTGAAGCTTCTAATGGGGAGAGCTTGAGGCTCTTTCTAATAACTGCTTCACTTGGATATAGTTGATTCATATCTTTTGGAAACTCAAGTGTAAATCCCTTCTTCACTGGTCTGGGAACTATCATAGCTTTCTTGATTTCCATCTCTTCTGCAAGTTGCTCCTTTCTTTCACCTGAAAGAAGTCTGAAAGTGTTTTCTTCCTGCACTTTCACCCAAATAGGATAAGCCCTATGTTCCAACTCATCAAATGTCAAAGCCTTCAACTTCTGATGTGTCCATCCAACTCCATGACATCTGAGCAACATAAAGTAGAGCTTCCTTCTATCCCTTTTCAACTCAGAGAGAATGTTGCTTGCCTTGTGCTTCAAAATCACCTTACAATCCTTCTGAACTCTAAGAAGAATTTCCAAACCCCATATCTGATCTGAAATGGTCAAGTCTGGATTATCCATACAGTTTTCTTCCCAAGAATTGTACATCTGAACCACCTCTGGCATATCAAAATCAATCTGCAACTTTAAATCTCTCAGCTTTTCCCTAGTAAACTCATCACCATACTCAAGCCTTTCTGGTTCAATAATCATCACACTTGGGTCTGAGCTAGCTCCATCACTTTCTTCTTCAGAAGTCACAACAAATGGTGACTTTTCCTTTTCACCTTGTTCCATCATTTGCTCAGCCAATCTTCTATCAAATTCAACCTGAGCTGCATTCTTTGGAACAATTTCTTCTACCAACTTACCCTTACCCTTATCTGATGGTGCAATGGTTGGTAAGGTAGATGGTAATACCTGAGTAGGAACATCCTTGATGATAGATGATGACTGGAATACATCACCTTCATATGCAGATCTGTCAACGCCCAAATTTCCTCTATCAGCGCCCAAAATACTTCTATCAGCGTCCAAACTTGTCTTGTCAATGCTCAAATATTTTCCCTCAGCGCCTTGTGTAACCTCTCTCAACATTGCTGTAAATGATAAATTTAGATTGGTTGGAGAGATTAAGGACGTATCAAAACCTGTTTGTTCCTTCAAAGTAGTAAGAGCTTCAGCAACATCCAATGATTGACCATCTTGACTGCTCTTATCACTCAGATTTCTTTGATCTTCCTCCCCTTTGGAAGACTCCTCCATACCTCTCCTTGCATGATCACTCTCCAAAACAACAATCCTCTCCCTCAATTCCTTGAGTTCAAGGCCTTGGTTGCTGACAATTTGTACTAAGTCTGCATTATGCTTTTGCAAGCTAATGCAGACAGCCGTCAATTCCAAAAGAGTCATTGGTTCCAGTCTGCCCTCTTCTGAAATGGGGATTTGACCTCCCAAGTCAGGTTCATTGGGCATGGATGAGGACTTAATTATGGTGGGACTGTCTTGGCCAGCTTCTAAGCCAGAACCAATAGTCCCAGCCTCATCCAGGTCACCAGCCACACTTGTGGTGGTGGTTCTCTCTGTTTCATGGCTAGGACCACCAGAGGAGAACTCTCCAGCAGTCCTTTGGCGTTTGATCAACCTATATTCAGGTGGTGTGGATGATGGTGTGGAAGAATGGGTAGATGTGGGTTGGTTAAGGGGTGTTTGGGATTGTGATGGTTGGGTGTCAGCGTTGGAAATAGGCACATCAACGCCCACATTAGATGTGTCAGCGTCAAAGGGTTCTTGGTCTATTTGCATTTGTTCAGGTGAGGGTAAAGGTTCAGGGATAGGTTTAAGTTGTGGTTGTGCGTCAAAATGAGGTTGGGGGTCTGGTTGGGGTTGTGCTGCTGCAATAACAGCAAGCATGGCTGGGGTTAAAGGTAGGTCTCTATGAGGTGGTGAATTCATCTTGGTAAAAATAGCTTTCTTTTGTTCAGGGATTTTATAAAAATCATTGTGATCTCTTGAACAATATCTTTGATCATCAAAAATCATTTGCAGAAAACGGGGATAAGCTAAAGTCATTTTTGTCCCCTTGTTTTTACACATCCCTTCAAAAATCATTTTGGAATAGTTATATTTTTGCCTTGTTGTAATACACACAATAGCAGTTGCAATGGATCTATTGATCTCATTGTGTGCAGTACATTTGGGACTCAAACATTGAAGGAGAATGTGAATGAGGTACTTCCAGGCTGGGGGAAATTCCTGCTTATGGTACTTGTTAAGAGTACCTTCATCAGGAATAGGGTATCCCAAAGCCCTAAGCCCTTGTTCTATTTCAGTTATGGGAAGAATGGTTATACCATCAGCATCATCAAGATGCAAGGCCTGGCGTACCAAGGCCTCAGTAACCACCCAAGATCTCCCATGAACAATAGAAGTTAATGTGGTCACTCCATTAACTGTTGAGGAACTGACAGTGTTCCAAAACTGTTTAATGTGTGTGACTGGAATGACTGGTGCATGAGAAAGAGCATACCTTAATGGGGATGCGTTCAAATACGCCACCATTTGTGTGTATTGAGGGAACAAAGTATTATCAGCAACAAGATAAGCAATCATGTTGTGTTGAGACTTGAACCCCAAATCCAATTCTGCTGAGTTAAATCTTGGTGCCATTGATGAAAGCTGTTAATTTGAAGTGTAGAAGATGAAGGTTGATAAGAGAAAAGTGTTAGACAAGAATTATAGATACCCTGTTTAAAAATAGGAGCCAAATTTATAGGAGATAAACAATGCATGTGATTGGCCCGAAAATAGGCAAAGATTTTCAAAAACTAATCATGAAAATATTGAAAAAGTTATAAGTTATCTCATGCATTTAATGAAAGTAACAACTCCTAAAATTACGGCTTGAAAATATGTCAAAAAGTAACAACTGGGTAGGTCCCATTGAGTGTCAACGGTCAAATATAACCCATCAACGCCCAACGGCTATAATCTTGTCAACGTTCGCCTAAAGCCATGTCAGCGTCCAATTTGGTCACAACAACGCTTGGAAAAATCTTGTCAGCGTCCAAAAATAAAATTGTTTTAAAAAGTGAAAAATGACCTTAACAAGTAATTTATCCTAGAGAAAATAACCAAAAGCTGATAATTATTATAGGGCGGCAAGCACTGTCCAGTTATGCACACTTGCATAAGCAAGATAGACATAACAGTCCTCTAGTGTCCCTTGCTAACCAAAATTCTTAACAACCAAGTTACCTTATAAAATCCTTGTTACTCCCAGGTAAATCCCATATCAAAATGATTCCCAAGTCTCCCAACAGACCACAACCAATTCTAGGCAAAAAATGTCTTGGCAGCATGCAAAGTTGATATACTATGCATGCTACAGTGCCTCATGGTTTAGTAAAACTAACCCATACTCACCTGTGGACACAATCTAGAATTGTGATAAGAGTATTATAAGAATACCCAAGAGTCCTAAAGGTTCCTTAAACCTCCCCTTAAACTATGATACATGAGTTTCAAAATATATATGAACATTAAAAATTTATGTCAAGATAGGAATATAAATATTCCAACCATCATCCATAAACAAAAACATGTCCAAATAGCTCTTCAAAGATCCATAAGCAACTCTGTATCCAATGGCATAAAGCTAACACCACCTACACATTTAGATTGAAAACCACAAAACTAACATTGTTGCTGACAGCGCCCCGACAACACTTATCAGCGTTGAAGGAACTCTTGTCAGCGTTAGACAATAATATCTCTAACAACGGCAAAATAACACTTGTCAGCGTTCAATTTACCTTTGTCAGTGTTAGCAAAATAAAGTGGAAAAATCTAAATCATCACAAAGACCAATAACCATCTTCAATGGGAGTGAAGTTACTCAAGTAATCTTCTTTCCCAGTCATGTGCCTAGAGCATCCACTGTCCCAATATCCATAGTCATTAACCTGTTTTTGAATGCCCTGCATATAAGAAAACAAATTAGTTTTCTTTGGGAACCCAAGCCTTGGAAGACTTGGATTCATCTGGTTGTTCAACAAGAACAGACTTGGTTCTCATAACAACCCCATTTTCATCCCTTTTTGGATGAAATGCCCAGTTAACCCCAATTGGTCTTGACATGACCTTTGAAATATAATGAAACCTGTTGCATGTCATAGAAAGACCAGTAGAATTAGGGTTTTGGTCTTGTTTTGGTCTCCATGTTAAGCTAGTAGAAGCTTTAGACCCATTTCCCTGTGGTTGCAAATACCTAGGTTTGGCAGTGTGTCTGTCAGCGCTGAAACTGTTCTTGTCAGCGCCCCGATTGCCTTTATCAGCGTTGAACCTAGGGTTTGCTACAGGAACCCATTGCCTATTGGACCAAGTGTTTGACTTTTGGAAAGGTCTTAGGCCATGTGTGTTAGACCCTCTAGAAAAGAATGGGGCTGGTCTAACAACTTGTGAACTTTTGTTCACAAAGGTTTTGGGTCTGACAGTGTTTGACCTATGTTGACTTTTGTCAGCGCTGAAATGGTTCCTATCAGCGTTGACATTTGAAGCGTTGACACATTTGTATGCCAAATGTAAAAAGCTACCACAAGTGTAACAGGCTTTTCTAGACATAGTCTTAGGTCTAGAAGCAAAGAAGCCTGTTCCATGGTTACTAACTTGACTTTTTGGTGACCTAGTATTCCTATACATCTCTGCATACTTAACACTAGGTTTTCTAACAGTTTGTGAGCCAAGGTCAACAGCTTTGCCAGTGGTTGGGTGTGTGATTTTAATAGGTGTAGGATCATGGCTCGTGATTGGTGTGGGCTCATTTGGACTTTCACACAACAAACCTCCCTTAACAAACAAAGTGTGGTTAGCTTTCTTCCACTCATCTAGGTCAGTCAGTTTTTGTTTATACTCTTCAACTGGGGAAGTCACTCTAGGTGGAGGAATGAATTCCTTCTCTTGGAGTTCTGGCAAGCCAGTCCAAGATAAGTCCTTTGATTGGACACCATGGAAATCCCCAGCTGGTGGTGGAACACCAGTATAATCTTTCATCCCAATCCCACTCATGTCCTTAGAGTCTCTTTGTTTACTAACACACTCTCCTAGGTCTTGTGTGGCCTTATCAAATCTCTGGATTTTAAGACTCACATTATCTTTATTTTTGTTAGCCTCATCTAACTTAGCTATCAAATCAAGATTAACCCTGTTTGTGATATCTTGAATATCTTTACTTTGATGTAACTCATGTTTTAAGATATTTATTTTATCTTTTAAATCAAACTCCATTTTCTTATGCTCAGAAACAGTCTTTTCAGTTTGAACAAGTGCCACTTGATAATTAGATAACGTGCATCTTACGTCTGAAAGATCTGATTTTAATTTTAAAATCTCTTTATTAAGTTTTTCAGTATTTATCCTACAAGAAGAGTCATCACATACCTCATTATCAGATGACGAAGATGAGTTGGAACTTGAAGTAGACTTCGCCTTGATTGAAAACATCATCAGATTCTTTTTCACCTTCTTCCTTAACCTGGTTCACCTCACGATATTGGATCTCGTTCTTCAAATCAAAGTTTCTCAACAAGCTCTGATACCACTTGTTGATCCCAAACTTAGATCGATTAGCTTTGTGTATACGAGATTAGATCAAGTAACACGTAGAGAAACCTTTGTTATATGCTTTGTGAATCTAAGTATTATGCGGAATTTAATACTTAAACAAGAACACAAGATGTAAACAAAACTTTCACTTTGATTATGAATGTCGAACTTGCTTACAATGAAAGATGTTTACGAATGAAAACTTAATGAAAACTTGATACTAAACATTAACCTAAAGGCCTTCTTTTATAGACTAAGAAGCCTTGTACAATAAGCTACGTATCAACTATTCTAGGTAAAGATAAACATAGAAAATACATTGTCGTTTCTATCCTTACTAGAAGTATTCTAGAACATAATAAACGTGTAGCTCACATCTTCCATCAGTGCTTGTCTTCAATCTGTCAACGCTTGACTTTAACTTGTCAACGCTTAAGCTGTCAGCGCTCACTTTGCTCTTGTCAACGCTTGAGTTGTTCTTGTCAGCGTTCAAGTGATCTGGCCTTAATTTATTCCCAACAGAATCATTTATCAAAGATCAATATGAAGGATCGAGACACACGACGAAAAGCAAAAACTCCCCAAAAGTCATGGAGAAATCTATCCGAAAAGACCCTAGCAAGGTATGAGGATAAATAAAGCCAAGTCCAAAAAGGAGGCGGATCGTTGTATATCAAAGTCCAAAATAAAGATTGGAGAAAAATGAAGAAGTCGTGGTCCAAGTATGAATCTCTCAAAACTTCAAGTGAAGAAATTTCTATATGAAGAGAAGACCATAATTTCATGAACGTCTCTCAAGGTTTGAAGTATGAAGTCGCTGCCAAATATCGGTCCGAGAAAGGTCTCAAATCGCGAAGCGAGTTATGCCAAGATATGAACTTTATGAGGTCCCGAGAAGCAGTTTTAAAAGATTTTGTCCTTTAGCTAACTATTGATTAAATCGTTCACTTTATTTTCGGCCTAAATAACTATCGAAATAAGTCAAAAATGCATCCTCGTGATCATTCAAGACAATAATAAAATATAAGAGATACACCTAGGAATAAGGGAGTCTAAGTGAATAATTGGCCCACATGAGTTCGTGTTAGTTTGCTAACTTATAATAACAATGATCTCGTTTTTAAGCTTGGTTTGGAGAAAGTGAAAACTTGAGGATGATGATTATTCATGACATTCCTAAAACCCAAGGTATGTTTTGATTTCTTTACTTTGAATGTTTGTAATTTTCTATCTCTTTAATAAAGGCCAATGTGGATTGATTATGATGAAAAATGTAAACGTGCTTTGTAATTAATGCATTGCATGAGGATATTGCAATGGTTAAGTGTAGGGGATTTGATAAGTGTGTAAACACCCATCCTTTTTACCACTTAATTACAATATTAACCAAGCCAAAACGTGTATTTTATGTCATTTATGTCGGAATTATGCGTGGTTTGTGTTTTTGTTGTGATTTAGGACGAAAAGGTGAAAAATAGAGAAAACACGGGCATTCACGGGCTTTTAGAAAATGATGAAAGACGAAGTCAAGAAGTCAAGAGTGCAAAAAGAACGGAAGTCGAAGACCAATTCTGAAGATTTATCGAAGAAAAAGTCAAAAGATGGAAGTTTATCAAAAGCCAAAAAACTCAAGTCTAATTTATTGAAGAATTACAAGACGAGTTTGAAGAAATTCCGAGACAAAGCCATTTAAAGACCAAGATTAAGAAGATTAAAAGGCTTAAGGACTAATGGCGCAATTAAGAAGAAATGAAAGAGGGGAGGAAGCTTCCTAAGCACTCCTTAATCCTCCCCTATAAATAGTCATTAGGATAATCATTTCATTTTGTTGGCTAATAGTGACAATTAGTTCTTCCATTTTACTTTCCTTGTCATTTAATTACATGTCATTTAACTTAATTGTCTTGCACCTTAATTACATTTAATTTCAAGTAAGTTTCTCTTTTAATTCTTGTCAATCTTTACTTTTTCTTGTTAATCTCCTATCTACCTTTCTTTATTTGATCTTAATCTTCATGCTTTATTGTTTACGTTCATGTTCTTGATTTTTATTGATTTATTTAAGTGGGTTTTGAGTATTTTGATTAGTTTTGTTAGTTTGATTGTTTTGGATTGTTTGATTATCATTAGTAGATGTTTTGTGTTTAGTTTGATTTAATCTTTTGGTTGATTTTGATTAAGTTTGTCTAGATTCGTGCTATTTTGTGTTCCCTTTTTCTTCGCTGTGTTCTGTTACTGATCTTTCCCAGGTAAAGTTCCGGATCAAGACAAAGTATTCCGGATCAACACCTTCATTCGGAACATTCAAAGTTCTGAATCAAGGCTTGTTCATTCGGAACTTTTTCCGAACCGGTAGAAGTTCCGAACCAAGAAAGTTCCAAACCAGGGAGTTTAATTCGGAAGATTTCATTATTCCGGATCAACACCTTCATTCGGAACATTCAAAGTTCCGAATCAAGGCTTGTTCATTCGGAAGTATTCCGGATCAGGGGAAGAGGTGTTTCATTCGGAACATTTAAAAGTTCCGAATCAGCAAGTTCCGAACCAAGGGTTCCGAATCAAGAAGTTCCGAATCAAGGCTGTTATTTAGGAAGTTCCGAATCAGTAAAAGTTCCGAACGAAGGATTTATTCCGGATAAGTGACATATTCCGAATAGAAAATTTGTTCCGGATCAAGGATTTTGGTAATATTCTGAGCGAAGAAGAATCATTCCGAACGAAGGTGACATTCCGGATGAGTGATTATTCCGAACGAAGGATTAATCCGAATGAGCTATTTTCAGGTTCTTTTTAGTCTTTGATTTTTACTTTCAAGCTTTACTTTTCACACCTTTTTACTTAGTCGCACTTTAAGATTACTTGCCTTAGATTTATTTTAGCCTTGCCTTATTTTAAGTTTTAGTTGCGTTTTAAGTTTGCCTTAGATAGATTTAAGTTTGCGTTATTTACGTTTATTGCCCATTTACTTCTCGTCACGCTTTTAAATACTCGTCTTTTACTTTAAATTAGACTTAGATTTACTTTAAAGTCAGTTTACTTTTAAAGTTTTGCATTTTTAATTTAAAAACACCCAAAATATTAGTTTCACCAAAAACAATAGAGTCGTACTTTGAACCAGAAATCAATTCGTTAAGATACCGAATTAAATTGAACCATATAAAAACCAAGTTATCAGGGATTCATCTCGTAGTCAACGACAACAAAATCCGCCAGAAAGGTGAATTTTTCGACACCGACGAAGACTTCTTCGGCTATCCCCACCGGATAAGCGACCGTACGGTTAGCTAATTCCAATGTCATTCGTGTGGGGACTAGCTCAGGTAGAGATAACTGTTTCCAAACACTTAATGGCATTAAGTTGATACTAGCACCTAGATCGGTTAGGGCCATACAATTCTATACCCCGGGGAAGTTGCAAGGAATGAGAAAGCGACCCGGATCACCAAGTTTGGTCGGCAGTTTCCTTAAGAGAACCGCGGAACAATTCTCATTAAGTTGGGTTTGAGTAATATCAAGGAGTTTTTCCTTATCACTGAGAAGATCTTTAAACATTTTAGCATATTTAGGCATGTGAGCGAGAGCCTCAGCAAAGGAGGTGTTGAAATTCAATTGTTTAAACATTTTAAGAAAGTTTGAAACTTGAATATCATCCTTGTTCTTCAACTTCTTTTTCATCAACCTTGAAGGGTAAGGTATATCGGGTTGAGATGAAGGCTTTGGAATGGAATTCTCACTCACATCCTTGGGTGGTGGAGGGGTAGAAGTAGAAGGTGGAGGAATCGGTGAAGGGGGCTCGTTTTCCTTTGTCACAATCACCGGTGTAGGTGTAGGAATCTCGGGTTCCTTTAAACCTTTTCCACTTCGGGTGGTGATTGCTTTCATCTCCCCTCTTGGATTGGCAACAGTGTTACTCGGAAGAGAACCCGAAGCAGAGGTTTGACTTCTTGGGAAGAAACTAGCCATCATATCCCTTAAGTCATTCGTTTGACTGCTTAAAGAGTTTCGCATGTCATTCCTAAGCTCGGCTCGAAGATCATTCCCTTGTTTCGCCATGTCACCTTTCAAGTTGATGATTTGACTCTGAAGATTCTTCACCAGCGCGTTATTAGTCCTCATGTACGTTTCAACCTCTTAATTGTATGTCGTGGGTTGGTTGGGATGGGGAACTTGGTAAGCGGGTGGTTGATAAGTGGATTGTTGGTAAACTTGATTATTTCCTTGAGGTGGATATGGGTTTCTTTGGGTTTGATATTGATTAAGAGCTCGAGTTTGGTTTTGATTGTTGCGACTAAAGTTGGTTTGGTTTTGAGGAGGAAAACCGGGTGGTGAAAGGAAGTTGTTTGAACGATAACTTAGCAAATTGCGGTCACCTTGAGGACGTGCTTGATAGCCTCCCGTGGAAAAGTTACCGTTAGCCGCATACACATTTTAAGGATTGTCATGAGTAGAAAGACAATCGGTGTATGAATGAGAACCCCCGCAAATCTCACAAGAAGGTGTAACAACTTTAACTTGTTGAAATTGGTTCGTAGCCATGGTTAAAATTTTTTTGTTCATCTCGGCTATTTGGCAGGTAAGTTCGGTTATCTCGGGGTTTGATGAAGTAGAAGAAACATTGGCCCTCGGGTTATTTCTTGAAGATGCGGATGAATCCCAATTTTCGTGGTGAGTGGTCTTGTTCTCTATAAGCTCTCTACACTCGTCAGGTCTTCTCTTCATGAATGTATCACCGACAATAGCATTAATCGTATCACGATCACGAAAAGTTAAACCATTGTAGAAAGTATCAATCAAAGTGAGGGGGAGCATATTATGATTCGGACAACGATCGATCAAGACATTATAACGTTCCCAAGCATCGGAAAGCGACTCATCAGGTTCTTGAGTGAAACCACTTATTTGATTGCGAAGACTAGTAACCATGGATGGTGGAAAGTAGCGCGACAAAAATTTTTTGAGTCATTTCGTCCCATGTATGAATTGAGTTTTTGGGAAGACGATCAAACCATTTTTCGGCATGGTGGGATAAAGTGTGTGGAAAAATATGAAGGCGAAGAAAATCCATGGAAACACTGGGCAATTTCATGCTTTGAGTGACGGTTACGAATTTATCGAGATGTTTGTTGGCATCATCATCCGGTAATCCGCGAAATGGACAAGCGTTTTGAACTTGTTGGATCATGTGATGCTTCAACGAAAATTCAGGATCCGTGATTTGCATCGGCGCAATCGGTCCTTCACGTCCGTTCATAGTTGGTTGACAAAGCTCCTCCATCGTGCGAAGGTCGGGTGGAGGGACATGGTTGTTGTTGTTGTTATTATTATTCAAATTAGGGTGAGGTGGGTTGTTATTATTATGCACACCGGCCATATCTAAGTCTCTAAGAGTCTCGGGCTCAGAACAAGACGTAGATCGAGTATGCATACATTAAAATGAATTATAATATTTTTGGTTTTTTATCTTTTTTTTTGGGATTTTTGAAATTTTATATTTTTTAGGATTTTTTTTTGAATTTTTTTTATACTAGAAAATAACGTTCCCAAAAGAACGGATCCCAAAATCCAATTTTTCTCACTAAAAACCGTTAATCTTTACGAAAAGAGCCGGTAGCGGCGCCATTTGATTTAATGACTTTGATAGGTTTGGCATATGTGTACTCAATCGTTCTTGGTATCCAATCGAATTGATCACGGTTTAGGGTGGAATTATTGGTATTGGTCACTAAAAGGGGGAGCTTGTTTATCTACGTCTATAAATAACATAAATGTAAAAGCTATTAAAAATAAAACAAGAATGTCTAACCTCAATTGTTTATCCAAAGTGAATGCTGTATAGTAGATTAAAGTGAAAATAACAAAAGGTACTTATCTATTTTAAAATAAAATGAAAATGTAAATGTCGTTAAGTAAAAATTAAAGCTTTAAAATTTAAACTAAAAATTAAGATTTAAAAATAAATGACGAAAATTTAAAACTTTAAAAGTAAATTTGAAACTTGAACTTTGTAAAAATGTAAACTTTATAAAAAACGTAAACTTGAAAATAACTAGGACAAAACACTTTTGAAAATAAACTAAGTAAAATTGGCGGAAAAAGTTAAGGTTTGAAAATAATTCGGAAAACAAGAACTGAACATAAGTCAGAATATGAAAATCTGGATATAATTCGGAATCCGTGTTCCTTATGTAATTCGGAATACCAATCACACACACAAGTCGGAATGTGTGAAACTTGTATGTAGTTCGGAATTCCTCAATCTTCAATGTAATTCGGAATCTGTAATTTTGACACAATCCGGAATCTGAGTCCCTGACCTAAGTCGAAATATATGTCCAACATGTAATCCAGAAGCCTTGTTTTGTAAACAATCCGGAATAATCAATCCCACAGCCAATCCGGAATCCGTGATTTTGATGTAGTTAGGAATAAGTGAATCCTGGACATAATTCGGAATATATGTCTTACATCTAATCCGGAATAACAAGTTGTACTCAATTCGGGATATGCAATTTTGCACTCAATTCGGGAAACAGACTTGTTTTGGAGGGAAAATAGGTTAAGTCAGAATAAAGGTTTGTAGTTAATTCGGGATACTGGGGTTTGTATATAAGTCGGGATAATGTGGTTTTCAACTAGTTCGGGATAAAAGGGGTTAAGCATATAGTTCGGAATAAAAGGGTTTTGAGAATCCGAACTTAACCAAAATAAGCAAAACTCAAATAAGCACTTACCCAAACTTAAACCAAATCAAATTTTAGAAAAAGCTAATAAGACACAATTTAAAAACTTTTAAGAACACTTAATAATCAAATTATTTAAAATCAACTTTTTTATAAAAATATTAAACTACCAAAATCAACTTATTTAAAACCTAACAAACATAAAAATTAAGCAATAAGCACCTTAATTTAAAAACCTCAAACACACCAAACTAATAAGCACAATCCAAAAAGCAAATCAATCACATCATCAACAAAATGAAATCAACTACATGATTAATTAAGCAATACAATAGATTATAATTAAGAAAGGTAGAATGAGAATTTATTAAAAAGCTTGATTATATTAAAGATTAAGAATCAAAGTTACAAGATTAAGATGAAGGTTTGATAAGCTTGAAAGAAAAGCTAGAGAGAAGAAAAATAAAAACACATTAATTATCTACTAAAAATAAATACTAACTCTTCTCGTCTTTTAAATAACTCGTCTTTCTCGACTTTGTCTCGGGATTAGTCGAATGACAACTTGAACTCGTCTTCTAATTTTCTTCTTTTAGTAGACTTGGTTCTTCGACTTTGTTAAACTTCCGTCTTTAGACTTTTTCTTCGATAAATCTTCAGAATAGGCCTTTGACTTCCGTTCTTCTTGCACTTTTGACCTTTTGACTTCGTCTTTTGTCTTTTTCTTTGATAAAAGTCCGTGAAAGCCCGTGAAAGCCTGTGTTTTCTTCGTTTTTCATATTTTTGTCCTAAAACACAATAAAAACACAAACCACGCATAATTCTTCCTTTTACAACATTAAATACACGTTTTGGTCTTGTTATTATTAGAAATAAGTGGTAAAAGGATAAGTGTTTTCACACTTATTATGAAGATTGGTTCTAGCTTTGGATTAGAACTCGACATCTAGCCTTGTGTCGTAAAATGGTAAAGTGGGTGACGTTGTGTAGATTGGTCCTAGCTAAGATTAGGTCTCGAAATTTAGCTTAGTGTCGGAAAATAATGTAAGCGACGTTGTAAGGTTTTCTCTGCCAAGAAGGGAGCTTGTGGATATAGTGGAAATCTCGAGTAAGGTGTACTCGAGGAGTGGAGTGGGAACGAGGATAGAGCCTCGTTGCCGAACCACTATAAATTTTGGTGTCTTTCTATTAGGTTGTCTCTTTCCTTACTCATTACTTACATTCATTATCATTCTACTTACTACACATTGTTAATGCATTAGAATTAAACTTGATCACTATGCAACTAGATTTCAAGTAAAAGATAGTTTTTGCACTAACCTAATTGAAAGGAGTTTTAATTAGGAGATAAACTGATGAGAAACTATTTAACCCCCCTTCTAATTTCTATAATTGGTATCAGAGCGATGGTGACACAAGATCTTCGAAGTATATTGTACTTCAAAACTTGGATCGATCCATTGTCTCCTCAAATTAGAAGGTCAAGTTGTACTAAAGTTTTTATTTGGTCAAAACTATTTTTTGTTAGAAATAAGCCTTTTAAGTTGATAATATTGCATCTCATTTAGATTAGTTGTATTAATGCATTTTAGATTTACTCTTGAAATGTATCCACTAGTTTGCATCTTGTTATGTGTAGATACTCATGAAGGTAAATCATTCTATTGATTGTGGATTGAGTTACTTACACTTGTAGAAGACTCATCTTCTTTGATTTCCAACATCATTGAATGATGATATCAAGATGAGTAGGAGTGATACTAGTCCTTGAAGACTTAGTAGTCACTATTAGTCATAGTTGGGCTTTGTATTAGTTCCTTGAAAGCTTGGAATGCAATTTGTGGCCAAGGTACGCTTTCGTTCTTCCACACGCCCTATTGATCATTCTTTTGATCATTAATTGACTATATGCTTGTTCTTGGCATCCTTGCCTTGACATTTATTTGTGGTTTGTGATTCTTCCCTTTTTCCCTCTCAAACCTTCATTGCTTGGATACTTGACTCACTATGGAGATGTAGGGTGAGTTAGTAGAAGCTTAAAGTATCAAGCATGATTTCCATGGTTTGCACCCTTACGGTTAGTAGGCCCAATATAAAGTGTAACTTGTGCAATTAAGCTCATCTCTAGGATGATTAGTGAATTCCTTGAGATACCAAACTACTTCATTAAGTTGTAGGTGGATTTTACACATTTGGAATTGAAATATTCCAAGGATATTGTTATCGCTAATCCTAGCAGTAATTATCCGATCATGTGGGAGAGAAAGTGAATCTATACTTTGCTCATGTTTTGAAATAGAATAAGACTACTCTTGAAAATGATCTTATTTTATGCATCAAAATTGCTTGCTATAATTCATTATCAAAGCCGTTTAGACTTTCGCCGGAAAGGCACGTCTTAAACCACTATATATGACACAAGCTCTTAGTCTCCTCGATTTGAAAAATTTCATTTGTCTCTTGAGCAATGTTCTTGGTCTTGATTCACTTCCCTTGACTCCTCTCCCCTTTTCTTCTTTGCTGCGAGTAGTCGTTTGTCCGTTTGATCTTTTCCTATCTCGATTCAACTCATAATCCTTCAATAAAGCATTTTTACCTAGTGTTGCTGTAAAACCCGTAAAAATAAGGTCATAATTTAATTCTATTTTCAATTATTTTGAAGTATTTTATAACGTTAAATATTATTATGTTTAACGATTTAAGTTGAAACCGATATTAAATATTATATTTTAATATTTTGACGAGCAACGAGGACTACTAGTGATCGCGATACCGACGGATGCCAAAAATTTTATATCGTATAATATTTTGAAACTTATTTTTGTGTGGGTTGATGAACTCACAATTTACGGATTTAAATTTGGGCTTACGTGCATAATTTAGCGTCTTTTACGACTAAACCGGAAACCTTAGGATTACGTATTTACGTTTTTGAACTCCGTTTTTGATGAGACAATTTTTATTGGATTCGTTTTGTGACGTTGATTCATAATTTATAAAAACATTTTTCGTGAAACGACCCGAGGGCACGCAAATCGAGAAAACTAGAATCGAGGAATACCCGTAAACTAGTGAGATGGGACAAAATACATTGTCCCACCCCACTAGCTAGCTTGGATGGCACCAACATGACACCACAACCATATGTGGCATCATGTTAGCTAAACACTTACAAGTGTAAGCAAAGCTTACACCTTAAGCTACTTTTTTCCACTATCTAACACAAAACCATCAACTAACTTCACACATTCCATTTACTTACATGCAAACCAACACAAATCCTCTCAAAAACCTTCCCTTTGCCATCCATATTGAAGCTACAAACACCCCTTTTGATCTTTTCTAGCCATGAAATACATGTTAACTAGCTCTATCATGGAGTTATCTTGAAGCCTTGATCATTTGGTGGCCATATTAACAACATTGGAGGTGATTTGCTTGTGTTCTAGGGCTGATTTCTCAACTATTGTTCTTGGTGTTTGATGATCTTGGAGTTACTTGTGGTGTTCATCAAGTTCTTGTCTTCCAAAAACAAGAAATACACTTGGTTGGTAAAGAAGATCATCCTCTACATTTTCTCTTGTTATTTTTGTATAGAACAAATGTATTTTCTTTATTATTGTATATGTATATGATGTATATATGATGATAAAAATGTTGTGTGGGGATCAAGTGTTGATAAATATGCTTAAATAGGTTAATAACTATAAGAAATAAGGCTAAAATCATGCTTATTTAGTTGGCTGTATAAAAACAGTATATAACTAAAACTTGAACTGATAAAATTGCATGGTATGATCCATTTACAGTAAGTACAAGATGTTATACATATGTGAGAGTTGGCCATGCAATGGAATCAATATAATGAGTGAGATATGATCAAAACAAGTTAGGTGTTCTAATCTGAATAAGCAGTTTTGTAGGGACTGTTAAGGCAAGATAAACTTAAAATGAGCAGTAGCTATAACTAAGTTAAATGTAGCACATAATATGAAGAACATGTCACCCAAAAATGAGCTTCTAATTCATTATAGAACTCTAGATATGATAAAAATGGTGAACATGAAGATAAAAATCAGATTTTGAGAATTAATGTTTATTATTATTATATAAGCACTCAAATTTTATTGTATAAAATATAAAATAAAAACCCACTAACTTATGAAACTTATTTATATAAATATGTAAAAGGTTAATTAAATGGATAAATTATATAAATGGTAGTGGAATAATACTTATAAGTAATAAAAACTATAAACTTGATTTTTACGACTTTTTCGGCTATTACCGTAAAATTAACGTTTTTCGCCAAATAAAACTTAGACGATCAAACCCGTATAATGTAAAGTTTTTAAAAGTCATATACTGATATATAAGTAAATAATACAAGTAAAAAACCGATAAAACCCGAACTATAGGACATACGGACATTAACGAGCTAACTAAGCATATTGGACTAACAATTGGACTAAATAAGATAAAAACTTATAAAAAGAACTTATTGGGCTTAACCCATTTGGGCCCAACATGGAAAGTATAGATACTGATAATATAGGTATAAATGAATTAAAACAAGTTAAAGAACTTATACTAAGCTTATTGGACTTAAAATAGGTAAGTAGGTAAAACTAGTAAACTAGTAAAAAGTTACCAAAACGTAAACACTAAAATGAGTAAGCAAGGATATATAAACCCACTTGATCATCATCATATGTACAAAATCATCATATGTATATTGTTATTTTGATAAAAGTCATTAGACAAGAGTCTAAGACCGATTATTATTTATATAGGTTTCCGTGACCGAAGCACGCCCGTAGCCGATAATCCGCCTTTCATTATCAACGTGAGTCTGTAGCCTCGCTTTATACTAGTTATTAAATGATTTTAAACCCGCGAGGGGGAATACATGTTTTTATAAACTTAGAACACAAGATTTTTATGGTATGCTTTGTCCCTCTATGAATGGACCCGTGGTTGCCTTTAAATTGCATTATGTGATGGCCTTAGTTAAAGCCTCAATTATGGACCGTTAATTAACCTATGATGGGTTAACCGCTAGTACAATTAATAGATCTATGGGGGAAGCCGCCCCGGTTCAGTTTTTGTGGACTTGTCATAGAAGCTTAGGCCCGACCTCCACACTGTTTGAACATATTGTATTGAGAAGTCAGGTATACGGCAATGTACCAATAATCTGGAGGTAACCGACAATTAATAAATCTCTCGTCTTATTAGACTGATATGGGAGTGTTTAAGGGCTCGGTTCCATGAGCTTATTGCAATTTATGCTATATACAATTATCATTGTTGATGCAAATTATTATTTGATGCTTATAAGCATGCCACAAACTTATAATCTTTGCTTGTGTTCAAATTGATTTCATAAACCTATAGATTCACTCGGCATTTTTGCTGATTGTTTTACTCACATGTATTTCAGGTAATCAAGAAGTGGAAGCTTGGAGGTCACGGGGAATGAAGTTGTGCACTGCTTTTGTTGTTCAAACTCTTTGATTTATTTATCGTTCCATTTTTAAAACAAACCAATATGTTGTTTTAACTTATCTTTTGGTAACGATTACTTGGGACTACGCTACTCTGACAAATGTTTTAGGAACGATAAATCTAAAACGTCTCTTTTCGAGTCGTTCTTTATAAATTATGTGTTGTTGTATCATTGTTTAGCACCCAAAGATGTATTCCGCTGCGTGTAAATTTGGGGGTGTTAAAGATTGGTACCAGAGCCATGAGTTATAGAGAACTAGGTCTTTTTTTAAAAACCTAAACTATAACTGTCGGTTTTATTTTTCAAAGAGTCGGTGCACATGATTTCGCGTGACTTCAGGTTCAAGCTACTTCTGGGATTACAACTTTAGTATACATTATTATGTATGCCTTATTGCTAAGTATTTCTAGATAAATACTATAATCCTTTATCGATATATATTTATGTCGTTAAACTTTTCGATAAAAGTTTATCATTTATTAATGATTAACTTAAATAAATACAACGAATTTTCAAGATCTTTTTGTATATATTTTTGAAGTATTTAAATTGCTTTTATTGCAAAAATTTTATATTATGACCTTACATACCTTCATCTGCGCGCGTTACTTTCATTATTTAACCCTTTGAGATATCTATATAGATATCCAAATCGTCTTCCGGCTGTTTGTGCTTGGACGTCTTTTAACGTAATCTCCAGACCATTGTGTAGCTCAATGTGTCCTTGGAATAGACTAACCGCTATTGTGTGAGTCATACATTATGAAACATTTCTTAAAATAGTGTTGAATAATATCATGGTTTTTCATAATATTTTGTTGATTTTTATTATCGTTTTACACGACATGCGAAGATTTAATTCGTTGACATTTATATGTATCGACTCCGAAGTGTATTGTTCACTTGTATCTCGGTAACGTCATCGTTATTTTATAAATCATCGTCTAGATTATGGCACTAGAATTGGAATACGATTTTACTTATATAAAATTGTATCATTTTTTTTTCATTAACCTTCTCGCTCCCGGAGTGTAGCATGTTAATGTTCCATTCTTTTCTTGTTATGTTTTGTGTTTTTGACAATCGTGGCACCAAAGAGATTCGCCTACATTGCATTTTGAAATCTAAATTACGAACGTATTTCACCGTCTTGCTTCCTAAATTTCGTGTTGAATACCTTGAAGCATTTTCTGTCATTCATCATGCTATATTTTATTTGATGCTCATTACGAGATTTATTTTTCGTTGTTATAAAATCCACAAGACATGTGTGTATATATGTATATATTTTGAGCCGTTAAGAAGTGTCGAAAAATACACTTTATGCAGAAACTGTAGGGGCAGTATAAACAGGTCAAAACTTAAAAGTAAAACCCGCGTTTTTAAAATAAAATAGTCAAACCTGTACAGAACTTGCAGGGGTATTTTGGTCATTTTACTATGGTTTTCAGGTCTCAGGTAAAACTAGAAAGTCGTCTGAAACGTCGTTTTGCATCAAAATGCTTTAGACTCTGAGTCTTGGACGTCTATCGGGTCAATTAATCGGCTCATATTTAAAAGTTAAATCTGATAGAAAATTCAGAACATGAGTTTTAAATGTTTCTAAGCTGTTTTGATTTCATTTGAGATCGTAAAATTTTAACAAATATTATTTTAAAACTAACGAATACTAGTTGCATGTGAAAATATTTAAAAATAAAAACAGTACAGGATTAGCAATTACCGGATTAATGGTGTAATTTAAAAACGAATAACATACTTTTTTTAAAAACATGTTGTGTCGAGTATCTTACAAAGAATACACATGTGGATTGTTTTATTCTTTTCATATATATGACTCATTTGTCATTCAATGTTATTTTATTTTCGTTTTCTTCTAACCTTCCACTAATTTGAGTTGAGTTTTGAAGTTTTGCCTTCACATTCTTCGTTGACATTCTTATCGCGTATCTCATGACGTTTTCGTCTAAACCTTATAACCCTTTGAAAACTTAACAACTTGTAACCATTTCATTGGTTGTTTTATGAGCTACTATTTGCCACTTTTTGCAAAACTTTGACTACTTTATACGTTGTCATAATGTCATATTATAAATAAATCTGATATTGTTTTACGATTATTTTCACCAATTATTTTTACTTTGGTCTTATAAAATACTTTTCGTGACATTCAAAGTTGTTTATTGAGTATTTTACAAATTTCCTGTTTCCTATAAATTTATAAAATATTTTTAAAATTCCATTTTTCAAATGGCATGGTTTATATATAAACATAAGAAACGTAATACTTTTCGACGAAACTGAGCACTGCATTGCTATTCTAGATTATACATGGCCTGATCACCTATGTCTAATTTAGAAGGAGCCATGCTAGGCTGAATAGTAGTCACTTTAAAAATCTTGATAATAATCAACTTTTTTACTTGTATTTATGACAAAGATAAATAAAATGAAATAATGTGAAAAGAAGTTTTGAAAACCTTCATATTTTATGCAAGTAGCACAATTCTATGCATCCACATATGTTTTCTTTTGTTAAACGAATTACGTGATTATAAGTACGTTTTTACTCGATGATTGTTTTTCCACTTGTTACTTCATTTTGTCTTATAACTGATTTCTTTTGACTGCTCGTCTAATTATTACTGTTGATAAATGAGCTAAAAGTCTCAATGTTTTATCCTTCCTTCTCGTCCAATCTTCTTTATGCGACTGGGTAGATCTTTGGAATGTCTCCGCACGTGAATAATGAATTATCACTAGAGTGATTTCCGTATATCCGGGATGACGTCCGTCACTCTCGTTTGTCTCGAAATCCACTCTTGTGAACCGTGCTTTGACTTCTCTCTTTAAACACTAACATCGTTCATTTGATTTGTTTTAATTACAAGTGATTATTAGGAATTTTATTTATTAAATTTTTGTATGGATCTTATTTCCGATCATGTATCGACCACCGCTAAGTTAACAAACTGATATTGGTAAACCACCGACCGCACTAACGAAATTGACAACTTGTTTAATCTACTGTTTCTTATCGTCTTACCATCAACGCCTTTATCTTATTATTCTCTTTAAGAATTCATACGACATTTGCTTCGTTCTCTTTTGTACCATTGATTTCGTATTAATTGTTGACTATTATTTTCATTTGTATTCGCTTGTTATCTTGTCACATTTCGAAACCCGATAATATCCCATGTTATTTTGAAATAATAAACACCTTTATGTATTTCTACAAAGTATTATAAAATTTTTATGGAACTTTTATATATTTTCCAATGATTTTCAATTATCGAAATAACCATCACAAGTAAAAGGTCAAATTTATACATCATATTTTGTATAACTAAAACTAATGTTTAAAATGAAATTATCTCTATCTTTGAAGTAATTGACTTATCATACTTTACTTTTAAACGTAATGAAATTATCGGTTTAATTTATATTCCTAATAATGATTTCATTTGGAAATTATATTTTCTAAATCGTAACCATCAATATGAGTTTAATTAATAAATTCATGACATTCTTTCAAAGTTTCTTAAGACAACCAAAATAAATTATGAAGCTATTTAACTTCTATTTTTGATATATCATCTTTATCGAGAAAGTACCTCAACTGAGTTTTAAGGTAATACCAAATCCGGGACGGATAATTGTGACAAATGTTACTTTTATGATAATGTATAATTTATTCTTCGCTTTCATTTTCCTACTCGATGACAAACGGCGGAAATCTGTATTTGATATTTATGTTCGACCTTTTCTTTTATGTACTTATATGGTGTGTGATCTAGTCAAATGATCTTAAGTTGTGAGAACTTGAGACGGCATCATCCGATGACGTCCGATCATGTAGAACACATATTATGTAATATCTTTTTGACTTTCAACGACGATATTTATTGAGACTTTAATGCGCATTGGCGAAAGTGAGATGATGTCTTTGTATTATCTTTTGAGTAGGGACCCGCGTGTGAGCACCCTCCGATGACGAAAATGTTTTTCTTGTTAGTTCTTTTTGATGTGTGTCCATGACTATCCGACCGATGGATATCCTTTAATTTACAACATTCTTTTTAACTCGACTTACCCGTAAACCCTGTCATCTATTCTTGTAGTCGAATGAGCTTCGTGTGATTCATAAAATTTTCATGTGTTGAGCTTGACGGGTGACTTGTGGATAAGGATTTATTTATTCCTTTTTGGTGAGATACAACTTGACGACAAGTTGCGTTTTGTAAAAGAACCAATGGAGATCGTGGATCGAGATTCACGTGGGAACGTGAAGACTTCTTTATTAGGAATGCCGTCATCCTTCCGGGTAGTGATCAACTCGTGTATGAGGCGAGTTGAGCGCCGGGACGTCGCTCCCTTAAGGTGGTGAGAATGTAAAACCCGTAAAAATAAGCTCATAATTTAATTCTATTTTCAATTATTTTGAAGTATTTTATAACGTTAAATATTATTATGTTTAACGGTTTAAGTTGAAACCGATATTAAATATTATATTTTAATATTTTGACGAGCAACGAGGACTACTAGTGATCGCGATTCCGATGGATGCCAAAAATTTTATATCGTATAATATTTTGAAACTTATTTTTGTGTGGGTTGATGAACTCACAATTTACGGATTTAAATTTGGGCTTACGTGCATAATTTAGCGTCTTTTACGACTAAACCGGAAACCTTAGGATTACGTATTTACGTTTTTGAACTCCGTTTTTGATGAGACAATTTTTATTGGATTCGTTTTGTGACGTTGATTCATAATTTATAAAAACGTTTTTCGTGAAACGACCCGAGGGCACGCAAATCGAGAAAACTAGAATCGAGGAATACCCGTAAACTAGTGAGATGGGACAAAATACATTGTCCCACCCCACTAGCTAGCTTGGATGGCACCAACATGACACCACAACCATATGTGGCATCATGTTAGCTAAACACTTACAAGTGTAAGCAAAGCTTACACCTTAAGCTACTCTTTTCCACTATCTAACACAAAACCATCAACTAACTTCACACATTCAATTACTTACATGCAAACCAACACAAATCCTCTCAAAAACCTTCCCCTTGCCATCCATATTGAAGCTACAAACACCCCTTTTGATCTTTTCTAGCCATGAAATACATGTAAACTAGCTCTATCATGGAGTTATCTTGAAGCCTTGATCATTTGGTGGCCATATTAACAACATTGGAGGTGATTTGCTTGTGTCCTAGGGCTGATTTCTCAACTATTGTTCTTGGTGTTTGATGATCTTGGAGTTACTTGTGGTGTTCATCAAGTTCTTGTCTTCCAAAAACAAGAAATACACTTGGTTGGTAAAGAAGATCATCCTCTCCATTTTCTCTTGTTATTTTTGTATAGAACAAATGTATTTTATTTATTATTTTATATGTATATGATGTATATATGATGATAAAAATGTTGTGTGGGGATCAAGTGTTGATAAATATGCTTAAAAAGGTTAATAACTATAAGAAATAAGGCTAAAATCATGCTTATTTAGTTGGCTGTATAAAAACAGTATATAACTAAAACTTGAACTGATAAAATTGCATGGTATGATCCATTTACAGTAAGTACAAGATGTTATACACATGTGAGAGTTGGCCATGCAATGGAATCAATATAATGAATGAGATATGATCAAAACAAGTTAGGTGTTCTAATCTGAATAAGCAATTTTGTAGAGACTGTTAAGGCAAGGATATATAAACCCACTTGATCATCATCATATGTACAAAATCATCATATGTATATTGTTATTTTGATAAAAGTCATTAGACAATGTTGATCCCAAACTTAGATCGATTAGCTTTGTGTATACGAGATTAGATCAAGTATAACACGGAGAGAAACCTTTGTTGTATGCTTTGTGAATCTAAGTATTATGCGGAATTTAATACTTAAACAAGAACACAAGATGTAAACAATACTTTCACTTTGATTATCAATGTCGAACTTGCTTACAATGAAAGATGTTTACGAATGAAAACTTAATGAAAACTTGATACAAAACATTAACCTAAAGGCCTTCTTTTATAGACTAAGAAGCCTTGTACAATAAGCTACGTATCAACTATTCTAGGTAAAGATAAACATAGAAAATACATTGTCGTTTCTATCCTTACTAGAAGTATTCTAGAACATAATAAACGTGTAGCTCACATCTTCCATCAGTGCTTGTCTTCAATCTGTCAACGCTTGACTTTAACTTGTCAACGCTTAAGCTGTCAGCGCTCACTTTGCTCTTGTCAACGCTTGAGTTGTTCTTGTCAGCGTTCAAGTGATCTGGCCTTAATTTATACCCAACAATCCTCCCCTAAACTTGATATCCACTCTTATGATCAAGTTTCTGAATAAACATTAAGAACTTGGAGGAGGCTGACAAACCTTATCATATTGGTAATAAATAAATCTGATCAAATTCTTTGCCACGTCACTTGTATAGTCTATTTCCAACTGGGTGTCCTTCATCTTTTCCAAAACAGCCTTGGATATGAAATACTGAGCATCTACAAGTAAATACTCAGCAAACTTTGTAGAACTCAAATGGTATACACCAGCAGATGAATATAACCTCCATTGAAGACCACTGAGGTCATCTTCAAGATCCTTCCATATTTCAGGATCTTCCTCTTTTGTCCCACACATTCTTTTGAATGTGGTCCAAAGTTTTATTCCATTAGCTGAAGTTGGTGCTTCAGCCTCATACTTGGTCTCTAGCAACCTCCAAAGGTCCACCAAGTCTTCTCTATCACAACTTGCAAATAAAGATATGAGAGTGGTAAAAGTGTGTACCTCCTTGCCATATCTTCCAATCTTCCAGAATCCACATTCATCTTCATCATAACTCACAATTGGATTCCTGGAATCTAGTGGTAACACATGCACCATATCTGAAGCTTCTAATGGGGAGAGCTTGAGGCTCTTTCTAATAACTGCTTCACTTGGATATAGTTGATTCATATCTTTTGGAAACTCAAGTGTAAATCCCTTCTTCACTGGTCTGGGAACTATCATGGCTTTCTTGATTTCCATCTCTTCTGCAAGTTGCTCCTTTCTTTCATCTGAAAGAAGTCTGAAAGTGTTTTCTTCCTGTACTTTCACCCAAATAGGATAAGCCCTATGTTCCAACTCATCAAATGTCAAAGCCTTCAGCTTCTGATGTGTCCATCCAACTCCATGACATCTGAGCAACATAAAGTAGAGCTTCCTTCTATCCCTTTTCAACTCTGAGAGAATATTGCTTGCCTTGTGCTTCAAAATCACCTTACAATCCTTCTGAACTCTAAGAAGAATCTCCAAACCCCATATCTGATCTGAAATGGTCAAGTCTGGATTATCCATACAGCTTTCTTCCTAAGAATTGTACATCTGAACCACCTCTGGCATATCAAAATCAATCTGCAACTTTAAATCTCTCAGCTTTTCCCTAGCAAGCTCATCACCATACTCAAGTCTTTCTGGTTCAACAATCATCACACTCGAATCTGAGCTAGCTCCATCACTTTCTTCTTCAGAAGTCACAACAAATGGTGACTTTTCCTTTTCACCTTGTTCCATCATTTGCTCAGCCAATCTTCTATCAAATTCAACCTGAGCTGCATTCTTTGGAACAATTTCTTCTACCAACTTACCCTTACCCTTATCTGATGGTGCAATTGTTGGTAAGGTAGATGGTAATACCTGAGTAGGAACATCCTTAATGATAGATGATGACTGGAATACATCACCTCCATATGCAGATCTGTCAACGCCCAAATTTCCTCTATCAGCGCCCAAAATACTTCTATCAGCGTCCAAACTTGTCTTGTCAACGCTCAAATATTTTCCCTCAGCGCCTTGTGTAACCTCTCTCAACATATCTGTAAATGATAAATTTAAATTGGTTGGAGAGATCAAGGACGTATCAAAACCTGTTTGTTCCTTCAAAGTAGTAAGAGCTTCAGCAACATCCAATGATTGACCATCTTGACTGCTCTTATCACTCAGATTTCTTTGATCTTCCTCCCCTTTGGAAGACTCCTCCATACCTCCCTTTGCATGAGCACTCTCCAAAACAACAATCCTCTCCCTCAATTCTTTGAGTTCAAGGCCTTGGTTGCTGACAATTTGTACTAAGTCTGCATTCTGCTTTTGCAAGCTAATGCAGACAGCCGTCAATTCCAAAAGAGTCATTGGTTCCAGTCTGCCCTCTTCTGAAATGGGAATTTGACCTCCCAAGTCAGGTTCATTGGGCATGGATGAGGACTTAATTATGGTGGGACTGCCTTGGCCAGCTTCTAAGCCAGAACCAATAGTCCCAGCCTCATCCAGGTCACCAGCCACACTTGTGGTGGTGGTTCTCTCTGCTTCATGGCTAGGACCACCAGAGGAGAACACTCCAGCAGTCCTTTGGCGTTTAATCAACCTATATTCAGGTGGTGTGGAAGATGGTGTGGAAGAATGGGTAGATGTGGGTTGGTTAAGGGGTGTTTGGGATTGTGATGGATGGGTGTCAGCGTTGGAAATAGGCACATCAACGCCTAAATTAGATGGGTCAGCGTCAAAGGGTTCTTGGTCAAGTTGCATTTGGTCAGGTGAGGTTAAAGGTTCAGGGATAGGTTCAAGTTGTGGGTGAGGGTCAATATGAGGTTGGGGGTCTGGTTGGGGTTGTGCTGCTGTAATAACAGCAAGCATGGCTGGGGTTAAAGGTAAGTCCCTATGAGGTGGTGAATTCATCTTGGTAAAAATAGCTTTCTTTTGTTCAGGGATTTTATAAAAGTCATTGTGATCCCTTGAACAATATCTTTGATCATCAAAAATCATTTACAGAAAACGGGGATAAGCTAAAGTCATTTTTGTCCCCTTGTTTTTACACATTCCTTCAAAAATCATTTTAGACCAGTTATATTTTTGCCCTGTTGCAATACACACAATAGCAGTTGCAATGGATCTATTGATCTCATTGTGTGCAGTACATTTAGGACTCAAACATTAAAGGAGAATGTGAATGAGGTACTTCTAGGCTGGGGGAAATTCCTGCTTATGGTACTTATTAAGAGTACCTTCATCAGGAATAGGATATCCCAAAGCCCTAAGCCCTTGTTCTATTTCAGTTATGGGAAGAATGGTTATACCATCAGCATCATCAAGATGCAAGGCCTGGCGTACCAAGGCCTCAGTAACCACCCAAGATCTCCCATGAACAATAGAAGTTAATGTGGTCACTCCATTAACTGTTGAGGAACTGACAGTGTTCCAAAACTGTTTAATGTGTGTGACTGGAATGAGTGGTGCATGAGAAAGAGCATACCTTAATGGGGATGCGTTCAAATACGCCACCATCTGTGTGTATTGAGGGAACAAAGTATTATCAGCAACAAGATAAGCAATCATGTTGTGTTGAGACTTGAACCCCAAATCCAATTCTGCTGAGTTAAATCTTGGTGCCATAGATGAAAGCTGTTAATTTGAAGTATAGAAGATGAAGGTTGATAAGAGAAAAGTGGTAGACAAGAATTATAGATACCCTGTTTAAAAATAGGAGCCAAATTTATAGGAGTGGATGAATGCATGTGATTGGCCCAAAAATAGGCAAAGATTTTCAAAAACTAATCATGAAAATATTGAAAAAGTTATAAGTTATCTCATGCATTTAATGAAAGTAACAACTCCTAAAATTACGGCTTGAAAATATGTCAAAAAGTAACAACTGGGTAGGTCCCATTGATTGTCAACGGTCAAATATAACCCATCAACGCCCAACGGCTATAATCTTGTCAACGTTCGCCTAAAGCCATGTCAGCGTCCAATTTGGTCACAACAACGCTTGGAAAAATCTTGTCAGCGTCCAAAAATAAAATTGTTTTAAAAAGTGAAAAATGACCTTAACAAGTAATTTATCCTAGAGAAAATAACCAAAAGCTGATAATTATTATAGGGCGGCAAGCACTGTCCAGTTATGCACACTTGCATAAGCAAGATAGACATAACAGTCCTCTAGTGTCCCTTGCTAACCAAAATTCTTAACAACCAAGTTACCTTATAAAATCCTTGTTACTCCCAGGTAAATCCCATATCAAAATTATTCCCAAGGCTCCCAACAGACCACAACCAATTCTAGGCCAAAAATGTCTTGGCAGCATGCAAAGTTGATATACTATGCATGCTACAGTGCCTCATGGTTTAGTAAAACTAACCCATACTCACCTGTGGACACAATCTAGAATTGTGATAAGAGTATCATATGGATACCCAAAAATCCTAAAGGTTCCTAAAACCTCCCCTTAAACAAAGATACAAAGAGTTTGCCAAAAATATGCATGAACATAAAAAAAAAATTTATGTCAAGATAGGAATGAAACATTCCAACCATCATCCATAAACAAAAACATGTCCAAATGCTTCTCCTTTGATCCATAAGCAACTCTGTATCCAATGGTATACTGCTAACACCATCTGCACATTTAGATTGAAAACCACAAAACTAACATTGTTGCTGACAACGCCCCGATAACACATAACAGCGTTGAAGGAAGCTTTGTCAGCGTTAGACAATTATATTGCTGACAACGTTGCAAAAACACTTATCAGTGTTCAAACAACCTTTGTCAGTGTTAGAAAAATATAGTGGAAAATCTAAATTATCAATAAGACCAATAATAATAATGCATCATCCTGTACATACTTTTACAAAAAGAATCCAAAACACATACTTAAGTGAGATTAACCATTCTAATACTTGTTACCAAGTACTGAAATCTTCCAGCATCAAAAGGTTTAGTTAATAAATCTGACACATTTTCCTCAGTGTCAACCCTATCTGGTTGTATTAAACCTTTCTCAAAGCAATCTCTTATAAAATGGTGTCTAATTTCTATGTGTTTAGTTTTAGAATGATGCACAGGATTCTTAATGATGCATAAAGTACTATTATTGTCAACAAATATCTTAGTATGCATGAAGTTATACCCATAATCCAACAGCTGGTTCTGAATCCACAACACTTGACCACAACATGCTGCTGCAGCCACATATTCTGCTTCAGTTGTAGAGTTAGCCACCACTGTTTGTTTCTTGCATTGCCAAGATATTAATCTGCTCCCAAGAAATTGACATCCACCAGTTGTGGATTTCCTATCAAACTTGTCACCACCATAATCACTATCTGAATATGCAATCAGCTCCAATGGTGAATCCTTTGGGTACCACAAACCAAGAGTAGGAAAACATCTTAGGTACCTAAAGATCCTCTTCACAGCATAAAGGTGACATTCTTTGGGAGTCACTTGATGGCGTGCACATGCACACACAACAAACATGATATCAGGTCTGGAAGCAGTAAGATACATCAAGGATCCAATCATGGATCTATAATGCCTGACATCAACATCTTTCCCATCTCCAATCTTTCCCCAAGGGTGTTCTCTATCCATAGGAGTAGAAGCCCTCTTTTCATGTGGAGAAAAGCCAAACTTCTTCAAGATTTCAGCAACATATTTGTCTTGGGAGATGAAGATACCATCTTCTTTCTGCTGAACTTGTAAACCAAGAAAGAAGTTCATCTCCCCCATAGCACTCATCTTGAATTTGTCTGTCATGAGCTTGGAGAAATCCTCACTCATCTTTGGATCAGTAGACCCAAAAATGATATCATCAACATAGACCTGCACAAGCAACACATCTTTGCCTTTCTTCTTTGTAAATAGTGTCTGATCTATGGTGCCCCTTTTGAATCCATTGTCCACCAAATAGGTAGACAAAGTACCATACCATGCTCTAGGGGCTTGATGAAGGCCATACATAGCCTTTTTGACTCTATACACTTTGTCTGGATGCTCAGGATCCTCAAAACCAGGAGGTTGCATGACATAAACTTCTTCAACAATGGTGCCATACAAGAATGCACTCTTTACATCCATTTGATAGACTGTAAAGCCCATGCAAGATGCATAGGCTAGAAAAATCCTAATAGCTTCAATCCTTGCAACTGGTGCAAAGACTTCTTCATAGTCTATCCCCTCCTCTTGTGTATAACCTTGAGCCACTAACCTTGCCTTGTTTCTGACCACAATACCTCTTTCATCTCTTTTGTTCCTGAGAACCCATCTTGTCCCAATTGGTCTGACATATCTAGGACAATCGACCAGCTCCCAAACATCCTGAATAGCAAATTGGTGAAGCTCATCCTGCATTGCTTCCACCCAACTTGGTTCTTTGAGAGCATCAAATATCTTCTTGGGTTCTTCTTGTGACAGAAAACATGCAAACAAACATGCTTGCACAAGAGGGGTATCAACCTTCTTGTGTATATTGGCAATAAATCCACCAAGACTTTGATGGGATCTTCTTGTCTGAACTGGAGTCATAACATCACCAATGATCTGAGATGGGGGGTGATTCTTCATTGTGGAAGTGAGAACTCCTCCTTCAAAAAGTCTGGTGTCCTCAACTTCACGCTCCATGTTTCCAATATCTTCTTCATCTGACTCTCTTTGATCAACAGGAATCTCTTCATAAATTCTGGAAGGTCCTCCTTGTTCAAAAGTGGAAGAGAAAAGATGTGCAAAGGTGTTGTCAACGTCTGAACCTTGTTTGTCAGCGCTTGGGCTAACAACGCTTGAAGTGTTATTGTCAACGTCTGAGCCATCAACGTCTGAATTGGTCTTGTCAGCGCTTGATTTGCCTTTGTCAGCGCCTGAAGAACCATGCATGTTTGTATCTGGTGGTATTTGGAAGCCATCATTATCTTGTCCAGCAGCAGCAGCATTAGCAAAAGCATCAGTCCAAATGGGAATTGTGACATATTCAAATGTAGGAGATGCCTTTTCTGCTTGTGATCCAACCCTTTCATCAACCTGTGTACCTGAAACATGAACAACTTGTTCCTCCACAACATTTGAAGTTACCTTCACAATGTCTGGATTAGTGATAGGCATATAATTTAAAGTTCTAGATAAGGGTTCCAAATCAAACAACCAATTAGGACCACTTTCAGGATCACTAGGTTTATTCTCTAAGAACCTAACATGTACTTTTTCAACAATACGTTTGTCCTTCTTAAGATAAACCCTATAACCCTTGCTCTGCACTGAATACCCCATGAAGTAACCTTCATCACCTTTTGCACTAAATTTTCCTAAGGCATCACTAGTGTCTAAGACTACTACATGACATCCAAAAGGTCTGAGAAAACCAATATTAGGTTTTCTTCCCCAAAGTAATTCATAAGGTGTTTTGTTCTGAATTTTGTTAACCAATGCTCTATTTTGCACATAGCATGCTGTATTAACAGCTTCAGCCCAAAAGGCTATGGGAAAGTGAGCATCAGCCAACATTGTTCTGGCTGCTTCAATTAGGGTTCTATTCTTCCTTTCAGCAACCCCATTTTGTTGTGGGGTTCTAGCAATACTAAACTGTCTAGTAATTCCCTTCCTGGCACAAAAATCATCTAGCTTCTTGTTCCTAAATTCTCCACCATTATCACTCCTAAGCATCTTAACCTCATTGCCAGACCTTTTCTCAATTTGAGTGATAAATTCAATAAGAACATCAGCTGTGTCACTCTTCATAGCTAGAAAGAATGTCCAAGTAAACCTAGAAAAGTCATCAGTGACAACAAAACAATATGACTTGCCATTCAAACTTTCTATATTAGTTGGACCAAAGAGGTCCATGTGAAGCATATGAAGAGGTCTGGAACTAGTATGCACCTGCTTGGACTTGAATGAGACCTTGTGCTGCTTGCCTTTAAGACATGCAACACAAGAGTGGTCATTGTGGAAGGCCTTCTCAGGCAAACCATCAACTAAACTAAGCCTCACAAGTCTATTTATATTTTTAAAGTTTATGTGCCCTAGTCTCCTGTGCCACAAATTACTTTCATCTACTGAGGCCTTAGCATAAAAACAAGACATATTTGCATTCACTTTAATCCCATTTAAATTCACATTGTATATGTCCTTATGCCTAGGTGTTCTATACTCAATATACTTCTCATCAGGGATCTTAAAATCCTTGCTTAACACCAAACACTCAGTATCAGTGAAAAGAACCTTATTTTTGTTATCACACACTTGTGATACACTAAACAAATTATAATCCAGTTCTTTTACCAGGAAGACATTCTCAAAACGTAGATTATTGGTGATAAGGGTTCCTTTTCCTGTGATGGTGCCATAGCCCCCTCCAAAGTATACCTTATCACCATCTTGAATAGGAGTGAAGTTTGTCAGATAGTCTTCCTTTCCGCATAATTCAAGGTCGAAGTTCACTGATTAAGGTAATGATGTTCTTGCTTTTTCACATGAAATCATGACCTAGGGTTTCTCAAACCCTAGATCTACCTAGAAAGCAGAATGTTATGTTGTTCATGGCTGTTAAAATGTGTGAAGATACACGATCTAAGGTTATTTACAAACCCTAATTAGGGTTTCGATGCTCGAATTTCCAAACCCTAGATCGCTGTGTTTTGGCTATGATTTAATGTTGGGATCTCATCGTTTAACTAGAAGACGTGAAGGAAAGTGTTTTTGCTATTCATGATATACAAAAGCTGCTAGTTACGAGGTCTCAGTTTGTGTTTACACGATCCTGCCATTCACACAGATTCCATTCACATGGTGTAAGCCTTCTCATTGGTCGGTCATTGTTATATCATTCTCTGGTTATATCATTCGAAACAATGGTGCATTCACACGACCAAAAAGGGAATAAGCTTTGTGTTCACACGGTGGAAGCTCTTTGATTGGTTAAGAAGTTGTGTATTCACACGGTCAAAGGAACAAAACGTAGAGATGTTACAATGTGTTCACACGATCAAGGAAGTACAAAGTGACGTAAGGTTAACATTGTGTGTTCACACGGTGCATCAATTTTGATTGGTCTAAATCTTTTGCATTAACACGGTTACAAGTTTCTAATTGGAGTAAGGATATGTTAATTATGAAGCGAATATAAGTTAGCATTCACACGGTTAAACGAATGAGCAATGTTGACAAATGTATTTTGACGTTGACAAAGTTTTGAAGCAACGTTGACAAGAAAGAGTGAATGCAATGCTGACAAAGTATGGTTTGACGCTGAAAAGAATGAACGCTGACAGGATTTAAGGTTGGCGCTGACGTTTGGAATCCAGACGCTGACAGGAAGGATTTTGCCGCTGACATAATAAGTCAACGCTGACAGCGTTGACAGTGTCGTCCGAGATATGGTTTTTCAAACGCTGTTAGGTATTGTCCGATATGTGACAATACACATTCCAGATTTATTGGATAGAGAAGGATCTCGGATAACACAAGGTTTGCTACTGTTTGAGAAAATTGGACGTTTTAAGCACACAAAAATGAGGATTATACACACAAAGGTACATGGAATCTCCGTTTTAATTTAGAATATCATGATGATATTTATGGCTCGTATATTTTTGAAAGGGATTAATGATTTTTAAGTAAGTTAGCAACAATTCATGAAGAATTTTATTGGATTATGTAATCGGGATAGCCTTGTGAAAGAGTTATCCGTTGACAGCTTTTACATATGAAGATATTGACTTGTCATGAAGAGGTGTTAGCTTAAGGGGAAGAATTCTTATGGTAAGTTTGATGATTGAAGAAGATTTTCGCGAGTTTGTGTTCTATCATATCTTGAAGTCGTGGCGTACCATTCACTGACTTTAAAGGTAACTTGTTCGTGCTTTACATGGTTGGTGACGAAGACTTGTCATAACACTTGAAGGAGTTACATTATCGTGCTCAGTGTCTCACAAAGGATGAGGATTTTGACAAGAGATCGAGGTCTGCTTATATTTACTCTCATCATATAAGTTCGACGTCACATGGATAGTGCAAGATATAAGGTACAAGCTTGGGATATTCCACTTCTTCAACAAATAGGTTATATTCGTTTTTCTTCATTCGTAATCTACAATTAGAGTCTACATGGTTCGTGATTCATTTACATGCACCACTCAAGGGGAAGCGTTTATTAGTTGTTTATCTTTAGAAGACCCCTATTGGATGAGACAAAAAGGGGAAGAAGATTCAAAGATCAAGGTATACAACTTGTTTTTATGTGGTGATATGTTTTACAAGAAATCTTAATTTAAGGGGAAGCTTGTTTCATTCGTGAAAGATCAAGATTTGAAGATTGGTTTTGTCATCATCAAATAGGGGAAGATTGTTGGGAATTAATTTGATGAGACAAAACAAGTATAATGAAACAAGAAGGGCTTATATGCAAATATCAAGCTTTACAAGAATATGGAGCCCTTTCATACAACAAGGAGGACTTATTAGCAAAAGATGGAGGGACTTCTAATGTAATTAAAGTTTTCATGTAAGAAAAGTCTTGTATTCTAGTATATATAGAATACAATGACCGTAGGTTTTATTCATCCCATCATTCACAATGTAGTCTTAAAGTTGAGTCGTGTGTTCTAGACGTGTGTAACCTTGTAAACACGTCTAGGTTTGTTACTTGTAATCGTTTGAAGTTTAATACAAGTAATCGTTGGAAAATAAACACCTTGTTCATAATCAATGTTCTAATTCCGCTATGTTTATCATATGAACGTTGATTATCCTAGTAAGCTTAATCGATCCGTGATTTATGGTTTCCACAGACAAGAGTCTAAGACCGATTATTATTTATATAGGTTTCCGTGACCGAAGCACGCCCGTAGCCGATAATCCGCCTTTCATTATCAACGTGAGTCTATAGCCTCGCTTTATACTAGTTATTAAATGATTTTAAACCCGCGAGGGGGAATACATGTTTTTATAAACTTAGAACACAAGGATTTTATGGTATGCTTTGTCCCTCTATGAATGGACTCGTGGTTGCCTTTAAATTGCATTAAGTGATTGCCTTAGTTAAAGCCTCAATTATGGACCGTTAATTAACCTATGATGGGTTAAACGGTAGTACAATTAATAGATCTATGGGGGAAGCCGCCCCGGTTCAGTTTTTGTGGACTTGTCATAGAAGCTTAGGCCCGACCTCCACACTGTTTGAACATATTGTATTGAGAAGTCAGGTATACGGCAATGTACCAATAAGCTGGAGGTAACCGACAATTAATAAATCTCTCGTCTTATTAGACTGATATGGGAGTGTTTAAGGGCTCGGTTTCATGAGCTTATTGCAATTTATGCTATATACAATTATCATTGTTGATGCAAATTATTATTTGATGCTTATAAGCATGCCACAAACTTATAATCTTTGCTTGTGTTCAAATTGATTTCATAAACCTATAGATTCACTCGGCATTTTTGCTGATTGTTTTACTCACATGTATTTCAGGTAATCAAGAAGTGGAAGCTTGGAGGTCACGGGGAATGAAGTTGTGCACTGCTTTTGTTGTTCAAACTCTTTGATTTATTTATCGTTCCATTTTTAAAACAAACCAATATGTTGTTTTAACTTATCTTTTGGTAACGATTACTTGGGACTACGCTACTCTGACAAATGTTTTAGGAAGGATAAATCTAAAACGTCTCTTTTCGAATCGTTCTTTATAAATTATGTGTTGTTGTATCATTGTTTAGCACCCAAAGATGTATTCCGCTGCGTGTAAATTTGGGGGTGTTAAAGTTGCGGTGGTCCAATGATATCCTAAAAGGTTTAAGATATATTTTTGTAAGTAATTTAAAAATTTTGGTTTTCAAATATTCTTTGTTTTTCTTTGATAAAAACCGATCACTATAGGCGGTTCCTTATCAGGCGTGGTTCTTTATTGATAAGGAACCGCGGGCAGAATCTTTGCTAAAGCGCCAGTTTTATTAAAATACCCCTTTTTTAAACAAAACCTTCTCTCTCCTTTACACACACAGCGACGTGTTCTTGGTTTTCCACCGTTGTTGTTTCTTCAAAAACCTTCAATCACTCAAATTAATTGATTCAAGTTCGTGGATTTCACTCATCCATCATCCAAGATCAATTAACTGTAAGTTATTTCTTTCAATTTCATCTAATTTGTTCTAGGGTTCATACATTCATAATTGGGGCTTTTTAAAATTAACATTGAATTAGAACCTTACTAGGAATAACAATTGACATAGTATTGTTACTATGATTCCTTAGGTTAAGAGATTTCACTAAAACCCATTTGTAGAACAAATCTGAATTTTGACTAAATAGTTTGGTTGATTGATGGAATTGATATGAACCCATGAAAAAGTTGATAATGGCATTGTTGAATGCTTACCTAAAAACCTTGTGTTGATACAAAAGTTGGATAGACCGAGCTTGACCCAAATTAGGCTTAATTTGGGGTCTTGTGGACTCCGGCTCTTGCACCAAGTGAAACTTGCTTTGAGGACCCTGCGCACTAAACAGACACCGTTAGGCTTACCGTGGGTTTGTGACCCATGATTAGACTCCGACGTGAATGTAAGTAATCGGTTTGAGTATGTAGTGTTTAGGGTATTGTGTGTATCGTACCTTTGTGGAACCTATGGGGTTCCTTTTATACCCGAGAGAGTCCTGGCTGGGCTCTCCTACTCTTGCGGCCAAACGAAGAGACAATGACCTAAAATAGCTTGATCCTTATCACATAGCCAAGGCAATTGTATATCCCTCTCCTTTAAGCGAATATATCTATATGATAGAATATATTCTCCTCTGATCCTGTCACACTGCGACAAGGAATCGACTAAGTAATTAACCTTATGTGCGACAACGGCTTACTGGGCCTCCAAGGCTTGCGCTTGCACATCACACAAGCATTTAATCCATTCCTGATGGATGCTGGGTAGTGCCCGTGGGTCGGGCTATCCAACCCGACTAGGGACTATACGTCATCATGTCCCCCCAGTCTAGTGGTCGCAGGTTCTAACCGCGGCTACTAGACTATAAACCATTCACGCCTCTGTGCAAACATCATTAAAATCAAATACCACGCACAATCCACATGAAATAATTTTTAATAACTATCCACGTCAGATTCCACTATCACAACCCTGCATCGAGAACTAGGAAAGACACTAACCACGTCAGAGGAACCAACTAGCCAACACAGTTGGATGAACAAAGCATTTTGGACACGTGCCGCAAGATCCCATGCGGCTATAGTGTATATAAATGCAGTCTGACAGACATTCAACCTTCTTCTTTGCCTATCCAAAAAAACCTTCCCACCATTGTTGAAAATAGCAGGAAACAAAATGTCGAACAACAAAGAATACCAACACTACCCTCGTTTCAAAATATCCGCAAAGAAAAAAATGGTAGCACAACTGTTTGATGTGACATCCCGCATAACAGAACAGGAACTCTCCCGCTTCATCACGAAATACCACATATCTTCAGATCTCCACCCTGCTGTACCCGATCCACAAGCACATATTGGAAGTTTCCCGGATGGAAAAATTGGTATATACACCAGGTTCATCGAGTTCTCCAACAATCGCATACCCCTAAGTCGCTTTCTGATGGATACACTAAGCTACTACATCATACACCTTTCGCAGATGCATTGTATAGGCTCTGCCAAAATCTCAAATTTTGAAATAAACTGCTTGCTTAAGAATGTTGACCCCACAATAAACCTTTTCCGCGCCTTCTACCGACCCTCATGGATAAACGGGTGGATATCTTTTGCAAAACGACCTGGTCAATTACAATGTTACTCGGTAAAGCCAGATTCGCTGAAGTAGTGGAACGATAAGTTCTTTTTGGTAGATAAAGTTGTATTTCCATTTGATTACGATTACATCACTCCTAAGACAATGATGAAATATGACCGCCCTATT
The DNA here is from genome assembly GCA_025667525.1 of Glebionis coronaria. NCBI lineage: Eukaryota > Viridiplantae > Streptophyta > Magnoliopsida > Asterales > Asteraceae > Glebionis > Glebionis coronaria. Next base: position 530,372,738 of record CM046876.1, read on the forward strand.
GTTGGCTCGTACAATGAAGCAGACGCACATTTAATTACCACCGACCGGATACCAATGCAGGAATACCCAGAGGCCCTTCTATACGCCCTAGGACTGAGCCATACATCGACCCTTCCTTCAAACCACCTCCCTTAATACTTTGATGAATTCGACCATGGTAAGGACCTTGTAGTCAAAAAATCAATAAATGCAAACAACTTATGCGCACATACTCACATATGCCTCATACTTCTGCAGAACTAACATATATACGCAGCTTGTGAAGCGTGAGAATCCGTGCGCGGTGACGATGCGCGCTCGGCCTTTCACACCCTTTGAGCTATCTTATGGATGGCACGTTGGCCAACGCATTGTAGCCCTGGAGTTCCCTTCTCCAACACCTGGAGGAAGCGCTGAGAGGATAACCGCAGTGGCTGCTACTCCTATCCGAAGTGTGCCATGTACCATAGAGTCTTTGTCAGAAGAAACGAATCTGGGAGGGGAGGATGACTGTCGCACACCACCATGGCGGAATATGGGGCGCGACGTATGGATATCATCACAACAACAACGTGTCTATAGAGAGAACTATTTGAAATGTCATAAAAGGTGACACAAATGTCATGACAATATCTCATCAATGCAGGAGTCTAGGTAAGTAGGTAACAGTCCTACCTCTTACCCAAGACAAACAAATAACACAAACAAATCAACATATAGGTTCATAGTATCACTTATTGAAACAAACAGAAAAATAAACTAAGAAGGAGCAGGGATCTCCTTCTAAATGCATTCCTACGCGACTCCAATCCTAGCCACATATGTTCTCACGCTAAACCACTTTATCACCTGAAAGAGACACTAAAACACGTCAACATAATGTTGGTGAGAGTCATAGGTTTAGACTCCAACCGAAAACAGATTAAAATAAGCTATGAACCACCATAAACCACTAAACATATGGACGATGTGCTACAAATATGCATTAACAACTAACATTCAAGATCAATCATTCCAAACAAAATCCAAATCCAAGGCTCCCAGCCTTACCAAACACCATGGTCCCATAGGCGCCCATACACCTATGAACCAATCCCAAGGCCCCGCCTTGTCATCATCCATTGGTCCCATAGATGCTCACACATCTATGTACCTCCCCAAGGCCCCGCCTTGTCAACATCCCCTTGGTACCAAGTCAAACCACAATAACTAAGACGATACGTGTCCCCCGATCTAAATCATAAACACAATCAAGAATTACATAGCAGTTAATCACATAAGTGCACACACAAGTCCATCACAAACCATAAAAACATTCACAGCATTAGTTACAAAACCATACAGTGTCTCTTCCATCCCATCTGGCAGTGAAAATCATTAAAAGATATGGGACTATGAAACTCACCTGATTGAGCTTCTCCAAAAGTCCGCGCACTAGCAAAAAGCTAACAAACAAAAGCACACAATCAAAACATGAACCAAACACTAAGATGGCTCATCAACCTATGATGGAAATCTAACCTTCTCCCATATATATACCTCATTTATATGCTCTAAGCATCTCATTACACCCCTCTATAAATCCCTTAACTCAGTTTACTTCATAACCCGTCCCGTTAACATTTTACCCAAAACAACCCAGTTTTTAGGTCTCCAAACTATAAGCCAAACTCCCACCTAAACATACCCATGATATCTATAAAGGAAACCCTATTCCCTTACATATGTTAGGTAACTCCTCCCTTTTGCCCCAACCTTAAAGATACTGTTAAGGTCCCGGTATATATATATATACTTCTGCCTATCCGCATTTTACCGATTTTGAACATACAAAAAGTTTGTTATGATTAGGGGGTCCTACCCTAACCCATTTGCTTATCCACCCTTCAGGTATCTTACTTAATATATAAACCCACACCCATGATCATTATAGGGATCAAGTGTACTCCTAAGTACCCAAATCACCTTAAAACGTTAAATTAAACCCGACTGATTTCAAAACTTTTTGGACCTCCGACTGTTGTAACATGTTTTTGACCCACCTCCCGACCTCCAATTTAGTTCTCGTTTCTTGAATTTGTAAGCCACTTCAATTACCTATTCAGGGATGCTTGTATCGTAAAATAAGAGTTTGTAGAACTCTAGATATGATCAAAACAAGTGACTTAAAAATCTGCCCAGTTTTTAAAAACGAATTTAAACATGATTAAACCCTAATTAACATCACTAATAATCACCAATCATTATCTTAATCATGTTAATTGTTATAAAACCCCTAATTACAGATCTATTAAGAACTCTAATCCATCATATAAATTGATTACATAAAACTTGAAGCCTTAATGCTATAAAACAAGAAAACTATAAGAATTAAATCAAGATTTTTACCTCAAATCTTCAAGAAAATTATTTTGGATGAATCCCTAAATTAGGGCTTGTAAAATTTCGGCCAAAAGGGGAGAAAATTAATGAAAAACTGATTTTTGTGATATAAACATGGTATTTATATGTTTTATTAAAAAGGCTTTTCCAAATTGGGCTCAAGTTGGGTCTTTTGGCCCATTATCCTTTATTTTTCGTTTCTAATCGGTTTAAAACCCGATTCATATATATATATATTTTTTTCTTTTTTCTTTTTAAGACTTATTAATATATTATTAATAATACCTTAAGTTACCTTAATTTATTTCAGCTCCTAAAACTTCAAAACCGTAAAACTAGTCAATTTACGCGTATACCGTAAAAAAACGTAAAATATACAGTTTTAAAAAAACTCTTGAACTTTGAAATAAACTTTTAAACTAAGTCCTAAATGACTTAAAACCATCCCGAAAAATACTCCCATGACTAAACACCTTACCAGAGACCTCTAAATACTAAACCCCAAATCGTAAAAAAGATACGATTTACTATAATACTTATACGTATACGTAAACACCAAAATAACACCATTTCATTTCATAGTCACCAATTTGTGACCTCATGAACATGAAATAACCGTTCCTCGATTTACTTATGAGTACCATATACCCATAAACGATGTCCACACCAACTTCGTTCACGCAAAATAAACATGTAAACACACAAAACACATAGTCACACATAAAATAACCTAAAAATAAGACCGAGTGACGAACCTCAAAACCACGGTTGTCACATCACTCCCTCCTAATATAAATCTCGTCCCGAGATTTACTCCTTAGGATCGTAATTATCAAATAGCTGAGGATACTTGCTCCTCATAAATCCTTCCCGTTCCTACGTGAACTCTAGTCCACGTTCCAAATTCCATCTTACCATAACTACGATATATTACCCTTTTTTCCAACGTCTTAGCTTCACGACCCAAAATCTCTACCGGCTCTTCGATGAAACGAAGACTCGTATCGATACTAATATCATCTAACGGTACTTGCAAGTCGGTTCTTTCTAAGCATTTCCTCAAGTTTGATACATGAAATACATCATGCACACTACTCAATTCCTCCGGTAATCTCAACCTATACGCCACTAGCCCAATCCTTTCAAGGATTTTAAATGGACCCACAAATCTAGGTGCTAACTTCCCTTTATTTCCAAACCACATCACTCCTTTCCATGGTGAAACCTCTAGCATAACCTTACCTCCAATCTTAAATCCCAACGGCTTATGCCTCTCGTCCGCACAGCTCTCTTGTCGGTTCTTTGCCATTTTCAACCTCTACTTAAGCACTGCCACCACCTTCATAGTTTTCCGATCCACCTCCGGTCCAATACGTTGGCCGCTTCTAACTTCACCCCACTATAACGGTGATCCACCTCATCTCCTATGAATTAACTCAAATAGTTTCTACTACAATTCCTATCACCAGACCTAACGGCTTCTATCCTCTACGGATTTTCCATCATTTAGAAGTTCTCCCAACCTTTATCACATCCAATGGTATATGCAGGATTGCATAACCAAAAGCTTCCCATAACATTCACATGAAACATGTCATAACCACCACCTCATCCTTGCTTTCCCATGCTCGGAACCAAGTAACTAACAATCCTTCATACTAACAGGTGTTACACCTTTTTTCTAGGTGATCGTTCCATTGTTCGTGACTACTAACCTCTTGCTATAACGGTTTTCCCTTCAATATCACCCCACCATCTTGACAACCTCTTGCTCCCTCTAATCATTCTTCCTCCATACTACTTTTCGCTTGTATTTCCACAATCTTAATTTCCATACCATCTTATATCCCGTCTTCAGCCTATAATTTAGGCGTTTCCTCCTTTATTCCCTACATCCTCATCAATGGGGAACATGCCCCTATCACCGATGACTCTCTCTTTGTAGGAGAATTCTTCCTAATATAATGCGTTCTCCAACTATCTCCAAATCTCACGCCAATGCTCTAGGCGTCTTTCTCAATTACCTCTATAGTATGCTCATACCAACCATTAGTCTATCAACGATATACTCCGCTTGCTTCGCATCGTTTCTTCCCTTGCCATAATCCTTCATAAGGCATTCCATACCTATTAGGTTAACTTTTACACAAAACCTCTTATTCCATCGCATTTGTGCGCAATCCTTCCAACTTCTCAACTATGTGACTTATCATTCCTCTTGAAATATGGGATGAATTTGTCCGTCTATCGACTATCACCCAACTCTCATCGTACATATTCCTCCACTGCATTATGTATCCCTTCCACCAAATTCGTCCTTACATTGCCCTTTCTAAGCCACCCCTATCTATGTAGGAAGTATAGTCTACGTCCCTTTTCTCCATATGATTGTCCAAGCCACGCAACATAAATGTTGGCGCGTTCTCTGCTTTAGACAACTCAACTTGTGCAACCTACATCCTGCATCTAAACCACCCTAATACGTCATCCATATAGTTCAAGTTCGTCTCAGCTTCACTTCATTCTTTTTATTCCATGTCTCATAAACCATGCTTGCCTTTCCCAGATGGTACTTAGCCTTGCAATTGTCTTTCATCACTTAACTCCACCCATCACCTTTTCCAAATGTTCAATCAAAATGATTGAATATGTGTTAGAGACATTCATGATCCGTATAGATCATTCTCTACGTCTAATACCCCAAATGCCTCCAGCATTCTAGGCAGATATAACAGTCCAACTCCACTGACTAAGTCTTATCTAGTTCTTCCAAATCTTCAGTTCCTCCTTCGTATAAGCAATCGCCTTTCTTTGTCATTCTCGTACACCTCCAAATCCTTGCTCCACGTATCGTCATGCTTCGCGAATTCATCCAGTCCTTCCGTTAATGCCAAGACCGGATCATTATCCAATCACCTCTTCAGCCTCCAAAACGCTTCCTCATCCCTCTTTACTTTGCCCCTTGCTGGTTCCATGATATACCATCATCTCTAACTACTCATCCTGGTCAACTTAATCTTAAAACTCACACTTGAAAATCTCACGTATAATTCCCTTTCCTAACAACTCCAAAACCAACTCATAATTCGCCTCACTCTACTTTTTAGACTTTGAGTAGATCAAGATGTCATCGATACTCCCGATGACAACTCGTTTATATACGTTCATGCACACTCGGTTCATTGACTCCATGAAAACCGCTAGTGCTCTGGCGAAGCTAAATGCATAACCGTAACCCAAAGCATTCATACAAAATCCTTAGCAGTTTTCAACTACGTCCTACTTGCACCCTCTCTTAGTGGCAATACGAATAAATTCCTACCTCGTTCTACTCGCAAAATTCACACGCATTCTAAAAGACCAATACTTCCTCTTATCAAACTATTCAACCGCTTTCCACATCCAATCTACTACTAAGCAACTCAACTTTTATCTTGCATTCCTTGCAATTTCTAACAACTCCTGTTTTTAAATCATTCCATCAACAATTGCCTTGGAAAGGCACTAACTACAACTCCTCTCACTTCTCCTACTTGCTCTATTCATGGTTCTACCTCAAAGTAATAGACAAACCTACTAAATCTCAGGAAATTTTCAGAAAACTTACATTCCTTACGAACAATCATAAATACCTTTAAGGTATTATATCCCCTTCCAACACTCTCTATGGCGCGTTACTTGTGCCAATATCCATACATTATACAAATCTCTATTCATCTCCCTTGGCACTCCTAATAGACCTCATGACCACATTAGTTCGTCTACGAACTTCTAACTCTTTCCTCCCCACTAAGGGCATTCCGACCATTCTCTCATGGTCACCTACTTAATCGTGTAGGCGCGACCAAGTCTTTCATATGACTACCTCAATGCTCCCAATCAATACGCAACCAAAACTACATTCTGAATCCACTAGATACGATCGACGAATCAAACCCACGGATAACTAACGACATTTCACATGCACGAGTTAAAACAGACCAAAACCACGAAAACTCAAAAGGAAAACTCAAACAGGTACCAATTCAAATGACTCATGACAAAGAAAAATGATCCAAGAAACACTTAATGGCAACCAAAACATCTTACGCCCCGCGACATATTATTTAAACCGTGCACAAGATCGACTTTTCCAAAACAATATTTTTTTTACCTCCCCACATCTATGTGACTCAAACAATCTACAAACAACCCTCTTGACAAACTCAAAACTCAACTCAAAGACTAGATATCCCGTGCATCCCAAATCATAAAAATAAACTACTATTCAAAACTCAACCTTTAACCCGACACTTGTACAATAATTTCGACCAGGATACTGACCTCCCATGACTATACATTCTGAATATTTGAAAAGTACGTTCCGAGTACATAATTTTAGGCTTTTGAATCACCCAAAAAAACTTTAAAAACGAACAAGTTACGACCAAAACAATTTTATACTAGTTGTTTAAAAGGGTAAAAGCTATAAAATACCATCTTACTTATTGATTTGTGCCGACTTTAAACACTTACTAATTAATCTCGTGACTTTACCATCGTACTTTTAAACTCGTTCCGTCTATACCAATATAAAGCTGCAATGACTGTATTACCCTTTTAAATGACTAATATATCCTTTATAATTATATATGTATCTTTAATAAATAATAAATATTAAACCAATTATCATGTCTGATCATAACTCTAAACATACCTTTTAACCATCGCCTCCATCTCACTTATCTCTTAGTCTGCCATCGAACAAAACAAAATAATCTCATCCTAGATTCAAGCTACTAGAGTAAACTCCAACCTTATAACTCCATAAGCAATCAAATCTCAACATACCCTTTTAATTATTTGAATAACCCAGATTGATTTTAAAATGATATACACAGTAACAAAAACCAACTATGATACAAAATCTTTCTTTCTACCTACTGCTCATCCACCCTCTTCATCACAACATAATTCTTTTAGCACCTTCATCCCCTTATGTCGTTTCCACCGGAGACATTTTCGACGCCGATTCAAAAAGCTTTGCTTATCCATTTGATTATGTTCATTTGTAGATCTGATATGTTTAGAACATTGGTAGAAAAGTTATTGATGAAGGTAATTTAAATAATTTTACATTCTTCTTGGCTTTCTTTTTAAAAATTTGTTACAAAAAAATCATGAGAGACATGGATATGTTTTATTTTTTCGGTTTTAATAGGTTAGCTTGTATATATTCAGTTGTTTTTGTTTTTTGATTCTATTCTTCTATACTCAGAATCAATTGGGTGTTTTTTTGTTTTTTTGTTTTATAATTAGATTTAATTGGAGTTTTTTTTATTTTGTTACTTTATACTCGGATTTAATTGCATACTGAGTTATGGTTGTTTGAGTTCTTGTTTTTGGGAGGGTGGTGGGTTTGATAGGCGGTGGTTGCGACAGTGGTTGGTGGAGAAGAGCTTTTACTGCTGTTGCTTCCGTTATTTCTTATCAAATCCAAAGGAAAAGATGTGAAGGAGAACAACGAATTATAAGATTATATTTAAAGCTATAAAGGAAAAGATGTGAGGAGGCTATTTCGATATTACTACAATAATAAACAATTACGGACGAGGATGAATTCGCACATCAAATAAACAACTACGGATGAAAATAATAGAATGAAAGATGTTTTTAGTTTCTGAATCTTTAGTTGTAAAAATCATTACTGGTACTAAAGAGAGAGAAACTAAAATGAAGGAGTAATTGTAGAAGACAAGGGTAATATAGTCATTTCAGCCTTATATTGGTATAGTCGGAACGAATTTGAAAGTACGATGGTAAAGTCACGAGATTAATTAGTAAGTGTTTAAAGTCGGCACAAATCAATAAGTAAGATGGTATTTTATAGCTTTTACCCTGTTTTAAAAACTAAAGAATAAACTTAGTGATTAATGCAATCCTTTTAAATGAAAGAAATAATTGTATGTGAAATTTTCATGAACTCAATTTAACTTGTATAAATAATTATAAATGACGTAAATCGGTTAAACTCAATTATATAAACTATGTAAGTAGAAAGAAATTTTATTTCGCGTTATTTAAAAAAAAAGTCTTTTAGAATTTTGAAATAAATAATTGTTGATTAAGAATTCTTATGTTACATCTTGTTTCAAACACGATTCCAACACCTTACCCTTATGTTACCGTATACAACCAACTATCCAACCCTATAGTAGATTTCCAAGTCTATTCAATATATACCGACAAAAAGGAATGTAAGACTCAACACAAAAGATTTCATTATCCCAAAAGAAATCTCAATTTATTTCAATATACTTAACACCAAGGACACCATTTTAAAACGGACACGTGAAATAGGAAACTCGAAGAATACGCCACAACGGAGGTTGAATATCTAAAAAGAAGCGAGCTAGCCACCCTCCTAAGGATACAATCGATAATTATAGGGGATCATACATATATAGGCATATCGGGATACATATACTTAAATCCGTCTAACATCTACTATACAAGCATGTATTAACCCTCTTTCATGCAATCATACTTAGGAATCCATTGGAGTTATGGTACTTGTATAACTATGTTGGCCACCATACTTATACAATTACCCTTTCCCCAATGCACTCCCTCCTATGATGACACTTATAAGAATTAATACAACACATAACATATATATCCATCTACTCACATAAGCTCATAACCACATAAACAATAAAGTCCAAAACTCCATCCATTAAAAAAATATAATCAAACTATTGGAATACATAAATCCATAGTCTAGCTAAAAAAGCATAGACTAAATCCAAAACGAAAACATAATCAGTTATAAGTCATGTCACCCATAAGAGTGGAAACAAATTAAAATCCTTCATATCCACCTACTCCTAATAACTCGAACCACCACATGATTCTTAGGTACATGACTTAAACATCAAAAGAAAAATACTATACCTCAGGTACATAAAATAACTCAACAAAAGACAGAAACTACCATGTACCAAATTGTGTACTATAATGTAAAATTTAAGCAAAATACAACAATGACAAGCGTGGATGATTATGGTTCAACCTTCACTAGTCACAACCCGAAAAGAAAATAACATGTGGCTAAGTATGAATTACTATGGTTCAACCCATACTAGTCAAAACTTAACAAACATCGCAAGTAAAAACCAATAACATCCAGAAAACTTTAATTAATATAAAATGCACACATACTCCTATGACGCCTATATGCAGGGACCCTTAAGTTATAGACTAGGCTGCTAGACTAGGCAACCTAATTCTCTATAACCAGTCTCTGATACCATTCTGTCACACCCCACCATGGCGGAATATGGGGCACGACGTATGGATATCATCACAACAACAGCGTGTCTATAGAGAGAACTATAAGAATTAAAAATGTCATAAAAGGTGACACAAATGTCATGACAATATCTCATCAATGCAGGAGTCTAGGTAAGTAGGTAACAATCCTACCTCTTACCCAAGACAAACAAATAACACAAACAAATCAACATATAGGTTCATAGTATCACTTATTGAAACAAACAGAAAAATAAACTAAGAAGGAGCAGGGATCTCCTTCTAAATGCATTCCTACACGACTCCAATCCTAGCCACATATGTTCTCACGCTAAACCACTTTATCACCTGAAAGAGACACTAAAACACGTCAACATAATGTTGGTGAGAGTCATAGGTTTAGACTCCAACCGAAAACAGATTAAAATAAGCTGTGAACCACCATAAACCACTAAAAATATGGACGATGTGCTAGAAATATGCATTAACAACTAACATTCAAGATCAATCATTCCAAACAAAATCCAAATCCAAGGCTCCCAGCCTTACCAAACACCATAGTCCCATAGGCGCCCATACACCTATGAACCAATCCCAAGGCCCCGCCTTGTCATCATCCGTTGGTCCCATAGATGCTCACATATCTATGTACCTCCCCAAGGCCCCGCCTTGTCAACATCCCCTTGGTACCAAGTCAAACCACAATAACTGAGACGGTACGTGTCCCCCCGATCCAAATCATAAACACAATCAAGAATCACATAGCAGTTAATCACATAAGTGCACACATAAGTCCATCACAAACCATAAAAACATTCAAAACATTAGTTACAAAACCATACAGTGTCTCTTCCATCCCATATGGAAGTGAAAATCATTAAAAGATATGGGACTATGAAACTCACCTGATTGAGCTTCTCCAAAAGTCCGCGCAATAGCAAAAAGCTAACAAACAAAAGCTAACAAACAAAAGCACGCAATCAAAAAATGAACCAAACACTAAGATGGCTCATCAACCTATGATGGACATCTAACCTTCTCCCATATATATACCTCATTTATATGCTCTAAGCATCTCATTACACCCCTCTATAAAGCCCTTAACTCAGTTTACTTCATAACCCGTCTCGTTAACATTTTACCCAAAACAACCCGGTTTTTAGGTCTCCAAACTATAAGCCAAACGGCCACCTAAACATATCCATGATCTCTGTAAAGAACACCCTATGCCCTTACATATGTTATATAACTACTCCCTTTTTCCCCAACCTTAAAGCTACTGTTAAGGCCCTGATATATATATATATATATATATATATATATATATATATATATATATATATATATATATATATATATATATATATATATATATATATATATATATATATATATATATATATATATATATATATATATATATATATATATATATATATATATATATATATATACTTCTGCCTATCCGCATTTTACCGATTTTGAACATACAAAAAGTTTGTTACGATTAGGGGGTTTTACCCTAACCCATTTGCTTAGCCATCCTTCAGGTCTCTTATTTAATATATAAACCAACACCCATGCTCATTATAGGGCTCAAGTGTACTCCTAAGTACCCCAATCACCTTAAAACGTTAAATTAAACCCGACTAATTTCAAAACTGTTTTGACCTTCGACAGTTGTAACCTGTTTTTGACCCACCTCCCGACCTCCAATTTAGTTCTAGTTTCTTGCATTTGAAAGCCACTTCAATTATCTATTCAGGGATGCTTGGATCGCAAAATAAGAGTTTGTAGAACTCTAGATATGATCAAAACAAGTGACTCAAAAATCTGCCTAGTTTTTAAAAACGAATTTAAACATGATTAAACCCTAATTAACATCACTAATAATCACCAATCATTATCCTAATCATGTTAATTGTTACAAAACCCCTAATTACAGATCTATTAAGAACTCTAATCCATCATATAAATTGATTACATAAAAATTGAAGCCTTAATGCTATAAAACAGGAAAACTATAAGAATTAAATCAAGATTTTTACCTCAAAGCTTCAAGAAAATTATTTTGATGAATCCGTAAATTAGGGCTTGTAAAAATACGGCCAAAAGGGGAGAAAATTAATGAAAAACTGATTTTTGTGATATAAACATGGTATTTATATGTTTTATTAAAAAGGCTTTTCTAAATTGGGCTCAAGTTGGGTCTTTTGGCCCATTATCCTTTCTTTTTCTTTTCTAGTCGGTTTAAAACCCGATTCATATATATATATTTTTTATTTTTTTTCTTTTTAAGACTTATTAATATATTTGTAATAATACATTAAGTTACCTTAATTTATTTCAGCTCCTAAAACCTCAAAACCGTAAAACTAGTCAATTTACGCGTATACCGTAAAAAAAAGTAAAATATACAGTTTTAAAAAAACTCTTGAATTTTGAAATAAACTTTTAAACTAAGTCCTAAATGACTTAAAACCATCCCGAAAAATACTCCCATGACTAAACACCTTACCCGAGACCTCTAAATGCTAAACCCCAAATCATAAAAAAAATACGATTTACTATAATACTTATACGTATACGTAAACACCAAAATAACACCATTTCATTTCATAGTCACCAATTTGTGACCTTATGAAGATGAAATAACCGTTCCTCGATTTACTTATGAGTACCATATACCCATAAACGATGTCCACACCAACTTCGTTCACGCAAAATAAACATGTAAAGACACAAAACACATAGTCACAAATAAAATAACCTAAAAATAAGACCGAGTGACGAACCTCAAAACCACGGTTGTCACAATGACCATGGCCTTAGAGGGGACTCCTACGTAGGCCAAGCAGAAGATATCATACCGGTTCCTAGTTACAAACAATTACTGTGCTCCCCCACACAGCAAATTCCCAAAAGGGGGAGAACACTGCAGACTAGACCTCGCGCCGATGTGACTTCGTGGGGAATACTCTCAAGGCCATGGGGAACGACACATTTGCCCAGGTACATCACCACACCACTCCTTATCATTAGCTCGAATCAAATAATGAGTGCACTTTCCTAACACTCGTAGGGTATTAAATGTGCATCTCCCATGTTGCAATGACCAAAGCTGGTGCAAACATCTCGCAGTCCACCAAATTCGTTCCCCTGGAAGTGCACCCACTCATGCGTACTGGACTGCGCAATAACATGCGAGGATTTTTGATATGAGTGAATTATTCATATCAATTGTATCATAAAACGAACATAAAATGCATAATTTGGATGAATATGGTATTGTATTTTTTGTTTCTTGTTTCATGTGTGTAGGTACCAACGTTCACAAAAACCAGAATAACCGACACGAGTTTGGAGATTTTATCAAGACCACAAGAAAAGTCGTTTTTATGGATTCATGGATTTATCAAGTTTAAATGGGCCAAGTGGGTCCCAACTGTGCTAATTGGGCCTAAGAGCCTAATTATGGAAGTAAATTACAAATTTTCAATTCAAAAGCCCAAAGGCCCAATACATGAGACGTGGAAGTTTGTATAAAAGAAACTTAAAGGTCCAAAAGCCCAACACAATAAAGTGTGGCGTTGGAAGTTTTAGGTTTGGACCATAAAAGCCCATGAAACTAAAGTGTAACGGTGGAAAAGGATTAATACTATCTCTTGGTCAACTTTTCGTTACAAACAAAGAAGAAAGAAAAAAAACGTGAGAGAGAAAAGAAGTGAAAAAGGGAAAAACCACCATCACAAGAACCCTAGTAATATTGGGGGTTTCTGATTAAATCGCAATTGTCATTCACGCGCTGAAAATAATTACCAAGTTTTTTAGGGAAGAAGATGCAGCTATCAAAGATCCAACGTGGCACTTACTCTCGTCACATCTCTCCTCCTATGTCCATTTCTGCAATCCAGTGAGAGAGCCAATGATTATCCTCCACCTAGGCACCAAACTAACACAACTAGCACACCCCTTGTGCCACGGTGGCGATCCATGTGCACAAGGGCGTTTTTCAGCCAATGGATCGAAACATAAAAGAAAGAGAAAGAGATGAGATGATCCAAGGGCCAAGAATCACTCTTCATCAACACCCTACCCCCTCGGTTCTGCTATAAATACCCTTTAATTTTTTTTGTAATGGTATCCCTTATTTTCTGTATTGTTATAATGTTAAATTAGTTTTAGGAAATTTTACTTTCTAATCTTGTAATGTTTTTGTATTAAGTTTCAGTTTTAATAAATAAAAATTCAGTTATAGCTTCGATCTTGTGTTATATTTTTATGGCTCTCAAATCAATTTGAATCTTCCTATTTTACGGATTTATCTCCTTATAACATAAAGTTAAACTTATGACTTGAAAAATAGCTTCTAAAGTTTTACTTAAGGAAAGTTTGGGATCCAATTTGTCATAGTGATAAATTAAGAAAGAATATAAAGTTGTTTTGTTAAATCGAGTGTTCGATTTAAATGGTTGCTGTTCAAGTTACTGTTGGTTCGAGATTAATCTTGTGGTTCGAGATTCATATGATGTTCCATGGTGTTCATAGTTCGTGATGCTTTGGTGTTGTTTTGTATAAGGGAGCTCAGCGCTCGCCTTCTTCAACAACGGTTTCATCATCAAAATGGTAAGCTCGTTTTATTTTTTCTAAGTTTTTAGTTTAAATTGATTTTTGGTTTAATCTTTGTTGAAACTGTTTGAATCTGCTTATTGCTGCGTTTTTATGTAGTCTGCATTATTTGCTTGCATTCGTATTTGCTGTATGCACTACTTCTTGAATAGGGTTTATTTGGGTTATAGACGCTTGGTAATAGGATTACTTTGGATGTTCGGTTATTTGATGATGTAGGTTTAAGTTTATGAATCTGCTTGTATTAAACTGAAATTAAGTAGTCGGTTCTTGATTTGTTGAAGCGTTAATTGTTTCTGAAAGATGATTTGGCTTATAACTGTTAAGATTAGTTAAATTGCTATCATTGAATTGGTGTGTAGCATCCTGATATTTTTAGTAGTATTTTCTGCTTATTCAATTTGATTCGTAGACTGTTTGTCTGAATTTTAGGCGATAGATTACAGTTGGTAAAATGAGAAATGGAAATTGAGATTGAAATGTTACTCTTAGCTGTTGATATTAGCTATCACGTTTGATAATTGCTGTCTGTACGTTCTTGCATCGATTGCTGATGCCATTGTCTGATTAATCATTTTGTGCTTCGATTCTGCTTGAGTTGAGCATCTTATGTTTCTGAGCTCTCTTGCATTTTTCTGAATGTTTATTTTGTGATTGTTTATTCGTAATTAGCTGTCTTTGTGTTATTATTCCTTTGTTGCTATTTGTCTAGTGTGTTTTGGTTTTACTGTCATAATGATTGTTTGATGATTTACTATATGATTGTTTGATGTCTAGTGTGTAAGTTTTTGATGATTTACTGATTGTCATAACTGTAGTGTTGATTTACTGTTAAAAGAAAATTATTGCAAAAGTTTGTCTACAGCAGGTCTCGAACTCGAGACCTGCAATTTATTGTCCTAGGTCTTAACCATCTGAGCTAGCTAGCTCTTTTAGTTTTATACTGCATCAAATTTTACTTATGGATTAACTGTTTGATTTTATTCTAACTAAAGTAAGTAAATAAAACATTTTAATTAAAGTTTTAAAAGATGTTCTTTCATAAATGATTTTATAAACTAGTTTTTATATATAAAAATAATAAATAAATAGAGTTTAGAAAAAAATATTAATATTTAATTACTTTTAAATTAAATTTTGTTTAATTCAATTTGTTACAATTAAAAGTAAAAAAAAAGTAATAATAATTTAGTTTTAAATTTGACTTTTAAGTAATTAATTTTCTATTGCTTTTAAAATTAAAATTGTTCAAATAATTTTTGTTTCAATAAAAAGTAAAAAAAATTATTTAGTTTTTAATTCATCTTTTAGATTTAATTTAGGTAGACGATTCATATAGGTTTAAAATTTGTAGGATTATTTTGATAAAAACCGAAACCATATTCAAATCGATTGTCCAATTCAAAACGAAAGTCTCAAATTCACAATTTCCTTGTGTACAACGAACCGGGATCACTCTCGTGTTTAATTAATCCGTCTTTAGCTTATTTTTGGATTATTAGTTTTTCCTAAAGGTAATTTCCTAAATTTGCTCTATAACGTATTATATTAAAATACACCGACACTTTCCCGCTACATCAAAAATTTTGGCGCCGCTGCCGGGGATTTTGTGTATGATTCTTTCGTGGAGATTTGTTGATCGTTGATTTGAAGACCCTTTCCGTCCTCGGAAAGTTTTGTTATTTTTCTATTAATATAGTATATATATCATTTTTCGTGTTTTTTGTTATTAATATATTGTATTATGTAGAACAATAAATTCACCTATCTCCAAAAGCGTGAAAACGCAAACCTTAGATGGATTTCATCACCTAGCTATTGTATTCGAATCCAAAACAAAAAAAATAAAGGAAAAATAGATAAATACTAATAAAAGTTTGAACTCGATTTATACAAACTATAAGGTGGGTATAAGGCGACGCGCTATAAAAGGCCGTCTAAGGAAAAGGTTTTTTAAATGCTTTGTCCCACTTCGTTTCCCCGCTTGCTTGTGCGTATATTGAGAGGGACGACCGATTATTGGTTTGCCAACTCAAGTAGTAATAAACTTATTTTTGTCTTTGTTTAGTTATTGAACCTCGAGACGTTTAGGTTTTAACCTACGTTTCATAGTCGACCGAGGGTAGTTTACTTCCATAATAATTATCCTTACTCTTTGTTTTTATCAATCTTTGATTGATTATGAAAAATACCAAAAATAATCTTCTTAATCCTCTATCATGTTTAATTATTTTCTCCTCGCCCTCCGTTGTGTAGGGTGTGGAGAACCGTTATATGGTCTTTTACCATGTCGGTGGTGTACGTGTGAGCGTTGTGGAAATGATTTACGTAACGATTTACGAGTTGGATTTTGTCCTTTTTGTAATGATATTACTTCATGTGGAAACCCGAATTTTTCAAATAACTCTCTTGATTTTTACCCACCTCCACACCCCACATATGAGACACCCTCTAGTGAGTTATGTGGAAACGATTCTCATTTTGGTGTTGATTGTTTGCATCGATTCCCGCTTAATTACGAGCAAGAACCGGGATACAATCAAAACTATAATGATAATTGTTATCCACAAGATTCACCGAGTTTATCACAACAATATCTTTGTTGTGAGTATTGTGGAGGTCCTCACGAGAGTTTTAATTTTCAACCGAGGGATCAAAATTTTTATGAGCCCAATCTTTGCTATAATTCTATTCCCTCCGGTTTTGACCAACCCCCACCATATTCTCTCGATGTTGAAGGTTTTAAATGAATTGAAAAGTCGTTCCAACAAATAATGAATCAAGAACGTGTTGAAATTTTTGAAAAGAGCATCGAAGATATGGTGCAAGAAAAGAAACGAATTGATAAAGAGATTAACGATATAACTAATGAATTGGGAATTCGAAGATATCGAGAAGAAATAATTGATGAGAAAATTAAAAGAAAGTATGAGATTAAGATTAGACAACTTTCATAAGATTATAATGGATTAAGCATTGAGATTAGAAAGAAAGAACAATCTCAAGAGGAAGCAAAATATCTTGCTACTCGTGAACTCGAGCGTTATTTTCTTAATGACGATGATGATGATATTTTCGATCTCACTCCATCTCATGACATCACTACTCCTATTCTTGATTCTTCCACCGTGGAACCCGAAAATTCTCTTAGCATGGGGTACGAGCATCTTAGCACTATTTCAGAAACGGAATCAGATGAAGTAATAAAGTCTAGTGTTGAGATCCTTGTCCAAAACCTAAGATATTTCGATGGTATTTCCAATGGAACGTGTGATTTGCCACATTGTGATAACTCTCCTTCTTCCATTCACTTTGAGATTTTCTCCAACTCTAATGATGAAAATTGTGATGGAAATGAAGACTTTTAGTATGATACGAATTCTAGTGAATTATCTAATGGGGAGTTCTCCGATGAACTTTCTTATAAAGTATGAGAAATCGTATTTTTCTCGGTAATTAAATTATTTTTTTATTCATACTTTTCGATTTTATAATATTTTACTTGTTCTATATACTTTTCATATGTAAATCCTAAGATCTCCAGAATTTTAATTAAATTATATTTTAATTATTTTTCTGATCATTAATAGTATTTTGAGTACTTGTCATTTACAATTTATCGACAAAGTCTATGTCCGTCATCGAACGTTAATATCCTCATTATGACATAGAAATAATTTTTTATTGTCATCGTTTTAATTTCTCGTTTTACAAGCATTTTTTTGTAATTTACCTTAAGCCTTTAAGCGTCATTCATTTATTCGACGCGTTAACGTTTATTAAATTATAAGCCCTCATTTATTTATTGAAATATCAAAGTGATCCGAATGTCGACGTTTTTATTTTATATTGAGCGTTTGTTTTTCATGTTTACGCATATCTTTCAAATCGCGCAATTTTTAATATATCGGCTTTTGATAATACCCGCTTTTAGAAATTGTAGGATAAATCTTAACACATTACGATCACAAATCCCTTCATTTTTTTTCTTATATGTGGCGTCTTATATACTACTCACAAGACACGCGTCTTGTGAATCATTCTCATAGACATGTGCTTTAATATTTGCATGTCTTACCATATACTCCATTTAACATTTAATAATATTTTAGATTATCTCATAACTTGCAAAAGGAGATAATGCATCTTATTTTTCTTATTTTCATTCGAATACTACAACAACAAAGAGACCATCAAAATAATTTTTATCCTATTTAGTTTAGATCATACATGGAGGTCTTATGTTGCAAATGGTTTATCATGGTTTAATTTCTTCATAAAATAATTTTCGTCATCAAAATATCATTTTGAGAGATCACTAGAGTTGAAATTTCTCAAGTATTACAAGGGTTAAAATGATTGGGTGGTATATGTTTGGTGGTTTGATCATTGATTTTGAGCAAGAGTTATTGGTTGATGGTTTTTGTTGTTGTATTCTTCACTATTTTTGTCTCGCTCGATCAGATGTCGACCGTTCGGCATCTCGTTTTTTATCAATTAGCGATTGATATCTCGTGAAGTCGTGAATCGGTTATTGGGCGTTTCTTCCTCGGTCTTTGTGTAACTGCTATATCAGGTGAGTTCATAGCCCCTTTTTACTACTTATACATTTTTCTAAACGCGGGGTGAGATTTTAAATGGTGGAACACATTTATTTAAAACTGTATGCTATCCAGAACTTGTATGCTATCCAGAACCTGTATGCTATCTAGATCTTGTATGCTTTCCAGAACTTGTATGCTTTCTAGAACAGATTTCTTGCTTTTAGTTTCCATAGCCACTGAGTTTCCCTACCATATCATGAATCGTTAATTTACTTGTGTTACTAAGCGCGAATGTTGTGGGTGGATCCATCGGGATTGACAATCCCCGTCTCGTATTACTTTGACACATTACATTTGTTTATACTTGAGTGTTTAGGCTGAACACTCACTAGGGGAACTTACATTTTGTTAAGCTTCGGTGTCATGAGCTAAATAGCAATAATATACAGCATGACTATGGATAATGTACATAGTCATCCCCCATTACTTGTTTTACAAATGAATGCTTGTGTTCCACACATTTACTGCTAAACCTATGAATATCACTCAACTTTGTGTTGATGATATTACATGTTTAATCTCAGGTATAATGCTTAGTTTTGCTTGGATGGGAGCCCGTAGGATATTATCGCAGCTTGGAGATTTTTGTGTTACTTTTTTTTAAGTTTGGTTTTGGTAAAAGCTGTCAGAAGTTATTCTGTATTTTCAGTAACTATACGTTACAAAACCATGTTTAAATAGTATATTTTTCCCCTTATAAAACTCTAGGACCTTTGTTTAAAAACTCTGATGTTTATGATGTAATGTATATGTTTTTATTACGTTAAATTTGTGTCAACAGTATTTCATTGTTTCTTGTACCATGACGTGGAACCCCCTTTTCCGCCTAGTTGTTTCCTTGCCTGATTTTGGGGGTCTCACAGATTGGTATCA
Source organism: Glebionis coronaria (assembly GCA_025667525.1). NCBI lineage: Eukaryota > Viridiplantae > Streptophyta > Magnoliopsida > Asterales > Asteraceae > Glebionis > Glebionis coronaria. Next base: position 530,392,495 of record CM046876.1, read on the forward strand.
GAGCGATGGTTGTAGGGAACTGAGTCGTTTTCAAAACTTAGTCTATAACCGAAAGTTTAAATATTTCATGTTTCTAAGTGTCAAACACAAAATCTGCCGTTGCTGATCGATATCTGCGGGTAACTCTCTAATCCTTATTATTTATTTTTAATTATCTTTGTAGTATTTCATCTCTTGATTACATTTTGAAATATTACATTACCCCAATGACGATAATTACTATCTCTTTTCGAAGCCTTTATGCTTAATGAATAATCATTAGATATTACTGTGATTACATATGCCCTTACAGTATTTCTTGAATTCCTGTTCTTGTGAATTGATCTTGTTGCAATGATATTATATTGTTTTGACATTTCATACTTGTATTCAGAGTGCGTATGCTGCCCACCTTTCATACTCACTTTTCTGAGTACTATTGCTATTTCGTTTATGCGCGATACGACTGACCTCATACACTCGTTCGTTTTGAATCCCATGTTTTCTCAACTCACTGTTACATGTTGTGAGTATTCTCGTGATACCATTGTTTGGGATTAAATAAGTGTTACTTTCAATGAAATTATTGATTTTCTTTTTACTACCATGCGTGTTACCTTCATTGTTTAACTCTTTTAAGATATCTATTTAGATATCCAAATTATTTCCGACCATTTGTGACTGGATGTTTAGAAAAAAATAGCCTATAGACCATTGTGTTGCTCAATGTGTCTCCGAAAAAGACTAAAGGACATCGTGTGAGTCACACATCTCGAAGCCTTTGTTGAATCTGTGTTGAATATTATTGTGGGTTTTCGTAACTTTGATTGACTTTTACGTCACCGTTTTACACGACACTTGTATATCGATCAAATATTATTTCATTGACCATTCTTCGTTTCGACTTCGATGTCCGTATATACCTTGAAAACACCATCATCATCTTGTAATTCATCATATATTATGTAGCGATTGTTTGGAATACAATTCTATTTCTACAAATTTGTACCCTCCCTTTTCATTAAAATTCCTCGCTCCAGGAGTGCGACTTTTTAATATTCCATTTCTTTATCGGTATGTCTTAGGATTTTGGAAAATCACACCGCCAAGAGACCTTCCTGCATTGCATCTTGAAATCGAAGACACGAATGTCATGCGCCGTTTTTGATTTCTTAGTTTATTATTAGCATTCTTGAACCATTTCTATACTATGTTTTTTCTACATGCTTAATTGTACAATTTATTCTCTTTCGTCTTTATGGAATCCACAAGTCATGTGTGTACATAAATTTCGGGTCATTATTAAGTTTGATTAAATTTTAAGGTGTCAAAAAATATACTTTGTGCAAAAAAAATACAGGTAATTTAACGATGTCGAGAAAATATTTTAAACTTTAGACATAAAAATATATTTCTAGTTGTTGAGACGTTCGTTTAGGACCTAAAATTCGACCTGTAAATCTTAAAAAACGAGCAAGTTACGCTCATTTGAAATTGTAAAATTTAAAGAACTTATTTTCTGCATATTTCTAAAATATCATTTTGTTGACAGCTTTGATGCGGGGGTATTTTCGTCCATTTTTGATCCGTTTCAAGCCTCGAGTAAAACTAGAAAGTTGTTCAAAACATCGTTTTACACCAAATTGCTTTATACTTCGAGTCTTGACAATCTCATTTAGTGAGTCAACTGGTCAGGTCTGACCCTAAAAGTCAAACTTAAAAGTCAAAGCTGATAGACTTTAAAAATATTGTTTGAAGCATTTTTGAGTTCGTTTGAGCTCGTAAAACTTTAACTAATTATATTTTACAACTAAAAACATTGATTACGTTTGAAAACGTTAAAATAATAACCTAGAGTTCGGCCATACATACATATATATTGAACTTTTGGAACCAAGTGATTTGATAAACCAATGATGAACTACATGTTTTGAAAAATGTGTACATTTTTATGCGTCACTATTTACGTGTAAATTCATAAACTTTCCTAAAATAGAAACTTTACGGAGTAGTTGTACTATTTGGGAACTGATGCCCTACTTTCTTAAAAGTATATTTATGTCAAATAAATTTCGACATGAGCGCATATGGATTCTTTTATCTTCTCTTTTATAAATGACTTATTTGTCAATTTATCTTATTTTCTTATACTTCCAATGTAACACTGATTTGGGTCAAGGTTTGAAGTTCTTATTTTCATTGTTCGTTATCATCTTGACACGTGTCTCATGACGATTCCGGCTAACCCATTCGAAATTCTATCATCTTGTAACCATTATTCAGATTGTCTTATCGTTTACTCTTTATTCCTCTCGTGTTAACCACTCGCTATTTTGTAAGCTATCATCGTGTCACCATATGAACTTAAAATGGTATTTTTTTGCGAAACATTTTACAAAATGTTCTACATTGGTCATTGTTTTACGATGTAATTTCACAAATTGTTCAACAATTGGTCTTGTAAAAATTCTTGTAACAATAAAATTGTTGATTTAAACATCTAACCAATTTGTTACTGGCGAAAAGTTTCATACACTATTTTGATTCCTGTTTTTACAAATGGCATTATATATGCACTTTAAATCATATGATATGTAATACTGTTTTGACGAAGCCGAGCATCGCATTGCTAGTCTTAAATTATGCATGGCCTGATCACCTATGCGTAATTTAGAAGGAGCCATGCAAGGCCGAATAGTAGTCACCTTAAATATTTATTCAAGAGCCAACCTTTTTACTTATGTTCTTAAAAAGTTAGATAAAACAAAGTTTTGACAAATTTCACATCTTATGCGAGTAGAACCAATTCACGACCTACACATATGAACCGTTATCTTTTCTTGAACAAAGTACATGCCTCAAGCACATATTTCCTTACTCAACGAACTTTGTTTTACTTGTTATCTCATCATCCTCATGATATAATTCTAGTTACCACTTGTCTAATTTCTTACCATTGATATCAGTCTTGAAAGTTACAATGTTTTTATGCTTATTCATTGACCAACCTTCTCTATCTATTTTGGTAGACCTTTGAAACATCGCTAGACATGGACAATGATTTTCTTTATCCGTCAGGATGTGTGTTAGACTATACCGTCTTGAAATTCATTCGTGTGAACCACGTATTGATTTCGCCTCTCATTGCTAATGTTGTTCATTTTTCTGGAATTACCCTTAAGTGACTTCTTAAGAATTTTCTTTGATTCGAAATTTCGTTGTGTGGTTTTTCTCTTTAGATCGTGTATTGACCACCAAGAATTTAATAAGCCGTTGTTGGTGACGCCAACCACACTCGTGAATTAACCAGTTGCTAAATCCTTTGTTTCTTATTGTCCTTACCATTGATGCATCTATTCTATCATGTTCGTTAAGAAATGAGTACAAATTTTATTTTATTCCCTCATGCCATTGCTTGTATACTAATTGTTGATTATTATTCGTTTCATACTCGTTTTCTATCTTGTCACCTTTTGAAAACCAAAACATGTCACATGCTTATCATTTGATGCATTAGACACCTTCTTGGATTTTTAAAATTTATAATAAATTTTTAAGAACATTTTACATATTTTATCAAATATTTAAATTACCAAAATACCCGTTTCAAGTGTAATGTCGGATTTATACATCCTCTTTGGTAGATTTATAACAAGTGTTTAAAAGGATGTCAAGCTGTATCCTTTAAAGCATTTGATTAAACTATACTTTACTTAAAACCTAATGAAATTATCAATTTAATTTATAATTTCTAACAATGATTCTAAATAATTTGGAAACTTGATTTTCTCTAATGGTAATGATAAACCTGAGTTTTTTTAACAATAATTTCATACAGTCATCCAAAAGCTCTTAAGCTGATCGAAATAATTAATTGAACTGAGTTACTTTTACTTTGAAATCCTTATCAAGAAAATACTTAAGCTGAGTTTGAAAGTAGTACCAAATCAGAAAAATAGTTGTGACAACTTGTAAACCAAATGTCTATATGTAATTCATATTTTCCCTCTATTTTCTACTAAGTAAATTGTCATGTTTTACAATTTGCGCGATTTGCGATTCCTTGATTAACAATCTTGATTCATTTTGGTGCACCTTATTCGTTTAAGAAGTTCTTGTGTGCATTCTATCTCATGATATTTCTCTGTATTGAAAGGTCATTATTATAATCCAAGTTGAAAATTTATTCGAAAAGGAGTTAACAAAAACTGAAGCGTAGTGAATTCCAATCGTTAAGGTACGACGTGGTGCAGAAATTACCTAGGAAGCAGTGAATCAATTCTACACTATGTATCCCCTTTTGTTTGCATTTTTTCCTGTCTCCAGTGGAACTCTGGGGGACCAGAGTTCCTTTAGGGGGGTCGACTATGAGAACTCGTATTTTTCTCAGTAATTAAATTATTTTTTTATTCATACTTTTCGATTTTATAATATTTTACTTGTTCTATATACTTTTCGTATGTAAATCCTGAGATCTCCATAATTTTAATTAAATTATATTTTAATTATTTTTCTGATCATTAATAGTATTTTGAGTACTTGTCATTTAAAATTTATCGACAAAGTCTATGTCCGTCATCGACCGTTAATATCCTCATTATGACATAGAAATAATTTTTTATTGTCTTCGTTTTAATTTCTCGTTTTACAAGCATTTTTTTGTAATTTACCTTAAGCCTTTAAGCGTCATTCATTTATTCGACGCGTTAACGTTTATTAAATTATAAGCCCTCATTTATTTATTGAAATATCAATGTGATCCGAATGTCGACGTTTTTATTTTATATTGAGCGTTTATTTTTCATGTTTTACGCATATCTTTCAAATCGCGTAATTTTTAATATATCGGCTTTTGATAATACCCGCTTTTACAAATTGTAGGATAAATCTTAACACATTAAGATCACAAATCCCTTCAATTTTTTTTTTCTTATATGTGGCGTCTTATATACTACCCACAAGACACGCGTCTTGTGAATCATTCTCATAGTCATGTGCTTTGAAATTTGCATGTCTTACCATATACTCCATTTAACATTTAATAATATTTTAGATTATCTCATAACATGCAAAAGGAGATAATGCATCTTATTTTTCTTATTTTCATTCGAATACTACAACAACAAAGAGACCATCAATTTTTTTTATCCTATTTAGTTTAGATCATACATTGAGGTCTTATGTTGCAAATGGTTTATCATGGTTTAATTTCTTCATAAAATAATTTTCGTCATCAAAATATCATTTTGAGAGATCACTAGAGTTGAAATTTCTCAAGTATTAAAAGGGTTAAAATGATTGGGTGGTATATGTTTGGTGGTTTGATCATTGATTTTGAGCAAGAGTTATTGGTTGATGGTTTTTGTTGTTGTATTCTTCACTATTTTTGTCTCGCTCAATCAGATGTCGACCGTTCGGCATCTCGTTTTTGATCAATTAGCGATTGATATCTCGTGAAGTCGTGAATCGGTTATTGGGCGTTTGTTCCTCGGTCTTTGTGTAACTGCTATATCAGGTGAGTTCATAGCCCCTTTTTACTACTTATACATTTTTCTAAACGCGGGGTGAGATTTTACATGGTGGAACACATTTATTTAAAACTGTATGCTATGCAGAACTTGTATGCTATCCAGAACTTGTATGCTATCCAGATCTTGTATGCTTTCTAGAACTTGTATGCTTTCTAGAACATATTTCAGTTATATTTATTGCTTTTAGTTTCCATAGCCACTGAGTTTCCCTACCATATCATGAACCGTTAATTTACTTGTGTTACTAAGCGCGAATGTTGTGGGTGGATCCATCGGGATTGACAATCCCCGTCTCGTATTACTTTGACGCATTACATTTGTTTATACTTGAGTGTTTAGGCTGAACACTCACTAGGGGAACTTACATTTTGTTAAGTTTCGGTGTCATGAGCTAAATAGCAATAATATACATCATGACTATGGATAATGTACATAGTCATCCCCCCCATTACTTGTTTTACAAATGAATGGTTGTGTTCCACACATTTACTGTGAAACCTATGAATATCACTCAACTTTGTGTTGATGATTTTACATGTTTAATCTCAGGTATAATGCTTAGTTTTGCTTGGATGGGAGCCCGCAGGATATTATCGCAGCTTGGAGATTTTTGTGTTACTTTTTTTTATGTTTGGTTTTGGTAAAAGCTGTCAGAAGTTATTCTGTACTTTCAGTAACTATATGTTACAAAACCATGTTTAAACAGTAGATTTTTCTGCTTATAAAACTCTGGGACCTTTGTTTAAAAACTCTGATGTTTATGATGTAATGTATCTGTTTTTATTACGTCAAGTTTGTGTCAATATTATTTCATTGTTTCTTGTACCATGACGTGGAACCCCCTTTGCCGCCTAGTTGTTTCCTTGCTTGATTTTGGGGGTCTCACATAAAGATGACATTCCCGACTCGGATTATGAGGGGTTTCATGATGAACCTACTTTTCTTCACCCATTTCCATCAGGAAATGAGGATGATAGTGATCCAGTTTTTGAGAGGTTCACCTTTGAGCTTACTCCTTTAGACCAATTTCCACCGAGAAATGAGGTTGATTTGACTATTCTGATCCTTGAGAAGTTCACCGATGAACTTAGTCATTTAGAGGTGGAAGACGTGATACTTCGAGAAAAATGATCAAACGTCTATCTTCTCATTTCTAAAATCGAAGCTTTGAATTCTAAACCTATTACCAAGTGTTTCTCTCCATCTCCTATCCCCGTTGAGGATAGTGATCCGCTTATGGAAAAAATTGACACTTTTCTTGCTTCGGATGATTCAATATGATACTTTGATTTTCATTGGTTCGGATTAATCTCGGAATCCTCTCGAATTGATCATGGTTCTAAGTGGAATAATTGTTCTTGGTTACGAAAAAGGGTTTGGTTTTGGTTATCTAAATTTTAAACTAAATGCAAGTAATTAAAATTGTCGTTAAGTAAAATTAGAAGTCTTAAAATTAAACTACAAATAAGAGCGTGCAACTTTTGAAATTAAAACTTAACAATTCAAAAACTTAAAAACAAGTTTGAAATAAACTAAGTAAAAGAGTGGGAAAAACTAGATTTGAAAAATTAAGCAAAAACAAAACACAGACCTGAGTCCGATCGTAATGCGATCGTACTCAAAAGTAATCTAGATCGCAACGCGATCGTATCCAACACAACACGATGGATCGTGTTCACCAGATCGCACTCAATGCGATAATAACCAAGGATTGGATACTCACCAGTACGATGGAAGAAGGGCGATCGTACTAACAGATCGCAACCACGATCGCAACTAGTGATCGTGGTCTTGATCGTGGTTCCGGATCGTAACAACTGATCGCACTCAATGCGATCGAAGCAGGGAAAAGAGACCCGATCGCACCCCAGATCGAAGTAAGTGATCGTGGGCGTGGATCGTACCAGGGAAGGGACAAACCGATCGCACTCAATGCAATTGTATCAAGTAAAACCTACTGAGATGGGAAAGGCGTCCAAAATGAAATAAGCTTAAACCAATAAGCAGGAACCAATAAGCATTTTTCAAACTGTTAAAAGAGTAAATAAGCACAAATCACAAAACTTTTGAAATTTAAACATTCAAACTTCCACAAAACAAACTTAAGAGAAATGAATCTTTAGGAAAACTTAAAAGGTAAATAAGCCAAAATCAACGAATAAGCCAATAAGCATCGAGAGTTTATAGGCTCAAACGTCTTAAAGCTTATGCTGGAACGAAAGATATGAACTTTCTTAAAACAAATCCTCAAATTCAATCAGGAATCATGAAGGATTCAGACCAAGATTAAGGATTCGGATCAAAAACTAAGCAAAATTTAGAAATGTAGAAGGAGAATAAAGAACTTAAAAGCTTAACTTGAATTAGATTAATGAAATCCAAAATACAAAAATCTTAAAACTTGAAATGTAAAAATGGAGAAAAGAAAAATCTTAGTGAGAGAAAGTTAAGAACTTTCTCTCTCTAAAACTAGAGAAAATGAAAAACTAAAAGCTAACTAGTCTCCAAAATGGTGAAGTGAAGTCCTATTTATAGGCGTGTGCTTGTGGGCTTGTGAATGGGCTTTGTTTTTGGGATTCTTTTCTTCTTTCTTCTTTAGTCTTTTACGCTTCTTAAAATAAACGTTTCCAACTTTGGATTTTGAGAAGTGTCGGTGAATAATTCCAACTCGTCTTATAATCTTTTGTTTAATAGACTCGAGTTCTTCGACATATATGAATCTTCCATCTTTGGCCCTTTTCTTAGATAAATCTTCAAATAGGCACAAGGACTTCAAATCTTTTGCATCTCTTGGACAATAGACTTCGTCTTGAGTCTTTTTCCTCGATAAAACTCGTGCAATCCCATGTTTTCTTCAATATTCATCCGGTTGACTCTGAAAACACAATAAATACAAAAACCACGCATAATTCCAAACAAATGATATTAAATACGTGTTTTGGTCTTGTTTTAGCTAGAAATAAGTGGCAAAAGGATGGGTGTTTTCACACCTATCAAATCCCCTACACTTAACCATTGCCATGCCCTCATGCAATGCTTAGTGATAAATCAAATTTACACTTTTCTCATAATCAATCAACCTTGGCCGTATTAAAATATTACTAAACAAAAATTAAAGTACTAAAATTAAAAACTTTAAAGCAAACGAAAGGATAGAAAACCATTTTCACTTGAAAATAGCTATATGGAAATAACTTGCAAAGAGATCAAGGACTTACATTAGGGCTTCGGTGCTGCGAAGATTCATCACCCTCAAGTTTCACGTTCCCCAAACTAAGCTTAAAAACGAGATCATTGTTATTATAAGTTAGTAAATCAAACACTTACACACATGGCTTAATTAAATGCTTAAACTCCCTTATTCCTAGGTGTATCTCTTATATTTTATTTTTGTCTTAGAATGATCATGAAGATGCATTTTTGGACTTATTTCGATAGTTTATTTAGGCTGAAAGCAAAGTAGGACGATTTGATCAATAGTTAGCTAAAGGACAAAATCTCTTAAAACTGCTTCTCGGGACATCAAAAAGTTCATATCTTGGCGTAACTTGGTTCACGATTTGAGACCTTTCTCGGGCCAATATTTGGCATGTACTTCATACTTCATATCTTCGAGAGACGTTCTCGAGATAATGGTCTTCTCTTCGTTATAGAGTTTCTTCACTTGGAGACTTTTGAGGGGTACTCCAACTTTGTTGACCACGACTTCATGATTATTTCTTCAATCTCTAATTGGGATTTTGAGATACAACGATCCGGCTCCTTTTCGGACTTGGATCTATTTATCCTCATACCTTGTTAGGGTCTTTTCGGATAGACTTCTCCATGATCTTTATGGGAGTTGATTGCTTTTCGTCGTGAGTCTTGATCCTTCATATTGATTTTGGGAATAATGCTTTTCACATCACTTTGGATCTTCAGCAATAAATTAGAATCCTCATGCCTTGTTAGGGCTTTTCGGACTCGCCAATCTTCGCGCCCCGCTTCATAAGTTATGCCTTGGCTATGAACTCTTATCATTACCGAGCAACTTTTAAACGATCTTGGGCTAGAAGCTAAGTAACTTTTCAAATCGTACGACCTTACTTATTGCAGATAAATTATTAGCAAGTGATGGGAGAATAGGCAAATAACTACACCAAGTGAGCTTGCGCAAGAATACCGACTTATAATTGACTCTATCATTTCTCGTCCTCCACAATTTAAAATCTCAAGTAATGAGACTCGTGGATGCTTAGCCTAATAAACCAATTAAGGTCTACATGGTTAAGGATACTAGCTAGAATAAACTTGGATACGTCTATTCGGGTTGAGTCAAAATAATCGCAACGGGCCTAATATGTCAAGGATTTCTAAACTAGCTACACCACTTTATTAATATTTTTGACTTTATTGCGGGATATATACATATGAAAGCAACGATAAAAATTTAAAAATTACGACTAAATGGCCAAAGCTAATTAAAAATTTTGAAAAATGCTGAAAAATATGATTTTCCGGTTAAATGAAGGTATTTTCATGGAAAAGTCCACTTAAAACTTCGATAGAAGTCCCCCCTACACTTAAGATAAACATTGTCCTCAATGTTTTAGCATGTGGGAAAAATCTCCCCTACACTTATGACATTGTGCACGTTGGTTAACTCAAGTTAAGGAAGAGACGACTAACGTGATGAATTTCAAATGTGAGTATGAAGAAAATTGAATCACGATAGTTGAGAGATAGAACCGGATTTCGGATAACACGGGAGCACGGTTCTTCAAAGGTTCCAAAAGTGCATTCATCCCTGTAATCACATCACCACACAAACACAACGAACCTATAGAGGCCCCCTACACTTGGGAGGTTAAAACGGAAAAGGATAGATACTCGGGCTGCCTCCTGAGGAGCGCTTGTTTTTGATAACCGAGTCACGAGCCTGACTCGACCCAAAATTAGTTCATGGGGAACGTGGTGAGGGATGGGATCATCTCATGAGAGATGTCCTCACCAAAGTACAACTTCACTCGTTGGCCATTCACCTTAAAATTAGGTCCATTAGGTTGAGCGAGCTCAAGGGTACCATATGGAAAAATATGGGCAATGGTGAATGGGCCGGACCAACGAGGTTTCAGCTTGCCCGAAAATATTTTCAACCGAGAGTTAAAGAGTAAAACTTTGTCTCCAACTTGCAACTCTTGGTTCTTAATCTTAGAGTCGTGAATGAGCTTAGTCTTTTCCTTATAGATCAAAGAATTTTCATAAGCCTCATTACGGAGTTCATTGAGCTCATTGAGTTGGATCTTGCGTAGGTCACCGGCTTTGTTGATATGAAAATTAGCCCACTTCAAGGCCCAGTAAGCCTTGTGCTCCAACTCAATGGGGAGGTGGCATGCTTTCCCGTACACGAGACGATATGGTGTACAACCAATCGGAGTCTTGTAAGCGGTACGAAAAGCCCACAAAGCATCATCAAGTTTATCGGCCCATGAGGCACGATGCTCTCCTACGGTTCTTTCAAGAATTCGCTTTAATCCTCGATTGGATATTTTAGCCTGCCCATTAGTTTGTGGGTGGTAGGCGGTGGAAAGACGATGATTTACACCATATTTAGCCATGACTCTTGCATATTGGTCACTGCAAAAATGAGTCCCGCGATCACTAATAACGGCACGATGCACACCGAATCTAGCGAATAGCGATTTCAAAAAGTTACAAACCACCCTTGCGTCATTAGTGGGTAAAGCTTTGGCTTCAACCCACTTAGAAACGTAGTCAACGGCTACAAGGATGTATTTGTTTCCTTTAGAGGAAGGGAATGGCCCCATAAAGTCGATACCCCAAACATCAAATATTTCACATTCTTGAATGAAATTCTGAGGCATCTCGTCTTTATGTGTGATCTTGCCTTGTTTTTGGCAAGCATCACAACGTTTAACCATCTCTTGAGCATCACGATAAATGGTAGGCTAATAAAATCCCGAGTCAAACACTTTTTTGGCGGTGTAGTTGGGACCAAAGTGACCACTGATGACGTATAGTCCCCAGCCGGGTCAGGAACCCGGCCCACGGGTACTACCCGTATCCGACCCATCACAGATGGGTGGGAATAATGGCATTTGAGCTTATGGGGTTGGATGAACAGTAAATCGCACACACGTGTGTGGCCCACGGCCCGGCGCGACCGGTATAGGGTTAGACAGAATTATATTCTGTCTAGGAATAGGTTTACCCCAAAAGAGGAGGATATTCACTACCATAATTAGAAGATAACAATTATTCAAATTCTGGTAGTTATCCTTTCCTTGGGGCCGAAGTATCAGTGGCAGCCCACTAGGGTTCCACTGCCTATAAAAGGAACCCCCAAGGGTTCCACAAAGGTATTACGTTCTATACTCTCAACTCACATAAAACCCTAACCGATTACTTACTCTCACGCCGGAGTCTAATCGTGGGAAACATTCCCACGGTAAGCCTAACGCGTGTTGTTTAGTGTGCAGGATCCCAACCAAACAGTTCACTTGGTGCAGGAGCCGGAGCCCAGCCAACCCGAATTAAGCCTAATCCGGGTCTAGCAAGGATCACCCAACTTTTACATCAATAAGTTGGCGCCATCCGTGGGACCCATTACACTAAGCTAGAGCAAAACCTCATCTTGAATTTCCAATGACGAAGGGGCATCCGCAAGCTAATCCCAGGAACACGAATCCTGGAAATTAGAAGTCCCAAGGGGAAGGGATACTCATCCCCAATCAATCCCCTAGCCGCCCTGTAGGCGGACCTGGTAACCGTGGTGGTTTTCAGCCCTTGGGAGTGACGAGTACGATCTCCATAACACCCCCACCTACTTCAACCCTGGATAACCCTGATCCAGGGAGTGCGCCCAATCCTCCTAACAAGGAGCCGCGCAGACCATCAGTGGAGGAGGAAGTAGAAGTCCAACCCCTCAGCGAGGAGGATCTCACTCGAATTCTCACGCAGAACTTTGATAGGATCATCCCAGGGATTGCATCAAGGTTGAGTCTAGGGAGGAACCTCCAATCTAGACTCAACTTTGGCAACACCAGACCAATCACCTCTTCCCAAAATCAGAGGAAAAGGAAAGCCCGACCTCAGGAGCGGAGCATCTTTGAGGAAACTCCTCAACCTAGGAATGTGTTCGAGCGTATAGGAGATCGCCTCATGCAGGAACTAACGCAGTCTCAAGAAGGGGGGGATAGGTCCGACGGTTCGCCCGAGCGACCAGATAGAGAGCTGGCGAAAGCCACCCGCCGCACAAGCGTGTGGGATAGGATGGACGCTGGGAAAAAGGCTCGCGGCTCGTCTCAAAAAAGTGGTCCTCACCCAAGGGATGGGGAACCACCCTCGTCTCCAGACCCATCAGGGGAGGACTCAGATGATCATCCTCCTAAGCGTCGCCGACCTAGGCGTACCCCTCCACCACCACCAAACAATGATGAGTATTATGGTTGCCCTTATTATCGAGATGCAGAAGCAGAGGATCTTTCCCGCCCGTGGTGTGAACCATGGGATGATCCTAGGCTCACCCGGCCATGGGCGGATCCCAGGGAAGACCCATTCACCCTCTTCATACGGAACTACTCCGAGGACACCAAACGTCGCATGTCGGCGTGTGTCAAGACCTATGATGGAACTGGTGATCCGGATGATCACCTCAAAATATTCGATACGCAAGCTAAAATTGAGCGATGGCCCATGCCTATATGGTGCCAAATGTTCAATTCAACTCGGATCGGCAATGCCCGTGACTGGTTTGAGGGACTCCCCCTCGAAGCATTGATAGTTTCACGGAACTACGCACTGCGTTCAAGAAAAAATATACTCAGAGGAAAAAGTATAATAGGGATCCGGTCTCACTGGCAACTGTCAAACAACGGCCGGGGGAGTCCACAGAAGCCTTCACTAAACGCTTCAATGATGAGTGCACGCGCACAAAAACAATGCCGGAACTCCTGAAAATCTCTGACTACATGCACGCCATAACAGACAGGGAATTGATCAGGCGTCTCAATGACAAGCGTCCAGAAAGATATGATGACCTCATGGAAAGGGTCAGAAATTTCATAGAGGGAGAAACAACTGTTGTCGCGGCTTACCCATCCAGAGGAAATGGGTATCGGTCAAACGACCAGTCTCGGAGACAGTCGGGCGGTCAAGGCAACCAAAACAATAGCAAGGGCTCAGACTATAAGAGCCATAACAAAGGAGGACGGCCGGACGATAAGTTTACCCCCCTAAAGATGTCCTACCGGGAGATCTTGCTGACGGAAGGGTCAAATTTTCCAAGGCCTCCCCCAATGACAACTCCGCCGGACCGTCGGCAAGGAAATCGCTTCTGCGAGTTCCATAATGACAAGGGCCATGGTACGGAGGAGTGTATCCAGCTCAAGAAGCACATTGAGTCACTGATCAAATCAGGTAAACTCAAGCACTTAGTTAAGGATTGGAAGGATGGAAAAGACAACAATAAGTATGATAAGAAGGATCCCCAAAAGGACAAACCTTCGACCATATACATGATCCAATCCAGACAACGCCGCACGAGGCAGAAAGTTGGCCAAAAATTTTCACGCGGCAGGGAAATCTCATTCCCTCCCATCACAGCAAGCGATGTGATTGATGCGCCTCTCACTATTGAGATAACCATTGGAACACACAATGTTCGTTGCATGTATGTGTATGGAGGGTCGTCAGCAGAGGTACTATATGAACACTGTTTTGTGCAGTTACGCCCAGAAATAAGAAGCCAATTAGTACCGGCCACGGCGCCGCTCACTGGCTTTAGTGGAGACACTATCTGGCCGATAGGGCAACTGCGTCTGCTTGTAACCATTGGGAATGAGGAACACTCCACTACGGCGTGGATGAACTTCATGGTGATACGCTCACATTCTCCGTACAATGGGATCATAGGCAGACCAGGTATTCTGGCTATACGGGCGGTACCCTCCACGGCACACGGTATGGTCAAATTCCCTGTTGAGGGAGGAATCGTCACCATTTACAACACAATCATACCAGCATCCGAGTGTCATACCGTGACAACACCGGCCCCACCTGTTCCACCCAAGGATGGATCACCACCTCCCAATTGGAAGGTGGCAATTCATCCTGACTACCCGGAACAGGAGATATCCATAGAGGGGCGCTCTCGGATAGCGGCAAAAGGGCCATGTGCTCTCTTTTAAGTGAAAACCAAGATATATTCGCATGGGAGCCAAAGCATATGACAGGCGTGCCACGCGCGATAACATAACATAAGCTCCAGATCCGCCAGGGGTACCAACCCATCAAGCAAAAGAAGCACGGCCAGGCGCCTGAGCGCAGCCAAGTGATATTGGAGGAAGTACGGAAACTAGTGGACGCAGGTATCATGCGCGAGGTATACTACCACGAGTGGTTATCCAATCCGGTCATGGTCAAAAAACATGACGGAAGTTGGCGCATGTGTGTGGATTTTACGGATCTGAACAAAGCCTGCCCACAGGATTGTTACCCGTTACCGGAGATTGACTGGAAGGTGGAATCCCTATGTGGATATCCCTTTAAGTGCTTCTTAGACGCATATAAAGGATACCACCAAATCCAGATGGCGGAGGAGGATGCAGAAAAAACGGCGTTCCATACGAGTCAGGGCGTATATTGCTATACGAAAATGCCGTTTGGACTAAAGAACGCCGGTGCTACATACCAGCGGCTTGTGGACAAAGCTTTTGAATTACAGATAGACCGCAACTTGGAAGTCTATGTGGATGACTTAGTCATAAAAAGTCATACGGAGGATGCACTTCTCCGGGATGTCCAAGAGACATTCTACACACTAAGGAGGATTAACATGAAGCTAAATCCAAAGAAATGCACTTTTGGGGCAACGGAGGGAATGTTCCTTGGGTACATGACTGATCCAAATGGTATCAAACCTTGCCCAGAGAAAACGGACGCAGTGATACAACTGCCATCCCCACAGACACGGAAGGAGGTGCAATCATTAAATGGGAAACTGGCCGGACTAAATAGGTTCCAATCCAAATCCACAGAGAAGTCGTTACCCCTATTTAAGACACTCAAGAAGTGCATTAGGAAGGGAGACTTCCGGTGGACAAAAGAAGCCGAGGAAGCTTTTGGCCAACTCAAGCAGCACCTTGCATCTCTCCCTATGCTAGTAGCTCCCCGGCCAAAGAAGGAACTTATTATGTATCTCTCAGCCACTCATGGCGCAATAAGCGCGGTACTCATAACAGATAGAGATACAATACAAACTCCGGTCTACTTCATAAGTAGAACATTACAAGGGCCGGAGCTGAAATACTCCTCTATGGAAAAATTAGTGCTGGCACTAGTGTTTGCTACAAAGCGGTTGCACCGATAATTTCAGGCGCACCCAATTGTAGTTATTACGGACCAACCAATCAAGCAGGTCATTTCTAGACCGGATGTGGCAGGGAGGCTACAAAAATGGAGCATCTTATTAGGGGGGCACAATATATCCTACAGGCCAAGAACGGCTGTGAAAGGCCAGATCTTGGCAGATTTCTTGATTGAGAAGCCGGATGAGGAAGGGCCAATCGTTAAACAAGACGAGACTCCAACAGAACCATGGGTGTTATTTACAGACGGATCTTCGTGTACGGATGGGTCCGGGGCTGGTCTCATCCTCACGAATCTGGAAGGAATGGAGTTCACGTACGCCCTCCGTTTTGAGTTCACGGCCACCAACAATGAAGCGGAGTATGAAGCATTAATTGCGGGTTTAAAAATCGCCGCTGGAATGGGAGTCCGCAACCTTGAGGCCCACGTGGACTCACGGCTGGTTGCAAACCATATTCTAGGTGGATATGTGGCTAAAGAGGACAACATGGTCAGATACTTGGAAAAATTCAAGTCACTAATCACGGCTTTCAGCAAGTTTTCCATCAAGCAGGTGCCAAGAGGCGAGAACAAGAAGGCGGACGCTCTTAGCAAGATCGCCTCCACAAGCTTCGCTCACTTGTCCAAACAAGTCTTGGTGGAAATACTCAAGGTGAAATCTATAATAGAAGGGGAGGTCGCTACTATAGTTGAGGAGGATGGACCTACATGGATGACCCCGGTTATCAACTATTTGAATAGTGAGACCCTTCCGGACGAGGAAAAAGCAGCGCGACACATCAGAAGGAAGTCGCAACACTTTGAACTCCGAGAAGGTATTCTTTATAAGCGCTCTTTCTTGCAGCCATGGTTGCGGTGTGTTGGACCGCGGCAGGTTACCTATGTAATCAGTGAAATACATGAAGGGTTGTGCGGCATGCACGCAGGTCCGCGATCCGTGGTAGCTAGAGCCTTACGGACAGGATATTACTGGCCTACCATGCACACGGACGCGCGCGACATGATTCGCAAGTGTAGTGATTGCCAAGTGCATAGACCAGTGCCACAGCACCCGCAGCAAGAGCTTACACCTATCACGTCCCCATGGCCATTCTATAAATGGGGAATCGACATCGCAGGACCATTTCCTGTAGCTGAGGGGGGAGTTAAGTTCTTGATTGTCGCGATGGACTACTTCACACGATGGATAGAGGCCAAGGCAGTCAAATCCATCACAGGCAAACAAGTTAAAAAGTTTGTTTGGGAGCATATTGTGTGCCGTTTTGGCCTACCAGGAGAAATCATCTCGGATAACGGTAAACAGTTCGCGGATAATCCATTCAAGGACTGGTGTGCATCATTGAATATCAAGCGGCGCTTCGCATCTGTTTAGCATCCGCAGACAAATGGCCTCGTGGAACGAGCAAATAGAATCTTGGGAAATGGCATCAAGGCGCGTCTAGATGAACGAAGTGCCAAATGGGTCGATGAGTTACCACATGTGCTATGGGCGCATAGAACTATGATCAAAACAGCCAACGGAGATACTCCATTTGCATTGGCCTACGGCACTGAAGCTGTTATACCAGCAGAAATAGGAATGCCTACCATTCGCACGGCGGAGGTTAATGTCATTACGAACGACGAGCAGCTGCGAATCAACCTGGATCTGTTGGAAGAAAAAAGGGAGATAACAGCCATCAATGAGGCTAAGTCCAAGGCTAAAATGACGCCAAGGTCAAAAGTGTTTCTTTTCGACCGGGAGATTATGTCTATCGTGCTAACGAAGCAAGTCGAGCGGAGAATACAGGAAAGCTGGGCCCTAAGTGGGAAGGACCGTATGAAGTCACGGAAGCCTTGGGACGAGGCGCGTACAAGTTACGTGACATGGATGGCCGCGACCTAGAACGCACATGGAACATCTCCAATCTCAAAAGGTGCTATCTTTGAAAGCTACGGCTTCCGCATGGGTGCTTCGCTATATGTGGCTTTAATGAAGAACCATGCGGTCTATCTGTTTTTCTTATGTTTTGTTTAGGTTCCTTTTTTGTTTTTTAGGACTTATCATTCTTGTTCAACCAAAAAATGTAAACGTTATAATAAAATGCCGTGGCGCCTAGCTAGCTCCACGGCTTGTTTCGTGCAAATCATTTTTTAGATTTTCGTTAGTCATATGAATTTTAGTTGTTATTATAATATGTCATGTTTCATTCGTATGCATTCATTCAAATTACTGTACATGTACTATACGCCTCCAGGCGGGGTAAGAGAATTAAGTGAACCTACTAATTCAACTTGCCGCGTAAGAGGGATGCAACCCCAGCCGCACGGATCATGTATCCTTACTAGACACCTTACTCACAAGACGTTGTGGTAAGTTTCGTATGCCGTACTCACGCGGTGCTCCGTATAGTAAAGACGCACGTCGTATGTCTAGTAAATTATAGGCTTGTAGGTATTTTCCTTTTTTGTGTAAGACGTGACATGTCATGCAGTATTGGCATACAATGTTCAAACAAAATAAAAATACACAAGTTTCAAAATAAATAACAAAATGGCCGTGGTCATCACGGACTTCCATATAAAAGGCAGTCATTTCACATATGTCTTAGCCGTGTACATACACGGACGAATAAAATTACAAGTGTTTACAACTGATAAATTACAAGGGGGTAGGAATTCCCCTATGTCCTTCTTCCCTTCTTTAATCAGAGCACGGAGGACCTCCCCACGAGCATCCTTCCCATCCTGGGCCTTGACCGCAATCGCATCCAATGCTTCTACAAGCAGTTTCTCACCTTTCATCGTTTTGGATGCGGAATCATAAGTGGCCAAGGTCAATGGGATGGGATCCGCAGTAAGCCGGGACATTATTGCCTCGTTTGGAGCGTCTCTAAGTGCCTCAAGCTCATCTAGGAGAGGGTGTTGGATTTCCGCCAAGGCATTCATGGACGTGGTCATATTATACGCGGCTAAGGGATTATGGTAGGGATGCTGCATGATGTCTTCATTTTTGCCTATCAGTTCTGCAGCTTTGACCAAACCCTCATGTCTACCACAGTCGATTCCATCGGATACGACCCCGGCGAATGCCTGCAGTAGGTGTGGAGCTTCCAGGGCCCTGCTCACAGCAAGTCGCAGTCCTTGCCCAATTATCCACCTGCGTCCAGCTATGGCGGATAGCAGGGGAGGACATAGTCTGTCCGCACAACTTATGGCCATCTTGCTCAGCTTCTCATCCGCTGAGGCAGCCTGCTCTTCCAGGTTGGCCCGCGCCTGTGTCAGCTCATCCTTCAGCGCATCACGCTCTTGGGCGATATTGAAGGATCGTACGGTCGCGGCCTTGGTAGCAGCTTCGGCCGCAGACACCTGCATATAGAACTTTAAGTTATTACAAGGGTATATACTTTTCTTTGGGTTGAATAAATACTCAAGGTTTAAGTATATGTACAAAAGTTTCGAAAGTGTACCTTCTCATTTGATGCGGCTACAAGGGCTTCGAGCTCGGCAATACGCTTTTCTCGGGTGTCGGCGTGATGAGCTTGCTCTTTTACCGTCGCCTCGGCTGTCACCAGCGCTGCCTGCAAGGACGCGATGGTCTTCTCATTCTTCACGACCATTGCCTCACGGCGAGCTATCTTTTTATCAGCCCGATTCACATTTGTAAGGGCCTTGATCAAGCGGCGTCTTAAAGCGGCTCCCACCATCACTTGGTGTGCGGACGACACGTCGAACTGCTCCAGAAGGGATTCATGATCCAACTCGTCTAAATCTTGTGCAAGGGCTGGCGGGGTGATGTGCTCAATGAATTCTGAACACTCGAATTCCGCCTCCAACCTTGTCAGGCTTGAAAGGTTCCATGCTAAGCGCAAGCTATCTTCTGGCCCTTCGGGGTGTGGTTCCTTGGCGTGTGTCGCAGCAGGGGGTGGGGGTTTGTTAGTTGGTGCGGGGGATGGATTCCTCTCCACTTCTTCCTCCTGTGCTACGGTCGACGGATTAGCCCTGTTATTGACATGGCAAAATTAGTCTAAGAATTATATATTTCCCAAAGTATAGAGACACGACTAGATATTTGAAGGATACTTACGTGGTATCAATGGCAGGGTCTGGGCCGGGAGGAGCTACGACACTCACGGGCGTAACTCGCAAGACTGGCTCTCCCATGTTCGGGGTGGAGTCGGCCTGAGCATTCGCAGTACCACTCCCCTCTTGGTACTGCGGATGATCCTTCCTCAGTTTCTTCGGGGGAGCATTCGCGGCCCCGGCCTCATCCCCTATATTTTTTGCCACCCTCCTGGTGGTCTTTCTCTTCCTGGATGTGAGAGGGGCGGACCCGGAAGCTTGAGTGGTGTCTTTATTGGGATCATTTTCTTCTTCCTAGTGGGTCGCGGTCCCCTCCAACAGTAGTTCTCCACCATCCTCGTTATGGAAGTCCAATGGGGACTTCTCAATGATGGGCTCCCCTTCATATGATCTGGGCTCGGACGTCTCTTCGAGCGGCATGGTGCGGTCAGCGGTCGCCTCCAGCAGGGGGAGCTCATTCTCCTTCAGAGGACGGAACCCTTCGGCCACCTTCATTGGGTCGCCCTGGCGTATTAGTCCATGTAGGTTCATTTCTGCGGACATTTATAAGTATACGGGTTAGTAATGATCTCACACATACGCATGACATTTCAAATTTACAAGGTATAAAATAAGCCTACCCTCTCCCTGTTCCGTCAGAAAGCACGGATATAGGTCGTCCCTCCCAAAGTAGTGGCGGCTTATCCCTACTAAGCACAGAAAGTGTTCCGGCAACCTTCTATGGAATTCTGTGCGGTGGGTATATAGTGTTTTTAAGTCTTTGCTGCTATAGTCTTTGGCTTTGGGCGGGTAGTCTTTGGGTGCTTTGGTTTTGAGTACGAAAGGAGTAGGGAACACCTTCTCATCTACAAAGAAATAATGGTCGTACCAATTCTTCAGGGAGTCTAGAGGCTTCCTATACGTCATAGGGGCATTCCCGGGTCGTTTTTTAAACGACAGCCACCCATTCACTAGCTGGGGGAAGTAAAAAGCCCTAAAAAGGTTCACGGTTGGGGTTACTCTGCAGGTATGGCATGTAATTTCAAACTGGTTGATTTTACACGCCCCTATGCAGTGAAGCTGGGTTATGTGGAAGTCATAATACAATAGTAGGTCTACCAAGAATTTGGACAGGGGGATACGGTAGTTGGCCGAGTCAAATAGGCGCGTGTACACGCCTATTTTCCCCGCCGGTGCATCCGTGATCGCCTCACCTTCACCTGGATAGGTGGGGTGTACGCTTTCGGGAATATAATACTTCGACAGAAAGTCGATGTATTTTTTCGCCGACATCACGTTAAGGACATCTGTGATAAGTGGGTTGTCCTTTACCATGTTTTATAAAAAGGTTTTTAAGGGCGTGATGATCTAACCTACGACGGAGGAAATCCGTGGAAAAGAAGGCAAAGTTCTGGAAGTAGAAGCTTGAAAATAACAATGGCGGAAGAAAGGGGGAATTGTGTGTGTAACAAACACACATACCAACTCTTATATAGGGTTGCCTCGGTTTCCAAGGTAACGTGGATGTTCGACACGTGTAGGCCACCACGCCTATCCAACGGATAGGATTTCTGACACTTCTGCAAAATCAGAGGGGGCCCATGGGTCACTTCTTGGCAGTTTTACGTGGCTCAATGGTGGGCATTAGTGGTGCACTTTTGTAGACATGCGGCTGGAAAGTTGACTACCATTAATCTTTTTATTCTTGTGTCGGGATATGCGGCTCTTATGTAAGACCGTATTTAATGCTGCATTTAATTTGTCTCGGCCGTTACGTGTGGCTGAAGTGCTATTTGCATACTATTCCTAAGGCAGGCCGCCAGGTGCGGCCAAAGCAAAATTTTTAATATCTCATTCCCTAGGTCTTTCTTGGTATGTCCGGAGAGCACCTTGATAGTCTAGAGGTTACGCCTACGGCTGTAACAACTAGACTGGGGGGACATGATGACGTATAGTCCCCAGCCGGGTCAGGAACCCGGCCCACGGGTACTACCCGTATCCGACCCATCACAGATGGGTGGGAATAATGTCATTTGAGCTTATGGGCTTGGATGAACAGTAAATCGCACACACGTGTGCGGCCCACGGCCCGGCGCGGCCGGTATAGGGTTAGACAGAATCATATTCTGTCTAGGAATAGGTTTACCCCAAAAGAGGAGGATATTCACTACCATAATTAGAAGATAACAATCATTCTAATTCTGGTAGTTATCCTTTCTTTGGGGCCGAAGTATCAGTGGCAGCCCACTAGGGTTCCACTGCCTATAAAAGGAACCCCCAAGGGTTCCACAAAGGTATTACGTTCTATACTCTCAACTCACATAAAACCCTAACCGATTACTTACTCTCACGTCGGAGTCTAATCGTGGGAAACATTCCCACGGTAAGCCTAACGCGTGTTGTTTAGTGTGCAGGATCCCAACCAAACAGTTCACTTGTTGCAGGAGCCGGAGCCCAGCCAACCCGAATTAAGCCTAATTCGGGTCTAGAAAGGATCACCCAATAATACTTCGCTTTTGGCTAGGTATAAAATAATTTCGTTGTTCCGATCTTTTCGAATTAAAAACCGGTCTTAAGTGCGACTCAATTGTCTTTTGGTGAATCAAGAGAATGGTTTGGTTTGTTTTAAACTATTTGTAAGTAATTAAAGTGTCGTTTAGTAAAATGGAAGTTAAAAGATTAATTTGAATGACGAGTAAAAATAAATGCATATAAACTTAAAGGTAAAATGGAAAAGTACTAACTCACTAAATAAAACTAACACTTGGAAAATTTTCAGAAAATAAAAAGTACTATAAGAAAGTGATATCGAAAGAAACCAAAATAAGGCAAAATGACCCCCGATCGGAATGTTTTCCGATCGGAATATGGTAACACTGGTCGTAATATCCACCAAAATGGAATCAATCGGAATACTGGACAATGAACACCAATCAGAATGATTGGAAAATCCCTTCAATCGGAATGTGTATAAGTCTTGACCAAATCGGAATACTTGCAACAATATCCAATCGGAATAAACACAATTGCATATGTCGGAATACTACAAACCCTAATCCGATTGGTTCAATCGGAATGTGAAGATGGGGTGCCGTCGGAATAAGGGGCCGATCGGAAAGGGGAGTTAGCAACCTTTCCTAAAATTGTGGAAATTGGTTATGATGGTGCACCGGTCAGAAAACTCAATCGGAAAGGGGATTTAAACTCCCTTTTCCGAAAATAAAGGGATTTGTTTAGGCTAGATAATAAGCTAAGTTCAATAAGCTAATATCCAAAACTTACCCGAATAAATGACAAATCCGAATCAAATAAGCACTTAGATCAACTTATTCAACTCAAAATTAATCAACTTTTTAGATCAAACCATAAAAACATAAACTTTTTAACATAAACTTTTTAATAATGCTAATCATAAAAATAAGCCAATAAGCACAAAAGTCTTAAAGCTTAATCAAATGAAAACTTATAAGATGACCAAAAGATTAACTTTTAAGCACGAAATCAATTAGAACAACACGGATCTTATGATATACGCACCAAAATCAACCTTAAATCAAAGAAAAGTAGAATGAGATTAAGAAATAAAAGCTTAAAATAGAACTTGATTAATAAAAATAAGCAATACAAAGTGTTTAATCTTGAAAGATTAAAAGAAAAAGATGAACTAGTGAGAGAAAGTTTAAGACTTTCTCTCTCTAAAAACTAGAGAAAACTAAAAAGTGAAAAATTAACTAAAAACTCTAGCCACCCTCCTAATGACTATTAGGAGGGTATTTATAGGGAAGGTGGAAGGAGTGCATGTGTTGCATCTTCTTTCTTGCTTTCTTCACGTTTTCTCGACTCGACTTTAAATTCTTCGTCTTTGTCGTCTCGGGATTTGAACTTGTCTTTTAATTTTCTTCTTCTATTAGACTTAAGTTCTTCGACTTCGTTAAACTTTCGTCTTTTGACTTTTTCTTCGATAAATCTTCAGAATAGGTCTTGGACTTCCGTTCTTTTTTTGCACTCTTGATCTTTTGACTTCGTCTTTTCCCGTTTTCTTCAATAAAAGCCCGTGAAAGCCCGTGTTTTCTTCCTTTTTCATATTTTGGTCCTAAAACACAATAAAAACACAAACCACGCATAATTCCGACTTTTACGACATAAATCACACGTTTTGGTCTTGTTATTATTGGAAATAAGTGGTAAAAGGATAAGTGTTTTCACACTTATTAAATCCCCTACACTTGACCATTGCAATGCCCTCATGCAATGCATTAATTTTAAAGCACGGTTTACATTTTCCATCATAAATAACCCACTTTGGCCTTTATTAAATACTAAACATAAAAGATAGAAATAAGTAAAGAAATTAAAAACTTACATTGGGTTTTGGCGGCCATGAACGTTTATCATCCTCAAGTTTCACGTTCCCCATACCAAGCTTAAAAACGAGATCATTGTTATTATAAGTTAGCAAACTATCACGAACTCATGTGGGCCAATTATTCACTTAGACTCCCTTATTCCTAGGTGTATCTCTTATATTTTATTTTTGTCTTGAATGATCACGAGGATGCATTGTTTGACTTATTTCGATAGTTATTTAGTCCGAAAATAAGGTGAACGATTTAATCATAGTTAGCTAAAGGACCGAATCTTTTAAAACTACTTCTCGGGATATCAGAAAGTTCATATCTTGGCATAACTTGGTTCGCGATTTGAGACCTTTCTCGGGCCGATATTTGGCAGCGACTTCATACTTCGAATCTTCGAGAGACGTTCTTGAAATTATGGTCTTCTCTTCATAATAGGATTTTCTTCACTTGAAGTTTTTGAGAGATTCTTCATCTTTGGACCACGACTTCTTCATTTTTCTCCAATCTTTATTTTGGACTTTGATATACAACGATCCGCCTCCTTTTAGGACTTGGATCTATTTATCCTCATACCTTGTTAGGGTCTTTTCGGATAGACTTCTCCATGACTTTTGGGGAGTTCTTGCTTTTCGTCGTGTGTCTCGATCCTTCATATTGATTTTTGATAAATGATTCTTCACATCACGTTTGGATCTTTAGCAACAAAATGTAGCCCTCATGCCTTGTTAGGGCCTTTTCAGACTCGCCAATCTTCGCGCCCCGCTTCATAAGTTATGCCTTGGCTATGAACTCTCGTCATTACCGAGCAACTTTTAAACGATCTGGGGCTAGAAGCTAAGTAACCTTTTAAATCGTACAACCTTATTTATTAGCAGATTAATTTATTAACAAGTGGAGGGAGAATAGGTTCATAATTAACTCACATAAATTCACGAAGGAATACCGAACTTATAATTGACTCTATCATCTCTCGTTCTCCACAGTTTAAAATCTCAAGGAATGAGACTCGTGAATGCTTAGCCTATTAAATCAAAGTTTTGGTTTTTCGAGTCGCCTATAGGATCTTGCAAATACTTAGACTTTTTCAAGTTTAGAAATCGCGTTTAAAAGTTCCCTTGATAAACGACTCTCTAGGATCAATTATAGGAACTTGCAAAAAGTTCTTGTTCTTAACCCGTGAGAGTTAAGACTTTCGCGTTTTATAGCTCCCTATATAAAAGCCTAGCAAAACTTGACTTAAACACGTTAAGGATACTAGCTAGAGTAAACTTAGGCAAGTAAACTCGGGTTGAGTCAAAATGTTCACGACTAAGAAAAATCTAAAACCACTTTATTAAAAATTTATTCTAGCAAAGGAAACATAACAAGGGCAAATACAACTATACAACTAGGCCAAAATAGATTAAAAATTTTGAAAAATGTCGAAAAATCAAATTTTCCGGTTAAAATGAGGGCAAATTCATGGAAAAGACCACTTACTTCGATAGAAGTCCCCCCTACACTTGAGATAAACATTGTCCTCAATGTTTAAGCATGTGGGAGTAAACTCCCCTACACTTAGGACATTGTGCACTTTGTTTAAATCTTGCTAAGGAAAGGACAACTAAAGTGAATTCACTGTGAACATATAGAATATGAAATATTGAATCACAAGAGTTTAGGATAGAACCGGGAAGATGGAAAACACGGTATCACGGTTCGTCAAAAGTCATTACGATGCTTTCTGAAGCTTTAATCCCTGCACAGCACAAGAAACAAGACAACAAACATATGCGGGGCTCCCCCTACACTTATTATGAAAGCAGTAAAGGATAGAACACGGGTTGCCTCCCGAGAAGCGCTTGTTTTTGTTGACCGAGTCATGAGCCTGACTCGACCCAATTTTAGTTCATGGGGAACATGGTGAGGGATGGAATCATCTCCTGAGAGATGTCCTCACCAAAGTACAGCTTCAAACGCTGGCCATTCACCTTGAAATTGGGCCCATTCGGCTGAGAAAGCTCAATGGTCCCATACGGAAAGACTTTGGCGACGGTGAATGGACCAGACCAGCGGCTCTTCAACTTGCCAGAGAAGATCTTCAACCGAGAGTTAAAGAGTAAGACTTGATCACCAACGTGGAACTCTCGGTTCTGGATTTTAGCATCGTGGATCATCTTCGTCTTCTCCTTGTAGATCAGCGAGTTCTCATAAGCTTCATCCTTAGTTCATTTAGCTCGTTGAGTTGAACCTTGCGATGATCACCGGCTTTGATGATGTCGAAGTTAGCCCACTTCAAGGCCCAGTGCGCCTTATGTTCCAGCTCGATGGGTAGGTGGCAGGCTTTCCCGTACACAAGACGATAAGGTGTACAACCGATCGGGGTCTTGTAAGCAGTACGGAAATCCCATAGAGCATCATCTAACTTACCGGCCCACGCGGCACGATGCTCTCCCACAGTACGCTCCAAAATTCTCTTCAAGCCACGATTGTAAATCTCAGCTTGCCCATTGGTTTGGGGATGATAGGCGGTGGAAAGACGGTGATTGACACCATACTTTGCCATGACTCGTGCAAATTGATCGTTGCAAAAATGAGTCCCGCGGTCACTGATGATAGCACGAGGAACGCCAAATCGAGCGAAAAGCTGTTTCAAAAAGTTCACAACCACCCTCGCATCATTCGTAGGAAGAGCCTTAGCTTCAACCCATTTAGAGACATAGTCGACGGCGACGAGGATGTACTTGTTCCCTTTAGATGATGGAAATGGCCCCATAAAGTCGATGCCCCATACATCAAAGATTTCACATTCTTGTATGAAATTTTGAGGCATCTCATTCTTATGTGTGATCTTGCCTTGACGTTGGCAAGCATCACAATGCTTAACCATTTCGTGAGCGTCACGATAAATGGTGGGCCAGTAGAATCCAGAATCAAACACTTTCTTAGCGGTGTAGTTGGGACCAAAGTGACCACCGGTGGGTCCTTTGTGGCAAGCTTGGAGGATGTCAAAAGCTGCCGGTCCGTCAACACATCGACGAATAATCAGATCAGCACACTGTTTGAATAGATAAGGGTCATCCCAAAAGTAAGTCTTAACATCATTCAAGAACTTCTTCTTTTGTTGGGATGTTAACCCTTGGATGAGAATACCACCCGCTAAGTAGTTTGCAATGTCCGCAAACCACGGGGTGCCATCAAGATTGAGATTTATAGACATTAGATTCTCCAGGGGGGAAAGATTCATTGATCTCTTTGTTCGGATGATCCCCCTGATATGGATCCTCAAGTCGACTCAAATGATCCGCGGCCAGGTTTTCGGCTCCCTTCTTATCACGAATTTCAATGTTAAATTCTTGAAGGAGCAAAACCCAGCGAAGAAGTCTTGGCTTAGAATCGTTCTTAGTCATCAAGTACTTCAACGCGGAATGGACCGTGTATACGATGGTGGTGGATAAAACAAGATAGGGGCGAAATTTCTCAAAAGCATAGACAACAGCTAAAAGCTCTTTTTCGGTTGTCGTATAATGCAATTGAGCCCCCGTCATTGTTTTGCTAGCATAGTGGATTGGTTGGAAGTGTTTATTCACTCGTTGGCCCAGAACCGCACCAATAGCAAAGTCGCTAGCATCGCACATCAATTCAAAAGGCAGCTCCCAATTAGGGGTAACCAAGACCGGTGCCTTAGTTAGCTTATCCTTGAGAAGATTGAATGCTTCGAGACACTCTTTAGAAAAGATAAAAGGAGTATCTTTTTCCAAGAGGTGGGTTATCGGGCGAGCGACTTTAGAGAAATCCTGAATGAATCTACGATAGAAGCCCGCATGACCCAGAAAGCTTCTCACACCCTTCACGGTTGAAGGTGGAGGTAATTTGGATATGACATCAACTTTAGCACGGTCGACTTCAAGACCGGCTTTAGAGATTTTGTGTCCTAGCACAATGCCTTCTTTTACCATAAAATGGCATTTTTCCCAATTCAGAACAAGGCGAGTGTCTTCGCACCGCTTAATACGTTCCAAATTGGCAAGGCAAGCAGAGAAGGAATCCCCGAAGACCGAGAAATCATCCATGAAGACTTCCATGGTTTGCTCAACCATGTCATGGAAGATAGCCAACATGCACCTTTGGAAAGTCCCGGGGGCATTGCATAAGCCAAATGGCATTCTTTTATAAGCAAATGTGCCGTAGGGACAAGTGAATGTTGTCTTCTCTTGATCTTGGGGATCGATGGGTATTTGAAAATAACCCGAGAAACCATCAAGAAAGCAGTAATATTCATTACCCGCTAGACGTTCAAGCATTTGGTCCATAAAAGGTAGGGGGAAATGATCCTTTCTCGTGGCATCATTGAGTTTGCGGTAGTCTATACAAACTCTCCACCCAGTAACGAGACGGGTAGGAATTAACTCGTTGTTTGCATTGGGCACAACGGTGATTCCACCTTTCTTAGGCACACAATGGACTGGACTAACCCACGGTAAATCCGAAATAGGGTAAATCATACCCGCATCAAGAAGTTTGATAACCTCTTTTTTGATGACGTCATGGATTTTAGGATTCACCCTTCGTTGGCTTTGAATTGTGGGCTTAAAGTCGTCCTCCATGAGAATTTTGTGTGTGCAGAAGTGAGGATCAATTCCACGGATGTCGGAGATTTTCCAAGCGATAGCTCTTTTATGCTTCTTCAACACAGCGACAAGTCGGGCTTTTTCGTCTTCCTTTAGATCCTTAGCAATGATGACCGGTAGCTTCTCGTCGTCTTCCAGAAAAACGTACTCAAGATGAGGAGGTAGGTCCTTAAGCTCAAGAGTAGGAGGATTCTCAATAGATGGTAAAACTAACGATGGATCATCATTAGTCACCTCTTTAGTAGCAGGAGGAGACAACGGGTCCTCATTGAGAAGTCTCTCAATAGTACGAATATCTTCATCCCAATTGGTGGACAAATTATCATACTTAATATTGAGAGGACCCAAGCTAGCTTCGAAATCATCCAAGTCACTTTCTCCAAAAGGAGTCAATGCTGGAGCAATTGAGGCAACGGTCTCAACATTGGGTAGAGAAGAAAGAGTACTTTTGCAAGCATCATGAAAATGTTCTTCACAAGCCTCATCGAGAACATCAATAGCATTAACGCTCTCATACGAATAAGGTTGCTTAGAAATCTTACCCATGTTGAAGACAATCTTATCGTCACCAACTCTCATGATTATTTCGCCCGCGGCTATATCAATGAGAGTGCGACCGGTCCTCAGAAATGGACGTCCGACGATTAATGGAACACGGGGATCCATCTCGTAGTCAACGACAACAAAATCCGCCGGGAAGGTGAATTTGTCGACGCCAACGAAGACATCTTCGGCTATCCCCACTGGATAAGCAACCGTACGGTTGGCTAATTCCAAAGTCATTTTGGTGGGGACTAGCTCGGGGAGAGATAATTGCTTCCAAACACTTAAAGGCATTAAGTTTATACTGGCACCTAGATCGGCTAGGGCCATGCAATTCTCTACTCCTGGGAAGTTGCAAGGAATCAAGAAGCGACCTGGATCACCAAGTTTGGTGGGCAATTGCCTTAAGAGTACTGCGGAGCAATTCTCATTAAGGTGGGTCTGAGCCATGTCCAGAAGCTTTTCCTTATCACTTAAAAGATCTTTAAACATCTTAGCGTATTTTGGCATGTGAGCGAGAGATTCGGCAAAGGAGATGTTAAAATTCAATTGTTTAAACATTTTTAGAAAGTTTGAAACCTGAATATCATCCTTGCTCTTTTGCTTCTCTTTCCTCAACCTTGAAGGATAAGGTATATTGGATGAAGAAGGAGGCTTTAAGGGAATAGGATCACTCACAACCACAGGTGGTGGGGAAATGGGGATAGAAGGTGAAGGAGGTGGGGAAAGTTGCTTTTTTTCCTTGTTCACAATCACGGGTGGAGGTGTAGGAAGCTCGGGTTCCATATAACCTTTTCCACTTCGAGTGGTGATTGCTTTCATCTCCCCCCTTGGATTCGCAACGGTATTACTCGGAAGAGTACCCGAAGCAGAGGATTGATTACCTTGGATGAGCGAACCAATCATATCACGAAGGTGAAGAGCTTGATTGTTAAAAGAGTTTTGCATGTTGGCATTAATATCATTGCTGTGTTTGGCCATGTCATTCCTTAGCTCGACTCGAATATCGCTCCCTTGTTTCACCATGTCATTCTTCAAGTTGAGAAATTGACTCTGAAGATTCGTCACCATCTCACGATTAGTCTTCATGAACGTCTCGACGTCTTGGTTTACGGCCATCGGTTGAGTGAGAGGTGGAGCTTGAGAATTTCCTTGAGTTGGGTATGGGTTTCTTTGGGATTGATATTGATTATGAGCACGAGGTTAGGAATGATTGTTGCGGTTGTAGCTTTGTTGTTGGTTTTGATTTGCAGGAGGGAAACCGGGAGGAGCAAGATAATTGTTGGAACGATAACTTAGCAAGCCACGGTCTCCTTGAGGGCGAGCTTGATAGCCTCCCGTGGGATAGGTGCCGTAAGCTGCGTTAACATTTTCAGAATAATTGCTTTGGGTAGAAGGACAATCATTATAAGAGTGAGGGCCACCACATGTGTCACAAGAAATAGCAACGGCTTTAGCTTGTTGAAAGTGGTTTGTGGCCATGGCCATGAAATTCTTGTTCATTTCAGCGAGTTGTCGAGAAATTTCAGACATTTCAGGATTGGAGGTAGTAGAAGAAACATTGACTCTCGAGTTAGATCTTGAGGATGCGGATGAATCCCAATTCTTGTGGTGAGTAGTCATGTTTTCGATCAACTCTCGGCACTCCTCTGGTCTCCTTTTCATAAAAGTACCACCGGCGGCGGCATTGATCGTGTCACGATCACGAAAAGTGAGACCATTGTAGAAGGTGTCAATGAGAGTGACGGGGAGCATATTGTGATTAGGACAGCGGTCGATCAAATCATTGTAGCGTTCCCAAGCATCGAAAAGCGATTCATCATTCTCTTGCATAAATCCACTGATTTGGTTACGAAGGCTAGTGACCATAGATGGGGGAAAGTAGCGCGATAAAAAGCGTTGAGTCATGTCATTCCACGTATGAATAGAATTCTTAGGAAGACGGTCAAACCATTTCTCGGCATGGTGAGAAAGTGAGTGTGGAAAAAGTTGAAGGCGAAGGTCATCCATAGAAACACCGGGGCACTTCATGCTTTGGGTCATGGTAATGAATTTGTCGAGGTGTTTGTTGGCATCATCATCCGGAATTCCACGAAATGGGTTCGTTTGCACTTGCTGGATCATGTGATGCTTCAACGAAAACTCCTGAGCCGTGACGTGCATTTGCGCAATCGGGCCTCCGCGTCCGTTCATGGTGGGTTGGCACAATTCCTCCATGGTTCGTAAATCAGGTAGAAAGACATTGTTGTTGTTGTTATTATTCAAATTGTGTTGAGGTGGGTGATTATTGTTGTTATTAACACCAGCCATATCTAAATCTTCAAGAGTCTCGGGCTCAGAATAGTTGGAAGATCTAGTACGCATACACCTGCAGAAGAAAAATATACACAAAGAATATCTATATAATATTTTTGGTTTTTATAGGTTTTTTAATGTTTTTGTATTTTTGAAGAGTTTTATATTTTTTGGATTTTTGGAAATTTTTATAGCAATGAAAATAACGTTCAAAGAACGGATCCCAAAATTCAATGCGTCTCTCACTAGAAACCGTTTATCTTAACGAAAAGAGCCGGCAGCGGCGCCATTTAATACTTCGCTTTTGGCTAGGTATAAAATAATTTCGTTGTTCCGATCTTTTCGAATTGAAAACCGGTCTTAAGTGCGACTCAATTGTCTTTTGGTGAATCAAGAGAATGGTTTGGTTTGTTTTAAACTATTTGTAAGTAATTAAAGTGTCGTTTAGTAAAATGGAAGTTAAAAGATTAATTTGAATGACGAGTAAAAATAAATGCATATAAACTTAAAGGTAAAATGGAAAAGTACTAACTCACTAAATAAAACTAACACTTGGAAAATTTTCAGAAAATAAAAAGTACTATAAGAAAATGATATCGAAAGAAACCAAAATAAGCCAAAATGACCCCCGATCGGAATGTTTTCCGATCGGAATATGGTAACACTGGTCGGAATATCCACCAAAATGGAATCAATCGGAATACTGGACAATGAACACCAATCGGAATGATTGGAAAAACCCTTCAATCGGAATGTGTATAAGTCTTGACCAAATCGGAATACTTGCAACAATATCCAATCGGAATAAACACAATTGCATACGTCGGAATACTACAAACCCTAATCCGATTGGTTCAATCGGAATGTGAAGATGGGGTGCCGTCGGAATAATGGGCCGATCGGAAAGGGGAGTTAGCAACCTTTCCTAAAATTGTGGAAATTGGTTATGATGGTGCACCGGTCGGAAAACTCAATCGGAAAGGGGATTTAAACTCCCTTTTCCGAAAATAAAGGGATTTGTTTAGGCTAGATAATAAGCTAAGTTCAATAAGCTAATATCCAAAACTTACCCGAATAAATGACAAATCCGAATCAAATAAGCACTTAGATCAACTTATTCAACTCGAAATTAATCAACTTTTTAGATCAAACCATAAAAACATAAACTTTTTAACATAAACTTTTTAATAATGCTAATCTTAAAAATAAGCCAATAAGCACAAAAGTCTTAAAGCTTAATCAAATGAAAACTTATAAGATGACCAAAAGATTAACTTTTAAGCACGAAATCAATTAGAACAACACGGATCTTATGATATACGCACCAAAATCAACCTTAAATCAAAGAAAAGTAGAATGAGATTAAGAAATAAAAGCTTAAAATAGAACTTGATTAATAAAAATAAGCAATACAAAGTGTTTAATCTTGAAAGATTAAAAGAAAAAGATGAACTAGTGAGAGAAAGTTTAAGACTTTCTCTCTCTAAAAACTAGAGAAAACTAAAAAGTGAAAAATTAACTAAAAACTCTAACCACCCTCCTAATGACTATTAGGAGGGTATTTATAGGGAAGGTGGAAGGAGTGCATGTGTTGCATCTTCTTTCTTGCTTTCTTCACGTTTTCTCGACTCGACTTTAAATTCTTCGTCTTTGTCGTCTCGGGATTTGAACTTGCCTTTTAATTTTCTTCTTCTATTAGACTTAAGTTCTTCGACTTCGTTAAACTTCCGTCTTTTGACTTTTTCTTCGATAAATCTTCAGAATAGGTCTTGGACTTCCGTTCTTTTTTTGCACTCTTGATCTTTTGACTTCGTCTTTTCCCGTTTTCTTCAATAAAAGCCCGTGAAAGCCCGTGTTTTCTTCCTTTTTCATATTTTGGTCCTAAAACACAATAAAAACACAAACCACGCATAATTCCGACTTTTACGACATAAATCACACGTTTTGGTCTTGTTATTATTGGAAATAAGTGGTAAAAGGATAAGTGTTTTCACACTTATTACCTAACTTTTGCATCAACAACCACTGGTGGGTCCTTTGTGGCAAGCGTCAAGGATTTCTAAAGCTGCCGGTCCATCAACACATCAGCGAATAATCAAATCAGCACATTGTTTGAATAGGTACGGGTCATCCCAAAAATAAGTCTTAATGTCTTTGAAGAACTTCTTCTTTTGTTGGGATGTTAACCCGTCGACGAGAATTCCACCCGCCAAGTAGTTTGCAATGTCCGCAAACCACGGGGTTTCATCAGAAGTCGAGTTGATAGACATTAAGGTCTCCAGGGGAAAAGAGTCATTGATCTCTTTGTTCGGATGTTCCCCTTGGTAAGGATCCTCAAGTCTACTGAGATGATCCGCGGCTAGGTTTCAGCTCCTTTTTTATCGCGAATTTCGATTTTAAATTCTTAGAGTAGCAAAACCCAGCGAAGAAGTCTTGGTTTGGAATCTTGCTTAGTCAACAAGTACTTCAACGCGGAATGATCGGTATACACAATGGTGGTAGAAAGGACAAGATAGGGGCGGAACTTTTCAAAAGCATAGACAACAGCTAAAAGCTCTTTTTCGGTTGTCGTGTAATGCAATTGAGCCCCAGTTATTGTCTTGCTAGCATAGTGGATTGGTTGGAAGTGTTTGTTCACTCTTTGGCCCAAAACCGCTCCAATAGCAAAGTCACTAGCATCGCACATCAACTCGAAAGGTAGCTCCCAATTAGGGGTAACCAAGACGGGTGCCTTAGTTAGCTTATCCTTAAGCAAGTTGAAGGCTTCAATACACTCTTTGGAAAAGATAAAAGGAGTATCTTTTTCCAAGAGGTGGGTCATCGGGCGAGCGATTTTAGAAAAATCTTTGATAAAACGACGGTAGAAGCCCGCATGACCCAAGAAACTTCTCACACCCTTCACGGTTGAAGGTGGAGGCAACTTAGAAATAACATCGACTTTAGCACGGTCTACTTCAAGACCAGCTTTGGAGATCTTGTGTCCTAGCACGATGCCCTCTTTTACCATGAAATGGCATTTTTCCCAATTAAGAACAAGGCGAGTGTCTTCACACCGCTTAAGCATACGTTCTAAATTGGCAAGGCAAGCAGAGAAAGAATTGCCATAGACCGAGAAATCATCCATGAATACTTCCATAGTGTCTTCCACCATGTCATGGAATATAGCCATCATACACCTTTGGAACGTCCCAGGAGCATTACATAAACCAAAAGGAATGCGTTTGTAAGCAAAGGTTCCGTAGGGACAAGTGAATGTGGTATTTTCTTGGTCTTTGGGATCGATGGGAATTTGAAAATACCCGGAGAAACCGTCTAAGAAGCAGTAATAGTCATTACCCGCTAGACGCTCGAGCATTTGATCCATGAAGGGAAGAGGAAAGTGATCTTTTCTTGTAGCATCATTGAGCTTGCGATAGTCGATACAAACTCTCCACCCAGTAACGAGACGAGTGGAAATCAACTCGTTGTGTTCATTGGGAACAACGGTTATTCTGCCCTTCTTGGGCACACAATGGACGGGACTTACACGGCGAATCCGAAATAGGGTAAATCAAGCCGACATCTAGAAGTTTGATAACCTCTTGTTTGATGACGTCATGAATGCGAGGATTAACCCTTCTTTGGCTCTGGATTGCGGGTTTAAAGTCATCTTCCATGAGAATCTTGTGAGTACAAAAGTTCAGATCAATTCCGCGGATATCAGAAATTTTCCAGGCAATTGCCTTCTTATGATCTTTAAGCACGGCGATGAGGCGAGATTTCTCTTCTTCTTTCAAGTCCTTGGCAATGATGACGGGCGACTTCTTATTTTCTTCAAGGAACACGTACTCGAGATGGGGCGGCAACTCCTTAAGTTCTAAATCCGGAGGATTTTCGATGGGAGGCGTTTTCAAAGTCGGAGCATCGATAGCAATAACCGTGGGAGATGGTGGAGAAAGATTGTCTTCTTTAAGAAGGTTCTCAATGAGGCGAAGATCTTCATCCCAATCGGTGGGAGAATTGTCATTAGCTAAGTTCACATCTCCCATGGTGGCTTCAAAATCTTTCCAAAGGAAATCACTTTCTCCAAATAGAGATAGTGATGAATCAATAGAGGAAACGGTCTCAACATTGGGAAGAGAGGTAGGAATACTTTTACAAGCATCTTTGAAGTGTTCTTCACAAGCCTCATCAAGAACGTCAATACAGTTAACACTCTCGTATGAATAAGGCTGTTTAGAAAGCTTTCCCATGTTGAAGACAATTTTATCGTCACCCACTCTCATGATAAGCTCACCGGCTTCAACATCGATGAGAGTGCGACCGGTCCTCAAGAATAGACGACCAACGATCAATGGCACAAGAGGGTCCATGTCGTAGTCAACGACAACGAAATCGGCAGGAAAAGTGAATTTGTTGACTCCTACAAAGACGTCTTCGGCTATCCCCACTGGATAAGCAACCGTACGGTTAGCCAATTCCAAAGTCATTTTGGTGGGGACTAGCTCAGGGAGAGATAATTGCTTCCAAACACTTAAAGGCATTAAGTTAATACTGGCACCTAGATCGGCTAGGGCCATGCAATTCTCTACTCCCGGGAAGTTGCAAGGGATTAAGAAACGACCCGGATCACCAAGCTTGGTTGGCAATTTCCTTAAGAGCACTGCAGAGCAATTCTCATTAAGTTGGGTGTTAGCAATATCAAGAAGCTTCTCCTTGTCACTAAGAAGATCTTTGAACATTTTCGCATACTTGGGCATGTGAGCAAGAGCCTCAGTGAAGGAGATGTTGAAATTCAATTGTTTAAACATTTTGAGAAAGTTCGAAACTTGAATATCATCCTTGCTTTTGAGCTTCTCTTTCCTCAACCTTGAGGGATAAGGTATATTGGAAGAAGAGGAAGGCTTTGGGATTGAAGGATCACTCACATCCTTGGGTGGAGGAGGGGTAGAAGTAAGAGGTGGAGAAATTGGGGAAGTAGAAGGATGAGGAATAGGAGCAAGTGACTCGTTTTCCTTAGTCACAATCACCGGTGGATGTATAGGAAGCTCGGGTTCCTTGGTACCTTTGCCACTACGAGTGGTGATTGATTTCATCTCCCCTCTTGGATTTGCAACGGTGTTACTCGGAAGAGTACCCGAAGAAGAGGGTTGAATACCTTGGAAGAAACTAGCCATCATGTTCCTTAAGTCATTCGTTTGACTTGCCAAAGTATTTCTCATATCAGCTCTCAGATCGTTTCCTTGTTTCACCATGTCTGCTTTCAAGTTGAGCACTTCCCGCTGGAGATTGTCCACGATCACATCATTAGTCCTCGTGTAGGTTCCAATATCTTGGTGTAATGCGTTGGGTGGGTTGGGAGGAGCATTGTATGCGGGTGGTTGATAAGCAGGTTGTTGGTAAACTTGGTTGTTTCTTTGAGGTGGATATGGTTGTTTGTGAGGTGGTATGTATGGTGCACGAGGTTGTTGTTGTTGTTGAGGAGGGCGATTGAGGTTTTGTTGTTGGTTTTGGTTGTTAGGAGGAAAACCGGGTGGTGAGAGATAGTTGTTAGAACGGTAGCTAAGCAAGTTGCGGTCACCTTGAGGACGAGCTTGATAAGCGACCGGAGGATAGGTACCGTATGCTGCATTCACATTCTCAGAAGGGTAGTCTTGGGTGGCGGTACAAG
Organism: Glebionis coronaria; assembly: GCA_025667525.1. Taxonomy (NCBI): domain Eukaryota; kingdom Viridiplantae; phylum Streptophyta; class Magnoliopsida; order Asterales; family Asteraceae; genus Glebionis; species Glebionis coronaria. The sequence goes on from CM046876.1 coordinate 530,429,870, forward strand.
TGGTGTAAGAGTGAGGACCCCCGCATATTTCACAAGGTTGGCTAACAGCATTGACTTGAGCGTCTTGAGCGTGTTTAGCGTTGATGCTGTTGGTGTTGTTAGCGGTGTGGGTAACAAGCGATTCAAGAAGCGTAGTAATTTTGTCAAGTCGCTTGTCGCTGTCACTAGTACTAGCACTAGCGGCATTGGTCCGCACACTCTTGGTTTGCACACGAGACTTATTCTCAATGATATCCCAAGCGGCATTGGAAGTCTTAACCAAAATATTACCCCCCGAGGCACTGTTTAGTGAATCTTGGTCATTCATGCTTAAACCATTGTAAAAGGTGTTAATTTGGTGCACTTTGGTAAAACCATGTTGTGGGCATTTTCTCAAAAGGTCTTTAAAACGGTCCCAAGATTCACTAAAAGACTCATCGTACTTTTGTTCAAAATTGATAATTTCATTCCGCAAAGCGGTAGTACGAGAGGGTGGGAAAAATTAGTTTATAAACTTGGTCTCCGAATCCGTCCACGTAAGAATACTTTGTGGCGGTTCCTTAGCAAGCCAATGCCGGGCTTGTCCCTTTAAAGAAAAGGGAAAAAGTTGTAAACGGATTACCTCTTGTGGAACACCATTGAATTTGACCATATTCGTGAGTTGCAAGAATCTCTTAATGTGGTCATGTGGATCATCAATGGTACGCCCCAAGAATGGTTGAGCAGAGACCATCTGGATAAAACCGGATTTGAGCTCAAAGTTGTTGGCTGCAATCGCGGGTATGACAATTGGATCATTGTTTCCCTCCACATGTGCTTGTAACAGTTCAATCATAGGGCGATTGTCCGGTAAAGGTTCATTGTTGTTGTTATTATTGTTGTTGAGAGGTGGATTGTTATTGTTTTGAGGTGGGTTATTGTTGTTGTTTTGTACACCGGCCATGTCTAAGTCTTCAAGAGGCTCGGGCTCTTGATAAGACGTTGATCGTGTACGCATGCACCTGCAAAAGAACTAACAAGGCAAAAACAAAGCAGAAATATTTTTGGTTTTTTATGGTTTTTTATTTTTTTTGTATTTTTGAAAATTTTATATATTTTTAGGGTTTTTGAAATTTTTTATGAAAAAGTAACGTTCACGGTGAACGGATCCCAAAATCCAAGTTCTCACAAAAAACTGTTGATCTTAACGAGAAGAGCCGGCAGCGGCGCCATTTGATACTTTGATTTTCATTAGTTCGGATTAATCTCGGAATCCTCTTGAATTGATCACGGTTCTAAGTGGAATAATTGTTCTTGGTTACGAAAAAGGGTTTGGTTTTGGTTATCTAAATTTTAAACTAAATGCAAGTAACTAAAATTGTCGTTAAGTAAAATAAGAAGTCTTAAAATTAAACTACAAATAAGAGCGTGCAACTTTGGAAATTAAAACTTAACAATTCAAAAACTTAAAAACAAGTTTGAAATAAACTAAGTAAAAGAGTGGGAAAAACTAGATTTGAAAAATTAAGCAAAAACAAAACACAGACCTGAGTCCGATCGTAATGTGATCGTACTCAAAAGTAATCTAGATCGCAACGCGATCGTATCTAACACAACACGATGGATCGTGTTCACCAGATCGCACTCAATGCGATAATAACCAAGGATTGGATCGTACTCACCAGTACGATGGAAGAAGGGCGATCGTACTAACAGATCACAACCACGATCGCAGCTAGTGATCGTGGTCTTGATCGTGGTTCCGGATCGTAACAACTGATCGCACTCAATGCGATCGAAGCAGGGACAAGAGACCCGATCGCACCCCAGATCGAAGTAAGTGATCGTGGGCGTAGATCGTACCAGGGAAGGGACAAACCAATCGCACACAATGCAATCGTATCAAGTAAAACCTACTGAGATGGGAAAGGCGTCCAAAATGAAATAAGCTTAAACCAATAAGCAGTAACCAATAAGCATTTTTCAAACTGTTAAAAGAGTAAATAAGCACAAATCACAAAACTTTTGAAATTTAAACATTCAAACTTCCACAAAACGAACTTAAGAGAAATGAATCTTTAGGAAAACTTAAAAGGTAAATAAGCCAAAATCAACGAATAAGCCAATAAGCATCGAGAGTTTATAGGATCAAACGTCTTAAAGCTTATGCTGGAACGAAAGATATGAACTTTCTTAACACAAATCCTCAAATTCAATCACGAATCATGAAGGATTCAGACCAAGATTAAGGATTCAGATCAAAAACTAAGCAAAACTTAGAAATGTAGAAGGAGAATAAAGAACTTAAAAGCTTAACTTGAATTAGATTAATGAAATCCAAAATACAAAAAGCTTAAAACTTGAAATGTAAAAATGGAGAAAAGAAAAATCTTAGTGAGAGAAAGTTAAGAACTTTCTCTCTCTAAAACTAGAGAAAATGAAAAACTAAAAGCTAACTAGTCTCCAAAATGGTGAAGTGAAGTCCTATTTATAGGCGTGTGCTTGTGGGCTTGTGAATGGGCTTTGTTTTTGGGCTTCTTTTCTTCTTTCTTCTTTAGTCTTTTACGTTTCTTAAAATAAACATTTCCGACTTTGGATTTTGAGAAGTGTCGGTGAATAATTCCAACTCGTCTTATAATCTTTTGTTTAATAGACTCGAGTTCTTCGACATATATGAATCTTCCATCTTTGGCCCTTTTCTTCGATAAATCTTCAAATAGGCACAATGACTTCAAATCTTTTGCATCTCTTGGACAATAGACTTCGTCTTGAGTCTTTTTCCTCGATAAAACTCGTGCAATCCCATGTTTTCTTCAATATTCATCCGGTTGACTCTGAAAACACAATAAACACAAAAACCACGCATAATTCCAAACAAATGATATTAAATACGTGTTTTGGTCTTGTTTTAGCCAGAAATAAGTGGTAAAAGGATGGGTGTTTTCACACCTATCACAATACCACCGGGTATTGATGATCTTGACCCGGAGGGGGACGCTCTCTTTTTAGAGAATTTACTTGATGATGATTTCGTCCCAAGTCCTCCTCCCACTCGCTTTGATCTTAATGTGCGGGTTTTTCATGCGACTCATATTGAGTATCATGACCCCTTTGTTCACATTTCTAAGAGTGACAAGGTCAACAAGGTTATGCATGTTGATACCACTATAGTTGAGACTTTTATCCCACCATTACCATATGCTTTATATGATTATGGATTAGCATGGGGGGAAGACACCGTGTTGTCTATTCCTTTCTCTCTCGAGGACGAGGTATTCGATCCCGCAATCATTGATTTAGGCAAATCTCGGCCTTTCACCGATGTAATAATTGAAAGATTTTTCGATCATCTTGGTGCGATTTTATCCCAGGGAGCATACTATATCCATTTCATGATTTGTGACATTGACCACCATCTATTTTTGGAGATTTATGTTGGAGTTTCATCCTCTCGTTTGTCATCCGACAACGAGGATGTGATCTTTGACCCTGGCATCGTGATTTATGATGGATTTTATTCCAATATGCCGGTTTTCACCATTTTCCCTAAGGACTAATGAATGCGGGGATCGAGTCGAGCTCATGACTCGGTTAACAAAAACGAGGTGCCTTGTGGGGGAGTCCCATACATTCTATCTTCTTTCTATTTTCTAACACTAATAAGGCTTGATCTTTTCAAGCTCGTGCTCGTGTTTTGTTGTGTTGTGAATATTAGGTATGACCCTAATCTTTGAAGACTCTCGTGTTCGGTTTTTTCCCGGTTCACTCGAGTTTCCGTACTTTGATTGTCAAAAGGGGCACACTCTTATCCTTTGATTTTTATCGACTAACATTTTATCTTCAAGCATAATTAATAAACGGCTTATAGATTTGTGTACTCTTACCATGTTAGGACTTTTGCATTCGACTCTTCGTGTTTTAGCAAGGGGTGTTACTCTTGAGCTAGGAAACATTAAGGACAATGTTTGGTTTTAGCATGGGGGAATCAATCGGTATAATCGCTTGCAATTGCTTTTTTCGTATTCACACGTAATCGTTTTTCTTGTTTTTCATAAAATTTTTAATTTTTAGTGTTATTTTGTGTTTAATAATAAAGAAAATAAATGTTTTTGACACAAATGGGCTTTCCGTTGGTGAAAATAAGAATAGTTTTTGACTCAACTCGGTTTTTACCTTAGCTCATTCCTTAACATGTTTAAATCAAGTTTTGCTAGACTTTTATATAGGGAACTTTAAAACGCGTAAGTCTTAACTCATACGGGTTTAAGAACAAGAACTTTTCGCAAGTTCCTATAATTGATACTAGAAAGTCATTTATCAAGGGAACTTTAAAACGAAAATTCTAAACTTGAAAAAGTCCAAGAAGATGTAAAATCCTATAGATGTAAACGAAACTAAAGCTTCACACTGGTCCACTCGTCCATCGGCTAAGTTCCAACTCTATGTTGATAAGAAAAAAGAAAAACCCCTAAGAAGAGGACTTTCAACTATTCCAAAAGAAAGGGGCAATTCAAATGCTTCATAGATAACCCCCTATGTCTCTTCCCGTCCAACTCACCGGGAGATCGAAGAGCGGTTTGCGCTTCGCGCCCCAACCCCCTTAACTAATGGATGCTTAGATACTTGAAAACCCAAAACTTTGATTTAATAGGCTAAGTATCCATTAGTCTCACATCTTTAAGATTTTACAACATGGAGAACAAGAGATGATAAAGTTGAATCATAAGTTTTGAGGTTAAGTCTTCCTTGTGTAAGTATTTTTGTGTTTGATTCTATCTCATCGTATTTTTTTACGCTTGAATATTTAATTGCTTAATAAATGAAGTTTTTAGCGGTTTGGGCTTAATATATTAACTCGTAACTCCTTCTTTTTCTTCCCTTGTAATTAAAGTAAGAACACATTGAGGGTGTCAGCGTCATGTACTTTTTGATCATGGGATCGCGGAAATTTGGCTTACTATATATATCATAATAATAAGAAGAATAAATAAAAACATGTTCTCTAGGATCCTTTGGGTGGGAGTCATGTAGCACTAGCCTTGTCATTAGAGCCTTAGGGTGTATGGCATGGTGAAGTGTTTAATAAAAATTGTGATAACCTATAAACCGAGGTCATTGCTTAATCTTATTTTACGATTATTTTTGAATTTTTTGATGAGTTTGAACAATATTTATTTTTGGAGGTTTAAGTTTAAACCGATGTTGGAAGGTTTATATTTAATATTTAATAAGTATAAGGAGTATTAGCAAGCGTGATGTCGATGGATGCCAAATATTTATGTTTTGTCGGTTGTTCGACGTTTGTAATTTTTGATGTTTTCTTTTAAATGACGTGTTAAGTCGAGTCGGGAGTCGATATTATTGTATTTGAGGTACGTTTAAATTTTTTAAAAGTATCTATATGAAACCCGAGCCCCGTAAATATTTCCAAAATTGACTAATAGTTATTTCCCGCTTTTTAGCTAACTATTTTCATTTTTAGCCAGAACTATTGTAAAATTACAACATTGGTCCCTCAAACACTATATAAAGGCCAAAATTTTTCACACAAACACATAATTCACACACACAAAATATTTTTTTTCTCTCTCTTCTTTTTCTTTCTTTGTCGTGACCCTCTACCCACCAAAACACCTACTTTGATCCATTTTTACTCCATTTCAAGGATGATCTAAGTAAAAATAACACAAGTACCATATCTAATTTTGCAAGGAGATCATTTTGGTATAAAATTTATGTACTTGCAAGAAGTTTTATTTTTTTCAAGTTGGTAGGTGAGAATTATGCTCATGCATGTCATTTTTGGGATGATCAAAGATGTTCTTGCTAAACATTTTGTTAAAAACTTGATTTTGATTTGAAGGTTTTGATTTTTATGATGATTCTAATGTTATAGTTTATATATGTTAGTGTTAGGGTTACGGGATGATCATAACTATGATTAGTTTTGGTTAAAAATGTGATTTTATACAAGTTTTTGAAAGGTATTTTATAACATTAGGTAAAATGTAATTTTGAGAATTTTATGTTGTGATACTGGTTTAACTTATAGCCTAGGGTTGTAGAGCATTCGATTAGCTTCGATTTGATATAAAGTAGAGCTTCTAGCTCTAAACGAGTGCGAAGTTATGATGTTTTGATTATTCGTGTACCAGGAGACGAGTATCGGCACTACATATAGTTGTTGTCGATATTTGGATCGAATCTCGGGGACTATAAATTAAAGTTTTGAAATGAGTCATATACTGATAATGAAGTGTAAACCCTAGAGGATGAGTTTATTTTAAAACCCAAGAGTCGGTTTTGTAAATGGAGTCGTTTTAAGAAGTTAAAACGGTTGTATGAATTATTAACGTAAATCTGTCTGGATTTTGTAGTTTGAAGATGAGTCGGGTAAAGAACTTTAAAAGTAATTTCATTTGATAAAATTGTTGGAGGATTTTATATATATAGTAAGTTAGTTTCTCGAGTCGTTTCATAAACGTTTGACGAGTCTAAAAGGGGTAAATAAGCTAGTACATGTAGTATGTGCCGACGGATTTTGTTGAAAGTGTAAAATGGTAAAGTAAATATATAGAAGAGTGTAATAGAGTTATTCGTATCGTTTTCTCTCGAGTTATCGTGATTTTATGATTTTGTGTGACACCCCGGGTAGGGTCAATATATGCGGAAAATATTCCCGGAGACGTCACAAGGGTGGATCGATAGCATATAGTCCATAGAGCATAAGATAAAAGTTAGTCAAAACAGATTACACGTTTATTCAAACAAATAAATAAAAATTGTTTTTAAACAAGACAGTAGGTGATTGTTTTTGTTTCCCAAATAGAACCCCTGACGAGTCCTATGATGCAGACTTCTAAGATGCTGGAGACCATGCACATACCACGTACTAACTTCATATTCCTATGCAAAACATACTAGCGGGGTCAACATAAAGTTGCTGAATTTACAGATTTTAAAAATTAATTAGTTTGGACATATAATAATCATAGAAGCAATAATGCACAAAGCATTATTACTAAAATATAAATAACATTTGTTTATTATTAGAAACTGAAGCTTAACCCCATAGTCCTCAACAGATGAGGACGTAGTGTCTTACAAAAAGACACCCATTCCAGTTCCAACATGGTATACGTCTGTTGTCCCAGCCAAGGCACAGTGAGCATGACTCACCTAGACGGGGATGGTCAATCCCTAATAGATCTATTTATAACATTCGGGCGATTTACAACAATTTAACAGTTTTAATAGTAAGCAATCATAATCCAGTTTATACAATCCAGACGTGTCCAATATATGTTTGCATATTTTCTTTCCCAAAAGGGAAAGTTTTATCAAAGTTTAAATGGGGCTGTAAACTCACCTGGGAGTAGGCAATTGCTTGTTTAACACGGATATCCAATTAAAGCTCACACCAAAGTTATGCCTAATCAGATAGTACAGTCTTAATAGATAGTACAAAGGACATATATGTATGCTTATACGGATTTTATTCAGTTTGTTCATACTATGGTATTTATCTAAATAACCGTAGCTCAAGTAGCATCAATATTCATTTAAACTCATTTATATAAGTTTCATTTCTAAGAAAACATAAACTGTTTAACTATTAATATCAGTTAGCATACATGTATTAATACTCATTCAATCTTACAATTAAGTTTTACATTTAAGTGAACATAAAAGAAAATGTTTCACTTAAAAATACTAATCCATGTTTATAGTACTTGTATCAATAATATATAATTAAATTTATAACTAAGTTCTATATTTAAGTAAACATAAAGGGTTTTACTTATAATATATTTATGTAGTAACATTCAATTTAATTAGCGTTCATATAATTTTATTTCTTAAAAGTATATGAGTATATGTTTTAATAGTACATATTCATCTTGTTTATACAATTTATTTTGTAAAGCAAATATAAATAGATATTTCATAAAAAAATATTATTTTATTTAACTCTAATGTTTTCATAAATTATTTAATATTTATAAAATAATTTATTTATCACAAACTTAAGCTTATACATTAATCCTCATGATCTAGACTTTTAATTATGTTTTATCATAATTAAAATAGCTTTTAGGGTTAGGGCTAGTTAATGTTTCGGAATGTGGCAAAACTAGTCCCTCCATATTTTTAAACAAGTAACTTTCGGATTATTACACATTTGGTACCTAGGGCTTGTTTAAGTTTAGGCTTATGGCAGATTTAGTCCCCCTAGTATTATCTAGGTTTTGTAACTATATAAAAATTACAAAACAGCCCCTAGGGCTTCTTTAAGTTTCGGCAATTTACAAGAATAGTCCTTAGGGTTATAAAATGACAAAATAACTTTTAGAAACTTCCCAAAATGGTCCCTAGGGTTTAATTTGCCACGGATAATATTTATTAAACCCTAGACTTTTGGATATTTACATTTTCAGTCCTTGTGTTCACTAGTTTATCAAAACAAGTTTCATATGTTACGGTTTTAGTCCTTAAGTTTTATAAATTGTCATTTTCATCCAAAAAGTTTTTATAAGTTATATTTTATTATAAAAACTTTTATTTTAACATTCAAACTTTATATGGGCTCATTAAATGGGCTAAACATCTAATGGGCTATTTTAACGGGCTAAAATATATCTCAAGTCCACTAATTTATTTAAATGGGTCTTTAAATCATTTATTGGGCCTAAATACGTTTTTAAGTCCTTTAAATTGTTAAATGGGCCTAATTGTGATCTTAAGTCCATTTAAATTACTATAATTTATGAAATGGGCTTATTAGGTCCATTTAAGTTTTAGGTTAATTTTTCATGGGTTTAAATAGTCCATTAACACTACTTTTCATTTTATATAAGTTTTTACTTAGTGTATTAATATAATCTTACTAAGCTTATCACCATTTAGTTTTCAATCTAAATAGATGAATAATCTTAAAAATTCATTTTATGGGTTATACCAAATTAGATCTATGTGTGTCATAAGGTTACAAGTAAGTCATAAGCCCTAATAGGTGCTTATAACTCACGGCCTACATTAGTTATAGCATATTATGATAGATCAAGTTCCATATTAGGGTTGCATGTAGTTTATATGTGTTACAAAATTAGATCTCACTATGTACACATCAAGAAAATAAATCACAAGTTCATAATAAGATCTAAACTATGTCTAGACCTAAAAATCAAACATAAATCCATGTACATTTTTATATAGCTCACGGCTATATTTTAGATCTTGGTACTTCCAAGATGAACACTATATCTAGTTTCTAAGTCTTATAATTATTTAAAATACAATCATGATTATCTAGTTTACATGTATGTTTCCAAGGTTACTATTTTTCCAAGGAGACCACATATAGCTCACGGCTATATTTCCTCTTCCCAAGGTTCCTATAATCTTGTTTTATGTTTAACATATTCAAGTTAGCCTTTGCCACTAGATCTATGGTTTATAATAACATGCATGTACATTTTATCCATTTAAACCTTATGTAACCCACGGCTACATTTATACACATAAGTTGTATTTGTGATTTTTAATAGTCATTTTAACATGTATCATTTCATATTCCATCATTTACACTTCACACATGATTCACATAAACATTAACCATATATGTCGTGACCTTTAAGGTCATGGTCTTCAAGACTTTTAAGTTACACACACCCATTTTATGAGATCTATGGCTATTGGTTTAACCATAGTCCCATAAGACTAGATTTGTAACTCATGCAACTTTTTGATTTACAAATGTTTCATATAGTTTTTAAATCAAGTTTAAAACATAACATACCAATCATAAATTCCTTATCAAAAGGTTTTTAAATCATGAACATGATTTTTATAAATAAGCCGTGACCTATAATGGTCATAGCTTCATCAAATCTTGATTTTTAACATGTTATCTTACTTGTATTTATAGATGTATGATGATGCATGCATGAAGAAATGAAAGAAGAAGTAGTGTATACCTTTCTTGCCTAAAAGTACCACAAATGATCTAGGTGAACAAGGTGGTTTGAGATCTACTCAAAATGATGAAGAAAACCCTATGTATAAATCAAGTCGTGGCCTAGATGGCTTAGCTAGGGCTTGTTTATAGTGAATCCAAGGGAATGATACTACTAATGATTTGTAGTAAAGATGAGACAAAGATCTTGGTGGATTTAATGAACAACTTTGGATTATTGTGGCTTAATGCCGAATGATTTGAGAGAGAGAGATGAAGAGAGAATGAGATTTGGTTGCATGAGGAGTTGAGAGAATGTATATGTATGTGTTTCGGCTTAAAGGGAGAGAGAAGGGTGAAGGAAAAAAGGCATGATTGCCTTGGTAAGAAATATTGTGCCATGTGTTGGCTTTTCTAAAACCAAGACAACCCCTCTTCTTCCACATATGGGGTGCCGTGTCTAGCTAGCCAAAAAGGAGGGTAATGGGATTTGGCTTGGGCTCATGTTGGGCTAGTACATAAAGAGTAAGGTCTTGGGCTAGTCCAAGGAGGTTAAGAACATGCTTATGGTATACACTCTTGTACACATACACGGCTACATACACTATGTAGCATGTTTTTCCAACTTTGATATAGTGTTGTGTGTATAGCCAAGTATTGATTATACATTTTTATCATTTGTTCTCCTAGTCTTAAGTACAAGGTTTGAGCTATGTAACTTATTTACAACAAGTGTGAATGTAAAGGTATAAGTACCTAAATGAACAAGTTCACACTCAACCTATAGGTATACACATGTGAGTATGTGTTCTAGGATTAATAGGTGAAATTTCATTACATAAAAATCATGGATTTTACAACACCACCCCGTTATTTTAGCTTTGTCCTCAAAGCTACTAAAAACCTGGTTATCTTCTAAGTAAGAGATGTTCCAAGTACATGATTTGTTTCAGGTTCTCTCTAAGGTACGGATGGCGGCACAACGTGAAGTGGTTTACACCTAGGTTATTCTTATACGCCTAACCTGGCATTTATGGAAGCTTCCGTCATTATAAGTGAACAGAAGAGAATGTAAAGAGGTCTTTATCCGGATTGCAATATACATCCGATTGAGCATTAAGGAGACTGCTGCTGTAGATGGGTAGGCGAGGAATGCAAAGAGATCTTTATCCGGATCACAATATACATCCGATTGAGCAGTAAAGGAGACTGCTGCTGTGGATGGGTAGGCGAGGAATGCAAAGAGATCTTTATCCGAATCGCACTATACATCCGATTGAGCAGAAAAGGAGACTGCTGCTGTAGATGGGTAGGCGAGGAATGCAAAGAGATCTTTATCCGGATCGCACTATATATCCGATTGAGCAGTAAAGGAGACTGCTGCTGTGGATGGGTAGGTGAGGAATGCAAAGAGATCTTTATTCGGATCGCACTATACATCCGATTGAGCAGTAAAGGAGACTGCTGATGTGGATGGGTAGGCGAGGAATGAAAAGAGATCTTTATCCGGATCGCACTATACATCCGATTGAGCAGTAAAGGAGACTGCTGCTGTGGATGGGTAGGCGAGGAATGAAAAGAGATCTTTATCCGGATCGCACTATACATCCGATTGAGCAGTAAAGGAGACTGCTGCTGTGGATGGGTAGGCGAGGAATGAAAAGAGATCTTTATCCGGATCGTACTATACATCCGATTGAGCAGTAAAGGAGACTGCTGCTGTGGATGGGTAGGCGAGGAATGAAAAGAGATCTTTATCCGGATCGCACTATACATCCGATTTAGCAGTAAAGGAGACTGCTGCTGTGGATGGGTAGGCGAGGAATGAAAAGAGATCTTTATCCGGATCGCACTATACATCCGATTGAGTAGTAAAGGAGACTGCATGTTGTGGATGGGTAGGCGAGGGGCTTCTCAATGGGTATTGTAGTTGTACTTGTCCCGGATCTGGGAGGGGACCATTGGTGTGGTGGATTTGGTCAGGAGGACAAATCCATTGCAAATGGTTTCTGATATGAGGAGGACACGACAACATATTTCATACGCTGGGGAATCTGGGAATGCATTATTTTTACATCCTTTTTCATGGGTGAGATACACGTTATATCCCGATACTCGCGGATGAAGAACTGGGGGTTGAAGGTAAAACAAACATGTTTAGCTTTAACCCCTCCTATCTTAGCATCTTTTGAGAAAAGACTTACGATCTTTACCTCAAGGCAGTGGGGTACAAACATTAGTCAATGGTACTAAAGTTTCTATCCAACAAGGAGGTTAAGATTGTTGTCGATGGCGTTTGCGTAAGAGGTTGCAAGGAATCTGCTCCCTTTGCCGTGAGGCTGAGTGAGGGGCGCAGAAAAGAAGTACCTCAAATGGTGGAAATAAAAGAAGATACCATGAATAAAGAAATGTGCGCCTTGCAGGGTGTCGCAACAAGGGTCTTGCTTTCATAATTACTGGTTCAAAATTTGTACAAATTCTGACTTCTAAAGAGAGGAATTCTCATCTCCCATCGTCTAGTGGATGATGGTATTGTCGAACTAATTGGACCCGAAGAGGAAAGAGGAGTGTCCAAAACATAGGACTTTCGTCTCCTTACGGGGGATGTCGAATATAGCCCCACAAAGTATACCCATTGTGAGTTGGATGTGCTTTTTAGGTTTAGGGTTGCCTAGGTGGCGGAAGTAACCCTACAAAATACACCCATTTTGGGTTGGGTGTGTTCCTCAGGGTTAGGCAGGGAAGAAGCAGATTAGGGAGACGGGTCACTCTCAGACCAAATATTCTTTCGCCCGTTGGTTCTAGAGATGACACTAAATCTAGTGTTAACTATATCGGGGTTATGGCTCCCCTGTATAATCAAGGTTTCATCTCACCAAGGTACACAAACCCATTATTGGCTATAAGGGATAATTGCATGTTACTTGCTAGCCAATTTGTGCTAATAACGACATCAAAGTTATCAAGGCTTTCTAGGATCTAATGGGTGTAAAACGTTTGATCAACCTCGAATGATGGTGTTTAACTTATCATAACCTTTTCGTTGTCCATTCCACAGTGTAGTAGGATCCTAGAACTATCGGAGGGATTTTTATTATCTTACTAAGCTTGGCAATTGCAATGCCTTGATCTACACATGTATCGGACAAGATAGATGCATATCATTGATTTAGTAAGGACGTACTAGGTACGGTGCTGGGGCTTGGGTTTGTTGGGGCATTGCCAGCCATGTACACTTACGAAGGAGTTCCCTTGTCGTCCTTCTTCTGGTTAGCCCTCTTGGGGAAATCAGGTCTCACGTGCCCAGGGGTTCCACACTCGTAACATACCATAGCTTTCTTTGGCCCGCTACTGCTCCCGCCAGTGGGGTTTCGGTTTCCTTGTTGCTCACTTCCACTCCCTCGTGCGTTGGACTTACCTATGTTGCTATTTCCAGGAGTGGTGTTGGGTCGACCTGGGGTAGCAACATTGGTTGGACACTCGCGAGCAAAGTGGCCTTGTTGGCCGCACTTGTAGCATCCTTGACACTGTCCTCCAGCAACATGATGGTAGTTGCATTTCGGACACTTGGGTTTTGTCCCTGAGTAGTTCTTGGTGCGGGTTGTGGGGGTAGTGTCATCTGCTTGCCCAACGTTTTGCTTTTTGGAAGGCTGTTGGTGCTGGCTACGAGAGTTTTCATCGGATTTCCTCTTGTTGTCCGATTGCCTCTCGGACAGATTGCGAGCTCGTTTGTTGATCAGCTCAGTCGCAAATTCCATGGCACCTTCAACAGTGGTGGGTCGTGAAGCAAGCACACTGTCATGAATTTTGTCAGGAAGTCCGCTGACATACTTTTCAATCTTGTCACTCCTCAGAGGAAACATTCTGGTGCACATCAAGCTTAACTCTTGAAATCTTTGGTTGTACCAAGTGATATCATTGTTCTTACACTTGAGGTCCCACAACTAGACTTCTAACTTCTTCATTTCTCCTCTGGGACAGTACTTTTCAGTCATTCTTTCCTTGAGGTTGGACCAAGTGAGAGCATAAGCAGCGTCATGTCCGAGGATAGCGACCACAGAGTTCCACCAAGTAAGGGCACTTTCAAGTAGGGTGCATGTGGCAAGCTTAACTCTTTCTCGTCAGCACAACCACTGATGCGGAAGACTGTCTCTAGTCTTTCAAACCACTGCATCAATTCAACAACTCCTTCTTTACCTCGGTAGTATGAGGGTTTACATTTCAAGAAGTCGGGGTAAGAGCAACCTCTGTTGGTGTTGTTTCTGCGGGCGTCAGAGTTTGGATCATTGTTTGTATTTGGGTTAGCTCCTCTGGCTGCCATAGCTGCTGTGATGCCTTCACTTATCATTTCCCGCAGTTGCGCGGCAGTGACATTTCGTGTAGCTTCTGGGGATTCAGCATTGTCGGTATTGGAAGTGGTTGCATTATTGGGATTTGACCTCGTAATCACCATTTGTCTATAATCATATACAAAATGAGATTATTAGATCAAACATTAGTAAAGTTTTTATATTATTTGCACAAAGAAACTTATGCATGGATTTCATAACAAATTTGGGTAACCTGTTAAGATCTCATAATATAATACATTGCACTACAGATATAATAAAGAGAGTGATTACATGTTATTTCCATGAGAAATTTAACAGTCATCTTAGCATAACACAATCTAAGTCATAGGTCGGTCGAGCCTAATCCAAAGTAATGATACACACAGTCTTTAAAAACATCATATCCCAAAGTTACATGTCTAAAAAGAAAGAAAAGATAAAGTACGGGATTACATCACAAAAGCTGAACAAGAGATAAAAGTACAAAGGCCCTATGCCATGATAGCCGGGATGCACCCCGTGAGTTTATCATGACGTACAATAAGTCTAGTACGTCTATGCTAATCCTGCCAGGATGGTCCACTAGATGATGTCGGGGCTGATGGTGCAGATGGAGCTGGTAGGGCTGCAGAATTCCTCTTGGTGTTCCACAAAGTCCGAACTGTCGTTCGGGTCTCCTTGAGCGTACGGAGTGCAGACAGTAGCTGGTTCCGGAGCCTATAGACGACCCCTCAGAGATAAGCCATCTCCCCAGTAACCCCATCATGCCGGACAGTAGCGAGATCAAAGAAGATGGACAAGGATTGCTCCTGAGTAGCAAGGGCAGCATGGGTCTGATGTTGTAGACCTTCCATGACCTGGATGCGCTGGTGGAGGCGGTAGTTCTCATCTAATAACCATTTTAGTGCCTCGTCCGTCCTAGCCTGGATGCCCTTAGCAGTCTGGAAGTCTTCCCTCCTAGTGCGGAAAAGAGTGTCGATACGCTCATAGATAACGGCATGGCTCTGTTGACTGACTGTCAACTGGCTGCGGAGGTCGGATATCTCTCGCTCATGGCGTGCAGCCAATGCGGAGATCTAAGCCTGGATGGGATCAACATGTCCTGCCCCGGAGCCTTCCCCAACCTCATAAGTAGAGACGGGCGTGGGTCCGGAGAAATAGTCTGATGAAAAGGATAGAGGCATGGAAGATGGTATGCTAGAAGGGACCCGGTCCTCCTCCATAGAGGTTAGGGCCGGTGTGGCTGATGCTGAGATAGAAAATGGGTCCTCTGGGGGTACAACTTCGGTGCCTGGGTCATCCTCTAAATCTGAGGCTGACAACCATCCACACTGCGTCGATCGTGGGGATGAACAGACAACTGGAGCAGGAGCTACTCTGGGTAGAAGAGTCGTAGATGCAGTAGGCGGAGTCATGATGCTCTGAAATAATATCATTTTAAGTTTGAAGTGAGTATAGGCTTACAAACAAAGAATAATATTATTGAGATTACATGCTTTATGAAATATATCCCTTCTTAAACAATTATTAGAAGGTTTTAAGATTACAAATATTTATACTTATACATATATATGTACTATCATGTAAGTAGTTCATTCATCAGTTGGTAAGTGTGAAATTTAGTTTAATATTACTCATATTCGCATTTTAGTAATACCTTACTAAACAGTATTAATAATCAAATGTAGTAAACATATATATATATATATATATATACAATTAGTTCACATAGCATATAATTCCCTAAGATATATATGCTTAACTAAGACGGTCCCAAAATAAAATCCCATAAAGAGTTTTATAAGTTATAGTCCAGTTTTAAATAAAATAAAAATCATTTTATTTTTATTTTATTTAAAAGTTTATCTGGTTCCCTATAACTAATGCTCTAATACCATTCTCTGTGCCACCCCGGGTAGGGTCAAAATATGCGGAAAATATCCCCGGAGACGTCACAAGGGTGGATCGATAGCATATAGTCCATAGAGCATAAGATAAAAGTTAGTCAAAACAGATTACACGTTTATTCAAACAAATAAATAAAAATTGTTTTTAAACAAGACAGTAGGTGATTGTTTTTGTTTCCCAATAGAACCCCTGACGAGTCCTATGATGCAGACTTCTAAGATGCTGGAGACCATGCACATACCACGTACTAACTTCATATTCCTATGCAAAACATACTAGCGGGGTCAACATAAAGTTGCTGAATTTACAGATTTTAACAAGTAATTAGTTTGGACATATAATAATCATAGAAGAAATAATGCACAAAGCATTCTTACTAAAATGTAAATAACATTTGTTTATTATTAGAAACTAAAGCTTAACCCCATAGTCCTCAATAGATGAGGACGTAGTGTCTTACAGAAAGACACCCATTCCAGTTCCAAAATGGTGTTGGGAATAAATTAAGGCCAGATCACTTGAGCGCTGACAAGAACAAAACAAGCGTTGACAAGAACAATACAAGCGCTGATAGCTCAAGCGTTGACAAGTTAAAGTCAAGCGTTGACACATTGAAGACAAGCACTGATGGAAGATATATTCTACACGTTTATTATATTCTAGAATACTTCTAGTAAGGATAGAAACGACAATGTATTTTCTATATTTATCTTTACCTAGAATAGCTGATATGTAGATTATTGTACAAGGCTTCTTATGTCTATAAAAGAAGACCTTTAGGTTAATGTTTGATATAAGTTTTATATAAGTTTTCGTTCGTAAACATCTTTCATTGTAAGCAAGTTTGATATTGATAATCAAAGTGAAAGTTTGTTTACATCATTGTGTGTTCTTGTTTAAGTGTTAAATTCCGCATAACACTTAGATTCATAAATCATATACAAAGGTTTCTCTACGTGTATTACTTGATCTAATCTCGTATACACAAAGCTAATCGATCTAAGTTTGGGATCAACAAGTGGTATCAGAGCTTGTTGAGGAACTTTTGATCTTAAAGAACACCAGAACCCTAAAATCACCAAAACCCTAATTTTCTCAGAAACCCTAACAACATCATGTCTGAAGCAATAACCTCCTCCTCCTCAGCCTTACCAAACATCAAGATTCCCATGCTTGATGCAACTAACTTTGACTTATGGAAGTTCAACTTTGAACAATATCTGGGGATTTATGACTACACACTCTGGGAGATTATTGAATATGGAAACACATTCAATAAGGCTCAAAAGATTCTTGATGCCATTACTCAAAGATCAGCTGTTGCTGGATGTTCTGAAGCTGATAAGAAAGAAAAACCTGGAGATGGTAGAGCTGTGGTTGCTGATGACATTGCAAAGAAAAGGGTTGACATGAAAGCCCTAAATATTCTAAAAGTCTCTTTGGGACAAGAAAACCAGCATAAATATAGAGGCTATGAATCTGCTAAGGATCTTTGGGAAGCTCTTGAAGCTGCATATGGTGGCAATGCAGACACTAAGGAAGAAAAGAAAAAGCAACTTCTGCATGATTATGCTGTCTTCAAAGCTCAACCCAATGAGAAACTGAGTAGTGTGAGAACCAGATTGCTTGACATTACTAGCAAGTTGTCCTTCATGGGGACACAAGTTGGTGATGTTGACATCAATGCTACCTTTCTTAAAAGTCTTGGTGAGGCATGGAAGATTGAGGCAAGATCTATTCTTGCCAACAATACTTACAAGAGCTCCTCGTTTGATGACATCTACAACAAACTAAGACTGTTGGAAGATGAAACTCTTTTAGAGCATGGAAGCAAATCTACCACCAGCAACATGGCCTTCTTTTCTCATAGTGAAGGTCAATTCAATCAGAAGAACTCTTATATGCATCCAGTTACTAGATCATCATATGTCAGCGCTGGAACAAGTCCTGTCAACGTCTCCTATTCAGACGCTGACACATTCAAGAATGACTCCCCAAGAGTTAAACCTGCTGGTTTGGATTTGGATACTGTTTGTGCCTACATTGCTTCTTTGCCCAATGGTTCAGTGATTACATATGAGGACCTTGAGCAGATAAGTGATGAGCACTTGGAAGAGATGGACATCAAGTGGAACATGGCTCTTGCTAGTATAAGAGCAAATAGGTGGAACAGAAGGTTTAAAAAGAAGATGACCTTCAATGCTTAAGACAGAGCTGGATTTGATAAATCCAAAGTTGAATGCTACAACTGTCATCGTATGGGGCACTTCATGAGGGAATGCAGATCTCCTAGAAGATCTGATGCTGGTAAACCCTCAAGTCAGGTTGTTAAAGCTCAGGATTCCAAAGCTATGGTTGCAGTTCAAGGAATTGATGGTACAGGATGGGATTGGAGCTATCTGGCTAAGAATGCTGAAGAGGATAAAGCTTTGGTTGCTGATATTGAAGAAGAAGAGCATGTTGAATATGCTCTCATGGCACACTCCTCCTCTTCATCTGATAATGAGGTATATGATGATGCTTTTTGTAGCAAAGGTTGTAGGTTAAATACTGAAAGACTTAACAAAGAGGTGTTAAAACTAAAAGATGATATGAGTACTGAAAGATGTAAATTGTCTAATTACCAACTAGCTCTTATTGAAACTGAGAAAACCGTTTCTGAATACAAGAAAATGGAATTTGACTTAAAAGATAAGATCAATATCTTAAAACATGAGTTAGAGGGTAGTATGGATATTAGAAAAATCATGGAAAGGGTTAATGGTGAATTACAGGCTAAGTTAGATGAGGCCATTAAGAATAAAGATAATGTTGGCCTCAAAATTCAAAGATTTGATAGAGCCACCCAAACCCTAGGAGATTGTGTAGCTAAACAAAGGGACCCTAAGGACATGACTGAGATTGGGATGAATGATTACTCTTTGGTTCCACCACCAGCTGGTGACTTCTATGGTGTCCAACAAAGGGACTTATCTTGGACTGGTTTACCAGAGCTCCAAGAGGAGGAATTCATTCCTCCACCAAGAGTTGTCACTCCAGTGGAAGAGTATCAACAAAAATTGACTGACCTAAATGAGTGGAAGAAAGCTAACCCTACTTTATTTGTTAAGGGAGGTTTGCTATGTGAAAGTCCAAATGAATCTACACCCATTAAGGTTACTAACCCAATCACTGGTAAAGTTGTTGACCTAGGCTCAAACACTGTTAGAAGACCTAGCATTAAATATGCAGAGATGTATAGGAATATTAGGTCACCCAAGAGTCAAGTTAGCAATCATGGAACAGGCTTCTTTCCTTCTAGACCTAAGGTTGTGTCTAGAAAAGCTTGCTACACTTGTGGTAGCTTTTCACACTTGGCATACAAGTGTGTCAACGCTCCTAAAGCCAGCGCTGACAGGAATAATTTCAGCGCTGTCAGGAACAAAGTCAACGTTGTTAGAAAGTCAAACGTTGTCAGACCCAAACCTTGTGTGCAGCAAAGTCCACAAGTGATTAGACCTGTCCCATTCTTTTCTAGAAGGTCTAACACTCATGGACAAAGACCACCTGGTCAAATAGGCAATGGGTTTCTGTAGCAAACCCTAGGTTCAACGCTGACAAGGGTAATTTCAGCGTTGACAGGACAAATTCTAACGCTGACAGAAACGTGACAAGACCTAAATATTTGCAGCCACAAGGTAAGGGGTCTAAAGCTTCTTCAAGCTTAACATGGAGACCCAAGAAAGATCAAAACCCTAATGATAATGGGATTTCAATGACTTGCAATAGATTTAATTACATTTCAAAGGTCATTACAAAACCTATTGGGGTTAACTGGGTATTTCATCTTAAAAAGGATGAGCATGGGGTTGTTGTGAGAACTAAGTCTGTTCTTATTGAACAACCAGATGAATCCAAGTCTTTTGAGACTTGGGTTCCCAAAGAAAACTAATTTGTTTTCTTTATGTGCAGGGCATTCAAAGACAGATCAATGATTATGGATATTGGGATAGTGGATGCTCAAGGCACATGACAGAGAAGGAAGACTATCTGACGAATTTCACCCCTATTAAAGATGGTGATAAGGTATACTTTGGAGGTGGATATGGTACCATCACAGGCAAAGGAACCCTTCTCACCAATAATCTGCGTTTTAAGAACGTCTTCCTGGTAAAAGAACTTGATTACAACTTGTCTGGTGTATCACATGTTTGTGATAACAAAAATAAAGTTCTTTTTACTGATACTGAGTGTTTGGTGTTAAGCAAGGATTTTAAGATTCCTGATGAGAAATATATTGAGTATAGAACACCTAGGCATAAGGACATATATAATGTGAATTTAAATGGGATTAAAATGAATACCAATATGTCTTGTTTTTATGCTAAGGCCTCAGTAGATGAGAGTAATTTGTGGCACAGGAGACTAGGACACATAAATTTTAAAAATATAAATAGACTTGTGAGGCTTGGTTTAGTTGATGGTTTGCCTGAGAAGGCCTTCCACAATGACCACTCTTGTGTTGCATGTCTTAAAGGAAAGCAGCACAATGTCTCATTCAAGTCCAAACAGGTGCATACTAGTTCCAGACCTCTTCATATGCTTCACATGGACCTCTTTGGTCCAACAAATATAGAAAGCTTGAATGGTAAGTCATATTGCTTTGTTATCACAGATGACTTTTCTAGATTTACTTGGACATTCTTTCTAGCTATGAAGAGTGACACATCTGATGTTCTTATTGATTTTATCACTCAGATTGAAAAGAGGTCTGGCAATGAGGTTAAAATGCTTAGGAGTGATAATGGTGGAGAATTTAGGAACAAGAAGCTAGATGATTTATGTGCCAGGAAAGGAATTACTAGGCAATTTAGCATTGCTAGAACCCCACAACAAAATGGGGTTACTGAGAGGAAAAATAGAACCCTAATTGAAGCAGCCAGAACAATGTTGGCTGATGCTCACTTTCCTATAGCCTTTTGGGCTGAGGCTGTTAATACAGCTTGCTATGTGCAAAATAGAGCATTGGTTAACAAAATTCAGAACAAAACACCTTATGAGTTACTTTGTGGGAGAAAACCTAATATTGGTTTTCTCAGACCTTTTGGTTGTCATGTAGTAGTGTTGGATACTAGTGATGCCTTAGGAAATTTTAGTGCAAAAGGTGATGAGGGTTACTTCATGGGGTATTCAGTGCAGAGCAAGGGTTATAGGGTTTATCTTAAAGAGGACAAACGTATAGTTGAAAGAGTACATGTTAGGTTCTTAGAGAATAAACCTAGTGATCCTGAAAGTGGTCCTAATTGGTTGTTTGATTTGGAACCCTTATCTAGAACTTTAAATTATATGCCTGTCACTAATCCAGCCATTGTGAAGGTAACTTCAAATGTTGTGGAGGAACAAGTTGTTAATGTTTCAGGTACACAGGTTCATGAGAAGGTTGGATCACAAGCAGAAAATGCATCTCCTACATTAGAATACGTCACAATTCCCATTTGGACAGATGCTTTTGCTGCTGCTGCTGCTGGACAAGATAATGGTGGTTTCCAAGTACCACCAGATACAAACATGCATGGTCCTTCAGGCGCTGACAAAGGTAAATCTAGCACTGACAAGACCAATTCAGACGTTGATGGCTCAGACGTTGACAACAACAGTTCAAGCGTTGTTAGCCCAAGCGCTGACAAACAAGGTTCAGACGTTGACAACACCTTTGCACATCTTTTCTCTTCCACTTTTGAACAAGGTGAACCTTCCAATTCTTATGAAGAAGGTCATCCTTATGTTGATATAAGAGAGTCTGATGAAGAAGATATTGGCAACATGGAGCATGAGGTTGAGGACACCAGACTTTTTGAAGGAGGAGTTCTCACTTCTACTATGAAGAATCACCCCCCTTCCCAGATCATTGGTGATATTATGACTCCAGTTCAGACTAGAAGGTCTCATCAAGGTCTTGGTGGGTTTATTGCCAATATACACAAGAAGGTTGATACCCCTCTTGTGCAAGCATGTTTGTTTGCATGTTTTCTGTCACAAGAAGAACCCAAGAAAATATTTGATGCTCTCAAAGAACCAAGTTGGGTGGAAGCAATGCAGGATGAGCTTCATCGATTTGCAATTCAGGATGTTTGGGAGCTGGTTGATTGTCCTAGATATGTCAGACCTATAGGCACAAGATGGGTTCTCAGGAACAAAAGAGATGAAAGAGGTATTGTGGTCAGAAACAAGGCAAGGTTAGTGGCTCAAGGTTATACACAAGAGGAGGGGATAGACTATGAGGCGGTCTTTGCACCAGTTGCAAGGATTGAAGCTATTAGGATTTTTCTAGCCTATGCCTCCTGCATGGGCTTCACAGTCTATCAAATGGATGTCAAGAGTGCCTTCCTCTATGGAACTATTGTTGAGGAAGTTTATGTGATGCAACCTCCTGGTTTTGAGGATCCAGAGCATCCAGATAAAGTGTATAGAGTCAAAAAGGCTATGTATGGCCTTCATCAAGCCCCTAGAGCATGGTATGGTACTTTGTCTACCTATTTGGTGGACAATGGATTCAAGAGGGGCACCATAGATCAGACACTATTTACAAAGAAGAAATGCAAGGATGTGTTGCTTGTGCAGGTCTATGTTGATGATATCATTTTTAGGTCTACTGATCCAAAGATGAGTGAGGATTTCTCCAAGCTTATGACAGACAAATTCAAGATGAGTGCTATGGGGGAGATGAACTTCTTTCTTGGTTTACAAGTTCAGCAGAAAGAGGATGGTATCTTCATCTCCCAGGACAAATATGTTGCTGAGATCTTGAAGAAGTTTGTCTTTTCTCCACATGAAAAGAGGGCTACTACTCCTATGGATAGAGAACACCCTTGGGGAAAGATTGGAGATGGGAAAGATGTTGATGTCAGGCATTATAGATCCATGATTTGATCCTTGATGTATCTTACTGCCTCCAGACCTGATATCATGTTTGCTGTGTGTGCTTGTGCACGCCATCAAGTGACTCCCAAAGAATGTCACCTTTATGCTGTGAAGAGGATCTTTAGGTACCTAAGATGCTATCCTAGTCTTGGTTTGTGGTACCCAAAGGATTCACCATTGGAGCTGATTGCATATTCAGATAGTGATTATGGAGGTGATAAATTTGATAGGAAATCCACAACTAGTGGATGTCAGTTTCTTGGGAGCAGGTTAATATCTTGGCAATGCAAGAAACAAATAGTGGTGGCTAATTCTACAACTGAAGCAGAGTATGTGGCTGCAGCTGCATGTTGTGGCCAAGTTTTGTGGATTCAGAACCAGCTGTTGGACTATGGGTACAATTTCATGCATACTAAGATATTTGTTGACAATAATAGTACTTTATGCATCATTAAGAATCCTGTACATCATTCTAAAACTAAACACATAGAAATTAGACACCATTTTATAAGAGATTGCTTTGAGAAAGGTTTAATACAACCAGATAGGGTTGACACTGAGGAAAATGTGTCTGATTTATTAACTAAACCTTTTGATGCTGGGAGATTTCAATACTTGGTAACAAGTATTGGAATGGTTAATCTCACATAATATGGGTTTTGGATTCTTTTTGTAAAAGTATGTACAGGATGATGCATTATTATTGTTGGTCTTATTGATGATTTAGATTTTCCACTATATTTTTCTAACACTGACAAAGGTTGCTTGAACGCTGATAAGTGTTTTTGCAACGTTGTCAGCAATATAATTGTCTAACGCTGACAAAGCTTCCCTCAACGCTGTCATGTGTTATCGGGGCGTTGTCAGCAACAATGTTAGTTTTGTGGTTTTCAATCTAAATGTGCAGATGGTGTTAGTAGTATGCCATTGGATACAGAGTTTCTTATGGATCATTGAAGAAGCATTTGGACAAGTTTTTATTTATGGATGATGGTTGGAATGTTTCATTCCTATCTTGACATAAATTTTTTATGTTCATGCATGATTTTAGCAAACTATTTGTATCATAGTTTAAGGGGAGGTTTTATGAACCTTTAGGATTTTTGGGTATCCATATGATACTCTTATCACAATTATAGATTATGTCCACAGGTGAGTATGAGTTAGTTTTACTAAATCGTGAGGCACTGTAGCATGCAAAGTTGATATACTGTGCATGCTGCCAAGACATTTTTGGCCTAGAATTGGTTGTGGTCTGTTGGGAGACTTGGGAATGATTTTGATATAGGATTTACCTGGGAGTAACAAGGATTTTCTAAGGTAACTTGGTTTTTAAGAGTTTTGGTTAGCAAGGGACACTAGAGGACTGTTATGTCTATCTTGCTTATGCAAGTGTGCATAACTGGACAGTTCTTGCCGCCCTATAATAATTATCAGCTTTTGGCTATCTTCTCTAGGATAAATTACTTGTTAAGGTCATTTTTCACTTTTTAAAATATTTTTATTTTTGGACGCTGACAAGAATTTTTTCAAGCGTTGTTGTGACCAAATTGGACGCTGACATGGCTATAGGCAAACGTTGACAAGATTATAGCCGTTGGGCGTTGATAGGTTATTTTTGACCGTTGACACTCAATGGGACCTACCCATTTGTTACTTTTTGACATATTTTCAAGCCGTAATTTTAGGAGTTGTTACTTTCATTTAATGCATGAGATAACTTATAACTTTTTCAATATTTTCATGATTGATTTTTGAAAATCTTTGCCTATTTTTGGGCCAATCACATGCATTCTTTTTCTCCTATAAATTTGGCTCCTATTTTAAACAGGGTATCTATAATTCTTGTCTAACAATTTTCTCTTATCAACTTCATCTTCTTCACTTAGAATTAACAGCTTTCATCAATGGCACCAAAGTTTAAACCAACAGAATTGGAATTGGGGTTCAGATCACAACACAACATGATTGCTTATCTTGAAGCTGATGATGCTCTGTTTCCCCAATACACACAAATGGTGGCGTATTTGAACGCATCCCCATTAAGGTATGCTCTTTCTCATGCACCACTCATTCCAGTCACACACATTAAGCAGTTTTGGAACACTGTCAGTTCCTCAACAGTTAATGGAGTGACCACATTGACTTCTATTGTTCATGGGAGATCTTGGGTGGTTACTGAGGCCTTGGTACGCCAAGCCTTGCATCTTGATGATGCTGATGGTATAGCCACCCTTCCCATAAATGAAATAGAACAAGGGCTTAGGGCTTTGGGATATCCTTTTCCTGATGAAGGTACTCTAAATAAGTATCATAAGCAGGAATTTCCCCCAGCCTGGAAGTACCTCATACATGTCCTCCTTCAATGTTTGAGTCCCAAATGTACTGCACACAATGAGATCAATAGATCCATTGCCAGTGCTATTGTGTGCATTGCAACAGGGCAAAAATATAACTATTCTAAAATGATTTTTGAGGGGATGTGTAAAAACAAGGGGACAAAAATGACTTTAGCTTATCCCCGTTTTCTGCAAATGGTTTTTGATGATCAAGGTTACTGCTCAAGGGATCACAATGATTTTTATAAGATCCCTGAGCAAAAGAAAGCTATTTTTATGAAGATGGAATCATCACCCCATAGAGACCTACCTTTAACCCAAGCCATGCTTGCTGTTATTGTAGCAGCACAACCCCAACCAGACCCCCAACCTCAAATTGCCCCTCAACCACATCTTGAACCAATTCCTGAACCTTTACCTTCACCTGAACAAATGCAAATTGACTCAGAATCCTTCAACGCTGACACACTCAATGTTGGCGTTGTTGTGCCTATTTCCAACGCTGACACACAACCTTCACAATCCCAAACACCCCTTAACCAACCCACATCTACCCATTCTTCCACACCATCTTCCACACCCCCTGAATATAGGTTGATGAAACGCCAAAGGACTACTGGAGTGTTCTCCTCTGGTGGTCCTAGCCATGAAGCAGAGAGAACCACCACCACAAGTGTGGCTGGTGACCTGGATGAGGCTGGGACTATTGGTTATGGCTTAGAAGCTGGCCAAGGCAGTCCCACCATCATTAAGTCCTCATCCTTGCCCAATGAATCTGACTTGGGAGGTCAAATCCCCATTTTAGAAGAGGGCAGACTGGAACCAATGACTCTTATGGAATTGACGGCAGTCTGCATTAGCTTGCAAAAGCAAAATGCAGACTTAGTACAAATTGTCAGCTCACAAGGCCTTGAACTCAAGCAATTGAGGGAGAGGATTGTTGTTTTGGAAAGTCATCGTGCTAGAAGGGGTATGGAGGAATCTTCCAAAGGGGAGGAAGATCAAATAAATCTGAGTGATAAGGGCAGCCAGGATGGTCAATCAATGGATGTTGCTGAGGCCCTTACAACTTTGAAGAAACAAACAGGTTTTGATACGTCCTTAGTCTCTCCCACCAACTTAAATTTATAATTTACAGCTATGTTGAGAGAGGTTACACAAGGCGCTGAGGGAAGATATTTGAGCGTTGACAAGGAAAATTTGGACGCTGATAGAAGTATTTTGGGCGCTGATAGAACAAATTTGGGCGTTGACAGACCTGTACATGAAGGTGATGTATCCCAGTCATCATCTATCATCAAGGAGGTTTCTACTCAGGTATTACCATCTACCTTACCAACCATTGCACCATCAGATAAGGGTAAGGGTAAAATGGTAGAAGAGATTTTTCCAAAGGATGCAGCTCAAGTTGAGTTTGATAGAAGATTAGCTGCACAAATCATGGAACAAGATGAAAAGGAGAAGTCACCATTTGTTGTGACTTCAGAAGAATAAAGTGATGGAGCTAGCTCAGACTCAAGTGTGATGATTATAGAACCAGAAAGGCTTGAGTAAGGTGATGAGTTTGCTAGGGAAAAGTTGAGAGAATTGAAATTGCAGGTTGACTTTGACATGCCAGAGGTGGTTCAAATGTACAAATCTTAGGAAGAAAGATGCATGGATAATCCAGACTTGACCATTTCAGATCAAATATGGGGTTTGGAGCTTCTTCTTAGAGTTCAGAAGGATTGCCAGGTAATTTTGAAACACAAGGCAAGCAATATTCTCTCAGAGTTGAAAAGGGATAGAATGGAGCTCTACTTTATGTTGCTCAGATGTCATGGAGTTGGATGGACATATCAGAAGTTGAAGGCTTTGACATTTAATGAGTTGGAAAACAGGGCTTATCCCATTTGGGTGAGAGTGCAGGAAGCAAACACTCTCAGACTTCTTTCAGATGAAAGAAAGGAGGAACTTGCAGAAGAAATGGAAATCAAGAAAGCTATGATGGTTCCCAGTCTAGTGAAGAAGGGAATTTCATTTGAGTTTCCAAAAGATATGGATCCACTATATCCAAGTGAAGCAGTTATAAGAAAGAGTCTCAAGCTCTCCCCATTAGAAGCTTCAGATATGGTGCAAGTGTTACCATTAGATTCCAGGAACCCAATTGTGAGCTATGAAGAAGATGAATTTGGGTTCTGGAAGATTGGCAGATTTAGCAAGGAGGTACACACTTTTACCACTCTCATATCTTTGTTTGCAAGTTATGATAGAGAAGACTTGGTGGACCTTTGGAGGTTGCTGGAGACCAAGTATGAGGCTGAAGCACCAACTTCAGCTAATGGAATAAAACTTTGGACCACATTCAAAAGAATGTGTGGACCAAAAGATGAGGATCCTGCAATTTGGAAGGATCTTGAAGATGACCTCAGTGGTCTTCAATGGAGGTTATATTCAGCTTCTGGTGTATACCATTTGAGTTCTACAAAGTTTGCTGAGTATTTACTTGTGGATGCTCAGTATTTCATATCCAAGGATATTTTGGAAAAGATGAAGGACACTCAGCTGGAAATAGATTATTCAAGTGACGTGGCAAAAGATTTGATCAGATTTATTCATTACCAATATGAGAAGGTTTGTAAGATTCCTCCTAGTCCTTAATGCTTATTCAGAAACTTGATCATAAGAGTGGATATCAAGTTTAGGGGAGGATTGTTGGGAATAAATTAAGGCCAGATCACTTGAGCGCTGACAAGAACAAAACAAGCGTTGACAAGAACAATACAAGCGCTGACAGCTCAAGCGTTGACAAGTTAAAGTCAAGCGTTGACACATTGAAGACAAGCACTGATGGAAGATATATTCTACACGTTTATTATATTCTAGAATACTTCTAGTAAGGATAGAAACGACAATGTATTTTCTATATTTATCTTTACCTAGAATAGCTGATATGTAGATTATTGTACAAGGCTTCTTATGTCTATAAAAGAAGACCTTTAGGTTAATGTTTGATATAAGTTTTATATAAGTTTTCGTTCGTAAACATCTTTCATTGTAAGTAAGTTTGATATTGATAATCAAAGTGAAAGTTTGTTTACATCATTGTGTGTTCTTGTTTAAGTGTTAAATTCTGCATAACACTTAGATTCATAAAGCATATACAAAGGTTTCTATACGTGTATTACTTGATCTAATCTCGTATACACAAAGCTAATCGATCTAAGTTTGGGATCAACACATGGTATACGTCTGTTGTCCCGACCAAGGCACAGTGAGCATGACTCACCCAGTCGGGGATGGTCAATCCCTAATAGATCTATTTATAACATTCGGGCGATTTACAACAATTTAACAGTTTCAATAGTAAGCAATCATAACACAGTTTATACAATCCAGACGTGTCCAATATATGTTTGCATATTTTCTTTCCCAAAAGGGACAGTTTTATCAAAGTTTAAAATGGGCTGTAAGCTCACCTGGGAGTAGGCAATTGCTTGTTTAACATGGATATCCAATTAAAGCTCACACCAAAGTTATGCCAAACAGATAGTACAGTCTTAATAGATAGTATAAAGGACATATATGTATGCTTATACGGATTTTATTTAGTTTAATCATACTATCGTATTTATCTAAATAACCGTAGCTCAAGTAGCATCAATATTCATTTAAACTCATTTATATAAGTTTCATTTCTAAGAAAACATAAACTGTTTAACTATTAATATCAGTTAGCATACATGTATTAATACTCATTCAATCTTACAATTAAGTTTTACATTTAAGTGAACATAAAAGAAAATGTTTCACTTAAAAATACTAATCCATGTTTATAGTACTTGTATCAATAATATCTAATTAAATTTATAACTAAGTTCTATATTTAAGTAAACATAAGAGGTTTTACTTATAATATATTTATGTAGTAACATTCAATTTAATTAGCGTTCATATAATTTTATTTCTTAAAAGTATATGAGTATATGTTTTAATAGTACATATTCATCTTGTTTATACAATTTATTTTGTAAAGCAGATATAAATAGATATTTCATAAAAAAATATTATTTTATTTAACTCTAATGTTTTCATAAATTATTTAATATTTATAAAATAATTTATTTATCACAAACTTAAGCTTATACATTAATCCTCATGATCTAGACTTTTAATTATGTTTTATCATAATTAAAATAGCTTTTAGGGTTAGGGCTAGTTAATGTTTCAGAATGTGGCAAAACTAGTCCCTCCATATTTTTAAACAAGTAACTTTCGGATTATTACACATTTGGTACCTAGGGCTTGTTTAAGTTTAGGCTTATGGCAGATTTAGTCCCCCTAGTATTATCTAGGTTTTGTAACTATATAAAAATTACAAAACACCCCTAGGGCTTCTTAAAGTTTCGGCAATTTACAAGAATAGTCCTTAGGGTTATAAAATGACAAAATAACTTTTAGAAACTTCCCAAAATGGTCCCTAGGGTTTAATTTGCCACAGATAATATTTATTAAACCCTATACTTTTGGATATTTACATTTTCAGTCCTTGTGTTTACTAGTTTATCAAAACAAGTTTCATAAGTTACGGTTTTAGTCCTTAAGTTTTATAAATTGTCATTTTCATCCAAAAAGTTTTTATAAGTTATATTTTATTATAAAAACTTTTATTTTAACATTCAAACTTTATATGGGCTCATTAAATGGGCTAAACATCTAATGGGCTATTTTAGTGGGCTAAAATATATCTCAAGTCCATAATTTATTTAAATGGGTCTTTAAATCATTTATTGGGCCTAAATACATTTTAAGTCCTTTAATTTGTTAAATGGGCCTAATTGTGACCTTAAGTCCATTTAAATTACTATAATTTATGAAATGGGCTTATTAGGTCCATTTAAGTTTTAGGTTAATTTTTCATGGGTTTAAATAGTCCATTAACACTACTATTCATTTTATATAAGTTTTTACTTAGTGTATGAATATAAGCTTATAAGCTTATCACCATTTAGTTTTCAATCTAAATAGATGAATAATCTTAAAAATTCATTTTATGGGTTATGCCAAATTAGATCTATGTGTGTCATAAGGTTACATGTAAGTCATAAGCCCTAATAGGTGCTTATAACTCACGGCCTACATTAGTTATAGCATATTATGATACATCAAGTTCCCTATTAGGGTTGCATGTAGTTTATATGTGTTACAAAATTAGATCTCACTATGTACATGTAACACCCCCACAAATGCTATGCGCAGCAGAACTACAACATTGGGTGCTACACAGTATTCATTGCACACAAGATATATCAAACGACGCTAAAAAGACGCCAACTTAAAACTTGAATTAAAAATTTTTAGATGATACATGTCCACGGTTTTTCCAACCCCAATTGGTACAACAGAGTTTAGCGTTTTCGGTCCCCATGAATCTCAACCCAAGAATTTCAGTTTCACAACAACATTACATTAAACTTTAAAATGTTTAAGTAGAAAAAGGAGGAAAAAAAAGCGGACTCCAAGCCATACACACAACCTCCATCCCATGCATGCTCCATTCTACACTTCAGCGGTTACCTGAAACACATGCCAAAATTTTGGTCAACGAAAACGTTGAGTGGAATTCATAGGTTTTACAATCCATTTGAACGTATATAAAATAAAAACCATTCGTGATCATTTATAGACTTGTCGATCAAACAATCTATATTCAGGATACTGACAATTGTGTTTAAGCTCATGACACTAATCCGTTAACTCAATCACCCGCGTAATAATTACCGGCGTGATTCAGATGAAACCAGTACCCCTTCTAAAGGCATCAGTTGCAATTATACCTTATTTCTCATACAAAATAATCTACCGCAGAACTTACTCAACGTACAGCTTCTCGGCTAGCATTGGGTCATTAGCCCCGTAGTACTACAAATTGCATAAGCGGCTATTTCCCCCTACTCGAGGGCAGGACAATAGTTAATAGTTCATGATTTTAGGGACTTTTGCAACTTTGGTACTCAACACAATTTCTAAGGCAACTTTCGGGTCTAACAATCATTCATGATATACGTTCCTTTTAAAAACTAGCATGCATTTCCCTCGCGGGTAAAACAATTTGAAATAAATATAAGCGAGGCTATAAATTCACACCTTATATATTAAGTAGTCGGTAGTTCGAGGGATGATCACTGACGACGATACGGATGCCCGGGTAAATCAACACCTATCAACAAATAACGCGTAATGAGTAATCTCATTTTAAATACCTTACGGTACTGTATAAAATACATAAATGATAGTCACTTAGGACAATTATAACTCACGCCAAAACAAAACAACAAGCATCACTCATTTTATACCATTCGTTCTTATTATTTACGCTATCCATTTTTATCCATTTTCGTCGGTACTTACCGAAAGTACGGGCTGTTTTACTCTACTTTACCATTCTTATAAAATTTGACAAAATTCTCAAAAATCCTATAAGACCTGTAGATAACATGTTTTTAATCCCAATAAAAGTTTTTACTTTTACGACTCGTTACTCAACGCCTTTCAAAACTACATTTTCCGGGCTGAAATTGTACTTCGACCAACCTTGACCTCTTTGACCTATATGAAATACACCTTTGACTTCTTTGACTCCTAAGTCAACTTATAGACTCAATTACACAGGTTTGTGACCAAATTTTTGACCCTTGACCATTTACCAATTCATACTTGTGGTCCTCGGGATTTGACTAAAACTATACATAAATTCGGATTATGAAAGTCCTCGTCTCCCGGTACTCGATCTTTAAAACCTCATAACTTTTAGCTCGTTTTGAGTCACGGGCTCTACCTTATACCAAATTAAAGATAAAAAGACCCTCTACAACTACATTTAGTTTTCAAGACCTGTAGGAAAAATAAATTTTATGAAATGACCTCAAAGTTTCTGCCTAAATTTGGCTATACCAAAACCATGCTTAAACTCGATTCCAAACCTTCTAACCACCACTAGGCATCATCCTAAGCTTCCCTAAACATATCCAAACACAAGTTTTCAGTCCTACCCCTATTGATCAACCAATCTCATAATCAAGAAAATATAAAAACAAACATGCAACCACTAAAACCTATCTAAAACATCACTAAACAATAAACCAAAC
Organism: Glebionis coronaria; assembly: GCA_025667525.1. Lineage (NCBI taxonomy): Eukaryota > Viridiplantae > Streptophyta > Magnoliopsida > Asterales > Asteraceae > Glebionis > Glebionis coronaria. The sequence continues at coordinate 530,462,388 of CM046876.1, forward strand.
ACAAGACAAAGCTCAAAATTCATCAACCACCATGGCTCCCCAAACACCCCCTTATGCCGTGGGGTTTGGGTGACCAAATCACCACAACCAAATTAATTTTGGTGGGTTTTTGTTGGTGATTATACACACACTAGGCATGAATTTAACATGCATTACAACAATTAGCCTCAAAAACGAATTTGGATCATCTTGAAAATTTTTGGAAAATTTTTGTTAGTGCATGTGTAATCAAACCACGGATTAACACTCACCAAGGGATTCTAAGAGGTGGTCTTAAGTTAGTTTTTGTGAAAACTCAAGAAAAAAATGGTGGGATGGTGGTTTTTGGGTGGGTAGCCGTCGGCTAGAGGGAGAAGAGAGAGTGTGTTTGATTTGTTTTTGTGTGAAATGTGTTTGTGTGTTTGTGTTTATGGCTTTTTGGTGTATTGGGAGGGACCTTAGTGTAAATAAAGGTTTCTTTTGGCCTTAATTAAAAACGCCATTAAAACTTTGCGGTTTCGACTCACTAGTCAATTTTGAAAATTTTACGGGAGTCGGAAATCATCCCGAACACTCCAAAATATTTTTGGGATACTTTAAATGTACTCGGAAGGCTATAAAACTCACCCGACTCAACTTAACACGAACCGTAAGTAAAATTCTCGAAAAAAATTACATTATCGATAAATCGTTAATAATTATAGAAATTTGGGCATCCATCGGTATCGTAGTCGTTATCGGTTCTTCTTAAATCGTCAAACGTTAAATTACGACCGTAAACGTTGGTTTCAACTTAAACCGTCAAATAAATCCACGATAAAAATTCTTAAAAATTTCAAAAATATACGTAAAATAGGATTAAATAAATGACGTTGGGCTCGGAATATCACATCCACAAGTGAGTCACAACTTAAGAGAGATGCTCATACTGAACAGCTCTTGAGACAATAACTTAGCATCATACGGCACTTTCACGGGTGTTACAGTACACATCATGAAAATAAATCACAAGTTCATAATAAGATCTAAACTATGTCTAGACCTAAAAATCAAACATAAATCCATGTACATTCTTATATAGCTCACGGCTATATTTTAGATCTTGGTACTTCCAAGATTAACACTATATCTAGTTTCTAAGTCTTGTAGTTATTTAAAATACAATCATGATTATCTAGTTTACATGTATGTTTCTAAGGTTACTATTTTTCTAAGGAGACCACATATAGCTCACGGCTATATTGCCTCTTCCCAAGGTTCCCATAATCTTGTTTTATGTTTAACATATTCAAGTTAGCCTTTGCCACTAGATCTATGGTTTATAATAACATGCATGTACATTTTATCCATTTAAACCTTATGTAACCCACGGCTACATTTATACACATAAGTTGTATTTGTGATTTTTAATAGTCATTTTAACATGTATCATTTCATATTCCATCATTTAAACTTAACACATGATTCACATAAACATTAACCATATATGCCGTGACCTTTAAGGTCATGGTCTTCAAGACTTTTAAGTTACACACACCCATTTTATGAGATCTATGGCTATTGGTTTAACCATAGTCCCATAAGACTAGATTTGTAACTCATGCAACTTTTTGATTTACAAATGTTTCATATAGTTTTTAAATCAAGTTTAAAACATAACATACCAATCATAAGTTCCTTATCAAAAGGTTTTTGAATCATGAACATCATTTTTATAAATAAGTCGTGACCTATAATGGTCATAGCTTCATCAAATCTTGATTTTTAACATGTTATCTTACTTGTGTTTATAGATGTATGATGATGCATGCATGAAGAAATGAAAGAACAAGTAGTGTATACCTTTCTTGCCCAAAAGTACCTCAAATGATCTAGGTGAACAAGGTGGTTTGAGATCTACTCAAAATGATGAAGAAAACCCTATGTATAAATCAAGCTGTGGCCTAGATGGCTTAGCTAGGGCTTGTTTATAGTAAATCCAAGGGAATGATACTACTAATGATTTGTAGTAAAGATGAGACAAAGATCTTGGTGGATTTAATGAACAACTTTGGATTATTGTGGCTTAATGCCGAATGATTTGAGAGAGAGAGATGAAGAGAGAATGAGATTTGGTTGCATGAGGAGTTGAGAGAATGTATGTGTATGTGTTTCGGATTAAAGGGAGAGAGAAGGGTGAAGGCAAAAAGGCATGATTGCCTTGGTAAGAACTATTGTGCCATGTGTTGGCTTTTCCAAAACAAAGACAACCCATCTTCTTCCACATATGGGGTGTCGTGTCTAGCTAGCCAAAAAGGAGGGTAATGGGCTTTGGCTTGGGCTCATGTTGGGCTAGTACATAAAGAGTAAGTTCTTGGGCTAGTATAAGGAGGTTAAGAACATGTTTGTGGTATACACTCTTGTACACATACACGGCTACATACACTATGTAGCATGTTTTTCCAACTTTGATATAGTGTGTTGTGTATAGCCAAGTATTGATTATACATTTTTATCATTTGTTCTCCTAGTCTTAAGTACAAGGTTTGAGCTATGTAACTTATTTACAACAAGTGTGAAATGTAAAGGTATAAGTACCTAAATGAACAAGTTCACACTCAACCTATAGGGATACACATGTGAGTATGTGTTCTAGGATTAATAGGTGAAATTTCATTACATAAAAATCATGGTAAAATCATGGATTTTACATTTTGAGTATGATATTGTTATGTATGATCTATTTCTCGAGTCATTATTAATGAACGCGTCTTATTTGATAGGTAGCGGTTCTCGTGTTTGAAAGGCATCCTCTATCATCGACGATCATCTTGCTAGATCTCTTATACTAAGGTGAGTCTGTAGCCTCGCTTTTCATGCTAGCTACTAAATGTTTTATTACCCGCGAGGGGGATACATGCTATTTGAAAATAAATGAACACAAGTCATGAGTAATTGTTGGACCCGAATGTTGCCTAAGTTGTTTACATTGTATTGAGTACCTTGTTCCTAAAGACCCTAAAATCATGAGCCGTTGACTATCTTTTGACTTGATGTTGTGAGTCGGGAATAGCCGCTTATTCTAATGATAGTACTATTGGGTTGACCACCCTATCTGAGACCAGGTTACGCTGAGTAACCTCTGGGAAGGATAATTTACGGGAATAAGAATGTGGTATTCTAGCAACTGATACCCTAGAGGGGAAATGGTTTTATTCTAGTCATGCCAGCATTTGGCGTGGGTGACTATTTGGTTAAGGGGTCGGTGTCATGAGCTTAAATACAATGTTTTTGCCTTGCATATAGATTGTGTGTACGACAATTCTATAAATGATTATGATTGATTTTCTTCTTGTGTTCAAATGTGATTTGATAAACCTATAGACTCGCTCAACATTATTGTTGACTCGTTTTAGCATGTGTTATAGGTAATAGGAAGTGATGGAAGATGGAGCTTTGCTGTGAAGGTTGTGGTCTGGCTTTTGGAAGAATGTTGGTCTAAAAACTATTTCTATCCTTTTACTGTTGAACAATTTGTTAAATGTTTGTGTACTGTACTAAACTTGTTGGTTGTTAGTCGAGATCCATGGGGACTAAACGCTTTACTCTGGTGTCATTTTAGTACCGTATGGGATGAAATTATGCTTTAGACCTATTATGAAAATCTTGTTTATATTTTATGTGTAAACATCTCTCTTTTGAGTCGTTCAATATACATTGTGTGATGATGCTTGTGTCTAATACCCAATTGTGTATTTTCGCTGCGCAATGTAAATTGGGGGTGTTAGAGATTGGTAATCAGAGCTACAAGTTATAGAGAACTGGGTCAATTTTGAAAATTGTCCTAAACTATAACTTTGGTGTCGAAAGTATTTATTCTTCAAAAGCACACAACTCCTCAACAACGCTCCGGTAAGATCACTTTTTGTTTTGTTTTGTATTATAGATGTATCCCTCATAACTGAAATGAATTCCCGAGTATTTAGTAAGTAAATAATACGATATTGTATTGGAATTATTGAAAGTACGTTGTGTGCTTGTCAGTATCATATTTATTTCTTTTTTTGCGAGCATTGCATAAACATCATTTGTATTGTGTTGCATAGCAAGGATTACGTATAACATTTGCATAAGCGTTGCATACTAATTTTTGTTTTGTTAAGAATGACCTTATGTATCCTTGAACCCTTATAATTGTAGAACATAGCTGGTTTACCTTGTGAGGATGGATGGATTGATATGACTAATGTATTGGACGGTGAGGAAGTAGTTAACTTTGGTGCTAGTGACGATGAGGAGCCTTATGAGTATTTAGATGATGGAATTGCTCCTACTACAGTTGGACAGGCCGAGCCTGAAGTGATTCAAGATAGTTATGTTCCAAGAGTTAATGTTGTGCCACATATTGTTCTGGACTGTCAACGACCTGTTGTACGTTCTTCGACGCCTACTTGTGATGCTTATATGAGTAGTTTGCCTAGGATTGCATTTGCTAGGGGTAATGTTCCTGTTGAGTCGATTAGTGCTGCTAGTGCTCGATCTATTCATGATGGCATATCTAAGGTTTATTGTCCAGGTCCTAGGTCTTATGATGATATTTTCTGGTTTCTCAAGAAGTTTGATAGATATTTGTTCGAAAGGTATTTAGTTGAAACCCGTGTGATTAGAAGGTTTGAGCAGAATGAGAAGAGGTTTGACAAGTTTGTTAGTAGTGTGAAGAGATCAGAGTTTGTTAGAGCAAGGGAAATGGATGAAGTTGTTAGGTTAAGATCTATGGTGATGAATTTGAGTGGGAAAATTGAAAGGTTACGTGAGGAGCAAGAAAGGAATGTAAGGTTGAATGCGTGGGGTTTGCCTGTGAGATCTTTTCCTAGTCGAGGTGTGGTGATTCGTGATGTGCTAAGTCAGGTTGAAGCTCAGGTGTTAGTGAAGCCAAGTGAAGGAGGAAGTCGAAAGGGAAAGGAAAAAGTGGAGGAAGATTCTGAGGAAGATGATAGCAGAAGTGATGATGAGCCGATGTATAAGAAGCTGCGGGGATCAGATGTTTAGTCCTTTTATGTTGTTTTTATTTAGCCTTGTTGTAATAGAACTTATGTAGACTGGTACTCTAGTTATGATGAAACTTAATGACTTTTAAGTTTGATGTGATGAAGGGTTGTAGTGACATTACTTGTCACAATTTTGTGGAAATTTTCTAACGCAATCCAAATTACCTTCATGACTTATGATTTGTCTTATTATTTCTTTTGTGAATTGGTTAATGATTCATTATGAACTGTTTGTTGGTGCATGTAGTATCCATGTTACATCTTGATAGAGAAATCCTTCTTCTTATCTTGATATGAATACTTACTTGTTCTTTTTCTTCTGTGTCGTCACAGGGAGGAAGAAGTTGGGAGGCATTTTTCTGACTTTACTAAATTGTTGTTTGGTTAGTTTCCTAAAACATGCCGCCTAAATTGACAACTGCTACTGTTAATACCATGATTGAGCAAGCTATTGCTAGAGCACTGGAAGCTGAATGTGCTGCGAGGAACCAAGAGGCTGAGAATAGGAATGCTGCTGGTCAGGTTGAAGGGAATGTTGCAAATCCAGTTGCAGGTAATACTGATGAACCAGCGGGAAGAATGTTGTGGGACAAGTTGGAGGTAATGCTGCTGTTCAACAGATTCAGAAGGAATGTTCTTATGCAAGTTTCATGAAATGTGGACCTACCTAATTTCGTGGTACTGGTGGTGCTTTGGAATTAAGGAAGTGGATTGAAAAGATTGAAAGTACTTTTGAAATCAGTGGATGTTCAGAAGCTAGTAAGGTGAAATTTGATGCAGCTACTTTTCAGGATGATGCATTAAGCTGGTGGAATAGTCAGGTAGCTACTGTGGGTTTGGTTGAAGCTAATGCTAGAACATGGACTGTGACCAAAGGACTGCTGACTGCTAAGTTTTGTCCTGAGGAAGAGTTAGGTCAGTTGGAGGATGAGTTGAGGCATTTGGTGCTAAGAAACAATGATATTGTAGCTTATACAAGGAGATTCTCTGATTTATGTTTGTTGTGTCCTGATGCTTTTGCTGATGACCGTAAAAAGATGAAGTAGTATATTAGAGGTTTATCTAGTAATATCAAGGGAGAGGCTACTTCGTCGAAACCTAATTCATTTGATGAAGCTGTTCAGATGGCTCATGCTTTAATGGATGTAAAGCTGCAAGATCGAAAGGATAGTATTGCTGAGGGGAATAAGAGAAAGTGGGAAGCTGCACACTCAAACCCAGAATCATGGTGGTTATCGTAACAACAATAACCAAGGACCGAATAGGAATCAACAATATAATTTGAGAAGGAATGATGGTCTTCGTCCTGCCACTGGAAATCAAGGTAACAAGGTGAATCTAAAGTGTGGTCGATGTAATATGTATCATGTTGGAAATTTTCCATCTGCTTGCAATAAGTGTGGGAAGGCCGGACATAAGATGGCAGATTGTAGAAACAAGGGTGTGGCCACTGGAGCCAATGCTGTTAAAGTAGTTAGCTGTTCTGGATGTGGAGGCCGTGGACATAAGCAAGGGAACTGTCCGAGGTCCGGCATACGACAAGAAGGCAATGTTGCTGCTGGGACTGCTACTCCAGCCTATGTCGTGGGAGATGCTGACAAACTTCAAGGGTCGAACGTGGTGACTGGTACGTTCTTACTTGATGCTTGTTATGCTAGTGTGTTATTTGATTCTGGATCCGATAGAAGTTTCGTAGATGTTAGATTCAGTCAGCTATTGGATAGAGGACAAGTGAGATTGATAACTAGTTATAAGGTGGAGCTAGCTGATGGTAAGGTTGTAAGCACTAGTTTTATACTAAAAGGTTTTTCCTTGAAGTAAGGTAATTATGTGTTTAGTATTGATTTGATGCCTATAGAATTAGGATCTTTTGACGTGATTGTTGGAATGGACTGGTTAGTTGGTAATGGTGCAGTGATTGTTTGTGGAGAAAGAGTAGTCCAGATACCGCTAAGGAATAGGGTATTGACTGTGAAAGGTGATGAATGTACTTCTCGTTTGAGAGTTGTTTCTTGTTTAAAGATGATGAGGTATATAGAAGCAGGTTGTGATGTGTTTCTTGCACAGATAAGTAATGATGGTCTGAATGAAAGAAAATTAGAGGATGTGCCTATGATTAGGGAGTATCCTGAGGTTTTCCCTGAAGATTTGCCAGGATTACTGCCGCATCGTGAAGTGGAGTTTCGTATTGATTTAGTGCCGGGAGCTGTGCCTGTTGCTCGTGCATCGTATCGTTTAGCTCCATCTGAGATGAAAGAATTATATGATCAATCGAAGGAATTGATGGATAAGGGATTTATTAGAGCGAGTTCGTCACCGTGGGGTGCTCTTGTTTTGTTTGTTAGGAAGAAAGATGGTTCTTTTAGAATGTGTATTGATTATTGAGAGCTTAACAAATTGACTGTCAAGAATCGGTATCCATTGCCGAGGATTGATGATTTGTTTGATCAGTTGCAAGGCTCAAGTGTATACTCGAAGATCGATTTGAGGTCTAGGTATCATCAACTGAGAGTTAGGGAAGAAGATATTCCTATAACAACTTTCCGTACTCGATATAGACATTTTGAATTTCAAGTGATGCCTTTTGGTTAACGAATGCGCCTGCTGTATTCATGGATCTGATGAATCGTGTATGTAAGCCGTATTTTGATGAGTTTGTTATCGTATTCATTGATGATATTCTCATTTACTCTAAGAGTGAAGAAGAACATGAGAAGCATTTGAGAACAATTTTGGAATTGTTGAAGAAAGAGAAGCTGTATGCGAAATTCTCTAAGTGTGAATTTTGGTTGAAATCAGTGCAATTTCTGTGGCACGTGATTGATAGTGAAGGTGTTCGTGTGGATCCTGCTAAGATTGAGGCAATCAAGGATTGGTCAGTGCCAACGACACCGACTGAAGTTCGCCAATTTCTTGGTCTAGCTGGGTATTATAGAAGGTTTATCAAGAAGTTTTCACTAATTTCTAAGCCGTTGACCAAGCTTACTGAAAAGAATCGAGTGTTCGAATGGGGATTGGAAGAGGAATCTGCATTTAGTATGTTGAAGGATAAGTTGTGTTCTGCGCCGATTTTGTCTTTGCCAGAAGGGTCTGAGGATTTTGTAGTGTATTGTGACGCATCTCATAAAGGATTTGGAGCTGTGTTGATGCAAAGGGAGAAAGTAATAGCATATGCATCGAGGCAATTGAGGAAGCATGAAGAGAATTACAATACTCATGATTTAGAACTTGGGGCTGTAATTTTTGCTTTGAAGCTGTGGAGACACTACTTGTATGGAACTAAGTGTGTGGTATTCACTGATCATAAGAGTCTGCAATATATTTTGGATCAAAAGGAATTGAATATGAGACAAAGGAGATGGGTTGAGTTGCTGAGTAATTATGACAGCGAGATTCGTTACCATCCTGGTAAAGCGAATGTGGTAGCTGATGCACTTAGTAGAAAGGAAAGAGATAAGTCTATAAGAGTTAGAACTTTGGTAATGATGGAAAGTGTTGATTTGACAGAAGCGATATCGAAAGCCCAAGCTAATGGTTTGAAGGAAGAGAATGTTGAGGCAGAAAATTTGGGTAGAATGCTGAAACCTTTGTTTGAAGTAAGGTCAAATGGATTGAGGTATTTTGAGAATAGGATTTGGTTACCATTGTGTTCGTTCGAGGAAGGTTCTTTAGGAGTGAGAGATTTGGTGATTAATGAATATCAAAAGTCGAAGTATTCAATACATACTGGATCGGACAAGATGTATCAAGATCTTAAGAAAGTTTATTGGTGGCCGAATATGAAGGCAGATATAGCACAGTATGTTAACAAGTGTTTGACTTCTGCGAAGGTGAAAGCTGAAAATAAGAAATCGTCTGGATTAATAGTGCAACCTGAGATTCCTGAGTGGAAATGGGAGAAGATTACTATGGATTTTGTGACAGGTTTGCCAAGGACTGCAAGTGGTTGTGATATGATATGGGTGATTATAGATAGATTGACTAAGTCTGCTCACTTTTTGCCAATGAAGAAGACGCATAGTATGGAGAGGTTAACAACAATGTACGTAAAGGAGATTGTTTGTCGACATGGTGTGCCTTTGTCGATAATTTTTGATCGTGATAGTAGGTTTACCTCAGAATTTTGGAAATCTTTGCAGAAAGCGATGGGAACGGAGTTATGTTTGAGTACTGCATATCATCCGGAAACTGATGGACAAAGTGAAAGAATGATTCAAACGTTAGAGGATATGCTTCGTGCGTGTGTGATTGACTTTGGAAATGGTTGGGATAAGCATTTTCCATTGGTTGAATTTTCGTACAATAACAGTTATCATGCTAGTATTAAAGCCGCACCATTTGAAGCTTTGTATGGACGTAAGTGTAGATCTCCAGTGTGTTGGAGTGAAGTAGGAGAAAGTCAATTGACTGGACCTGAAATGATATTTGAGACGACTGAAAAGATTGTGCAAATTAAGAAGCGTTTTTTATCTACCAGAAGTAGACAAAAGAGTTATGCTGATAACAGAAGGAAACCGTTGGAATTTGAAGTAGGAGACATGGTTATGTTAAAGGTATCTCCATGGAAAGGAGTGATTCGTTTTGGAAAGAGAGGAAAGTTGAGCCCGAGATATATTGGACCATTTAAGATAATCCAAATGATTGGATTGGTGGCTTATAAGTTAGAGTTTCCTGATGAACTTAAGGCTATTCATAATACTTTTCATGTGTCTAATCTGAAGAAGTGTTTAGCTGAAAGGGATGTGGTGATTCCATTGGAGGAAATTCAACTTGACGATAAGTTGCAATTTATAGAGGAACCTGTAGAGATTATGGATAGGGAAGTTAAGAATTTGAAGCATAGTAGGATTCCGATTGTGAAAGTGAGATGGAACTCTAGACGTGGACCAGAGTTTACCTGGTCACGTGAGGATTTCTTTAAGGACAAGTATCCTCATTTGTTTAGTAAGGATTAAGCGCCGCGAACGTCGCTTCTTTTAAGAAGGAGGGGATGTGATAACCCAAAAACCGAGGTGATTGATTAATCTTATTTTACGATTATTTTTGAAATTTTTGATGAGTTTGAACAATATTTATTTTTGGAGGTTTAAGTTTAAACCGATGTTGGAAGGTTAATATTTAATATTTAATAAGTATAAGGAGTATTAGCAAGTGTGATGTCGATGGATGCCAAATATTTTACGTTTTATTGTCGGTTGTTCGACGTTTGGCATTTTTGATGTTTTCTTTTAAATGACGTGTTAAGTCGAGTCGGGAGTCGATATTATTATATTTGAGGTACGTTTTAAATTTTTAAAAGTATCTATATGAAACCCGAGCCCCGTAAATATTTTCAAAATTGACTAATAGTTATTTCCCGCTTTTTAGCTAACTATTTTAATTTTTAGCCATAACTATTGCAAAATTACAACATTGGTCCCTCAGCCACTATATAAAAGCCAAAAGTTTTCACACAAACACATAATTCACACACACAAAATATTTTTTTTCTCTCTCTTCTTTTTCTTTCTTTGCCGTGACCCTCTACCCACCAAACACACCCACTTTGATCAATTTTTACTCCATTTCTAGGATGATCTAAGCAAAAAGAACACAAGTCCCATCTCTAATTTTGCAAGGAGATCATTTTGGTATAAAATTTATGTACATGCAAGAAGTTTTATTTTTTCAAGTTGGTAGGTGAGAATTATGCTCATGCATGTCATTTTTGGGATGATCAAAGATGTTCTTGCTAACAGTCTTGTTAAAAACTTGATTTTGATTTGAAGGTTTTTATTTTTATGATGATTATAATGTTATAGTTGATATATGTTAGTCTTAGGGTTATGGGATGATCATAACTATGATTTGTTTTGGTTAAAAATATGATTTTATACAAGTTTTTAAAAGGTATTTTATAACAGTAGGTAAACTATAATTTTGAGAACTTTATGTTGTGATAATGGTTTAACTTATAGCCTAGGGTTGTAGAGCATTCGATTATCTTCGATTTGATATAAAGTAGAGCTTCTAGCTCCAAACGAGCGTGAAGTTATGATGTTTTGATTATTCGTGTACCGGGAGACGAGTATCGACACTACATATAGTTGTTGTCGATATTTGGATCGAATCTCGGGGACTATAAATTGAAGTTTTGAAATGAGTCACATACTGATAATGAAGTGTAAACCCTAGAGGGTTAGTTTATTTTAAAACCCAAGAGTCGGTTTTGTAAATGGAGTCGTTTAAAGAAGTTAAAACGGTTGTATGAATTATTAACGTAAATCTGTCCGGATTTTGTAGTTTGAAGATGAGTCGTGTAAAGAACTTTAAAAGTAATTTCATTTGATAAACTTGTTGGAGGACTTTATATATATAGTAAGTTAGTTTCTCGAGTCATTTCATAAACGTTTGACGAGTCTAAAAGGGGTAAATAAGCTAGCACATGTAGTATGTGCCGACGGATTTTGTTGAAAGTTTAAAATGGTAAAGTAAATATATAGAAGAGTGTAATAGAGTTATTTCTATCATTTTCTCTCGAGTTATCGTGATTTTATGATTTTGAGTATGATATTGTTATGTATGATTTATTTCTCGAGTCATTATTAATGAACGCGCCTTATTGGATAGGTAGCGGTTCTCGTGTTTGAAAGGCATCCTCTGTCATCGACGATCATCTCGCTAGATCTCTTATACTAAGGTGAGTCTGTAGCCTCGCTTTTCATGCTAGCTACTAAATGTTTTATTACCCGCGAGTGGGATACATTCTATTTGAAAATAAGTGAACACAAGTCATGAGTAACTGTTGGACCCGAATGTTGCCTAAGTTGTTTACATTGTATTGAGTACCTTGTTGCTAAAGACCCTAAATTCATGAGCCGTTAACTATCTTATGACTTGATGTTGTGAGTCGGGAATAGCCGCTTATTCTAATGATAGTACTATTAGGTTGACCACCCTATCTGAGACCAGGGCATTACGCTGAGTAACCTCTGGGAAGGATAATTTACGGGAATAAGAATGTGGTATTCTAGCAACTGATACCCTAGAGAGGAAATGGTTTATTCTAGTCATGCCAGCATTTGGCGTGGGTGACTATTTGGTTAAGGGGTCGGAGATGAGACGGCATTTACACATAGTCTCATCGTCCAAATCGGGCTTAAAACGGTTAAAATATCATCAAAATACCCAAATATATGCTTGTGTTTGTTCATTGTGTATTTTAGGTACGGATATCGTGAAATCAACCAAAGATCACAAGAATCAAGCAAAAACGAACACGGGAAACGAAGCCGCACAAAGAACCGGGCCCAAGTATGGAATTTCCAATATTGCCCTTGAAGTTTGAAGATTGTACAAGTTTGGTCCCTCAACTTTTGAAGAATGACACTTTATACCCCTCAAATATCCAAAAATATAAATGGGGTCCCTAAAAGTTTGAAGATCTTACAAGAAAAGCCCTTAAATTTGAAGAGAATGAAACATTAGTCCTCATTCCAACAAAAGGACTAACAATGCAAAAGAAAATAGACTGACCATGTGATGCCAAAAGGACTAACGGTGAAAAAGGTAGTGGACTGAATATGCAAATCTTTTCAAAGGGGAAGTTAATTGGAGGGACCTATGCTGCCAACAAACCAAACTTTTAACCAAACTCCCATTACACTTAACTAGACCCGACATCCTTTGTCCACCTCACCCATCCCCACCACTCTCCTTCGTCCACCTCACCCTTGACCCTCCACGTCATATCCCACCACCCCAATATTATAACAGGTTTTAATTAAACTTGTTTAAACATAAATTTTGGAGGGTAACATATTTTAAACCCCTAAACCCAATCAACTTCATCTGCTAAACACCTATCCACCACATAAACCCTAATCCGAATAGTGATCAAATCAAAGGGGTTTTACTTAATGTTTTTCCAGATAATTAATTTAAGGTGAGTTAATCAAAACCCACAACAAACCATACCCATCTCGTGACCCTATGTGGCCCCCCCCGTCCTTCCCTGTCACCCTCTCTTTTGGTCAAAAGAGCATCTTCAGTCATCCAACGCTCCCAAGACCAAAACTTGGTCCCAAAGTTCATTTTGGACGTCTATGATGCATTCAAACAGCCTGGCAACACCTCAGAGATCACATGACATTGTTTTGACCAAGAAAAAGTCAACAAAATTCAAAATTAACCAAGGGCATAATAGGAAATCTCTTGATTAGGGTTTAGGACGTTTATTGTTCTAGAATTCTCTTAGCACTAGTATAAAAGGAGTCTCCAAGCTGTGGATGAACCCTTGTTCCAGTTTTTATAACCTTTTAAAATTATTAATGAAAATGAACACTTTTTAATCTTGCATAACTGAGTTCCTTAATTCTGTTTTTCAGTAGTGTATTAATTTACATTTGTTGCAAAAGTAGTGTAGGTTTCAAAAAAAGGGAATTGTGTTTAAAGTTTCTGAAAATAGCTTTTCTTTATTAAACAAATTTTGAGTCTCAAATTCACATGAAAGTAAAAGTGGAAGTGTGAATTGGATTTTCAAGTTTGTGGTTTCAAGGTGATTTTTGGTTTCAAAATATGTTTTTCAAGGGATTTTTTTATAAAATTTGATTTTATCATTTTTATTTAGCATCTTACTGTAGCAAAAGCTACAAGCCAAAAGCTTGTAGCCCTTGCTACTTGAAGTCTGTTCTTTGTTGGCTTTGTATGTGCATGTGTGAAAGAGCAACTAGATTCTTCTCATCTTATCATTCCATTTCATCATTTTAAGAAGAGTGTTTTTGGTCCTACATCAAACAAGTCCAGCTCAAGCCCGAGCTTGAAAGGAGATGGCTTATCAGCCATAGTGGGGCCTGGATTGTAGGCCCCACAAGGTAGAACCTGGCTTGAACCCTCCTACGTGTTTAGACTTGGTGTTTTGAGTTTTTCATATGATTCTTGATTTTGTGAATTAGATTCTTAGGAGTTAATGCTTTTGTTTGATTAAGCTCATGTAAGCTTGTATGCATGTTTAGGTAGTAAGAAATCAGTTTGGTTTGTATTTGAGTAGCTTTTAGTTTGTAAATCTTTATTTCCAAAAAATAAGGGGGTGTTTGGATTTGGGCTTTAACTGAAATTGGTGACATCATTTGGGTTAAACACTAGTCTAACATACTCTCTTATGTTGAGTTAGTATAAGTATATGGTTGTTATTAGTTTGGTTTAGCTTTAAACTCAGTTTGCAAGTTTTCATCATAAAAAATGGTAGAAAATCAGTAGGGCTGTTTCTTAATTGTTCTAGCATGATTTGACTTGAAAATTTGGATTCTGTTAGATATTAGTGTAAGTTAGGTTTGTATCTAGCTTATATGCTAGTTGGTTAGGTTTTTGTGCAAGATTTGAGCATTTGAAATCTGTTTTATTACCAATTGCACCAGAAACTGTTCACCAGTCCTTTAAAGCCATATTAGTGACTGATTTTGACCATTTTGTGTGAAAATTTTGTGAACAACTTGTGCTTTTTACATTTTTAACTGACTCCCTACACTTCACTGAGTGTAGGGGTGCCTTATTGTCCAAGAAAAACCTCAAAAATAAGGGGCTGTTTAGTTGTGGAAAACTTTTCATAATTTTTTGTTTCTAATTTTCTAGAAAAGAAAAGACTTTTCTTTTCTAGAAAATAGTTGAGAATTTTGAAAACTTGTTTAAATGATATTTTTTATTTTCTAAAAAAAATAAACAATGTTTAAACGAAACTATTTTCAATCATTTTCTTCATGATCAACTTTTTTTTCAAGTTTTTGCTAGTTTTTTTTTATGTTTTCGTCTGTTTTTCCCGTCTTCTTTTTTCATATTTTCGTAATTTTTTTACGTTTTAATTAGTTTTTTTTTTTACGTTTTCATCAATATTATTACGTTTTAGTCTATGAATTTACGTTTTCGTCAGTATATTTACGTTTTTGTCAGTAAATTTACGTTTTCGTCAGTAATTTTACGTTTTTTTTCTATAAATTTACGTTTTCGCCAATAAATTTACGTTTTCGTCAGTAAATTTACGTTTTCGGCAGAAAATTAACGTTATCGTCAGTAAATTTACGTTTTTGTCTGTAAATTTACGCTTTCGTCAGTAAATTTACGTTTTTGTCAGAAAATTTACGTTTTCGTCAGAAAATTTATGTTTTCGTAAGAAAATTTACGTTTTTGTCAAAAATTTACGTTTCCGTCAGTAAATTTACGTTTTAGTTAGTAATTTTATGTTCTCGTCTGTAAATTTAGGTTTTCGTCAGTAAATTTACATTTTCGGCAGAAAATTTACGTTTTCGTCAGTAAATTTACGTTTTCGTCAAAAAATTTACGTTTCCGTCAGTAAACTTACGTTTTCGTCAGTAATTTTACTTTCTCGTCTGTAAATTTAGGTTTTCGTAAGTAAATTTACGTTTTCGTCAGTAAATTTATGTTTTCGTCAGTATTTTACTGTTTCGTCAGTAATTTTACGTTTTCGTCAGTAAATTTACGTTTTCGTCAGAAACTTTACGTTTTCGTAAAAAATTTACGTTTCCGTCAGTACATTTACGTTTTCGTCAGTAAATTTACGTTTTCGTCAGTAAGTATACGTTTTTGTTTGTAAATTTACGTATTCGTCAGTAAATTTATTTTTTTGTCAGAAATATTAAGTTTACGTTTTCGTCTGTAAATTTACGTTGTCGTCATAAAATTTTAAACTTAAATTTACTGACGAAAACGTAAATTTATAAACGAAAACGTAAATTTACTGACGAAAACGTAAATTTACAGACGAAAACGTAAATGTACTGACGGAAACGTAATTTTTTGACGAAAACGTAAATTTTCGGACGAAAATGTAAATTTATTGACGGAAATGTAAATTTACTTACGAAAACGTAAATTTACAGACGAAAACGTAAACTTCTGACGAAAACGTAAATTTTTTACGAAAAGGTAAATTTTCTGACGAAAACTTTAATTTACAAACGAAAACGTAAATTTACAGACGAAAACGTAAATTTACAGAAGATGACGTAAATTTTCTAACGAAAACGTAAATTTTATGACGAAAACGTAAATTTACAGACGAAAACGTAAATTTTCTGACGAAAACGTAAAATTACTGACGAAAACGTAAAATTACTGACGAAAACGTAAATTTTCTGACGAAAACGTAAATTTTCTGACGAGAACGTAAATTTACTCACGAAAACGTAAATTTTCTGACGAAAACGTTAAAATAATGATGAACGGTGAATACTGAATAGAGTAACGTGTTATTGAAATGGGTTAAATAAAACAATGGTGGATATAAGGTTAAAATTTAGAAAAGGGTAAAATGGAGTTTTCTAGTTTTCAATATTAGTTTAGAAAATGAAAATTTTGTAATTTTTAAAAAATATTGAAAAATGATATTGCTAAACAGGTTTTCCATTTTTCACTTTTCAAATGAAAATTTTTCTAGAAAAGTGGAAGAATCTTCTCCAACTAAACAGCCCCTAAGCTTTCCTAAGCTTATTAGTGCCCAGACCCAATTTTCATAACTACCAGTGGGAACCAAGTTCCCACTGCTAGTGTATTTCTAGGCACTGCTATACAAGCAGACAAAACAATCCAAGGTGTCACTATCAGTTTCTACTTTTTTTGTCTTTAGTGGGTAAAAATAGGATATAGAACTTGATTTTTGTTTCATTATTTTTCTTATTTATTTTCTGATTTTTCTGTTTAATTTATTTTCTTGTTACTGTTCATTTCCTACTTTTTAGATTAAATTGCATTTTAAATGACTTTAAGTTTCTGTTTTTGTCTTTTAGTGACAAAATTTTATATTTTTCAATTTCAAAAATTTTCTTAGATTTAGAAAAATAGTTTAAGATTTTTAGTTTAAAAATATTTTACTGTTCACATTTTTAAGTATTTTTTAGAATTAATTTAGTTTAATTAGGGTTTTATTATAATCAGTTTTGTCTTTTAGTGAAATTTTTTACTTTTTTCAAACTTTTTCATTTTTCTACTGTTCATTAGTATAATTTAGGATTTTTAAAATTTTCAAATTAGTTTTAGCATTATTTTATTATTTTTTATGATTATTTTAGTTCAAAAATAGTTTTTAGTGATTTAAAAATAGAAAAATAGTTTTAAAAATTTAGGAAAAATACTTTTTAGTCTTTAAATAATATAAGTGATTTATTAGTCCAATAAAATAACATTTTAGGTTTTTTCTTAATTATATTTAATTTTAGGGCTTTAAGTAGCATTTAAAATTGAATATTTAATAATTAAAGGTTTTAAAAATTATTTATTGGATTTTTATCCTTATTTATATTATTTTAGACTTAGTTTAATCTTTTAATTAATTTTTAGGTTTAATTTTTAATTTCGTCACGTTTTACGTAATTACGTCATCGTTTTACGTCAATACGTCGTAGTGTAATCGTAGTCGTAGCTCGTCTTTAATTTTTCTCTTCTAAACCAATAACGTCACTAATCCAAACTTGATTTTATATATTGGCACATTAATTCACACACCTCCTTCGAGAACGAACCCGCATTTATTCGGTTTTACGTTTTTCCTAAAACGTGTACGAAAACACTACATCAATTTTTGGCGCCGCTGCCGGGGAGGTGTTTTATAGTGCCAATATTATTATCGTGTTTGTATGAGTAGTACGTTTTTGTTTTTCAAATTTTGGAAAGCGTACATAAACGTACATACTCATTTTTGTTATTTTTCTCTATTATACTATAGTGTCCAAATAAAACGTGTTTAATTTTCCTAAATTAAACACAAACCAATCTTTACTATATTGTCGATATCCCATTATCGTTTTCGTTTTTCTTGTGAATATATTACTATATTGTACTACGTAGAACAATAAATATACGAGTACTCCAAAAGCGTGAAAACGCAACCTTGATTCGGGATTTCATCACTCGATCATTGTATTCGAATCCAAAGCAAAAATTTAAAGGCAAAATACTTTCATGAGGCTTAATTTCAATTAACACAAACTATAAGGTGGGTATAAGGCGGTTGTATTTCACGACCTAAGGGAAAAAGGCTCTTAAGTGCTTAGCGCCGCCTCGTTTCCCCCCGCTTGCTTGTGCGTGTTTTAAGAAAGAGAGCTAATCGAGGGTTTGCCGCCCAAGTATTATCTACGTATATTATATTTGCTTGTTTTCAAGATTAAACCCTCTTGAACGTTTTGGTGTTCCACCAACGTTCTAAAGTCATCGAAGGCGTTCACTCCACGTGATCGTTTTCATTCTTTGAGGCTCCTTTAATCGAGAAGATCGATTCGAGGAGAGATTTGTAGATTTTAGTCTACGTAATACAAGAAAAATCCAAAAAAAAATTGAAAAATCGAAAAGCCGCAAAAAGAATCTTCTTTGCTACCTCCCATTCTATGCTTAGTGCATGCACACTCGGTCGAAGGATTATTCTAATTCTAGCGACGCTTCGAATCGACGCAATCGTAATCAAAGGAATCGACGACGTAGACGAGAATTAGAAACCGACGTTCCTAATATCATTGTTTAAGAGACCGTAGAGGAGATGGCCGACAATCGTTCAATGATGGAATTGCTCCAAGCACCTACCGAGGGTTATGGAGACGCGATCGTAATTCCCGCTATCGAAGAGGAGAATTTTGAGATTGAGAGCGGAATGCTTTCGTTGATTCAAGCTACGAAGTTTCGAGGTCGTGAAGCCGATAATCCTCACGACCATATTCGGAATTTTGATCGTCTTTTAGCCACGAGCAAGTTTAAGAACGTCGACACCGATGTCGTCAAGCTTATGCTTTTTCCATACTCGCTCGATGGTGCCGCCAAGGATTGGTACGAGAAAGAGCCACCTAATTCCATAACTACGTGGAAGGATCTCGTCTCCAAGTTCGTTAATTATTTTTTCCCACCGTCTAAGACAACGTTTTCAAAAATGAAATTACGAAATTTGAGCAAAAACCGAATGAATCTTTTAGAGACGCGTGGGATCGTTCTAAGGAATTGCGTAGGCAATGCCCTCACCATGGTTTTTCCGAGTTGCACAAAATCGATACGTTTTACAACGGTCTTAATTTTCAAGAACAAGATTCGTTGAATTCCGCCGCCGGTGGCAACTTTTTGTGCAAAACTCCGAAAGATGCATTGATAATTATCGAAAACCGATCCAAGGTTTACCAACTCCGCAACGCACCGAGTGTTGCTAATGTCGCCAATGTTAGTAGTTCTAATCGCGACATTGAGAGAGTTGATGCAAAAGTCGACAAGTTGACGAATGTGTTTACGTCTTTTCTCGTCGAAATGCAAAAGAAAGACGCTCCCGCTACGGTGAAAGCGGTTGAGGTTTCGTGTACGTTTTGTGGTGGAACTCATAATTATTACGAGTGTGCGGCTACGGATGGCCAAACGTCGAATGTGAGTGCGTTAAATGGAAACAACAATTTTCAAAATCAAAATAACGCGGGTCCATCACAACAAGGCAATTATAACCAAGGCAACAATTTTTCGAATCAAAACCGTAACAATTTTCAATGAAACAATCAACAAGGAAATTTTTCGAATCAAAATCAAGGTTATAATCAAGGTCGTCATTTAAATTGGCAAAATCGAGACAATAATCAAAACTCGAATTTTTCAAACAACAACAATCAAGGAAACAATTTTTTAAGTGGGAATCAAAACAATTTTCAAAGAAGTAATCAAAACCAAGGGAACTTTAATTCAAATCAAAATAGTTCGTCAAACGATTTTCAAAATTACATGAAAACAAATGAGGCTAATATGAGACGAGGGAGAAATTGGTACTTTGAAAAATGAATTTTCTAATACTTTGAAATTGCAAAACACGAAGATTGACCAAGGACAAATTGACATTAAAAAGATGTTTTCGGCCATTATGAACAAGTCCTCGGGTGCGTCATCGAGTTCGTTACCTAGTGACACCGTTGCAAATCCGAAGGAACAATGTAAAGCCGCCTCGTCTCGTGAGAAAGGTCGTGTGATTACCCCTAACCTTGTAGGATTTCGAGTTGTTCCTTCTTCTCAACCCTTGACTTCTAAGACGTCTTATTGTTCTAAAGTCGATGGGGTGAACGTGGCGACCAAGGAAAAGAGTGCACACCCTCATGTACCTCAAATTCCATCCACGGTTCAAAAAGATAGCTTTACCGACCTTACCAAAGTAACCCTTGAAGAAACTTGTGCTTCGATCCTTCTTAAAAAACCCAAAAGGCATATGCCAAGAAAGGAAGAGGATCCGGGCCAATTTCTATTACCTTGTGATTTTTCCGAGATTGAGGGATGTTTATCCCTTGCCGATTTAGGTGATAGCATCAATCTCATGCCTCATTCTCTTTGGAAATTGATGATATTGCCTAACCTTACCCCCAAAAACATGACTATCGAGCTTGCAAATTATACACCACTAATACCAATTGGAATAGCCGAGGATGTCTATGTTAAAGTTGGAAAGTTTGTTTTTCCCGCGGATTTCGTTATATCCGATTACGAGTGTGACCCTAAATGTTCCATTATTTTAGGCCGACCATTCTTATCGACGGCTCGAACCGTAATCGATGTTCACAAGGAGAGACTTACTATGAGATATGGGGAGGATAAAATGGACTTTTTCACGAATAAATCCCAAGTGTCTTGTGATAATGAAAAAACCAAGGTTTCAAAACCTAATGTTTCTAAACCTTATGATTTCAAAATGTTCACTTTAGCGGGAAGAATGAGGCTTAATGCATGTTTTTGAAAAAATTAAGAAGAACGGTTTTAAAGACGAGGATTTTAATGATAAAGAATACGTGTACCTAATTCAAAAGTGTATGTGTAAATTTATGAATGAAAATTCACTTTGGGATGTATTCGATGAAACAAGTGAAATACCAATTCCGAAGGGCGACGTTAGTGCCATCACGACAATGACCAAAATAGACTCGTCTTCACCACCATCGAAGGACCACGTCTTTGAGGCTTCAACTTCTAACTCCATCGAAGTGCCTTGGGCGAAAGGTTTTATCGACATTGATCCTCTCTTATTAGAAAAGTCACCTAAGCATAGGCATTCGACTTGTAAGACCATGGTTGTGATTGCTCACATCGACTCTTTCTTTGACGATGACGATGGCGATTTTTCCGAGCTTGATCACGTACTTCAAAATCCACATGCAATTTTTGATTCTCCTAAAAAGAAACATGTGAAGTACGATGATTACGAGTTGATCCCGAGATTGAGGAAATCATTAAACGAGAGCTAGCTCTTATGCCTTCACTTCCACCTACGAGTGAGGTTGATCTTTCCAAAATCGAGGATGAACTTAATGAGTTGGAACATCTTATTTTTGATGAAAAACCAACTCATGTGACCACCCAAAATCCAATTCTCGAGGAGTTACCTAATCAACACTCCTCAAATGAGAATTACGTTTACCACCTTCGTGAGGATTTAACTTATCAACAATCCCCACAAATGAATGATGGTTTCGTGCTTGATCGTGATCTTTTCGAAAGAGTTTCTAAGATACTCAAGGAGGGGAATGACAAACCTTGGTTTGACAAGCCTATCATTGATGAAGAAATTGATGAGATCGACGTTCATGAGGATGACGAGTATGTAGACCCCGAGGGGGCGGTGTTCTTTATTGATAAACGTTTTGAGAACTTATATAATCTGCCACCCCTCCCACCAAAGACTTAAATGTGAGGATTTTTAGCGCGACTAATTTTGAATTTGACACGCCAAATATTTTCGACATTATAAAATCAGGTTTTCATAAAGAGTTTTTAAACGATGAAAAAGGAAAAGATTTTAAAAATGTTTTAAAAGATTTTTCTACATGTTTAACTCCGTCATCATCGCGTTTTATGAGTGCTACCACCTCGTCTACTCCTTTTGATGATGGTTGGTGTGGATCTAGTGTGGGGGAAGCCCCTTATGTTCCCTCCCATTTCTCCACCGAGGACGAGATTTACGATCCCGGAATTGCTTGTAAAGGGAAATCTCGGTCTTCCACCGATGCAATAAATGGAAAATCTTTTCGTTTGCTTGGTGTGAGTCTACCTCGAGTAGCTCATTATGTTGACTTACCAATTGCCCTACCTTTCTACTTCTTATCTCTTTCTTCTACCCCTTTGGGGTTTTACTATCGGTTGAAGTAGCGTTGTTCGTCTTTCATCCGAAAACGAGGACGCTATCTTTGACCCTGGTATTCGTGTATCGGGTTTTTAAAGTACTCCACGTACTTTTGGGCCTTGTTTATCATGTAAGCCCCACAAAAAATGACCATACCAAGATTATCCCTAAATGATCACATTTACGGGGATTCGAGTCGAGCTTTTGACTCGGTTATCAAAAACAAGGTGCCTCGTGGGGGATTCTCATGCTTATCCTTGTAAATATTATCGCTTTCTTAGTTAATGTAACGAGGGGACTTGTGCTCTTCCAACCTTTGTTTCTGGTTGTTTGTGATTGTGATTTATTAGGTTCATCATCATCATTGAAGCCTCTCGTGTTCATTTTACGGATCACTCGAGCTTCGATCATTGCCTTTGGAGATTCCGATATCCGATGATATCCTGTTATGTTCTAACGTTTATCTTATTAGCATAATTCATAAACGGCTTTTATTTTATTCGTTTTACCCTTTCCATGCTCGAGATTAAGCATTCGACTTCGTCTCTAGTATGGGGGTGTTTTCACCCCTAGACTCAAAACATTGAGGACAATGTTTAGTTTTAGTATGGGGGGGGGGGTGAGTAGATACTTCACCTTGCTCACGTCAACACGCTATCCAAATATTCATCTTTTTGTTATCGTTTTGTTGCAAATAAGGCTAAAAATGACCAAATTTTAAATTTTTTTCTCATTTTTCATAAGTGTTTAAGACACGAATGTAGGTTTTCCGATGGTGAGAATAAGAGTAATTTTGACTCGACCGTGCGTGTTGAGCACTTAGCTTCGATTCCTTAACTTTTTAGGCTAAGTCTCTTAAATGAGGACGAGAAATGATAGAGTTGTTTATAAGTCTCGTAATCGTCACGATCTCATGTGTAGTAATTATTAACTTATTCTCCCCACGCTTTTGCATAATAAATTGTTAATAAATATTGATTTAACGGTTTAGTCACTATTGTTGGTTTCTAATTTGTTTTATTAGCTTCCATGTAATTAAATTGGGAAAACATTAAGGTATTGCCAGCGTCACGGTTTTGAAGTATTGGCACCCGAATAATCGAAAGCTTCACCTAATAATAAGATTTCAAGTGCTCACCTAAATTAAGCAAAAATTTGAAGCTCACAAGGCCGAAAAATCTATGCCCAAATTGAAAGTGAATCAAGCCTTAATCTTTGAAGCTTTAAAGATCCAAAATTCGCTTTAGCATGAGGATATACGTCTTTGGCTATTAAAACCACCGATGAGGCGGATAATAAAAGGCAAGGCAAGACCGAAGTCATAATAAAAGCTCCATGACAGAGTTGAATAAATGATGGAGGTAAACCAATGATAATAAGGCCCTTCCGTTAGGGGGCGTATAAAAGTCTTGGTAATAAGTCTCATGTTTAAAATCGTTATAAAACCATGTTTATCGATCCTTCTTGTTGACTTAATTTTTTGACATCGTTGTCTATTAGGGTGAATTATTAATTTAATGATTTTGGTTACACCGTTAAAACTCTATTTTTAGACTTAATGTTTATTCATACATAAGTCAATGATGCATCCTCGTGATCATTAAGACAACAATAAAATATAAGAGATACCAAGTAGGAATAAAGGAGTTTAGGCTCGTAATTAACACTCATGAGATATGATCGTGTTGCTAACTTATAATAGCAATGATCTCGTTCACGCTTAGCATGGAATTGGGTGAAAATCGAGGACGACGAAATTATTTCTAACGTAGCATTCACATGTTGTTGTTCTATGATCCCAAAAGTCACTTTATCGTGATGAAAACAATACATTATGTCTAAAACACGTGTAGTAGTTTATTTAAATTTATTTCTTCAATAAATGTCATCATAAAATGAGTTTTGGAAGTGCTACGATACTTAATTCTAGCATTGCGTGGGGACACGACAATGGTTTAGTACGGGGGAGTGATGCGACTGCATTTATACATAGTCTCATCGTCCAAATCAGGCTTAAAACGCTTAAAATATCATCAAAATACCCAAATATATGCTTGTGTTTGTTCATTGTGTATTTTAGGTACGGATATCGTGAAATCAACAAAAGATCACAAGAATCAAGTAAAAACGAACACGGGAAATGAAGCCACACAATGAACCGGGCCCAAGTATGGAATTTCCAAAATTAACCTTGAAGTTTGAAGATTGTACAAGTTTGGTCCCTCAACTTTTGAAGAATGACACTTTATAGCCCTCAAATATCCAAAAATATAAATGGGGTCCCTAAAGTTTGAAGATCTTACAAGAAAAGCCCTTAAATTTGAAGAGAATGAAACATGAGTCCTCATTCTAACAAAAGGACTAACAATGCAAAAGAAAATGGACTAACCATGTGATGCCAAAAGGACTAACGTTGAAAATGTAATGGACTGAATATGAAAATCTGTTCAAAGGGGAAGTTAATTGGAGGGACCTATGCTGCCAACAAACCAAACTTTTAAACTCCCATTACACTTAACTAGACCCGACATCCTTTGTCCACCTCACCCATCCCCACCACTCTCCTTCGTCCACCTCACCTTGACCCTCCACGTCATATCCCACCACCCCAATATTATAACAGCTTTTAATTAAACTTGTTTAAACATAAATTTTGGAGGGTAACATATTTTTAAACCCCTAAACCCAATCAACTTCATCTGCTAAACACCTATCACCACATAAACCCTAATCCGAATAGTGATCAAATCAAAGGGGTTTTACTTAATGTTTTCCAGATAATTAATTTAAGGTGAGTTAATCAAAACCCACAACAAACCATACCCATCCCGTGACCTATGTGGCCCCCCGTCCTTCCCTGTCACCCTCTTTTTTGGTAAAAAGAGCATCTTCAGTCATCCAACGCTCCCAAGACCAAAACTTGGTCCCAGAGTTCCTTTTGAACGTCTATGATCAAACAGACTGGAAACACCTAAGAGATCACATGACATTGTTTTGACCAAGAAAAGTCAGCAAAATTCAAAATTAACCAAGGGCAGAATAGGAAATCTCTTGATTAGGGTTTAGGACGTTTATTGTTCTAGTATTCTCTTAGCACTAGTATAAAAGGAGTCTCCAAGCTGTGGATGAACCCTTGTTCCAGTTTTTGTAAGCTTTTAAAATTATTAATGAAAATGAACACTTTTTAATCTTGCATAACTGAGTTCCTTAATTATGTTTTTAGTAGTGTATTAATTTACATTCGTTGCAAAAGTAGTGTAGGTTTCAAAATAAAAAAAAGGGAATTGTGTTTAAAGTTTCTGAAAATAGCTTTTCTTTATTAAACAAATTTTGAGTCTCAAATTCACATGAAAGTGAAAGTGGAAGTGTGAATTGGATTTTCAAGTTTGTGGTTTCAAGGTGATTTTTGGTTTCAAAATCTGTTTTTCAAGGGATTTTTTATAAAATTTGATTTTATTATTTTTATTTAGCATCTTAATGTAGCAAAAGCAACAAGCCAAAAGCTTGTAGCCCTTGCTACTTGAAGTCTGTTCTTTGTTGGCTTTGTATGTGCAGGTGTGAAAGAGCAACTAGATTCTTCTCATCTTATCATTCCATTTCATCATTTTAAGAAGAGTGTTTTTGGTCCTACATCAAACAAGTCCAGCTCAAGCCTAAGCTTGAAAGGAGATGGCTTATCAGCCACAGTGGGGCCTGGATTGTAGGCCCCACAAGGTAGAACCTGGCTTGAACCCTCCTACGTGTTTAGACTTGGTGTTTTGAGTTTTTCATATGATTCTTGATTTTGTGAATTAGATGCTTAGGAGTAATTGCTTCTGTTTG
This sequence comes from Glebionis coronaria, assembly GCA_025667525.1. Classification (NCBI taxonomy): domain Eukaryota; kingdom Viridiplantae; phylum Streptophyta; class Magnoliopsida; order Asterales; family Asteraceae; genus Glebionis; species Glebionis coronaria. The sequence continues at coordinate 530,488,320 of CM046876.1, forward strand.
ATTAAGCTCATGTAAGCATGTATGCATGTTTAGGTAGTAAGAAATCAGTTTGGTTTGTATTTGAGTAGCTTTTAGTTTGTAAATCTTTACTTCCAGAAAATAAGGGGGTGTTTGGATTTGGGCTTTAACTGAAATTTGTGACATCATTTGGGTTAAACACTAGTCTAACATACTCTCTTATGTTGAGTTAGTATAAGTATATGGTTGTTATTAGTTTGGTTTAGCTTTAAACTCAGTTTGCAAGTTTTCATCATAAAAAATGGTAGAAAATCAGTAGGGCTGTTTCTTAATTGTTCTAGCATGATTTGACTTGAAAATTTGGATTCTGTTAGATATTAGTGTAAGTTAGGTTTGTATCTAGCTTATATGTTAGTTGGTTAGGTTTTTGTGCAAGATTTGAGCATTTGAAATCTGTTTTATTGCCAATTGCACCAGACACTGTTCACCAGTCCTTTAAAGCCATATCAGTGACTGATTTTGACCATTTTGTGTGAAAATTTTGTGAACAACTTGTGCTTTTTACATTTTTAACTGACTCCCTACACTTCACTAAGTGTAGGGGTGTCTTATTGTCCAAGAAAAAGCTCAAAAATTAGCTTTCCTAAGCTTATTAGTGCCCAGACCCAATTTTCATAACTACCAGTGGGAACCAAGTTCCCACTGCTAGTGTATTTCTAGGCACTGCTATACAAGCAGACAAAACAACCCAATGTGTCACTATCAGTTTCTATTTTTTGCCTTTAGTGGGTAAAAATAGGATTTAGAACTTGATTTTTGTTTCATTATTTTTCTTATTTATTTTCTCATTTTTCTGTTTAATTTATTTTCTTGTTACTGTTCATTTCCTATTTTTTAGATTAAATTGCATTTTAAATGACTTTTTAAGTTTCTGTTTTTGTCTTTTAGTAACAAAAATTTATATTATTCAATTTCAAAAATTTTCTTAGATTTAGAAAAATAGTTTAAGATTTTTAGTTTAAAAATATTTTACTATTCACATTTTTAAGTATTTTTTAGAATTAATTTAGTTTAATTAGGGTTTTATTATAATCAGTTTTGTCTTTTAGTGAAAATTTTTACTTTTTTCAAACTTTTTCATTTTTCTATTGTATGTACTACTTGTACATTTTCAGTCTGAGCAATATCTTGAGTTTCAACTCCTGTATTCATTTTTGAGGAGTCTCTTCCTCCCTTGAACTTACCTTCCCCTTTCTATTCTTCCTCACATAAGTGGTCTTGATAGGTGGAGATGTATTTGTAGGTTCAGCAGTACTTGGCTCAGTTTTAGGAGTACTACCAAATTGTGTTTGTTGTTGCAGATGTCTCTTAAATTCTTCAACAACTTTTCTATCTGCTCCAGATCCAGTCTCAACAAAATTCAATTCAGTCCTCTTATTTTGCTCATACAAAGTCTTGATTTCTTCAAAATTCTTCTTGACCAGCTGAATATGAGTAAATCCCTTAACTTTCTTAAGAAAGTTCATCATCTGATTTCTAATCTGCATAGTAGTTAGAGGCTTAATCTTTTCTTTCCTTCTATTTTCAGCAAAGAGTCTTTGTTGCTCCCTTACCAGATCATCAATAAATTTTGATTTCTCTTCTTCATCATATGCATCTCTCTCTTCAGCTATCAATGAGTCTGCAAGAAGCTCACTTGCATGTATTTCAGCTTGAATCCTGTCATACTCTTGTATGTTCCATTCTTACTGTATTCTTTTAGCTTCTAGCAAATCCTGCTTTGCTGCAAGTTCTTCCTACAAATTCATTTTCACGAATTTGTGCTTGCATTCTATAAGCAAAATCCTCATCATGGTCTATTTGATTAAATTTGTACATGACTTTGTTTATATCATCATCTGAATCACTTTCATCTTCAGATTCTGATAATAATTACTTCTTCCCCTTATCCTTTGGATCAATCTTAGGTAGCTTCTTCTTCAGCTTAGTAGCTCTTTCTTCATTAGCTTGCTGTTGAATAACTATACCTTTAGTAGGGTGTGAAGCTTGAACTTTCTTACCTTGAATTTGATCCTTTTGGGCAAGAACTTATTGTTGTGTCTTTTTCTCTACTTCTGCTTGTTTAGTCTTCTCAACTAAATTCTTCTTTCTTAAATCAAGCAGCAATTGAGCTAAAGTCTCATCTTCTCCAAAAGGAGTTTGACTTTCTAGTGAAGGATGATCACCAGCGGTACTTGCAATCGGCTTAGTTGGCTTAGCAGTATTTGGGTCTTCAACAATGTCAGCAGTACTTGTAGTCTGCTTAGTTGGCTTAGCAGTACTTGGATCTTCAACAATGTTGACTTCACCAGTATTAGACACACTTGTTTCTTCAATCACTTGTGTATCCCCAGATACTCTTTCTACCATAGAAGTCATCATATCAACTTGCACCTCTTCAGTCTTGTCTGATTCATTGCTTATTCTTGATCTAGACAGTACTTGTAAAGTCTGTTTCCTTTGAAACCATACTTGTCTTTGTGGTGATGGAGTTGAATATACAGGAAACTGAATAGTAATTTCCTCCAACTTCTCATAGAAAGCACTTCAATTAGTTTGAAGTGGTGATTGAGGTGGTGGTATTGGCTGAGTTACCAAAATTTCTTCAACTTGTGGCTCCTCATGAGTAGGTTGTGGTTCTTCATGTTGAATCTCCATGTTTGAAGGTCCATCCACACCAGTCTCTAAACCAGTTCCATCTTCATAATTCCCCATGACATCTTCATCCAATTCAAAATTGATGTCATTTCCAGAGATCCTTGTCTGATTATCAGAAGAAGGTGGTTATCCTTCATAATTCCTCCCCTGTTTGGTTGCATTCAGTTGCCTTTTCTTGTGGTTCCTGAATCTTTGCTTCTTGATTGCAGACTTCTGAATAGATCTATATTGCCTTATCCAAGGTGACACTTTCTTCCTTAACTTGAGTAGGCTAGCTTCCAATTCAGCAATTCTCTTGTCTTGAAAAAGCTTTTATTTCTACAATACTTGTACCTGTTGGGACAAACTTGTACACAAAGAAGTTAAATTTGCAACATCCACCACCTCTGGTGCTTGTGCTTGTGGTGAACCACTAGCAGCAATAGAAGCAGCAGGTGTGTGGATCATCTCATCAGTGTTTGGTGGAACACCAACATTGTGAGAAGAAGATTGTGAATCTTCTAGAGAATGGGAGCTCTGGTGAGAAGGAGTTTGCTGAGAAGCACTAGCATTGCTAGGTTCCTCACCTTCTTGATTGACAGGTTGGGCTAACATATGAGCAAACAATGGTGTTACTGTTCCTGTAAAGGCATTGCCTTGTTTGGTCAAGAAACAGAAAGTTCTCTTTGTGAATGAAGGAACATCCCATGTATCATTTAACTCTGGTAGGTTAGGTATTTGGTCACTAACTAAAGTCTGAATGAATCTAGGATACATTAAAAACTTCTTAGTCCCTTCCAAATTCCTAGTCATGCCTTCAAAAATTAAAAACCCTGTTATTTGCTAGACAAACACCAGCTGATGCCAATGCAACATGTATTTGATCAAAAGATGTACTTTTTGAACTTAAACAGTGAATAATAGCATAAAAAAGCAATTTCCATTGAGGTGAAAATAAAGCTTTAAAGAAAGTAAGACTTTCCCTACCACCTCCATAGCCCATGGCTGCAAGGCCATCATGAATCTCTGTATTATTAAGCATACTAAGTCCATTTTCATCATTTAATCTCAAACTTGCTCGTAGCAGTACCTCAGTGACATATATATTTCTATGATTCACCCTAGCCTTAATGCAAGGTTGACCAAACCGAGTACCTAATACAGCAATATCCAAAATTGTTCAACAATGGGTATAGAGACAACTAGACTTACAGTGAGTGCAAAGCGAACATGACTTCGAGATAGGAAACCAAGCATCTCATGGAAACCAAGAGAGTCATCATTCGTAGCAAGATTCGCAACCAACTTATGCTTAGAGATTACTTGTAAAGTAGCCATTAGTATTTTTGATGATCGAAAGATTAGAGAGAAGGTTATAGAATCAAGAGATAAAAATAAAAGATTAGGTGAGTCAATTGTGTAATTGGAGTAAGTATTTAAGTAAGTAACAAACCCAAGCACGAAGAAAACGCCAAATTTACAAAAGAGACCCTTAACGGTACAACGGACATGTAGCGGTACATGGAACATAAGCGGTACTTGGATTTGTGCTAGCGGTACTTGGAGTGACAACGGTACCTCACAATATTGACCAGTTCATGCTTTCCACTAACAATGTAACCTCTTTTATCTTTTTCTATAAACCTGCAATAACATCAAAAACACAAAACATAGACTATACAATAAAAATTACAAAAATTTGTAGAGCTATTACCTCCCCTCAACATATGCAGCATGTTATTGGTTGAGCATACCAATGTGTGTCACCAAGAATTCGAATCTCTTTGCATCAAATGCCTTGGTCAACAAATCAGCTACATTGTTGTCTGTATGAATCTTTAAGACTTGAATAAGCTTTTTTTCATAAGCATCTCTTATAAAGTGATGTCTTATTTCAATATGCTTGGTCTTGGAGTGAAATATTGGATTCTTGACAATGCATATAGTACTTTCATTATCAATGTAAATCTTGGTGTTCATGAAGTAAAACCCATAGTCCAACAATTGATTTTGAATCCAAAGTACTTGTCCACAGCAATGAGTAGCAGCTACATATTCAGCTTCAGTTGTAGAAGTAGCAACAATGGTTTGCTTCTTACACTGCCATGATATGAGTCTTTTGCCTAGGAATTGACAACCTCCTGATGTGGATTTCCTATCATGATTTGCTCCAGCATAATCACTATCTGAGTAAGCTTCCAATTCAAAGGTGGAATCTCTAGGATACCATAATCCTATATTGGGTTGACTTTTAAGATATTTAAAAATCTTCTTCACAGCATGTAGATGTGACACCTTTGGATGAACTTGGAACCTTGAACAGGCACACACAAGAAACATTATATCTGGTCTTGATGCAGTAAGATACATCAATGAACCAATCATTGACCTGTATAGATGAATGTCAACATCTTCTCCATGTTCATCTTTTGATAAAGATTTCTAAGCTTCAAAAGGTGTGCTTGTACTCCTTGTATCCATACATGAAAATTTCTTCAAGATTTCAGCAACATATTTATCTTGGCTGATAAATATTCCATCTTTCCTTTGTTTGACTTGTAGTCCCAAAAAGAAAGTTAGTTCTCCCATAGAACTCATTTGAAATCTTCCTTTCATCAAAGCTTCAAACTCTTCACACCATGTCTTCTTGGTAGAACCAAAAATGATGTCATCAACATAAACTTGAACTAGAATGATTTCCTTAGCATTCTTCTTGATAAACAGAGTTTTATCAATGGTTCCTCTCTTATATCTATGTTCTAGCAGAAAGTTGGATAAGGTTGCATACCAGGCTCTTGGAGCTTGATGCAGACCATAAAGTGCTTTGATAACCTTATAGACTGTAACACCCCCAAATTTATACAATTCAATACAGCGGAAGACTCGTTGGTGTTACGGGATAGCACATTACTCACATCATAGACAACGCTTAAAAATCGCGTCGTTTATTAATAAAGCATTTCCATTCATAAATATCAAGGTTACATAGGTCCCAAGTCATATTATTTCATACAAATTTTACAAAGCATTTGAATGGAAATTGATATTTAAGTGTGGGCCATGAATTCTTGTTGTCTTCCCGAGAATTACCTTCAAGTACCTGAGACAAAACATGTTAAAAGAAAAGGTCAGCGATAATGCCGAGTGAATTCATAGAGTTTAATAAAATCCATCAATATAACATCGGTATAAAATTATTACCGAAAATCATTTTGTTCAAATCATTGTAATAGGCCATAAAATAGCCAAAGTCATTTTATACAAATCCTTATCAAAATCATAATATAGGCATTTGCCTTAAAATCATTATACGAGCCAATGTCGTAAAAACATCATACAATACGTTTTACAACGTTGTATAGATTAAATAAAAATCGTTATTTGAATATAGTTATATAAAACCAAAACACGAACATAATATCAAAGATAAGACCCTGTATTGCTAGTCAGGAAATATATCGCAATTCAATGCTTAAAGTAGTATTTCGTTAACTGGATTATTATAAGCCGCATGACATTGTTACCTTACTACAACAAACAACGGGTAGCTAGCCCGAAACTCATTTGCCCATCTAAATTAGCGT